>CM062819.1:1972187678-1972810110 GCA_031772625.1 Pinus tabuliformis
CTCTTGATGTGATCTAGTCCATATCTTTAAGTAAATCTCTAATGGACTACGATCTATATGGCGCATAATCAATCTGTGGATCTGAGTGTTTGGGTTGGTTCTGAAGTCCTCTTATCTTCTATATCTAAAGGACGCAGATTCAGTGAAGGGAAAGTGCGCCGGGATGCAGTACAGTAAAGGATCAGGTGCGTCTCTGAAGCGAAGGACGCGGCGCGACTGTGTATTGGGTGCGTCTCTGAAGCGAAAGACGCGGCGCGATAGTGTTGATGTGCGCGTCGGTCGCAGACAAGCAAAAGGAACAGTGCGTCTGCACGCAGAACAGCATAAGGTATACTGCGTCCAGTCGCAGGCCACAGAAAGAAATATGCGTCCCTGTCTCAAGATGATCTGTTAACTGTATATTTCTGTTCATAAGGTGTTCTGGGTTGTTTCTGTAATTACTGATTTGAATATCTGTAGTAGACTGTATCTGTTGTATACTTGTTGATCATTTTGAAAAGAAGTAGGTAGGTTGTAGCTCCCTTCCAGGAGAAGTCTGGAAAACGAGAAAGAGTTGTAGCTCTTTGCAGGTTGCAGCCTGCGTGCTGGTAAAGGACTGCACCAGTACAAAATCATTGTAAAAAGAATTTCTTGAAAGAAGATAGAGACATTATTGCAGCAGTGGTTTTTCCATCCCGCATTGGGTTTCCACCTTACATCTTGTGTTCTTTGGTGTGACTGTCTATTTTCTTTATTCATGCTCAATTGTTTTATGGTACTGATATGCAAGAATATTTCAAAAGATCAGATAAGGAAGATTTGTAAATTGCTAGATAATACTGATTCCCCCCCCCCCTCAGTATTATTTCCAACAAAGTCTGTCAGAGTTCTTACGTTTTTATTTTATTTCTTCCATGGTCAACTACAGCATTAGATTCTGTTAGCTTAATTTCTATTTATTTTATTTTAACTGTAGTAACAGGTCTTAATTAGAGTTGTTAAAAGTTAGATTAATATCAATAAGCAATGTAAACAGCAAACCCTTATGGAACAAAGGAGACAAGTAAACAAGCAAATAGTCAAGTAAAGTAAGTTTATAGTAACTGCCGAGCAAACTGTAATGGAATAACTACCAGCAGTTATCTAACTGCTTGAAACTATTGTATAAAAGGACAGACGAAATAACCCAGAAGGGTTCAGCAGCGAAGCATTTGAAAGAGAATAAGAGAAATACATTCAATTTCCTTCATCAAAAAAAATTCAGTGCACAATTAAACATACGATTGCAAGATTTATGTCCTCTGTAATAGAATACACACATATATATTACTGTACATTCAATTCATTGCAGGCAGATACAGTAACAGAGTTTCACGACCCCAAAAGTCTAATGACCAGCCGAGACCGAGAGTGAGCATAAGGCGAGAAGAAACAAACAATATCGCAGGATACAACAGTCCACAGTCGAAACCGGGTAAGCACCAGCACCAAACTTAAATACATATTACATACCACTGTATATTACATTGCAGGTCTATAGAATTCAAATTACATGAAAGGACTGTGCAACGAGGATTCGTTGGACCGAGCCACCAAATAAAAGAACTTACAGAAACCCTCCAAGCTACGGCTACGGGTTGGAACAACACAAATACTAGACTCGACAACTATCTCACATACAGACCACAGACGCAAGTAAAATACAGCAAAGACGGAGAACCACGGAAGAAACTGAGATAAGAACAGAGCTACCCGGGAGATAGCGACCGAAATCCTTGCGAAGTCACGGGACCGGTCACCTGCAACCACCACAGAAGAGTGAAGTTAGGGTTTATAACCAAATCAAAACCCTCGCATCAGAAACAACATCGTGAAGCTGTAAAGGAATTAACAGAAAACGAAACCCGTGTATGGCTGAGGAGAACAGCCATACCTGAAGTGAACCGAACCCATAAGCTCGCAGAAACGAAGTGAAACCCTGACCACAGAGGGGCTGCGGAATGTTAGCACCAACTCGAGCAGAGGATAACGAAATATAGCAAGAAACAATATATTACCTGATGATACAGTGCCGAGCGCCGGAGAAGGACCAGGTGGAAGACCATCGAACTGCGTACTTGTCAACAGAGCAAACCAGATAACCCTCACTACCAGCATTCACCATGGATTCATAAAACAAAAATGACCAGAACAGCAGTATGCCCAGGAGTAGAAACCAGTAATGCTCACACAGACGCGAAAACAAACTGAATGCATAGTGGAGGAACCATAACTCACCAATAAAGCCTGAATCGAATACACCGACGAGTTGACAGAGTTAAACCACATCGTTTTCCCATAAAACCATCGGAAGTTCAACAGTGTATCACCACAGGCGGAGAAGAACCAGAGGCGGAGCCGAACATCAGAGTAAAACACAGAGAGCAAAGTGACGGGGTGAAAATGACCGAATAGGCGCGAACCGGCAGTGAAAAGGGAGTAAGTGAAATTAGGGTTTGGTAACTTCGAGGAGGACAGATGTCGCGGGCATAGACAAGGTAAGTACCGCGGGTTGATTAATAATCACCTACCAAATAAATTGCAATCACACCATATCCGAATCAAAATATCAGTGAAGGTCCACATAGGTTGGGCTAGCGTGGGACCACGTGGGCTGGCCTCATCAGATTTGATAATTTCCTTCATTCCCTTACGCAAATGATTCCATGAACGAAATTTTTTTCTGGTGCACAATACCATAAAATGGATTTCCTTACAATCGTAAATATGTTCTCATTCTATCTATTCCAATCTATTCTTTAAAATTAGAATAGATAGGGAATAAATTGAATAATTGTTCATTAGTAACATGAATAATAATGGAAAAAGGCTCGTATTGAAAGAATAATAGATTGGGTAAACTCGGGAAGTCCAATTCGATTATGATCCGAACAAAGAAAGAGTTAAACGATCGAGCATTGCATAATGAGGATGAAATGCCTACCCAGCAATTGTGTGCTTTATCCATATAGATAAAAGAATATCGGGAAAATATAGTCATCATGACACAGGATCATTGCCAAAGAATTAGTTCTTATACAATTGATAAGATGATCACTACAGATCTATATATTATCATAATATGGAATGGATTAGTTAATCTGTCTTAAATTCTTGATTAGGCGATCCGAATACGTCGGATTAACCGGGATGATTGAGGATTTCCTAAAATAAGAGGAAGTTGTAAAAAATGTCCTTTTGTCTTTCCGGGGGGATTGAATCATTACCTTATTTATTATCTATTTATTTCCGAAAGATTGAACTGTTCGTACCCGAACAAAAAGAATTTGTTTCGTAAGGAAGTTGCTATTGACTCATTTTATTAATTAGAACCAAGAGATCTCATAGGAAAGATGGCCGAGCGGTTCAAGGCGTAGCATTGGAACTGCTATGTAGGCTTCTGCTTACCGAGGGTTCGAATCCCTCTCTTTCCGTATCTTCGCCCTACTATCTATTTTCTTCTCATCCATTGTTTTTCCAATCTATTGAATCCCAATAGGACTATTTCCTAATTCCAGGATCAATCTACCTCTATTTTTAATAGAGAAAATAGAACGAACATCGGTTCGTGGTATGGGAAAAGTAAAGACTATTTTAAGAAGCAATAAAAAAAAAGTATCGCGGATAAAAAGTAACGTACGTAAGGATTATAAAATTTCTCCTTCGGGGAAGGGAAAAAGAAGGGAGAAGAACATAATTTCCAAGCCCAGCAACCAACCCACCCCTCTCTTTCATTTCATTCTCGATTCAAGCTTGACGGGAATAATACTCTACGACCATCAATTCATTAATCTTCAAATTGATCCATTTACTATCTATTATTTGATTGATGAATTCTTAATATTGTAAGGAATGAAAAGTCAAATGATTTGGAAATTTATCCCTCTGGAACAGATCTATATTCTTCTTAATGATAGCTCTCAATCTTTGTTGATCTCTTATAGTAATCACATCTTGAGGTTTGCAAGGGTAACTTGGTATATCTACCATATGGTCATTGACCCGGATATGTCCATGATTCACTAATTGTCTAGCTCCGGGAATGGTGGGAGCCATACCCAATCGAAAAAGAATATTATCCAAACGCATTTCAAGTAATTACAATAGGACCTGACCTGTTGAGCCTTTGGCTCTTCTAGCAATACGAACATATTTCAGCAATTGTCGCTCCGTTAGTCCGTAATGAAAACACAATTTCTGTTTTTCTTCTAGCCGGATACGATATTGAGATATTTTCCTGGAAGAAGACCGGTTCATAGAACCCTTTCTGTTTTTGGGTCTTTTACTAATAAGACCTGGTAAAGTTTTCAGACGACGTATTATTTTTAAACGAGGTCCCCGATAACGGGACATAGAAACTCCTTATTCAATTAAAAAATAGTGCTAGAAAGAAGAAAGAATAGTATAACCCGTATGAGTACTACTGGAATTCTTTTATATGGAAAACGAAGATCTTTCTCCAATTTGTTATTGATCCAAATAGCTCTAATCATTTCATTCATCCCGTTCCTAGTTGGGATTAAATGATCATGGCATGACGGACCCGACGAACGATCGTAAGAGTATTCTCCATTCCATCTTGATCCTAACAAAACTTTGTGGATTATGGAAATGAGAGGAACGGAACGGAAAAGAGCCAACTATCGGGATCGAATCGATGACCATCGCATTACAAGTGCGATGCTCTAACCTCTGAGCTAAGCAGGCTCAATGGAATATCACTCCCCATTTCATTGGGGTGAGATCCATAGATTCCTTTGGAATCCTAACGATTATAGCGTGAATCAGATTCAATGACGCAATCCGGATTACGATTACAACGGAACATTGTTTGAATGTAGATTCTTTCAAGGGAAAGAAAGGAGAAGTAAGGGTCAATTGATATCGATCGTTTTACTCACTCTTCCAAATCAACTAGGGGAGGATAATAACATTGCATTTCAAATGGATAAATAATATAATGATTCCCAGTCATATTCGATTGGGGTAGAGATAGAGAAGGGGAGAGAAGGGGAGAGAAGGGGAGAGAAGGGGAGTAGGGGAGGATATTTCTCCCACCCAATATTGAGCAAATATCCAATGAATAATGCCGATGGATATTACATAATAGGATTAGATCAAGGTATGATCTTGTTCTTCGAGAAGGGGATATGGCGGAATTGATAAACGCTACGGACTTGATCGAATTGAGCCTTGGTATGGAACCTACCAAGTGATAGCTTCCAAATCCAGGGAACCCTGGGATATTTTGAATGGGTAATCCTGAGCCAAATCCGGTTCATGAAGACAATGTTTCTTTTCGTAAGATAGGAAGGGGATAGGTGCAGAGACTCAATGGAAGCTATTCTAATGAATGAATCTCATTTGGTCCAATACTTTAGTTATAGAACGATCTATTTACACCTCAAAAATGGAGAGAGATGTTATATAACATCAGACAAAACTGGCGATCAGAACTTGAATTGTTCCAAGCATTTTATTCATAAGATAGATGCCAGATTCGAGTTGAAGTACTGATTTGACATTAAGTAATCCAATTATGAACTTATCTACTCTAGATGGAGAATTGAATTATTTTTTGGAATAAATGGTTGGACGAGGATAAAGATAGAGTCCAATTCTACATGTCAATGTAAACAACAATGCAAATTGCAGTAGGAGGAAAATCCGTTGGCTTTATAGACCGTGAGGGTTCAAGTCCCTCTATCCCCACCCAGGTTCGTTCCCGAACGGACTGATCTATCTTCTCCAATTCCATTGGTTCGAATCCATTCTAATTTCTCGATTCTTTTACCTCGCTATTTTTTTTTTCATGAAGAGAAGAAATTAGAACATGAATCTTTTCATCCATCTTATGACCAGTTGAGTTGATCTGTTAATAAGCTGATCATATGATCAATTGATTTTGTGATATATGATCTACATAGATTAATCATTTTGAAATTATTAATTGCAGTCCATTTTTATCATATTAGTGACTTCGAGATGAAAATAATAAAGATCATTCTAAAAACTAGTAAAAATCCTTTTTACTTCTTTTTAGTTGACACAAGTTAAAACCCTGTACCAGGATGATCCACGGGGAAGAGCCGATAGCTCAGTTGGTAGAGCAGAGGACTGAAAATCCTCATGCCACCAGTTCAAATCTGGTTCCTGAAAGATGTCAATATCCATGTCTCCATATCCATCTATCTAAATCTATTCTATCTAGATGTATATCTACATACGGAGACACCCGATCAAAATAGATAGATGGATCAATCTGTTCTCTCCCTCTTCTTTGCTCATATTGTCCCTCTCTGTCCATTCCAATTGAATCACGATACTCTGTACATATAAAAAAGTAGGATCGAGAACTCAGAAGTCAAGATTTGACGGTGGAACTGATAATTCGGCACTAGTCGGAATCTATTCATCCTATTCCATCCGAATCGAAATTGGATAGATTATCCCAATGATAGATCTATAATTGCAGAGTTGAAGTAGATCCAAACGTTGCAGAGGGTATCTCGAAAGTAGATTCGAATTGAGGTTCATAAGATTGATGTAATAACTTTTGACCATAGTTTCTAGTATGAATATTGGATCCAATATGATGATCCCTATGATTTATAGTGAAATATTTTATTCTTTCCTTGTTGGAGTTCGGGCCTCATATATCCATCGAACTATCTTTTCTTTCACGAAGTTTCGTTATAGCATCTATAATAGCCTCTGGTTCAGGTGGGCAATCTGGCGAATAGACATCCACAGGAATTAACTTATCTACTTTGCGAACGGTACTATAATAATCTGTACCAAACATTTCTCTGTGATAGTACATGCTCCAGGGAAACTACATATTTTGGTTCCGACATTTGAAATCTCACTACAGAAGGAGCCTTTTTCATGGTCATAGTCCCCGCTGTTATAATGAGGTAAGCTCGTCTAGGTCCATATCTTGGTACCGGACCGTAACGATCGGAGTCGAATCGCGAATGTATTAATGAAGCGAATTTGATGAAACCACAATTAATACTGTAAAGGAGCGTTCATAAACTGGAGAGTCTGGCCCAATTCGTTCGACAGATCGTTTGGGGTAGTTTAAATATCTGGATTCAAAATTGTTTGATCGAGTAATGGTAACTTCATAGGATTCATCATTGGCTTTATGTAATTTTGTACTTCCCTCCCCCACTCGGAAATTAAGGACCATTCCAATGTTCCTCTTCGCCACGCATGGACTGAACCAACGATGAAAATAAGCACGAGAATTGAAGCTCCTATAAATGCAGATATACCCTGTATACTAGAACTCATAGCCCATAGAGAAAGGGAGACTGTTCCAACATCAAGAACAACAAGAACTGGAGCGAACATATAATGATCTTAGATCGGATCCAAGTATCTTCCCATTGGTTCGATACTTGATTCGTAACTAGTAGTCCGGTTCTTGACCAATGGGAGCCAAAGCTCTGGAAATAAAGGATGCAAGAATAGGAATGAGACTATATATTAATGAAAATATCCAGCCAGAAAGTATTATATTAGGGAAATAGGAACATGAATATACTCCTTTGAAATAGATCAAATTCTTATATTTTTACGTCAACTTCTTCATTATTATCCCACCCACCATGAGTGGAAGACCAAAGGACCGAACAATAAATACAATCAATTCTAATTGATTCACATATTTTGTTTCGTCCATGGCTTATTATCAAATTAATTCAATGAAATGTTATTTGAATGTCTATTGAGAATATTTGACATGAATCAAGTATGAGAGAAAGAATGTAAATGGTTCCCAATCCCGAACTACCCAATTTTAGATCTCAGTCTATACTCATATTATAGAATGAATATGTTGATGATATTTATCCAGCATCCATGGCTGAATGGTTAAAGCGCCCAACTCATAATTGGCGAACTCGCGGGTTCAATTCCTGCTGGATGCAGGGGAACTTCACATATCCATTATTGATGGAATGGGAAGAAGTATGAAGAATAACACCAAACAATTGAAGCATACCAAGCCTTTCAATAAAATGAATGAAAGGCTTGGTATGCTTCAATTAAGCAATACACGATAACAATCCATCAGAGTATTATCCACCTATTAAAATAGATTCAACAGCGGCTAGATCCAGAGGAAAGGTGTGAGCATTACGTTCGTGCATAACTTCCATACCTAAACTATGATATATCTGTATTATTAAATTGGTATATGATCTGATATAATAATAGCTACAGGCTTTACGGGAAAAAAAAGGAGAAAAGGAGGGAAAAAATTTATGGATGAAGTGAAATATCCAGTACTTACGGAGAAAAGTATTCGTCTATTGGAAAGGAACCAATATACTTTTAACGTCGATTCGCAATCGAACAAAACAAAGATTAAAAATTGGATTGAAAATTTTTTCGATGTTAAAGTAATAGCTATGAACAGCTATCGCCTCCCTGAAAAAGGAGGAAAGAGAGTGTCAATGATAGGACATCCAATACGTTGTAAATGTGTGATTATTACACTTAGAACCGGTGATTCTATTCCACTCTTTTCAGAACAATAAGATTTCAAATTTGAAACTAAATGGCCATCCGTTCATATAGAATTTTAACTCTGGATACACGCAATAGATCTGTATCAGGTTTCGATTGAAGAGTGCAGTTGGACCCGCAGAAGAAGTTGACCTCTGGACAACATCATTGTGGGAAAGGTCGTAATGGAAGAGGAATTATTACCGCAAGACACAGGGGAGGGGGTCACAAGCGTTTGTATCGTCAAATTGATTTTCGACGGAATAAGGAACACATATCAGGAGAAATTGTAACCATAGAATACGACCCTAATAGAAGTGCATACATTTGCAAGGTGCATTACAAGAATGGCGATAAGATGTATATTCTGCATCCCAGAGGGGTCATGATTGGAGATACTATTCTTTCTGGTCCAAAAGCTCCTATATCAATAGGAAATGCCCTACCTCTAAGTGCGGTTTGAATTATTATTTACGTGATCGGAAGCAACCGATTGGGTTTACAGTGAAACCTATAAATCTATCACTGATCCAACTAGGACACTTTTACGGGACGAACCCCAAAGGGAAACTAAGGATAAATGACAGCAGGTGATTGGATTCAAAAATTGTTCATATCGGATCATTGGTTCCGAAGATATAATAATATGGAGAGGACCTGATTGTTTGTCCGAAGCATGAACAAAATGGGATAGAGGCACCCTCTAAAAATACAAGTTACTCACATTTGATCTGATGGTCAGAGGCGGATTCGGAGCTGGACAGTGGTAGTAATTCCCAAAATAAAAAGATGGGGAGAGGAAAAAAGTAAAAAGAGAGAGAAGAGAAAAAGATGTTTAATATGCCTCCTACGTTATCCATAACATACGAAAGTATTAGCGTAATTTGATAAAGTCATTCATTCTGAATGCTACATAAAGAATATAAGCCAGATGATGGAATAGAGAGACCTAGGATGTAGAGAATCGGGACATAGAGAATACAATAGATGCTCCTTCTCATCTCGATTATATTTATTCAATATATGTGAATATAATATATATCCAGAAAAGTTGTATGCCCTGAGAGAGGCTTGTACAGTTTGGGAAGGGATTTTTATTCATCGGAATAAGAGTCTACTTCAACCAATATGCCCTTAGGCACGGCTATACACAACATAGAAATAACACTTGGAAAGGGTGGAAAATTGGCTAGAGCGGCAGGTGCTGTAGCAGAACTGATCGCAAAAGAAGATCGATCGGCCACATTAATATTACCATCTGGAGAAGTTCGTTTAATATCTGAGAACTGCTCAGCCACAATTGGACAAGTGGGTAATATCACTGCAAACAATAGAAGTTTCGGTAAAGCCGGAGCTAAACGTTGGTTGGGTAAGCGTTCTGAGGTAAGAGGAGTAGCTATGAACCCTGTAGACCATCCTCATGGAGGTGGGGAAGGAAGAACCCCAATTGGCAGGAAAAAACCTGTGACCCCCTGGGGCTATAGTGCACTTGGAAAGAAAAGTCGGAAGAGAAATAGATACAGTGATGCTTCAATCCTTCGTCGACGTGAGTAAGAATGGTTGGATATCCATAAAAAAAAAGGAAAGAAAGGTAATTGATCATGGCACGTTCACTGAAAAAAAATCCTTTTGTGGCTAATCATTCATTGAGGAAAATTAAAAATCTAAACATAAAAGAAGAAAAGAAGATAATAGTTACTTGGTCCCGGGCATCCGTCATTGTACCCACAATGATCGGTCATACAATTGTCACACATTGTCTCACGGATCTAAGGGAAATATCAATAGATAAATAACTCCTTACCTTCTAAAGATATTTATTGGTAACATTGATCTTTATATAGGTTCACCGAAATGTCCACTGACACTAAAAATTGAAATTAAATGAAAACATTTCTTTTCTTTCATGAAACACATCTTCAAGGATCGGCTAAAAAGTTTGTAGAGCGTGTACACATTTTTCATGTATTTTCAAAATTTTTGGTGTGGGTATACTAAAAAATATGTAGAGTGGATATTGTTTGGATGTAGAATTTAATTCTACACCCAAGAAGTGCTTGCACTTGACATTAAAGTAAATGTACAAGGAAAATTAAAATAAAAGTTGTAGCCAATTTAGGACCTATCACCACATTATTTTTTGAAAATGGTTTAAGAAAAGGGAAATATGAAATATCTTATGTGGGATCCAGCTTGAAGAATGAATCCATAACTTCATATTTTCAAAATGGATCTTCATTCAATCAATACAGAGAGGAAAAAGACTAATTGTCAAGTAGTTACAAAGATGAAGAGAATATTACAAAGGGAGAAAATTACGCTCATAAGAGGGCTTGCTTCTTGAGATTTTTTCTAAAGAGTGGTTTTCATTTCCAAAGGATTTTGTGAATACTTGAGAGCCACCATTCTTTAAGTATGTTAAGGTATGTAGATCATGTAAATAATTTTGTTGCTTAATAAGCTTTCTTAATAATTATTTGTTGGAATCAAGATAATGGTTTATGATTACTCCATAGCCCAATGGAGAAGGAAACTTGTCTAATTATGGGATTCTTAGCAATTCATAAGGGGTCACCATCCTATTAGAAAATTATATATTGCGGAGCAATGGAACACATAAAATATTGCAGAAATATAAACACAAAAAACGCATAAAACAAGAGAGACACAGATATACGTGGTTCACCCAGTTTGGGCTACGTCCACACCAAACAGTTAGTCCTTCCTTTCTATTATCCAGCAAAATGAAGAGACATAACCTACAGTAGATCCGCTATAATATCCTCTGTTTCTCTCACAGTCTCACCTCTCTGTTTCTCGCTCAGAGAATATACATCTATTACATAGCCTCAAATATAATGCCCTCATACAAAGAGAGGGGTTGCCTTCTAGGGAAAAAAACCCTAAACTAAACATAAGTTCTACCATCAAATCATCTGCCTAATGAACAGCCCAGAATGACTAGAAATTACTAAACTTTTACAAGGCAATTTTACGTTTGTTTTTAGCTTCAAGGGCGCTGCCCCCGAAACCCCCGCTAGGGGACCGCTGGCCGGGGGGGGCCCAGCCAGGGGGGATCGGTCCCCCCGAACCCCCGCTGGAGGGACAAGTCCCTCTCGTGTGGAGGGGTGTACAAACTTCCTTGGGTATACATCCGGCTGAAACAGAGACCTATGAACAATCATGTTCCACACCCAACAATCTCCCACTTGGAGAATGATTGTAGCAACTCCATCGCTGCTTCATTTGGTGGATAATGACTCCTCTTTGGACCTGGTTGTTTCTCATCTTCATCGTTATCCTTGAAGACCAATTGAAATTGAGCATATTCTTTGTTTCTCCTTGGTTACAACTTTTGTTAGCATATCTGCAGGATTCTGGCTAGTGTGTATCTTTTGCAGCTTCAACTCTCCATCTTCGAACACTAATCGTATGAAATGGTACTTTAGCTGTATGTGTTTAGTCCTGGAATGAAATGCTAAGTTCTTTGCAAGATGAATGGCACTTTGGCTATCACTGTATAACGTGCCCATATCATGCTCCTTATCCAATTCACCCATAAACCTTTGTAACCAAATCATTTCTTTACTAGCCTCTGTAGCATCAACATACTCTACTTATGTTGTTGAAAGTGCAACAACACTTTGGATTTTTGAAACCCAACTGACAGTTGTTCCACCTACAGTAGTGCTCCTCCTTTTATCTCTGTCACCTGCCATGTCGGCATCAACATATCCCTGTAAAGAAATGTTTGAACCACCAAAGCATAATGTTTGATTTGTGGTACTTTTCAAATATCTGAGAATCCATTTCACTGTCATCCAATGTTCCTTTCCTGGATTTTTCATGTACCTGCTTACAACTCCCACTGCATGTGCAATATGAGGCCTTGTGTAGACCATTGCATACATTAAGCTTCCAACTGCTGATGCATATGGAACTTTAGACATATAATCCATATCTTCTTGTGTCTTTGGGCACATTTCCTTACTAAGTTTGAAATGGCTAGCAAAAGGTGTACTAACTAGTTTTGCATTGTGCATATTAAATCTTTTCAACACCTTTTGTATGTACTCATTCTGATACAATGTTAATTTGCGATTTTTCCTGTCTCTAGTTATTCTCATACCAAGGATTTGTTTTGCAGCTCCCAAATCCTTCATTGCAATTGAATTTGCCAATTTTCTTTTGAGCACATTTATTTCCTACATGTTAGACCCTGCAACAAGCATGTTATCTACATACAATAACAATATAATATAGCTTCCATCATTTTGCTTTTTCAGATAAACACAATGATCAGAGTGACATCTAGTATAATCTTGTTCAGACATAAACTTGTCAAATTTTAGATACCACTGCCTTAGAGCCTGTTTTAAGCGATACAATCTCTTCTTCAACCTGCACACTAGTTTCTCCTTCCCTTTTACCTCATATCCTTGTGGCTGCTGCATATATGTCTCTTCCTCCAAATCCCCATGGAGAAAGGTTGTCTTTACATCTAACTACTCAAGATGCAAATCTTCAACTGCTACTAGAATTAAAATAGTTCTGATTGAAGTCATTTTAACAACAGGAGAAAATATTTCATCAAAATCAATACCTTTCTTCTGTGCAAACCCCTTCACCACAAGTCTAGCTTTGTACCTTTATTTTCCTCTGTCTTCTTCCTTCAGCCTGTAAACCCATTTATTCTTCAATTTAGTTTTTCCCAAGTCTGGTTATGCATTAAGGAGTCCATCTCTTCTTCCATGGCTACCTCCCATTTCTTCCTGCTTTCAACCTGCACTACTTCTTCATAACATTCATGTTCACCAAAATCAGTCGACAATAAATAATATAATGAAGGAGAGTATCTTTCAAGGGGTATACTTTTCCTAGTAGATCTTCTAATGCCACTTTCAGGTGTTTGGGGTGCCTATTGCTGTTCTGGTGGTTGTTGTTGTTGTGGTTGTTGATTATTATTATTTTCAGGCACCTTTACTTTTTCAGTGATTTCATCAAGAATTGCGTATTCCTTGTTTTCTTTTTCCTGTTTCTTTTCCTGCAACTGATTGTTATACAAGACCTTTTCATTGAATATTACATCTCTGCTCGTAATGATTTTGTGATTTTCGTAATCATATAAGCGATAACCAAAATCATTAACACCATATCCAATAAAGGTACATTTCTTTGACTTTGCCTCAAGCTTTGTTTTATTTTCTTTATTAATATGGACAAAGGCCTCACAACCAAAAGGCTTTAAAATAGAGTAGTTTACCTTTTTACCTTTCCATGCTTCCTTCGTTTATTAGATAAACAGTAGTATCTACAACATCTGCCCAAAATAGTAAGGGCAATCCTACATGCAATCTCATGCACCTTGCACGCTCCATAATTGTTCTGTTCATCCTTTCTGACACACCACTTTCTTGTGGTGTTCTTGGAACCGTCTTCTCTCTGTGAATTCCATGCTCTGAACAGTACCTATCAAACTCTTTGCTGTAATATTCACCTCCATTATCTGATCTAAGACACTTCAATTTCTTTCCTGTCTCAATCTCAACCAAAGCTTTCCATTTCTTGAAAGTATCAAATACATCAAATTTATTCTTAATACAATAAATCCAAGTTTTTCTAGCTGCATCATCAATAAAAGTAACATAATAACAAGAGCCACCACGAGATGATACCTGAGCAGGTCCCCATACATTTGTATGCACAAGCTCTAATTTTTAACTCTCTTCTCTTTTCCATAAATGCAATTCTCATATAAGTCCAAATCAACATTCTTCAAACCCGGCAACAAATTACTTGAGTGAAGAATCTTCATCCCCTTTTCACTCATGTGTTCGAGCCTATGATTCCATAATGCTACATCTGCTCCTTGGGAAGTTAAAGCATTAATAGAGTTAGAAATACCATTGCATAAATACAATGTACCAACCTTTTCGCCTTTTCCTATTACCAAGGCTCCTTTGGTAACCTTCCAAGCTTTATCTGTGAAAGTTGTCACACAACCTTCACCGCCTAACTACCCTGTTGAAATCATATTTTTCTTTAGATCTAGAACTTGCCTTACCTCCTTTAGTAGCCATTGGTTTCCATTCTGTTGTTTTATAAGAACCTTACCCACTCCATAATTTTACAGGGTTTATCATCACCCAAACGAACTTGTCCAAAATCTCCTTGAACATAGTCATGAAAGTATTTATTATCAGGTGTGGCATGGAATGAGGCCCATGAATCTACCACCCAGGAATCAGTAATATTTTCAAAATAAAAAATCAAAGCATCTTGTAACACCTCACCTGTCACATTTGCTTCATGATTGTTTTCTTGTTGTGCATCTCCTTCTTTTCCTTCCCGAGATATATAGTCTTTCTTTAGGTGTCCTTTCTTTCCGCATTTCTAGCACACTATCCTCGATCTGAACTTGGATCTACCTTTCCTTGATTTATTGCGTTATCCTGAGCTTTTTCCTCTTTCCATTTTTCAAACTTTAAAGTACTAGATCCAGAAACAGAGTTACTAATGGCCATTACTAAACCCTTCCAACTTTCTAGCAATAAGCACAAGAATAACAGAGTTGTAACTTCATCAGCAAAGTTTACCCCTACAGAACATAACTGACTTGTAACAGTATTAAAATCATTTAAATGGTCTGCAATAGATCCACCTTTCGACATCTTCATATCAAATAACCGTTTCATAAGAAATACCTTGTTTAAGGCCGAGGGTTTTTCATATAGTTTCTCCAACGCTTTAATCAAACCCTCTGTCATGGTTTCCTTCGAAATGTTGAAGGCGACCGACGCTGCGAGGCACAACCGTACTGTTCCGAGTGTCTCTCTATCGAGAAGGTTCCATTCTTCATCTGTCATACCCATCGACATCTTTGTTTTTCCTCCCAATAGTACGTACGGATCTTTCTGATACAGATAATCTTCCATCAGCATCTTCCACAGCGAGAAGTTTTGGCCATTAAATTTCTTGACCCTAAACTTACCATCTTCTGTTATTGCTCCCACTCGAACTAGGAACCCTTCTTTCCTGTGATTTTATCAGCCAAATAGAACTTCGGCTCCAATAACAGTTGTTACAAAATTATATATTATAGAGAAATGGAACACATAAAATATTGCATAAATATAAAAACATAAAGCAAGAGAGACACACATACGTGGTTCACCCAGTTTTTGTTACGTCCACCCCAAATAGTCAGTCCTTCCTTTCTATTATCCAGCAAAATGAAGAGACACAACCTACAACAGATCCGCTGTAATATCCTTTGTTTTCTCTCATAGTCTCACCTCTCTGTTTCTCGCTCAAAGAATACACATCTATTACACAACCTCAAATACAATGCCCTCATACAAAGAGAGGAGTTGCCTTCTAGGGAAAAAACCCTAAACTAAACATAAGTTCTACCGTGAGATCATCCACCTAATGAACGGTCAGATTGACTAGAAATTACTATACTTTTACAATGCAATTTTACATCTGTTTTTAGCTTGGGAGCACTACCCATGAAACCCCTGCCAAGGGACCGCTAGCCCCCAGACCCCCCAACCGGGGGGATCGGCCCCCTTGAACCCACGCGGGGGGCACAAGTTCCCCCCGCACCCTCCGCATGGAGGGGTGTACAAATTTCTTGGGGTATACATCCAGCTAAAACAAAGACCTCTGAACAATCATGCTCCACACCCAACACATCCATCTAACAATTGGAGCTTCATGTTGATCAATAGTCATTAATCAAATAAAAGATCAAATATTTATCCTTTCAAACCCTAAAGTAGAAATTAGTTTTTTTTCATTTCAATATTTCCCATAAATAACAGTGAAGAGTTTTTGCTCCTCACATTTATTTCTAAGTAGCTCTTTATAATTTCAATGCAAGCTATCTTGTGAATATTTAGGGGTGTAGAGGAAGGAGAGTGATTAGTTCTTATGCCTTTTTGGCCATGGCAATGTTTAGTATTTAAATATAACAAACTTGAAATAAATTTAATTAAGTTAGGAATGATGCCATGCAAGCAAAATAATCTTCTATATGAGTGAGTCATCTTGTGAGACTAGATCTATCAAATTGTTTGATATCCACTTTTAGGAGTCAATGTGATGTAAGAGTCATAGGGTGCTAGACAAATCAGTGAGGTGAGGCCCCATGGGTTTGGATAATTTAGATGCATTGCATTGATATCAATAACCATTGTATTGATTGAATCATTGATAATAATTAGGATAACTAATCTAAGATAAAGTAAAATTTAGTGAGCTCTGCACTGTGAAAAGCAAAGCTTAGATAAGAGGGAGTGACAGATTTTATGTTGCAACTCTTGAGTACTAGAAAGTGAGATACCAAAATTATCAATATTACTTTTAAATTACATTATAACAGTTACTTCAATGAAGAGAATACTACCATGATAATCAACAATAAGCATATTATCAACGCAAAAAACATATTATTCATTACTCATGTGGACAAGTGTCCACGTAAAATATAAAAACCACAAATAAATATCGTCAGATAAAAACACAATATCCATCCATCAGTGAAAATTTGAACTATACAACGGAAAATCGAATTCAGCAGTGTCTCGCTGAATTTCTATATCCACTACATTGCAAACTCTGTATACTACAAACAAAAATCTAAGTAAATGAGTGGCCTACAAAAAGTCCTACATTTAAACAAAGTCATACAATTGACTCAGTGTCTTCCTTTATTCTTTTTCCCCTTTCTCTTGGATCTTTTGTTTTTCTTCCCCTGGTTGGTGCCATTGTTGTTAGCTATGCTGTTACTGCCCACATTAACCACAGTACTCTGACTCTTTTGATGCTCCTCACACTGAGAATCTTGCGTAGGGATGTTAGTCTCCTCTTCTTGCTTCTTCTTCTTGTCACTTGGGCTGTGACTGGTCTCACTAATCATAGCACTCCTAGTATCCTGATTCTCTCCACACTCATACTCTCGAGCATTGCTTCGATGATTGGCTTTTGCCTCTTGCTTGTTGCTGTCAGTCTCTAATTCTTCATTTTTGTTGTTATTTGGGCTGTGACTGGTTACCCTAATCACAGTGCTCTCAATCTCTTGATTCTCTACACAGTCAGATTCTGTTCTGCTATTGTGATCAGTATCATCTTCTTTTGTGTTGTTCTGATCAGTATCATCATCTGCTATTGTGTTGTTGTGAACAGTATCATCTTCTTCTAGCTTCTTGCTGTCAGTCTCCTCTTCTTGCTTCTTGTTACTTGGGCTGTGACTGGTCACACAAATCACAGTGCTCTCTGTCTCTTGATTCTCTCTACTGTCAGTTTCTAGGGCACTGTTGTCATCATTCTCTTCTTGCATCTCATTCTTGTTACTTGAGCTGTGACAGTTCCAACTAATCACATCGCTCTCAATCACGTTGGGGTTATCGGTATCTTCTTCTTCTCGTTTATAGCCATCAGTCTCTTCTTCGTGCTTCTTCCTGTTGTTACATGAGCTGTGACTGGTCAGAGTAAACACATTGCTCTCAGCCTGCTGCAACCCTACAAACTCAGCTACTCGCATGTTGTTGTGATCAGTATCTTCTTCTCGCTTATTGGTGTCAATTTCTTCTTCTTGCTTATTGCTGTTCTCACTTGATCTGTCACTGGTCACAATAATCACAGTGCTCTCCGTCTCTTGAATCTCTCCATACTCAGATTCTTGCAAATTGTTGTGATCAATCTCTTTTTCTTCCCCTTGCTTATTGCAGTCATTCTTTTCTTCTTCCTTCTTACTTGTGTTCTTTGTCTCCTCATTCTCTCCACAATTAGATTCCTGGGGGTGGTTGTGATCACTCTTTCCTTCTTCTGCCTCAATTCTGTCAGTCCCTTCTTGCTTCTTGTTATCACTTGAGACGTGACTGGTCACAGTAATCACAGTGCTCATATTTTGCTGATTCTCACTCAACTCAGCTTCAAGCCTGTTGTTGTGATCATGATCAGTCTCTTCTTCATGCTTATTGTTGTCAGTCTCCTTTTCTTGGGTTTCATTCTTGTTGCTTAAGCTGTGACTGGTCAAACTAATCACATTGTTCTCAGTCTCCTGACTCTCTCCACCTTCAGGTTCTCTTGGGTTCTTGTGATCTGTTTCTTCGTCTTCTTGCTTATTGTTGTCACCCTCTTCTTCTTGAATGCTGTTTTCGTTACTGCAGGCGCTGCAGCTAGTCGTCGTGGCTCCCTCTTCTTCATTTTGCTGTTGCTGTTTCTCATGTACACCCTGATATTGTTCCTCAACATTTTTTGGTGGTGATGGTGGCCTTCTTATCAGTACATCCACTCGTCTTTGTCTTCGCAATGCAATTTCGTCCAGCAATGAGGTTGTCGAAACGTAATTCTTAAATATATCTAGAATTTCTTCGCCCTTCTCCTTTTCGACCTGCAAGTCATTATTTCATATTCAGTAACTTTTCTTGATACCCTAGGGTTTAGGGTTTATAGTGACAGTGACAGTTGTCAGATTTGAATTTGGGATTTGCCCAGGTAATCTTAGGTACGAATTCCCCTAAATCCTAAGAAAAATTATATATGGTTTCAAAACTGGAATGAAATGTACAAGACATTATACAATATAAATAAATGACAAGCTGCCAACTTACCCGCTGAACATCTCGACTATAAATAATTGATCGGCCTTCATTGCTTTCTAAGGTAATATGGAGGAATTGTCTGAATGGAACATCTTTTATTATGTGCCATTTCACAGGAAATTTGTCTCTCCACTCCCATAATTCTGATGTCGCTCCGAAATCTACAGGCCCAACCATTTCGGCCACCCCACAAAAATTACCGCTTCTGTTCACCTGCGCTCACCGAGATGAGATGTTATTCTTGAAATAAGGGTATTTTTTTCCATAATGAACTCTTTGCAAGTAATTGAAATGACATAAAATTCATAGAAACACTCACCGAAAATAGTAAGAATATGGGGCAATTGGAACTAGAAGCACTGGATATAGTAACTCCTTGGACCTTTTTCTCGAAAGAGGCAGCCTCAGTGTATGCGGCATTTAAATTTTGGTTTCCATTGTAAGTGCTTGTCCACACTCCATGTCTAATACTGCTAACAACATGCTCCTTACTGTAAGATTTGATAACAAAAAACTTTGCATTGGCATATCGAGTGACAAATTCTGGAAGGTTGTAGTCATCCCAGAAAACTAAATCCCCACTCCCACCACTTTCACTTTGGGACCTTTTCCCTTGCATTAATTCAAGTCTCCCTGGTTGCGGTTGTTGCAATTGTAGCTGTTGACGTTGCAGCTGTGGTGCTGCTGGTTGAGATTGATAAGCACCAGGTTGGCCATGATGATTATTAGTATGGCCCTGGTTCTCGCCATCTTGATTTAAATTCACAACCACGTTTATGGATGGAGCTTGTGGTGGTGGCAGAGCGTATGGAAAGGAAGGTTCATGAGGGTATCCTGCATAGAAATGTTCTGGATAACCATACTGATATCCATATCCATATCCATATCCATATGGGAATCCTTGTTGTGTCACCATCGCCATATTGGTGTTTGGGTACCCATTATTAGAACCATATCCATATGGGACTCCTTGCACCTGCGGTCGTTGTGCCACCGTCGCCATATTGGTGTTTGTGCTAGTACTATGATTTGAACTCGTTCCAACATTACTGTTAATACCATTACTTCTCCCTGGTTGATTTGCCATTTCAGATATGCTTTCAATAGCAACAAACCTCTGTATTTTCTCCAAGCTTTTCCTTAATGCCAAAACTATTTTCTTCCACCTAGGGCTTTCGAGCTTGAGCAGTGACAATGATGATCACTGCAGCAGACGAAAACGCTTATTCCAAAAATGCGACCCAATATCAGAAAGAGACAATACTGCTCTAAAAGTAAATCCCCAGAAATTACTGGACCTGCAATGCTCTGGCTTTAACCCAAAATTTCTGTATTGATAAGTATGTCGTTCACTGCAATAAGACCACCCAAGCCCGAATGGGAATAGCTCTGAGCTTCAGAAGCTGATATCGAACTTTCGCGGGTCAACTTCTCAACAATCATCTATTCAAATTCTTTATTTATAACCATGTTACTCTAAATTGAAAATCATTCAAAGAATATATTTTGTGTCGGCCTTGTAATATTAAAATTAAATGTCAAAACTCTGAGTAAAATTCGGGTAGCAATGTTTTCTTTGCCCCAGTCTGGTGGTCCTATGTTACCTTTCAAATAAAAAATAAATAATAACATACTCCCCTTGTCATTTATGAACCTATTCACAAGTGCAGCAAAAGACACACTATGCTAAATTTTACTAGGGTTAGACATATCGAGACACGAAATCTTCATAGTGCAATGTCACTTGGACCTCGATGATTGCACGCTGCTTACCAAGTAGGTCATAGAACTTTCAATATTGGAGGGGAGTTTTAGTATTTTTTAGAATAAAATTATATAATAGGTTTAATTATTTGTTTTATTAAGGAATTTAGACTTCTGTGATCCATAACATTATTTAGATAATCTTCAGCAAAATCACATAACCAATCTTTTGTCGACGCTTTCGAACCAACCAGTGTGGTTCATCGTCATGACAAGTTGAAAAACCAATCCGGCTTAGCTTGATTAAATAGAGTGTGCAGAGACTCCAACGGTTATAATGCCAACGGCTAATTTTGACCAAAGGTCTTAGTCAAACCACTAATTATTTGTTTTATTTTCAATTTTAAGTGAAATATAGAAATTATAATTTAAATGTAATTATTTAAATATTAATATGAAATTTTGATTTTCACAAGTGAGAAAGTAAAATACTATGCATTTGGAAATAATGGAATGAATGCCATATGGGTTGGCATATACATTGTTGGATAAAAATGTCTTTATCTTCCATATAGGATATCTTAACATATACAATATGTATTGTATAATTGCGGGGCGTATATTGCTTATCATGTACAATAATTACTAGTAAAGGTTAAAGCCTTCAAAATCTCATTGAAATGTGTTCATATATATGTGTGTGTTTGCATTACACTAAAACTTGCAAACATTAGAGGTGCAACGGTTAGTCCATCATAAACCACACTCAATGGTAGCATACCCATCCAAACCACAATCAATGGTAGCATACCCATCTAGATCTCAAGTGTTAAATTCAATACGTTAATATTACGAGTTATTCAAGATCTAACTTAAGTAATGTTGACCAAAGATAAACACAAAGGATTATGTTTTAATGTGCACCATATGAGCATTGTGGATATATATCAAATCACTCTCTAAGAAAATGATTTATTATCTTATTTTCACAAGTGATAAAGTAAAATACTATGCATTTGGAAATAATGGAATGAATGCCATATGGGTTGGCATATACATTGTTGGATAAAAATGTCTTTATCTTCCATATAGGATATCTTAACATATACAATATGTATTGTATAATTGCGGGGCGTATATTGCTTATCATGTACAATAATTACTAGTAAAGGTTAAAGCCTTCAAAATCTCATTGAAATGTGTTCATATATATGTGTGTGTGTTTGCATTACACTAAAACTTGCAAGCATTAGTAAACCATTCGAAATGCATAATCTTACCTTGAGTGGCTAGTTAGTCCGGCCTATTAAGGTGACATTTAGTCCACATGATCAATTCCCATATGTGTAGTGATTAATCCAACAGCCCCCTCTTATTAGTCCATGTTATTGATCCCCATAGGTGCAACTAATAGTCCAACAATTACCCCCCAAGATGTAGCTTGAGGGAATCAAACCTAGGGGAAGGCTCTGATACCACATTGAGGTTTCCATTACACAAAAACTTGCATGCATTAGTAAACTTCTAAACTTCAAACAATACTTTGAGTAGGAGGCTAGTCCCATGTTCCCAAGGTGGTGGTTAGTCTAAGCAATTGATTCCTAGAGGTGCAATGGTTAGTCCATCATAAACCACACTCAATGGTAGCATACCCATCCAAACCACAATCAATGGTAGCATACCCATCTAGATCTCAAGTGTTAAATTCAATACGTTAATATTACGAGTTATTCAAGATCTAACTTAAGTAATGTTGACCAAAGATAAACACAAAGGATTATGTTTTAATGTGCACCATATGAGCATTGTGGATATATATCAAATCACTCTCTAAGAAAATGATTTATTATCTTATTTGTAGTTTGTAAGACTAGATAATTTAGGGATAACTAGCAACAACCACATAAAGTTAAAGTGGTTGAACTACTTGCACCAATTGACATATGTCAACCATTTTACATTAATGTGCTTGTTACTAGTTGATGGTCAATGTACATGGGGATGGAAAGTATGGTTGAACATGTTTAGCCACAATTGAATCCAATTGACCACGACAGACTATTGGTTGACCATTTTCAACATTAGCTAAGCATGATTTATTATAGTTGACTATGTTAATCCTTTTGAATAGGTACAGAATTGGTAAGTGTGGTTGTCTATATTTGACCATGGTTGAATTCAATGGACCATGGGTGACTATGGGCAACTCTAGCTGACTTTTATTGAACATGGTCAACTTAAGGTTGACCCAATTTTATTGTGGTCAAGATATGACTCACTATGGATTAATATGATTAACAATGTTTAATTGTGTTTAACCATGCTTAATGATGGTTGAATATAGTCGCCTATGAAAGACTTTAATTCACTATTGTTGATAATATTTGATAGTGGTGATCATCGTTCCCATGTTTAACATGATGGAATATGGTTTACCATGGTTGACTGCAGATTCCTAAGGTTGCTTATGCTTGACCATGGTTAGCTATGGTTGACTATGCTTGACAACATTTAATAGTGGTGATCATCTTGCCCATGTTAACCATGATTAACTATGGTTGAACATGGTTGACTATGGCCGCCAAAAATTTCCTATGGTTGATCATGGTTGAGTATGGTTAATAAAGCTACACATGGTCAATTAAGGAATACCATGTTCATCATGGTTGGCTATATATGACCATGGTTATTTATGATTGAGAAATATTTACCATGTTTGATTATGGCTCACCAATTATGGCCATGTTGATTATGGTTATCAATGTTTAACTATGTTTGACTATATTTTCCTATGGAAGATATAATTGACTATGGTTGACAATTGTTTCCCATGGTTGACCATGTCTATTATGGTTGACTTATGGGATTATGTTTAATGTAACTACCCCTCTTGATCCCAAATTTAATTTGTAATTAATTACCTAAATGGTATTGCATTGCTTATGTCAAGAAAAAATCCGTCTTAATGGAAAAAATGAACTAGATTAATGCGGGAATAGTATATATGTAATCTAAAAGATTGATCAATAAATACGTTGGCACAATCAATTAGTAAAATGTAGTCATTTATATGGTCCATGGTACCACAAGTAGGGAAATTAATAGGAGCTATAAGAAATTTCCTTTCCAAGGCCTTATGATAAAATTTGAATTCAAATATGAACCTTATCCCCCTTACCAAGAACTCATTGATTGCGGACTAAGTAGTTGGAATAGTCATGCTCATAATTTTGGAAGTTAGGATAGAAACATAAATAATGCTCCAAAATTTATTGGAGGAAATGGGCTATGTACATTCCAAGGGTTTTGAATTTGACCAATGAATTTCTTGGAAGTTTGAGGTAAATGTGGTGTTTTACAATAGTAAGTTGTATTGATGAAGGAAAATTATGTAAGGGAGCAAAGATCCATGAATGGAATGGGTGTGAGAAATTAATTCATATATATAGAGAGACCAAAATAGAGAGAAGAAACACATGGGTGCATGACCTATGATAATTGCAAGTGGAATGTTGCCAATCCTGAATGGAATAATGGTTGAAGCATTATGGGTGAATAAAATATGTTTTGGGTGCCTAAATATGCCCATAAGTTTCTAATTATAGGTTGAGTCATTTTTGGTGTGTTTTGGGCTCTTTGAAAATAAATTTTGCGTGCCAAATACTCACTCGGGACCTCTAAAACTTAGCTAAGCTATGGGGTCAAAAATTGATGCATGTTAAGCAAGTATGATAAGCAATGGTTGAGGAAACTACCTATGGATTAATCGACAATGATGGGATTAATGTATTTCTATGGTAGCGAAACAAGAGGCATCTAAAACTTGTGGAGACCTTAGGCCCAACATGTAGAGGAGTTTTTTATTGTATTTGTATTTGTAAAGGAGAGTTTCCTTTACCCATCTCAACTTTTGAAGCATTGACAATTTTTCCCTTGTGGTATCATGGCTTGCCTAGGGCGTGGCGAGTTGTGGAAAGTAATGGTGCAATTGAGCTTATGGTTGGGCAGAAAAGGATCCTTCTTAGATTGGTTGTTAGCAACAAATAATCTCAAATAAGTACTTATTTGTCTTAGATATGCAATGTGATGTTTAGTCAATGCTATGGAAAAGGTACCCATATTTGTGTATATTGTAGGTTTTAGCCCTATACAAAAATCAACCACGAAACAATTCTTAAACAAAGAAAAAAATATGCAATGGCGAGAACATAAAAATATAGATAGGTATTTTCTCTTGGAACACAAAACAGGAAAACTAGATGATTTTTCATTTTATTCCTTTCAATGTTACAGTACATTATATACATGCCAAAGAATTCATAAACCCAAATCTATTAACCCTATATTAGAACATAATCATAGTTCCCTTGACCGTATTTACAAAATACGATGGGAAAAACCATCATACGCAAAAAAAATGTGCAAAAACCATGCGCAAAACCTTTGGTACGTCCTGTAGAGAAACCAAGATTTTGATAGATGCTTATAGATGATTTCTCATAACGAGATAATTAATCAAGAATTATTGTCAATTTCTTATTAATATTATGTTCTCCTCATCAAGAAATTACCAAAAACGTAAGAATCACAAAGAGACAAACACTAGCAATTAGGCTACAAGCTAGGGCAAAACCCCACAAGGGGGAAAACTCAAAAATCCTCTACTTATAGAATCAGATCAAAGTGAGATATTGAAGACCCAAGACCAAGATCAAGACTAAGAGTACCATAAGTACCTAAGTCATACCTCCTTGAAATCTCCTCCAACCAAATCAAGTCAATGAAAGTCAGTGTTGGTCAAACCTTGTAAAATCTATTCAAATCAAAGAATTTCGAACATGTAGTTTGGACTTGAAGTTTTAGACCTGTAATATGAAATTTCTCCATGTGTGAGAAGAAACAAGCCAAAAACACTTGAGTTTCCTCTCCTTTGACTTCTTTATTTTTCTTCTTATCTTCGGCATAAAAATCAATGTGTTGAGTGAGTGGATGAATGAGGTCGAAGTGTCTTGTATTTATAGCTATCTAGGAGGTTGAATAGCTGCCTCTTTTAGGCCAACTTGTTCATGCAAGGCCGACTTGATCTTGTGGATGACAATTTTGACCTTTTGACTCAAATAAAAAGTTTTTCTTTTTCTTACAAGGAGTCCAAATCGGACTTTGACTCAATTAAATTTCCTTGATTCATAATAAATTTTATTTTCATTCAATAAAACCTATAATCATGAAGAACATGTTCTCACTATAAATAAAACAATAATAATGAATGTAATAAATGAATATAATAAGTGCACCAATGATACATTTGTATTACATTACGAAGACCAACACTTGTCACATTTTCAATAGGTCCGCCCACCATCCTTGGGTTTTCTCAACTATTATTAGGTATGTATAATTCTTTTTCCCTAGGCACTACCCCTGACCCGTGCACAGGGCTACTACCCCCCTCCAAACCTCCCTGTAATGGGGGTTGTCGCCTCCCTTGTGACCCCCAACCCCAGCCCCCAACCCAACACAACATAACAACTTGTGGGAGTAGTTGTGGAAAGAATATAGCACATACCCAACATATATCACTTGGTTCCAGTTGAATTCTTAGTTGGATTATTCATATGCAAGGTGTTAGGTTGAATTTTTATGTCATGTTTAGAGAATTCCTTGGTGTATATCCACTTGTTACTTTCTTCTTGATAATGCTATTGTAAATACATATATATTTATATACACATTTATGTGTTAGAGTGGAAAATTTTTCTACACCTTAATTTCCTTGAGAAACTAAGAATCTTGATTTAATGGGAGGAGGCCAATAATGGGATCCTTTATAAAAGAATGGAGAAAAAAAGTGATTCCTAACCAGGATTGGTCATGGATAAGATGTCTTAATTTGCACTATAAAGATAATTTTAGGAAGGAAAACATTGCACTTATAATTAAGACTAAGTCATTAAAGCCTTTAGAGAGTATCCAAAGACAAGAGAATACAATTTTCACTAATGAAAGGTAATTCGTGAAAAGTTAAGAATTGCAGGTCAGCTTTGGCGTCTTATTTATTCAGAATGGTATACAAGCTTTTAGACCTCCTTGGTAGCTAATATAGATCCATCACATACTTGAGGAATCATATTCAATGGTCATGAAATAGAGTTGTAGCTTGAAGATATTGTTGTTGGATTATTGATACTATCGCATATGAGATCCAAACATCATGAAAAGGATCTCATGCATATGAAATATTGTTTAAGGAAAATGATTTTTTACTGTAATCATTGTGATGATATCTCATGAAAATGATATGTGATCAATGTAGGTGAGATAAAATATTTATATATGAAGTATAGATGATGGTTATTGAGATGGATATCCTAGGAACAAGGCTACTATGGTGACACTTGAACCATAGGATATGCCTTGATCATCATGAGTAATGTATATGCCTTTTGTTATGTCAAAGGAAGATAGAGGGGTTCCTTTTCTAAGAATACATCAATTTATTTAACCTTCCTATGCATTAAAGCCTTGGAAAAAAGGATGGCATGAGGGACAACTTAGTAGAGAAGAGGGTGCTTAACATTGGAGGGTGAGTGACTCCAACGAAGAGAATACTTGAATAAATCTATTATGGAATAATTCATGTCCCATGGTGTTGGAGGGGCTAGTCAACTAAGTTTACTAGCCCAATCGAGTCCACTCCTTAAAAATGTATTATAAGTTGGTTGGGTCCTTTATTGAGTCGGTTGACCATGTAAATTTGGATAAGCCAATTTAGAAAGTTAAACTATTGTAATTGTCTACCAAAGTTTAAATATTTATGTACTTGACTCCATGTGTTGGTTGGTTACCTATTGAGATATATCTAATAAAAGTGTGCTTTTGTTGGCTCTCTATTACTTTTGTGTCTCTTTTCTCTTCCATGTGATGCATATTACCCTTTTAGCTTACTTGATGTTCCACTCGGTAACTAATGCATACTTCTCACTAGAATACAACATTGGTTTTGATGTCAGTATTGCTAAACCTGAGTTCATATAAGATGTGTGCATACATGTTAACTTTGAAAGAGATACAAGAGTGGTGGGAGAGAAAGATCAATAATTAATTTAAAAAGTAGATAAGGAGAAATGGTCTATCTATCGTATAATCTAGGGTATATTTCCTCATTAAGGTGTGTGACAAGTTCATAAAATCAATGCTAGTATAAATACATAAATATATTGATCAACAACCTAATGCAAAAAACAAAGATGGTGGTTGGTTGATCATAAAATTGAATAACGAAAGGAAAATGAATTTGCATGAGTGGGTAGAAAAAATATTGGACGATTTCTACGAGGAAAAGGTAATAAAAGAATGCACTTTTGTTGAAAAAATCAAAGAGTTTATATGACAATTTTCACGATTGTTTTTTTATGTACTATGCTTGCTTTACTACATAGATTTATTCTTGATAAAGCACTCAGTCATATAGTTGAATATTGACCACCCCTACAAACCCCAATAAATCTGACCATAGTAAGTGTCAAAATGGCTAGGAGAAATTCTTCGATTCCCATTGTAAAGGCATAAGAGAGGTATGGGACTACTTGTTTATAAAATGAAAATGTTCAGCATAACCCTTTTTGTTGACCAAGAGCAAGTCGGGTAAATGATTGGGGGCGTAGATGTTTGCGAGATATAAAGGGAAAATATGAAACAAGAGAAGTAAGTAAATTAGTAGTCATAATGGGAGGAAAATGGTTGGTTTCAAGAATAAGAGAGTATAAAATTGATGAGGAAACTCGATGAAGAACTCAATCATGTATACAAAATATAAAAACCAATTGACATTCAAAAAATAGAAAGGGACAAAAGACAATAAAAAATGATAAAAGATAAGGGAGGAAAAAATTATCTGAAATTCTTTACATAAAGAAGTTCCAGACCAGTAGATTGAAGATACACAAGACTCCTCTGAGGGTAGTAGAGAGCACCTAGAGTCAAGAGTCATATCACCATTCAGTCCAACAAGAATGTGATAATATCTAAGTTGGTTACTATAGACCAACAATTCCATGATCCCATGTCGCAAGTATATCAAGTCTCGCTATAAGGGATTCCTCCAGCAAAAACCCCATATTAGTTATAAACCTTCCTCAGTTTGGTATAGGTGAGATAAGCATGAAAATTTAAGAGATTGTCTCCAAATTAAAATATCAATAGTTAACAAAACTTGGATCAATAATAATGAAAATAAAGATATGCTTCTACATATAAGAAATATCATGAACATACACCCCCCCCTCTCCCGAGAATAATATCTACCAAGGAAGAAGAATATAAAAGTCTGGATGATGAACTAATGCAATATATAAGGAACAAGTACATTGAATACATAGACAAAGGGTGTCAAATCAATGACAGCTTGGAAAATTTTGCAAGAGTCAAAGTTGAAGATAAAGAATGAACCCTGTTAACCCTCATTTTTTCCAAAAATATTGTTATGGTTTTGGAATTCCTTTTCCTTTGGAAACACCTATTTTCATTATTTGTGATGATATTTTCTTATACATTTCCCATAATAATACTTTCCTAAGTTATTTTTATTAAACTTTTAATTTTCTAAATTTCTTGTAATCAAATGCATTGTGAAAGAGAATTACAAGTTCTAGTAGATTTTGCAATTCATCATTCATTGTCATATTTACAGTCAAGCTAGGTGAAAATGAAGACATGGGATTTTCTCATAGGTATCCTAGGACGGTGAAATACATATCTGTTCCAGCTAAAATTTCCCTAATGTTTATGGTTAATGCACAATCAATGTGGACATATTTGTAGCAAAAAGGTAGAACAAATTCATAAAAATGCCTATATTCAAATTTTGAAGATCAGATCCTTGATCTAAGCAGTAAAAAATGAGATTAGGATAATATATTAGTGTGAAAATAGCCATCCATCAATTCTGAACATGATTTATGCATATTTTTTTAAAAATGCACCTATAAAGGCAAGACAATTAACTTACCAAAACACATGTTATATTTTATTTTGATCAAAGAGTCATCTTTTGACTTGTGGGTTTAAAGTTATGTTTTAGAATTTTTGATAGCCATGCTCATCAAGTAATGAAGTGTTATTGAAGTATTACTCCTAGTTTTAATTTTGTGTTCTTACTTGAGCCATGGAGGACCCCCATATCTCGAGTTAGCACACCTAGTCTTCTGTTGTCCAAATACCCTAGTAAATACTTGCTATTTTCTATTAATTTTCTTCATACTTCCATGTTTATATCCATTAATTACATTCATGTAGATTTATGTTTGAATCATGTTATTGACTGGATTATTGGATACTATGTAGATAGACTTAAAAGCTAGTTTCTGAACTGTTGTTTATATTTTTTCCTTCTTATTTTATCACTATAATATTCATTTCTTAAAACTATTAATGTTGTTACAACAAGTTTTTATCAGTTGGTTACTTGGTAGAGTAATTAGCATCACATTCCTAGTCTTTTACTCTTGCATAAGAAATCATACTTGTTTAATTTTGTCTCAATGGAATCCATCACTTGCTGAAGTATAGATGTATCTAAATATCATGAATTACTTATTTATTGAAGGATTTGAGTGATTTTTATGATAAATATGAGTTAAATTCCAACTATTAGTTAGAAACTAGCTACTAGTTGCTAGCTTCTAGTCATTAGTTACTAGTTCCTAGTTCCTAGATATTTAAAACTTTGATTAGAAATTAGTTACTAAAGTATATATTAATTAAACACATTGATATATGATTATTATACCTTGATTTGATTATATTAGATATAATTTGGTTCAATTCATTTGATCTACCTTGGTTTGACTATCATAAATATCATAGTTGCATTTGAATAGTTACATGACAATTCCATTTTTTTATTTTTTATTTTGCACATAGCCATATATTTCAGTGTCATTTATGATAATTTATTATCATAGATTTGTTGTTGTTTTAAAATCAACCTAATTATATAAAGTAACCAAGGCACAAGGAGTGTCATTCATTAATTTCTAGGAGAAGAAGGCCCCAACCTCTAGAGGACTTTTCCTTTTTTCCCTTTCAAAAACCATAGTTCCTTTCTTTCATTTACCACCTTCCTAGAATACAATCATGATTCAAGTAAAACCTAGTTAAAAAGATGAGCATAAGACTATGGATGACCACTCATCTTCACTTTCATAGATAGGGAAGGTCATTGTGAATTTTCATCTTTATAATTAGTATTGGGTTTAATATTAACTAAGTTGAATAAAATACTACTAGAGTTGCCACTTGCCTCCATAAGCAAGGAAGGCCATAATGCACTAGTTAGCCTCTTTGATGGAAAACCCTTTGATCATATTTATTTTCCCAACATTTGAGTGAACACTTGGCATTTTCAATATGATTGCGTAAATAGCTTGAATTTGTGTGAGAGTGTTGTAGCGGCTACAACCACCCTCCAAAATTTTTCCATCGCTTCGTTTTGGGGCCTCCCTACCAACCTTCACAGCACCATGCCTTGCTTCATCAAGTACACAAGCTCCAGTGAATTTCTTGCAGAAAGATAGCCTTTCGATCAAACCTTGATGTATTCCCCTCATAGGTTGTTCATCCAGACTTGGTCCAGCAGTAGGTTGAGTAGCTCCTTCAAGAATTTGCACAAATCAAGAGGGAAACTAGCCTTCCCTCTAGAAATTACGCAATCCCTCCCAACTGGGCTGCTCAGCCCAGAATTTGCCTAAATTTGGGCAGCGGTCAACTGCTCTGCCCAGAAATTGCACAAATATTCTAAGCAGCCAACCTAGCTCCCAGCCAAAAATGTGCATTTTTTCCTAGCAGTTGAGCAGTCTCTTGCATGTGCAGCTGAGTTGACTGGTTCCCTCTGAGACCGAGAAAAATAGAATTGCATGCATGGGTTGCTTCTCCCAAGGCAACATGGAAAGGCATCCCTTGTTTCAAGGATCTATTTTTAACAATTGAAGGTTACATGCAAGGATCATTTCAGAAACTTCCCACCAAGTGTCGCTTTCCCTAGATTTGGGGCATGTGCGTCAAAACCTTGATATTATCAAAATTCATCAACTGGATGCTACAGAGATCATTCCTCACATCAACCTTGTATCTCTAACATCCCACATCACATATAGGAGCTGTCGGCACATTCAGCTCAACTGTTTTTGGGTAAGACCGCTTTCCATGTCTTGTGTTGCATTTCTGGCGCTTTTTCTATTTCTCTTCATATGAATGTTATCTGCTTGATTTCAGTGACAGCTTGCTGTCATTTTGATACATACTAGCTTGTACTAGCACCATTTCAATTTTCATTAACATCTCACTGCTGTTGCATGCATGAAACTGTTTTTCATGAACAGTCACCGATTCAGCAACTCGCCTCACCCACATGCATGTTGTTCCATTTTTTGAATCTGTCATTCATCGTTTGCATGCAAAATCAATCACTTATGCTTACACTCAATATCGCCATGCATTCACATTCACATTCGCTCTCAGTTGCCCGTCGATGAGTCTGTTCAACCTTAGCTTGGTCTCTACCATCACTGAGACAGCATTGCGCAATCCAAGGAAGGAAGGCTCTGCCTTCCTCTCTAGAAATGTTCATTTTTTCCCAGGCACTGTCCTCTAGGACTGTTTTGCGCATTTATGAGGGACAGTGACTGCTAGCCCAGAAAATTGCACAATGCAGTCCCTGAGCCTATAATCACTCCCATCTGGAATTGCACATTGCACAATTCTAGCGGTCAACAGCCAAACTAGATTGTGCATTGCACAGTTCCAGTAGTCAGTCAGCCTCCCAGTAGCCCAAACTATTCCTTGCATAGTTTTGGCACTCAGTCTCCCGACCTCCCAGCCGAAATTGTGCAACCTTCATGATCTGTCACAGAGGTATGTTGCAAGTTAGTTCGCAAGTTCATTTTGGATTTCGTCTGACAGATTTCTTGCCATGAGTGTTTCCATGTCTCCAGGTATTGTAGGTGTTCATCTACCTGTCAGGAGTATAGGCACAATGGTTTCCAAGAGAGTAGAGACGAAGACACATTTCAAAGCACACTTGGGGATGCAGTTGATCAAGTGTTTATGGACTTGCCAACCCATGAAGACATCAAGTTGTTCATATACAAGGACATCAAGATATGATGGCAACAACATCACAGTGAGTAGCATCATGAATAACAGCTAAAGGAAGCATACCGGATGGAATGAATGCAAGAGGAAGGTTGTTGACAACACAGAGGCAGAACAAAGTTGCAAGCTCAAGCAGACCCACTGGTGATGAAAGCAACTTTGGAGACTCATGCTATGAGGTGACGCGCGACATGAAGATCACACGCAGACAAAGAATGGAACAAAGAAGGAGTTGCATGTGCTAAAGTAGCAACTCACATGCACAACATGCACTCACAGATGAAACTGCGCACGTACAAGTTATAGATCCATCCCAGCAACTGGCACGAAGCATACATGGTGAGAAGTGTTGTTGATCACATGCAAGCGATTCAACATTATGCATGTACTTGTGTGTACACACGTGATCCAACCCATTCAGCACACTCACCAAGGCAAAGATTAGAAGAAAGCCCGACTGAGGTTGAGAATGTAGCTGACAGTTGATGCGCATGACCACAATCACACACTGGGAGATTGATGTATATTGTAGGGTGTAAAACATCGATTCAGAAAGGAGAAAGATTCATCTAGCCATCCTTCGCCTTGGAGGAACTACCCTAGTGTGGTGGGAATGCAGGACACAAGCTGATTTGAAGAAGAATGGTAAAATTCTTTGTACCTGGAGTGAATTTTTTTCTGCCCTTAAAAAACAATTCTATCCACTAGATTATTTGTAGCAAGCAATGATGAGTTGGTAAACTCTTTGCCAATTAAAGGGGAAAAGTGTACAAAGCTATACCCAAGAATTTAGAAAAAGAGCTTTAATTGTAGGCATTTTTGTAGACTCACCTGAAACTTTGTTGAAGTATATAGGTGGTTTACATAGCTATTTGAGGCACACCATTCTCAGGTTTAAGCCTACTAGCATAGATGAGGTATCAGTTCAGGCTACACATCTAGAGGCTAGAGGCAAGAATGTGAACCTAGAGATTGGGGGATCATCAAAACCCACTGCAAGAAAGAACAAGGAAAAGAAGAAGCAAAAATGGAAGAGAGGAAGACAAACACTATACAGAAAGACAATCCTTCATGCAATCACTGCAAGAAGGATGGACATGATGATGCACATTTCTGGTCTTTGCATCCAAAGATGAAACCCAAGAAGTTCGATGGAAAGAAAGAGAAGATTGTTGTTGTTATTCATAGGGATGTGGGGTCAGACTCAAGTGATGAAACAAAAGTCACAACCATAGGCATAAAAGGTAAAAATTTTAAAGCATCTACTAGTAATTCTGCACAATCTATTGATAATGAAGAAAATGAGAGGAAAAGACATGAACATTTTCATATTAGAGTTATTTCCAATCAACAAAAGATTGATACTTTATTTGATAGTGGATCACAAGTAAACTTGATTTCTGAAGCAATTGTAAAGAAGTTGGGATTACTAACCACACCTCACAAGAAGCCATATCCATTAGGTTGGGTATGTGATAAAGCAAAGCTACAAGTGACTAGACAATGTAAACTTAGGTTTGCTATTGGGTCAACATTTGTAGATGAGGTTCAATTAGATAAAATTCCCTTGGATATATGTGGTATTTTTTCAGGAAGTACTTACTTGTATGATAGAAAAGCCATTTTCTATAGAGATGAAAATAAGTATCAACTCACCAAAGATGGAATGGAATATATTGTAAGAGCTCACAAAGTAAAAAATAATTACACTCTCATAAACTCAGGGCAGATGAAAAGAATTGTAAATTCATGCAACCAATTTTTACTAATGGTTGTAAAGGAAAACAACCCTGATAAAACCAATATATTTGAGGGCTATGATGCTAAACAGACAGTTGATTTAGAAAAAGTTGTTTCTAAATATGATATCTTATTTCAACAACCTAAAGGTCTGCCATCCAAAAGGGAAATTGTACATGATATTCATTTGCAGCAAGATGCTCCATTTCCTAACATTGGGATTTACATGCTTTAACATGATTTAACAGGATTGAACAAGGTGTTTCAATGGGGAGGCAAACATTAGAAAGCCTTCCACACCTTAAAAGAATAAATTAGTACAACACTAGTACTAGCACTACCATATCTTCAACTTCCATTTGAGATTGAAACAGATGCCAGTGACTATGCCATGGGAGCAGTGTTGATGTAACATGATAAACCCATATGTTATCATTCTGAGACATTTAATTCTGAAGTAGTTAATTATACCACATATGATAAAGAATGGCATGAATTAGTACAAAGTGTGAAAAAGTGGAAACATTACTTAATGGACAAAGAAACAATCATCCATACAGACCATCAACCACTTCAATATTTGCACTCACAAACTAAATTGCAGCAATCAAGACACTATAGGTGGATGGGTTTTCTACAGCAGTTTCATCTAGTCATCAAATATAAGAAGGGCATACACAATAAAGTTGTAGACATGTTGTCCAGACCAATCATAAATGCATCTACTATACTTAAGCATAATTCAGTAATGCATGAAAGCTACATTGAACAATATGCTTAAGATATAGATTTTAAAGATGTATATGCAACTTTAAGTCATGGCAAACAAGTAGAAGAATTGGATTATTATGTTAAAGGCCAACTCTTTTATCATTTGGGAAAGTTATGCATTCCACAAATTGAAACAATTAACATAATTCAGGAAGCACATACTTCTCTTATATTAGGTCATTTTGGTGTAAGTAAAACAGTTGCACAGGTGCAAAGGTTCTGTTATTGGCCAAGAATGCATGAAATAGTTTCTAGATATATTAAAGGGTGTACCATGTGTGCTAAAAGCAAGCCCAACAATAGAAAATTAGGCTTGTACACTCCACTTATAGTTCCTTCTCGTCCTTGGGAAAGTGTTTCCATGGACTTTGTTCGGCGATTGCCAAAATCTAGAAAAGGTCATGACTATTTATATGTTATTGTGGATAGGTTCATCAAAATGTGTATTTTAATACCTTGTAATAAGCAGATTACAGCTGAACAAATAGTGAAGTTGTTCTTTCAGCATGTTTGGGTTCATTTTGGGTTACCCACTTCCATTATATCTAATCGAGATTCTTGATTTGTTGGGAAGTTTTGGTCAAGTCTGTTGGAATTAATGGACACTAAACTGAGGAATAGCACAACCTTTTATCCACAAACAGATGGCCAAATAGAGGTGGTCAACAAGACAATGATCTAGTTGCTCAAAGGCTATTGCAGCAAGCATCCCAAGCTTTTGGATGAAAATTTTTGTTATGTGCAACATGTTTACAACCGTTCCAAGCACTCTTCTACACATATATCTCCTTTTGAGACTTGTTTTGGTTTTACACAAAATTCTCCCTTGGATTTTGTCTTTGGTAAGGACATAGCAGTTAATGGACACAGTGATGTGGACAAAGCAACCAAGTTCATTGAATAGATCTAAGAAATTCACCAGGCAGTGCAAGAATAGTTGGAAAAGAGCCAGGTCAAGTACAAGGCAAGGCATGATAAGCATCGAATTGAACATAGCTTCCAAGTTGGTGATGAAATCTGGTTATACATCAGCAAAGACAGAATGCAAGGTGAAGGAAAGAAGCTGAAGCCAATAAGGTATGGGCCTTTCAAGATACTTGAGAAAATTGGTGAGAACGCCTTTCACCTTGATTTTCCAGCTTACATGCATATCTATTGAATAGTTAATGCAGAAAACTTGAGACTGTTTGAACTTTCATTGATTGAAGATCCCGAAGAGAAAAGTCAATTACCTTCTATTAATGATCTGTTGCCTGAATATCTCAGTGAGTTGCAGGAAGATACAATTCTGGACAGGAAGGTGAGAACTACGCATAGAGGGGACGTTGAGTACCTTAGAATCGGACTCAAAGGTTCAAAACCAAGCAGTGCACGATGGATAGAAATTGGATAAGTGAGGAAGCTATATCCTCACTTGATCAATGCTTGAAAACCAACTTTTGGTGGTCCAAAAGTTTTTCAGTGGGGAGGAGTGATCCAAAATGGATCCAAAAACACTCTAAGTCTTCAAAAATCTTCTAAGAGATCAAAACTATCGCAAAAGAAGAACTCCTGGAAATGGCAAAACACACTATCGGCAGTGAAAAAAACAAGGAAGTAGTGGAAAAACAGGTTATCGGCAGTGATGCACAGAAGCTGTTGGATCTGGCCAATCAACGGTCTGGATCCTATTGGCACATCGTAATCGGTGGTGACAGGTAGAGGCAATTGGATACTATCACATGACAGTTGAGATCGCAATCAACGCGGATCAACAAGGATCATAGACCAAGCACGCAGATCGATGGCCCAGGTTAACGCGCGATATCGCAATCGGCAAATACAAGGAGTGCTTACCAAATAGCCCAGGGGTCTATGCGATATGAAATTGCGATCAATCACATGGCAATATCACATCAGAGCATTACAAAGGAGCGGGGCCATTACAGATATGCGATGCAATGTCCGAACCCGACAGAATTATGAACCAAATTTAATATATTTTGAGTTCTGTAAAACAACATTTTTCTATGTATTTTCGCGTTTTCGTTAAATAAACGAAAATTGAAGGGAATGTGTTGATGCGATAAAACTAAATCCGAAGGGGTTCATAAATGAAAATGTATAACATTTCAAGTCCGCCATACAGCCATTTTGTAATATTTTTAGTGTTCTAATGGATTTTTCAAATACAAAAGGGAAACCACGGAACGGGCATTTGTGACTTGCGATAAGCGATTACAGGCAGACCCGATGGAATCTAGGGCAAAATTCATAATGTTTGAAGTCAGATAAACAGAGATTTGGCAGATTTTTCCCGTGTTTTTGTGTATCTCTCTGTGTAAACAAAGAACGCTATTCTTGGGGATTTCAAAGGCCCAATGGTCCCTTTTGTTGCAAAATAGGTAGCCACCTCCCATGAAGACGTTATGCCATGATTTCTAATGCTCAGAAGGGGATTCGAGAAAACAGAGGCTGCGAGCGAGAGAGCCCGAGAAGGGGAAATGAATAGACATCACCGATTGGCTTTAAAGCCATAGAGTGACAGAGACAGAGGGGGAAATACTGAGACAGAGAGAAATTAGAGACAGAGAGTAAAAGAAAGAGTCTGTGTACTCAGAGAGGCTTGAGGAATTCAAGCAAAACTCTTGTTATTTGTATCTGTTGTGTTGAGACTCATTTTGAGCTCACACTTTGTAAAACTCTGTTCTTGAATACATGAGAGGCCACCACTAAAGGCTGGACTAGGAGACGTAGCCCAAGAGTTTTGGCTGAACTCCATATTAAATTTTTTGTGTTATGTGTGTTGTCTATTATGTTTCTCTAACTGCTCAATTGTCTATATTATTCACAATCTTATCGGTCCATTGCACTAAGTAGCATAAGAAAATCCATGTACATGAGTCTGTAATACCTTAAAAGTAATATACGATCTTCATTTTCAGATCAAGTGGTATCAGAGCTTTTGGTTTTTGGTTTGTTGAGGATAGACAAGCTTGTGCTGGACTTTTTTGAATGCTAACTAAGTCAAAGCTCAAACTGGGAAAAGGAGAACTTGTTGAGGCCAACCCAGAAATTGGAAGAGTCTATTCTAGAATGAGAATGGTAGAAGAAACTCAAATGGAATAAAAATCTCATTTCATGGATAGTTTCTTGACCATGAGAGCCATGGTAGAAGAGATATATTGAGAATTCAGGAAAGGTTGACGTTAAAGTACTTCAACCTCCAAAAAAAATAAAGGAGTAGAAGAACATTCTCTAGAAGCCCTAGAGGGCAAAGGGAAAGGGGAAAGGCCTCCTCCCTCATCTCCTCCACCATCTCCTCCATCATCCTCATCTCCTAGCCCTGAGAGGAAAAAGAGGAAGACTTCTATGAGTAAATTAGATGTAAATTTTGATTTGCCAATTTATGCTGGAGAATTAAATGCAGAAAAACTAGATAACTGGATTAGACGGATTGATGTATACTGTAGGGTGTAGAACATCGATTTAGAAAGGAGAAAGATTCATCTAGCCAGCCTTCACCTTGGAGGAACTTCCCTTGTGTGGTGCGAAGGCAGGACACAAGCTGATCTGAAGAAGAAGGGTAAAATTCTTTCTACATTGAATAATATGCTTGAGATATAGATTTTAAAGATGTATATGCAACTTTAAGTCATGGCAAACAAGTAGAAGAATTGGATTATTATGTTAAAGGCCAACTCTTTTATCATTTGGGAAAGTTATGCATTCCACAAACTGAAAGAGTTAACATAATTCGGGAAGCACATACTTCTCTTATATTAGGTCATTTTGGTGTAAGTAAAACAGTTGCACAGGTGCAAAGGTTTTGTTATTGTCCAAGAATGCATGAAATAGTTTCTAGATATATTAAAGGGTGTACCATGTGTGCTAAAAGCAATCCCAGCAATAGAAAATTAGGCTTGTACACTCCACTTATAGTTCCTTCTTGTCCTTGGGAAAGTGTTTCCATGGACTTTGTTGGGGGATTGCCAAAATATAGAAAAGGTCATGACTATTTATATGTTATTGTGGATAGGTTCATCAAAATGTGTATTTTAATACCTTGTAATAAATATATTACAGTTGAAAAAACAGCGAAGTTGTTCTTTCAGCATGTCTGGCTTCATTTTGGGTTACCCAATTCCATTGTATTTGATCGAGATTCCCGATTTGTTGGGATGTTTTGGTCAAGTCTGTTGCAATTAATGGACACTAAACTGAGGAAGAGCACAACCTTTTATCCACAAATAGATGGCCAAATAGAGGTGGTCAACAAGACAATGATCCAGTTGCTCAAAGGCTATTGCAGTAAGCATCCCAAGCTTTGGGATGAACATTTTTTTTATGTGCAACATGTTTACAACCGTGCCAAGCACTCTTCTACACATATATCTCCTTTTGAGACTTGTTTCGGTTTTACACCAAATTCTCCCTTGGATTTTGTCTTTGGAAAGGACATAGGAGTTAATGGACACAATTATGTGGACAAAGCAACAAAGTTCATTAAATAGATCCAAGAAATTCACCAAGCAGTGCAAGAATAGTTGGAAAAAATCCAGGCCAAGTACAAGGCAAGGCATGATAAGCATCGAATTGAACATAGCTTCCAAGTTGGTGATCAAGTCTAGCTGTACATCAGCAAAGAAAAAATGCAAGGTGAAGGAAAGAAGCTGAAGCCAATAAGGTATGGACCTTTCAAGATACATAAGAAAATTGGTGAGAACGCATTTTGCCTTGATTTTCTAGCTTTTACATGCATATCTATTGAATAGTTAATGCAGAAAACTTGAGACTGTTTGAACTTTCATTGATTGAATATCCCGTCGAGCAAAGTCAATTACCTTCTATTGATGATCTGTTGCCTAAATATCTCAGTGAGTTGCAGGAAGATACAGTTCTGGACAGGAAGGTGAGAACTACGCATAGAGGGGATGTTGAGTACCTCAGAATCAGACTCAAAGGTTCAAAACCAAGCAGTGCACGATGGATAGAAATTGGATAAGTTAGGAAGCTATATCCTCACTTGATCGATGCTTGAAAACCAACTTTTGGTGGTCCAAAAGCTTTTCAGTGGGGAGGAGTGATCCAAAATGGATCCAAAAACCCTCTAAGTCTTCAAAAATTTTCTAAGAAATCAAAACTATCGCAAAAGAAGAACTCCTAGAAATGGCGGACTACACTATCGACAGCGAAAAACACAAGGAAGAAGTGGAAAAATAGGTTATCGGTAGCGATGCACAAAAGCCGTCAGATCTGGCTGATCAACGGTCTAGATCCAATTGGAACATCGCAATAGGTGGTGACAGGTAGAGGCAATTGGAGGCTATCACATGACAGTTGTGATCACGATTAGCGTGGGTCAACAAGGATCGTCGACCAAGCGCGTAGATCGATGTCCCAGGCTAACGCGCAATATCGCAATCGGTAAATACAAGGAGCACTTACCAAACAGCCTGGGGGTCTATGCGATATGCAATTTCAATCAATCACATCGCAATATCACATCGGAGCATTACAAAGGAGCGGGGCCATTGCAGATATGCGATGCAAAACAACATTTTTCTATGTATTTTCGCGTTTTCGTTAAATAAACGAAAGGCGAAGGGAATGCACCGATGCGATAAAACTAGACTCGAAAGGGTTCATAAATGAAAATGTATAACATTTCAAGTCCGCCATAAACCCATTTTGCAATATTTTCAGTGTTTTAATGGATTTTTCAAATACAAAGGGGAAACCACGGAACGGGCATTTGTGACTTGCGATAAGCAAAACCGGCAGACCCGATGGAATATAGGGTGAAATTCATAACGTTTGAAGTTGAATAAACATATATTTTGCAGAGTTTTCCATGTTTTTTGTGTATCTCTCTGTGTAACCAGAGAACACTATTCTTGGGGATTTCAAAGGCCTAATGGTCCCTTTTGTTGCAAAACAAGTGGCCACCTCCCATGAAGACATTATGCCATGATTGCTAACGCTCAGAAGGGGATTCGAGCAAACAGAGGCGTTGAGCCAGAGAGCCCAAGAAGGGGAAACGAATAGGCATCGTCGATTCGATTTAAAGCCACAGATCGACAGAGACAGAGGGGGCAATACTGAGACAGAGAGAAATCAAAGACAGAGAGTGAAAGAAAGAGTCTGTGTACTCAGAGAGGCTTGAGGAATTCAAGCAAAACTCCTGTTGTTTGTATCTATTGTGTTGAGACTCATTTTGAGCTCACACTTTGTAAAACTATGTTCTTGAAGACATAATAGAGAGGCCATCATTGAAGGCTGGACTTGGAGACGTAGCCCAAGAGTTTTGGGTGAACTCCATATTAAATTTGTTGTGTTATGTGTGTTGTCTATTATGTTTCTCTAACTGCTCAATTGTCTATATTATTCGCAATCTTATCGGTCCATTGCACTAAGTAGTATAGGAAAATCCATGCACATGAGTCTGTAATACCTTAAAAGTAATATAAGATATTCATTTTCAGATCAAGTGGTATTAGAGCTTTTGGTTTTTGGTTTGTTGAGGATAGACAAGCTTGTGCTGGACTTTTTGAATGCTAACTAGGTCAAAGCTCAAACTAGGAGAAGGAGAACTTGTTGAGGCCAACCTAGAAATTGGAAGAGTCTATCCTAGCAGGAGAATGGTAGAAGAAACTCACATGGAATCAAAATCTCAGTTCATGGACAGTTTCTTGACCATGAGAGCCATGGTAGAAGAGTTGTATTGAGAATTCAGGAAAGGTCAAGGTTAAAGTACTTCAACCTCCAAACAAGATAAAGGAGTAGAAGAACCTTCTCTAGATGCCCTAGAGGGCAAAGGGAAAGGGGAAAGGCCTCCTCCCTCATCTCCTCCACCGTCTCCTCCATCATCCTCATCTCCTAGCCCTGATAAGAAAAACAAGAAGACTTTTGTGATTAAATTAGATGTAAAATTTGATTTGCCAATTTATGATGGAGAATTAAATGCAGAAAAACTAGATAACTGGATTAGACAGATTGATGTATATTTTAGGGTGTAGAACATCAATTCAGAAAGGAGAAAGATTCATCTAGCCAGCCTTCACCTTGGAGGAACTACCTGTTGGCATTATGTTTCTGGTATGGCTATATGTTACAGATGTTGTACTTGATGGCAACTCCCGTGGCAAGGCTCTCAATTTGTTGAAAATTAAGAAGTACGCAGGAAATCTGTTCAGAAGGTGCGTACCCGCAGGTACACCATGCAGGGACCGCGTCCAGATACGCAGGCCAGCCATTCAGGAGGTGCGTACCCCCAGTGCACACATTTCAAGGCAAAGAAATTCACATGTGGGGTTTTCTTATGTGTTACTCTTCTTATTTAGCCGACGGTATTGGGTTACTATGGTGTCGGCTCGTGGTATTGTTCCATGATTTTAGGAGGAGCTTGCCTATATAAAGCAAAGGAGATCATTTGGCTTATGCATGTTTTTGGGTGGAATATCTTATGAGGGCTAGATCTGGTCTAGATCTAAACAAGGCGAATCTACTGATGGACCGAGATCTCTTCGGCGCATGTTCAGATCTGTAGATCTGACTGTCTGGGTTACTTCTGAAGTCTTGAAATCATCTATGCCCGGGGGTACGCAGTGCAGAAACAGGAGATCTGCGTCGGTACGCAGAGCAGACAAAGGAGACCTGCGTCGGTACGCAGAGCAGAAGAAGGAGAGTTGCGTCGGTACACAGAGCGACTAAGGTTCAGGTGCGTCCGCATAGTAAAAGTATGCGGCGCGATAGTATTTTTGGGTGCGTCCCTGCAGTAATAGTACGCAGTGCGGTTGAAGGAACAGTGCGTGGGCACGTAGGCCACAGAAGGGAAAACTGCGTCCCTGTCTTAAAATGTTCTGTTGATTGAATTTATCTGTTGATAAGGTGTTCTGGGTTAGTTCTGTTATTGCTGATCTGATAACTGTAGTGGACTGTAACCTTTATGTACTTGATGATCATTTGATGCTTTATGAAAAGGAGTAGGGGGTTGTAGCTCCCTTCCAGGAGAGACTGGAAAACGAGAGAGAGTTGTAGCTCTCTGCAGGTTGCAGCCTGCGTACTGGTAAAGGACTGCACCAGTACAAAACCATTGTAAAAGGAGTTTCTAATTTGAAAGAAGATAGAGACATATTGCAGCAGGTGGTTTTCACCCACATTGGGTTTCCACCTTACATCTTGTGTTCTTTGGTGTGACTATCTGTTTTCTTTTGTTCATGCTCATTATTTTATGGTACTGTCATGCAAAAATAATTCAAAGAACAAACAAAGAAGATTTATTAAAAGAATTGTATAATACTGATTCACCCCCCCTCTCAGTATTATTTCCAACAATTGGTATCAGAGCAGGTCCTTCAGAGAAGCTTGATCGCTTGAAGGTAGATCGTTCATCATGAGCAACTACGAGAGAGAAGCATCAATCAGGCCACCGGTTTTTGATGGGACAAACTTCAATTATTGGAAGGTAAGAGTTACTGCCTATCTTCAATCTCTTGGTACAGAAGTTTGGGACATCGTAGAGATAGGCTATGCCTTTCCTTCAGCTACTCCTACAGATGCAGCCGAGAAAAAGAAGTATGAAACAAATGCGAAAGCAGTCAGTACTCTATTAGGATGTATATCTCAATCAGAATTCATGAAGGTAATGCACTATAAATCCGCAAAAGAGATATGGGACAAAATTGTCACGAGCTATGAAGGAGACGAACAGGTAAAGCGTGCTAAACTTCAAACTCTCAGAATTCAGTATGAGACTCTCAAAATGTATAATGATGAAAGTGTGGCTAACTATTTTCTTCGGGTAGATGAGGTTGTTAATTGTATGAAGAATTTGGGTGAAGAAATAAAAGAGGCTATTGTGGTTGAAAATGTCCTAAGATCATTGTCCCCCAAGTTTGAATCTAAAGGATCTGCAATAGAAGAAAAGGAAAATCTTCGAATTCTTACTATGTCTCAGCTACATGGAATTCTAACTGCTTATGAAATGAGAAAGGGAGGTCCATCAGACAGAAGAGAAGCTGCTTTCAAAGCATCAGGCAAAGGAGATTATTATGAAGCAAGCCACGTCCCGGAAGAAGAGGAAGAAGAATCAAATTTTGTCAGAAATCTTCAAAGGGGTTCTGGAAGGTTTAGAGGTAAGTTACCTTTTAAATGCTTTGCTTGTGGAAGAGTAGGTCATTATGCTGCAAAATGTCCTTATAAGGATAAAGGAAAGGAACCTGCTAGATGGAACAAGAAACAGAACGCAAATAAGAAAAGCTACTACACTCATGAAGATAGTGATGGTCTATCAAACAGTGATGAAGATGAACAAGGTAATGAATATAAGTTGTTAATGGCATTTGAAGATGATGATTATATGGATGCTATAGATGTGGATAAACTTTATGATGAAATCACTAGACTCAAGAGATGCATAGAAGAAAAGAACATGATCATTGATACTCTACAATTTCAAATTGATGAAAAGGAAAAACATCTTGAAAAATTAGAAGGTGAAATTGTTGGTCTTAGAAAAGAGATTGAGAAAACAAAAGCTATTAATCTCAATTTTGCCAAAGGATCTGAAACTTTGGATGAGATTATCAATGTGCAGCGGTCTCCACTAAACAAGACAGGTCTGGGCTATAATGGAGAAACTTCTCAAGCATCCACCTCAAAAAGTTATCTTGATGCAGCAAGAAGAAATGAGCAAAAGAACAATGAAGATCATCAGGTAAAGCAGGGACGAATTACAAACAGAAACTATCAGGGGCAATCCATCTTGAGGGTGAACAAAAGCTACAACCAACCACAGGTAAAATCTTCTCAATTTGGTTCAAGAATAGATGAAAATAGAAATTACAATCAGTTGGCTGGTAGATTCGATAACCGCAGAAGTTTCTTCAATGGACAATGCTTTTCTTGCCATAACTTTGGTCACAAAGCAGCTCAATGTGTTGCATATAAAACGATCATGACTAGGGAAGCTCAAAAACAAAGAAGTGTGACGGGGATTACAAAAAGGACCTATAACAACTTTTCAGTTCTTGAAAATGAAGTTGAATGTTCTATTTGCAATAACTTTGGTCATGAAGACTCTGAATGCAGGAGCAGGTTTCAGCAGAAAAAGGAACAAGCCTCAAGCACCAAAACATGGAGAATAAAGGAACCTCAAACAGAAAGATGTGGGATAGCATTTTACGCAGAGGGACAGGAAAATCTATGGTACATTGACAGTGGATGTTCGAAGCATATGACAGGTGATAAAGATAAAATTGAGTCTTATTCTACTCTAGAAAAGGGAAAGAAAGTCTCTTTTGGAAATGATACTCCTGCAACTATAAAAGGAAAAGGCATTGCTCAGTTAAAAGAAAAGGTCAAGGCTGGAATGTTTTGTATGTTGATGGATTGAAGCATAATCTTCTAAGTGTCAGCCAGATGTGTGATCAAAGAACCGAGGTTATATTCAGATCAAATGGATGTCTTGTTCGTGATCTTGATACAGGTAAAACAGTGATCAAAGGCAAAAGAACTCCAAATAATCTGTACATATTTGAAGAAGGACAACAACAATGCTATCTGAGCAAGGATGATGAGCACTGGTTATGGCATCGGAGGTTGGGACATCTAAGCTTTTCACAAATAAGGAAAGCATGCAAATATCAGGCAGTTCGCGATCTTCCAGATATCAAAATTCCTGACAACACCATATGCAAATCATGTCAGTTTGGAAAACAAACCAGAACTAACTTTCCAGAGAAAGAAGGATCAGCTAGCATGCCTCTTGAGCTAGTACATACAGATACATGTGGTCCTTTCAGGAAAAGAACACCTCGAGGAGAAGAATACTTGATATTATTCATTGACGATTTCTCCAGGTTTGTCTGGTTAGGACTTATGAAGCACAAAGATGAAGCATTCGAAAAATTCAAATCCTTCAAAGCCTTGGTTGAAAATGAATCAGGTCACAAAATTAAGTGCCTCAGATCCGATAGAGGTGGGGAATTTACTTCAAATGAATTTTTCGATTTCTGTGAAGAACATGGGATAAGAAGAGAATTCTCTACAGCAAGAACTACTCAGCAAAATGGAGTTATGGAAAGGATGAACAGAACAGTCCAACAAATGGCTCGTGCTATGCTTGATGAGTCAGGAACTCCCGCAACTTTCTGGGGTGAAGCTGCACATGCTGCGGTTGTTATTCTCAACAAAACAAATGTCCGGGTGAACAGCACTCAAACTGCTCATGAGCTCTGGAGTGGTAGGACTCCTTCGGTAAAGCACTTCAAAATCTTTGGGAGCAAATGCTATATCAAAAATACGGATGAGCAGCTTGGCAAACTTGAACCTAGAGCATATGAAGGCATTCTTCTTGGTTACTCTCCACATAGCAAAGCATACAAATGCTACAATAAAAGACTTGGCAGAATTGTCGACACCATTGATGTAGTGGTTGATGAGAAGGGATACATTCCTAGGCAAGTACATCATGAAGACATCGAAGAAGATGAAGGCTACCCCCAACGACAGAATAATGAAGAAGAAGAACCTCAAGAAGAACCAGAGGAGCAAACAAGAATAGAAGAAAAGACTCCATCCAGATATGTTCAGAAGAATCATCCAGAATCTCAGATTATGGGGCAGAAAGAAGCAGGTGTACAAACAAGAAGAACAGTTGCAGAAGCTTCAAGCTATTTGGCATTACTCTCCTCTACTGAACCACAAAATGTGAAAGAGGCATGCAAAGATGAATGTTGGGTGAAAGCAATGGATGAAGAACTTGAGCAGATCGAAAAGAACAACACTTGGGAGCTGGTTCCTAGACCAAAAGATAAGAATGTTATCGGGACAAAATGGGTCTTCAAAAACAAATTGAATGAAAATGGAGAAGTAATTAGAAACAAAGCCAGACTTGTGTGTAAAGGGTATGCGCAGCAAGAAGGAATAGACTTTGAAGAAACCTTTGCTCCTGTTGCAAGACTTGAGGCCATCCGAATGTTCCTTGCTCTCTCAAGTTTTCAAAACTTCAAAGTATTTCAAATGGACGTGAAATCAGCCTTTCTGAATGGAGACTTGGAAGAAGAAGTGTACATTGAACAGCCAGATGGGTTCATTCTTGGAAATGATCCAAATCTTGTATGCAGATTGAAAAAGGCTCTCTATGGTCTCAAACAAGCTCCAAGGGCTTGGTACTACCGTTTGGACAAATATCTTCATCAACAAGGCTTTTCAAAAGGATCGGCAGATAGCAATCTTTATATAAAAGTTGAAAATGACAAATTGCTAATACTTGTTGTGTATGTAGATGAAATTATTTTTGGGAGCAATGAAGAAGCTATGAGTCAAAGCTTTGCCTCGGTCATGCAGAAAGAATTTGAAATGTCCTTGCTGGGAGAACTGACATATTTCCTTGGTTTGCAAATCCAACAAAAAGAAGGAGGAACCTTTTTATCTCAAACCAAGTATCTCAAACAGATTTTGAAGAAATATGGTATGGAAGATGCAAAACCAGTATGTACACCCATGGTCACAGGATGTAGCCTCAGTGCAAATGATGGATCTGCAGCAGTACATCAACCAACATACAGATCTATGATTGGAAGTTTACTTTATTTGACAGGTACCCGAACAGACATCATGCATGCAGTTGGAATAGTTGGAAGATTTCAGGCAAATCCGAAGGAGACTCATCTTCAGGCATTGAAGAGAATTTTCAAATATCTTCAAGGGACTCAAAATTATGGCTTATGGTATCCTAGAGATACAGATCTTACACTTCATGCTTATACAGATGCAGATTGGGCCGGAAGCGTGGATGACAGGAAAAGCACAAGCGGTGGTGCGTTCTTTATGGGTTCCAGACTGGTATCTTGGTTCAGCAAGAAACAGAGTTCGATTGCCTTGTCTACAGCTGAAGCGGAATATGTTGCTGCTGCATCTTGTTGCACCCAACTCCTTTGGATGATGCAGACTTTGCAGGATTTTCAAATCACTTGTACACCACCAATCCCCATCTTATGTGATAACACAAGTGCAATCAGCATCTCAAAGAATCCTGTTATGCATTCAAAAACCAAGCACATACCAATCAAGTATCATTTTCTCCGGGAACAAGTGCTTGAACAGAAGGTCAAGTTGGAGTATGTTCCTTCTAAGGAACAAGTTGCCGATATTCTCACCAAACCATTGCCCAGGGACACTTTTGAATACCTCAGGCAAAAGCTGGGGGTTGTTGATGCATCATCTTACTACTGAACCTCTTCTGATTGATGGTACAGGTTCAGGGGGAGCACATAATGCATTGTTGGCATTATGAAGGAGATCTTGGAAGTAGCTGCAATATGTCTCTATCTCTTTCATGGTGGATTATGGTTCCTCGTTGCAGATCTGGTTCATATTCAGGGGGAGCATGTTCTTAGGGGGAGCATAACCCTTTGCCCTTGATGTCAAAGGGGGAGAATGAAGCTGAAGTTTGTGAGGTTGCCATCAAGTCCAAAGGGGGAGATTGTTGGCATTATGTTTCTGGTATGGCTATATGTTACAGATGTTGTACTTGATGGCAACTCCCGTGGCAAGGCTCTCAATTTGTTGAAAATTAAGAAGTACGCAGGAAATCTGTTCAGAAGGTGCGTACCCACAGGTACACCATGCAGGGACCGCGTCCAGATACGCAGGCCAGCCGTTCAGGAGGTGCGTACCCCCAGTGCACACATTTCAAGGCAAAGAAATTCACATGTGGGGTTTTCTTATGTGTTACTCTTGGTATTTAGCCGACGGTATTGGGTTACTATGGTGTCAGCTCGTGGTATTGTTCCATGATTTTAGGAGGAGCTTGCCTATATAAAGCAAAGGAGATCATTTGGCTTATGCATGTTTTTGGGTTGAATATCTTATGAGGGCTAGATCTGGTCTAGATCTAAACAAGGCGAATCTACTGATGGACCGAGATCTCTTCGGCGCATGTTCAGATCTGTAGATCTGACTGTCTGGGTTACTTCTGAAGTCTTGAAATCATCTATGCCCGGGGGTACGCAGTGCAGAAACAGGAGATCTGCGTCGGTACGCAGAGCAGACACAGGAGACCTGCGTCGGTACGCAGAGCAGAAGAAGGAGAGCTGCGTCGGTACGCAGAGCGACTAAGGTTCAGGTGCGTCCGCATAGTAAAAGTACGCGGCGCGATAGTATTTTTGGGTGCGTCCCTGCAGTAATAGTACGCAGTGCGGTTGAAGGAACAGTGCGTGGGCACGCAGGCCACAGAAGGGAAAACTGCGTCCCTGTCTTAAAATGTTCTGTTGATTGAATTTTTCTGTTGATAAGGTGTTCTGGGTTAGTTCTGTTATTGCTGATCTGATAACTGTAGTGGACTGTAACCTTTATGTACTTGATGATCATTTGATGCTTTATGAAAAGGAGTAGGGGGTTGTAGCTCCCTTCCAAGAGAGACTGGAAAACGAGAGAGAGTTGTAGCTCTCTGCAGGTTGCAGCCTGCGTACTGGTAAAGGACTGCACCAGTACAAAACCATTGTAAAAGGAGTTTCTAATTTGAAAGAAGATAGAGACATATTGCAGCAGGTGGTTTTCACCCACATTAGGTTTCCACCTTACATCTTGTGTTCTTTGGTGTGACTATCTGTTTTCTTTTGTTCATGCTCATTATTTTATGGTACTGTCATGCAAAAATAATTCAAAGAACAAACAAAGAAGATTTATTAAAAGAATTGTATAATACTGATTCACCCCCCTCTCAGTATTATTTCCAACACTACCCTAGTGTGGTGGGAAGGTAGGACACAAGCTGATTTGAAGAAGAATGGTAAAATTCTTTCTACCTGGAGTGAATTTGTTTTTTCCCTTAAAAAACAATTCTATCCACTAGCTTATATGCAGCAAGCAATGATGAGTTGGTAAACTCTTCGCCCATTAAATGGGAAAAGTGTACAAAGCTATACCCAAGAATTTAGAAAAAGAGCTTTAATTGTAGGCATTTATCTAGATTCACCTGAAACTTTGTTGAAGTATATAGGTGGTTTACATAGCTATTTGAGGCACACCATTCTCATGTTTAAGCCTACTAGCATAGATGAGGTATCAGTTCATGCTACACATCTAGAGGCTAGAGGCAAGAATGTGAACCTAGAGATTGGGGGATCATCAAAACCAATTGCAAGAATGAACAAGGAAAAGAAGAAGCAAAAATGGAAGAGAGGAAGACAAACGCTATACAGAAAGACAAACCTTCATGCAATCACCACAAGAAGGATGGACATGACGATGCACATTGCTGGTCTTTGCATCCAGAGCTGAAACCCAAGAAGTTCGATGGCAAGAAAAAGAAGATTGTTGTTGCTATTCAGAAGGATATGGGGTCAGGCTCAGGTGATGAAACAACAGTCACAGCCATAGGCATAAAAGGTAAAAATTTTGAAGCATCTACTAGTAATTATACGCAATCTATTGATAATGAAGAAAATGAGAGGAAAAGACATGAGCTTTTTCATATTAGAGTTATTTCCAATCATCAAAAGATTGATACTTTATTTGATAGTGGATCACAAGTAAACTTGATTTCTGAAGCAATGGTAAAGAAGTTGGGATTACTAACCACATCTCACAAGAAGCCATATCCATTAGGTTGGGTATGTGATGAAGCAAAGCTACAAATGACTAGACAATGTAAACTTAGGTTTGCTATTGGGTCAACATTTGTAGATGAGGTTCAATTAGATAAAATTCCCTTGGATATATGTGGTATTGTTTTAGGAAGTACTTACTTGTATGATAGAAAAGCCATTTTCTATAGAGCTGAAAATAAGTATCAACTCACCAAAGATGGAATGGAATATATTGTAAGAGCTCACACACTAAAAAATAATTACAATCTCATAAACTCATGGCAGATGAAAAGAATTGTAAATTCATGCAAGCAATTTCTACTAATGGTTGTAAAGGAATAGAGCCGTGATAAAACCAATATATTTGAGGGCTATGATGCTAAACAGAGAGCTGAATTAGAAAAATTTGTTTCCGAATATGATATCCTATTTCAAGAACCTAAAGGTCTGCCACCTAAAAGGGAAATTGTACATGATATTCATTTGCAGCAAGATGCTCCATTGCCTAACATCGGGATGTACATGCTTTAACATGATTTAACACGATTGAACAAGGTGTTTCAGTGGGGAGGCAAACATTAGAAAGCCTTCGACACCTTAAAAGAATAAATTAGTACAACACCAGTACTAGCACTACCATATCTTCAACGTCCATTTGAGATTGAAACAGATGCTAGTGACTATGCCATGGGAGCAGTGTTGATGTAACACGATAAACCCATATGTTATCATTCTGAGACATTTAATTCTGCAATAGTTAATTATACCACATATGATAAAGAATGGCATGCATTAGTACAAAGTGTGAAAAAGTGGAAACATTACTTAATGGACAAAGAAATAATCATCCATACAGACCATCAACCACTTCAATATTTTCATTCACAAACTAAATTGCAGCAATCAAGACACTATAGGTGGATGGGTTTTCTACAGCAGTTTTATCTAGTCATCAAATATAAGAAGGGCATACACAATAAAGTTGTAGACATGTTTTCCAAACCAATCATAAATGCATATACTATACTTAAGCATAACTCAGTAATGCATGAAAGCTACATTGAACAGTATGCTTAAGATATAGATTTTAAAGATGTATATGCAGCTTTAAGTCATGGAAAACAAGTAGAAGAATTTGATTATTATGTTAAAGGCCAACTCTTTTATCATTTGGGAAAGTTATGCATTCCACAAACTAAAAGAGTTAACATAATTCGGGAAGCACATACTTCTCTTATATTAAGTCATTTTGGTGTCAGTAAAACAGTTGCACAGGTGCAAAGGTTCTATTATTGGCCAAGAATGCATGAAATAGTTTCTAGATATATTAAAGGGTGTACCATGTGTGCTAAAAGCAAGCCCAGTAATAGAAAATTAGGCTTGTACACTCCACTTCTAGTTCCTTCTCGTCCTTGGGAAAGTGTTTCCATGGACTTTGTTGGGGGATTGCCAAAATCTAGAAAAGGTCATGACTATTTATATGTTATTGTGGATAGGTTCATCAAAATGTGTATTTTAATACCTTGTAATAAGCAGATTACAGCTGAACAAACAACGAAGTTGTTCTTTCAGCATGTTTGGGTTCATTTTTGGTTACCCACTTCCATTATGTCTGATCGAGATTCCCGATTTGTTGGGAAGTTTTGGTCAAGTCTGTTGGAATTAATGGACACCAAACTGAGGAAGAGTGCAACCTTTTATCCACAAACAGATGGCCAAATAGAGGTGGTCAACAAGACAATGATCCAGTTGCTCAAAGGCTATTTCAGCAAGCATCCTAAGCTTTGGGATGAACATTTTTGTTATGTGCAACATGTTTACAACCATGTCAAGCACTCTTCTACACATATATCTCCTTTTGAGACTTGTTTTGATTTTACACCAAATTCTCCCTTGGATTTTGTCTTTGGAAAGGACACAGTGATGTGGAAAAAGCAACCAAGTTCATTGAAGAGATCCAAGAAATTCACTAGGCAGTGCAAGAATAGCTGGAAAAGAGCCAGGTCAAGTACAAGGCAAGGCATGATAAGCATCGAATTGAACATATCTTCCAAGTTGGTGATCAAGTCTGGCTGTACATTAGCAAAGACAGAATGCAAGGTGAAGGAATGAAGCTGAAGCCAATAAGGTATGGGACTTTCAAGATACTTGAGAAAATTGGTGAGAACGCCTTTCGCCTTGATTTTCCATCTTACATGCATATCTATTGAATAGTTAATGCAGAAAACTTTAGATTGTTTAAACTTTCATTTATTGAAGATCCCGAAGAGAAAATTCAATTACCTTCTATTGATGATCTGTTGCCTGAATATCTTAGTGAGTTGTAGGAAGATACAGTTCTAGACAGGAAGGTGAGAACTAAGCATAGAGGGGATGTTGAGTACGTCAGAATTAGACTCAAAGGTTTAAAACCAAGTAGTGCACGATGGATAGAAATTGGATAAGTGAGGAAGCTATATCCTCACTTGATCGATGCTTGAAAACCAAATTTTGGTGGTCCAAAATCTTTTCAGTGGGGAGGAGTGATCCAAAATGGATCTAAAAACCATCTAAGTCTTCAAAAATATTCTAATAGATCAAAACTATCGCAAAAGAAGAACTCCTAGAAATGGTGGATTACACTATCGGTAGCGAAAGACACAAGGAAGCAGTGGAAAAACAGGTTATCGTCAATGATGCGCAGAAGCCGTCGGATCTGGCCAATCAACGGTCTGGATCCGATTGGCACATCATAATCGATGGTGACAGATAGAGGCAATTAAAGACTGTCACATGACAGTTGTGATCGCGATCAGTGTGGGTCAACAAGGATCGTCGACCAAGCGCGCAGATCGATGTCCCAGGTTAACACGTGATATCGCAATCGGCAAATACAAGGAGCGCTTACCAAATAGCCCGGGGGTCTATGCGATATGCAATTGCTATCAATCGCATCGCAATATCGTATCGGAGCATTACAAAGGAGCAGGGCCATTACAGATATGCGATGCAATGGTCGGACCCATTAGAATTATGAACCAAATTTAATAGATTTTGAGTTCCATAAAACAACATTTTTCTATATATTTTCGCATTTTCGTTAAATAAACGAAAAGTGAAGGGAATGCACCGATGCGATAAAACTGGACCCAAAAAGGTTCATAAATGAAAATGTATAACATTTCAAGTCAGAGTTTTAATGGATTTTTCAAATACAAAGGGGAAACCACAGAATGGGCATTTGTGACTTGCGATAAGCGATTACAGGCAGACCCGATGGAATATAGCGTGAAATTCATAATTTTTGAAGTCGAATAAACAGATATTTGGCAGAGTTTTCCCGTGTTTTTTGTGTATCTCTCTGTATAAATAGAGAACGCTATTCTTGGGGATTTCAAAGGCCCAATGGTCCCTTTTGTTGCAAAACAAGTGGCCACCTGCCATGAAGACGTTATGCGATGATTGCTAACACTCAGAAGGGGATTCGAACAGACAGAGGCCACGAACCAGAGAGCTCGAGAAGGGGAAACAAATAGACATCGTCGATTGGTTTTAAAGCCACAGACTGACAGAGACAGAGGGGACAGAGAGAAATCAGATATAGAGAGTGAAAGAAAGAGTCTGTATACTCAGAGAGGCTTGAGGAATTCAAGCAAAACTCCTGTTGTTTATATCTGTTGTGTTGAGACTCATTTTGAGCTCACACTTTGTAAAACTCTATTCTTGAAGACATAATAGAGAGGCCACCACTAAGGCTGGACTAGGAGACGTAGCCCAAGAGTTTTGGGTGAACTTTGTATTAAATTTTATATGTTATGTGTGTTGTCTATTATGTTTCTCTAACTTCTCAATTGTCTATATTATTCACAATCTTATCAGTCCATTGCACTAAGTAGTATAGGCAAATCCATGCACATGAGTCTGTAATACCTTAAAAGTAATATAAGATCTTCATTTTCAGATCAAGTGGTATCAGAGCTTTTGGTTTTTGGTTTGTTGAGGATAGACAAGCTTGTGCTGGACTTTTTTGAATGCTAACTAGGTCAAAGCTGAAACTGGGAAAAGGAGAACTTGTTGAGGCCAACCCAGAAATTGGAAGAGTCTATCCTAGAAGAAGAATGGTAGAAGAAACTCAGATGGAATCATAATCTCAATTCATGGATAGTTTCTTGACCATGAGAGCCATGGTAGAAGAGATGTATTGAGAATTCAGGAAAGTTCGAGGTTAAAGTACTTCAACCTCCAAACAAGATAAAAGAGTAGAAGAACCTTCTCTAGATCCCCTAGAGGGAAAATGGAAAGAGGAAAGGGCTCCTCCCTCATCTCCTCCACCATCTCCTCCATCATCCTCATCTCTTAGCCTTGAGAAGAAAAAGAGGAAGACTTCTGTGATTAAATTAGATGTAAAATTCAATTTTCCAATTTATGATGGAGAATTAAATGCATAAAAACTAGATAACAGGATTAGGCAGATTGATGTATATTGTAGGGTGTAGAAAATCGATTCAGAAAGGAGAAAGATTCATCTAGCTAGCCTTCGCCTTGGAGGAACTGCCCTAGTGTGGTGGGAATGCAGGACACAAGCTGATTTGAAGAAGAATGGTAAAATTCTTTCTACCTAGAGTGAATTTGTTTTTGCCCTTAAAAAACAATTCTATCCACTAGCTTATATGCAGCAAGCAATGATGAGTTGGTAAACTCTTCGCCAATTAAAGGGGAAAAGTGTATAAAGCTATACCCAAGAATTTAGAAAAAGTGCTTTAATTCTAGGCATTTCTCTAGACTCACCTAAAACTTTGTTGAAGTATATTGGTGGTTTACATAGCTATTTGAGGCATACCATTCTCATGTTTAAGCCTACTACCATAGATGAGTTATCAGTTCAGGCTACACATCTAGAGGCTAGAGGCAAGAATGTGAACCTAGAGATTGGGGGATCATCAAAACCCACTGCAAGCAAGAACAAGGAAAAGAAGAAGCAAAAATGGAAGAGAGGAAGACAAACACTATACAGAAAGACAAACCTTCTTGCAATCACTGCAAGAAGGATCGACATGATGATGCACATTGCTGGTCTTTGCATCCGGAGCTAAAACCCAAGAAGTTCGATGGCAAGAAAAATAAGATTTTTGTTGTTATTCAAAAGGATATGGGGTCAGACTGAGGTGATGAAACAACAGTCACAGCCACAGGCATAAAAGGTAAAAATTTTGAAGCATCTACTCGTAATTCTGCACAATCTATTGATAATGAAGAAAATGAGAGGAAAAGAAATGAGCTTTTTCATATTAGAGTTATTTCCAATAATCAAAAGATTGATACTTTATTTGATAGTGGATCACAAGTAAACTTGATTTCTGAAGCAATTGTAAAGAAGTTGGGATTACTAACCACACCTCACAAGAAGCCATATCCATTAGGTTGGGTATGTGATGAAGCAAAGCTACAAGTGACTAGACAATGTAAACTTAGGTTTGCTATTGGGTCAACATTTGTAGATGAGGTTCAATTAGATAAAATTCCCTTGGATATATGTGGTATTGTTTTAGGAAGTACTTACTTGTATGATAGAAAAGCCATTTTCTATAGAGCTGAAAATAAGTATCAACTCACCAAAGATGGAATGGAATATATTGTAAGAGCTCACAAACTAAAAAATAATTACACTCTTATAAACTCAAGGCAGATGAAAAGAATTGTAAATTCATGCAAGCAATTTTTACTAATGGTTGTAAAGGAAAAGAACCCTGATAAAACCAATATATTTGAGGGCTATGATGCTAAACAGAGAGCTGATTTAGAAAAAGTTTTTTCCGAATATGATATCCTATTTCAAGAACCTAAATGTCTGCCACCCAAAAGGGAAATTGTACATGATATTCATTTGCAGCAAGATGCTCCATTGCCTAACATCGGGATGTACATGCTTTAACATGATTTAACACGATTGAACAAGGTGTTTCAGTGGGGAGGCAAACATTAGGAAGCCTTTGACACCTTAAAACAATAAATTAGTACAGCACCAGTACTAGCACTACCATATCTTCAACATCCATTTGAGATTGAAACAGATGCCAATGACTATGCCATGGGAGCAGTGTTGATTGAACACGATAAACCCATATGTTATCATTCTGAGAAATTTAATTCTATAGTAGTTAATTATCCCACATATGATAAAGAATTGCATGCATTAGTACAAAGTGTGAAAAAGTCGAAACATTACTTAATGGGAAAAGAAACAATCATCCATACAGACCATCAACCACTTCAATATTTGCACTCACAAACTAAATTGCAGCAATCAAGACACTATAGGTGGATGGGTTTTCTACAGCAGTTTCATCTAGTCATGAGATATAAGAAGGGCATACACAATAAAGTTGTAGACATGTTGTCTAGACCAATCATAAATGCATCTGCTATACTTAAGCATAACTCAGTAATGCATCAAAGCTACATTGAACAATATGCTTAAGATATAGATTTTAAAGATGTATATGCAACTTTAAGTCATGGAAAACAAGTAGAAGAATTGGATTATTATGTTAAAGGCCAACTCTTGTATCATTTAGGAAAGCTATGCATTCCACAAACTGAAAGAGTTAACATAATTCGCGAAGCACATACTTCTCTTATATTAGGTCATTTTGGAGTAAGTAAAATAGTTGCACAGGTGCAAAGGTTCTATTATTCACCAAGAATGCATGAAATAGTTTCTAGATATATTAAAGGGTGTACCATGTGTGCTAAATCAAGCCCGACAATAGAAAATTAGGCTTGTACACTCCACTTCTAGTTCCTTCTCGTCCTTGGGAAAGTGTTTCCATCGACTTTGTTGGGGGATTGCCAAAATCTAGAAAATGTCATCACTATTTATATGTTATTGTGGATAGGTTCATCAAAATGTGTATTTTAATACTGTGTAATAAGCAGATTACAGCTGAACAAACAGCGAAGTTGTTCTTTCAGCATGTATGGGTTCATTTTGGGCTACCCACTTCCATTGTATCTGATCGAGATTCCCGATTTGTTGGGATTTTTTGGTCAAGTCTGTTGGAGTTAATGGACACCAAACTAAGGAAGAGCACAACCTTTTATCCAAATACTGGTGGTCAATAAGACAATGATCCAGTTGCTCAAAGGCTATTGCAGCAAGCATCCCAAGCTTTGGGATGAACATTTTTGTTATGTGCAACATGTTTACAACCGTGCTAAGCACTCTTCTACACATATATCTCCTTTTGAGACTTGTTTTGGTTTTACGCCAAATTCTCCTTGGATTTTGTCTTTGGAAAGGACATAGTAGTTGATGGACACAGTTATTTGGACAAAGCAACCAAGTTCATTGAATAGATCTAGGAAATTCACCAGGAAATGCAAGAATAGCTGGAAAAGAGCCAAGCCAAGTACAAGGCAAGGCATGATAAGCATCAAATTGAACATAGCTTCCAAGTTGGTGATCAAGTCTAGCTATACATCAACAAAGACAGAATGCAAGGTCAAGGAAAGAAGCTGAAGCCAATAAGGTATGGGCCTTTCAAGATACTTGATAAAATTGGTGAGAACACCTTTCGCCTTGATTTTCTAGCTTACATGCATATATATTGAATAGTTAATGCAGAAAACTTGAGACTGTTTGAACTTTCATTGATTGAATACCCCGAAGAGCAAAGTCAATTACCTTCTATTGATGATCTGTTGGCTGAATATCTCAGTGAATTGAAGGAAGATACAGTTCTGGATAGGAAGGTGAGAACTACGCAAAGAGGGGATGTTGAGTACCTCAGAATTAGACTCAAAGGTTCAAAACCAAGCAGTGCATGATGGATAGAAATTGGATAAGTGAGGAAGCTATATCGGCACTTGATCAATGCTTGAAAACTAACTTTTAGTCATCCAAAAGCTTTTCAGTGGGGAGGAGTGAACTAAAATGGATCCAAAAACCCTCTAAGTCTTCAAAAATATTCTAAGAGATCAAAACTATCGCAAAAGAAGAACTCCTAGAAATGGCGGATTACACTATCGGCAGCGAAAAACATAAGGAAGCAGTGGAAAAACAGGTTATCGGCAGCGATGCATAGAAGCCGTCGGATTTGGCCGATCAACGGTCTGGATCCGATTGGCACATCGCAATTGGTGGTGATAGGTAGAGGAAATCAGAGACTATCACATGATAGTTTCGATCGCGATCAGTGTGGGTCAACAAGGATCGTCAACCAAGCGCGCAGATCGATGGCCCAAGTTAATGTGCGATATTGCAATCAGCAAATACAAGGAGCGCTTACCAAACAACCCTGGGGTCTATGCTTTATGCAATTGCGATCAATCGCATCACAATATCGCATCAGAGCATTAAAAAGGAGCGGGGCCATTACAGATATGCGATGCAATGGCCGGACCTGACAGACTTATGAAACAAATTTAATATATTTTGAGTTCCGTAAAACAACATTTTTCTATGTATTTTCGTGTTTACATTAAATAAACGAAAAGCAAAGGGAATGCGCTGATGCAATAAAACTGGACCCAAAAGGGTTTATAAATGCAAATGTATAAGATTTCAAGTCTGCCATAAAGCCATTTTGTGATATTTTCAGTCTTTCAATGGATTTTTCCAATCCAAAGGGGAAATCAAATAACGGGCATCTGCAACTTGTGATAAGCGATTATAGGCAGACCCAATGGAATATAGGGAAAAATTCATAATGTTTGAAGCCTGATAAACAGAGATTTGGCGGAGTTTTCCCGTGTTTTTGGTGTTTCTCTCTGTGTAAACAAAGAACGCTATTCTTGGGGATTTCAAAGGCCCGATGGTCCCTTACATTGCAAAACAGGTGGCCACCTCCCCTGAAGATGTTATGCCATGATTGCTAATGCTTAGAAGGGGATTCTAGTGGGCAGAGGCCAGGAGCCAGAGAACCCGAGAAGGGGAAATGAATATACAACATCGCTTGGCTTTAAAGCCACAAACTAATAGAGACAGAGGGGGCAGTATTGAGACAGAGAGAAAACAGAGATAGAGAGTGAAAGAAAGAGTCTGTGTATTCATAGAGGCTTGAGGAATTCAAGAAAAACTCTTGCTATTTGTATCTGTTGTGTTGAGACTCATTTTGTTTGTAAAACTCTGTTCTTGAAGACATAATAGAGAGGCCACCACTAAAGGCTAGAGTAGGAGACGTAGCGCAAGAGTTTTGGCTGAACTCCATATTAAATTTGTTGTGTTATGTGTGTTGTCTATTATGTTTCTCTAACTGCTCAAAAGTAATCTAAGATCTTCATTTTCACATCATTACACCAAACGGTCTAAGGTATAATTGGGACTTCTTATTGGGGAGATCCCCTTACATGTTGGCGGGTCCAGCACCGTCAACAGAGAGATATTTGGATATACACAGTTTGAAGATATCTTAACTCAATTTAAAGTGATTTCATTTGAATCTTGTGTGAATAGATTAAAATTGTTGTTTCATTCTTCCTAAACATAGTTTCTCATTTTGACTTAAAAGTGTCACTAAATATAATTTAACTCATTACATATTGTAGTGTGCTTTAAAGTTTACAAATATCGGTTGATATAAAAATAATGTGTTAGTTTATACATTAGGGGAGTTTTGAGGTCTAAAATGGGCCTCCTAAGGAAATTATAAAATAATAGTGGAAATAATAAAATAAAATTAGATGACATCATCAAATTTTAGAGGGAAAAAGAAAAAACTATTTTTTCAACTAGTATCTTCAACTTATCTCTCTATGGGTTTACTCAAATTTCGAGAAGAAACACTCGTTGGATGCATATTTTGATTCCTCATCTAAGGAGTACCCATGTTGCATACTTTTGATGGACCCTACTACACGAAAAGTGAGAAATACATGAAAAGTGTGATTGCAATCACTTTTTTTCATTTATTTCTCATTTTTTGTGTAGCAAGGTCCATCAAAAGTATGCAACATGGGTACTCTTTGGATGAGGCATTAATTTTTTCATCCAACGAGTACCCCCACTCAAAATTTGAGTAAAACCTCAAGGAGATAAGTTAAAAATACAATTGAAAAAGTAGTTTTATTATTTTATTATTTATTAATCTTTTTACTTTTTTACTCCAAAAATGGTGAATCATCCCCCATGGTTGACATCATCATCTTGAATCCTATTGGTTCATATAAAATTTAATTTGGTTGTAGATTTTTCTTACGAGGCCCATTTTAGACCTCAAAAATCCCCTAATGCCTTTAAATTAGAGTTGACAAACCCCATGAGTCAATTAGACTCTCAGTGTTGATATTGACATTCTAGGTGAGACTATTCAACCAACTGAATTATTTGAGAAATATTTGATTTTTTTCAACATAACACCCAAGTCCAAAGAAAACATTAAATAATACACCTTCCCAAATAAATATGTGATTGAGACGTATCCCCCTCTATGAGGGAGATGAATATCCTAAAAAACATTGGTTCATTTATGAAAAATTTTGGGCAGTCATTGATGTTATAGACGAAGACAAGAAAATGACCCAATTTGTAGTATCTCTTTAGAAAAGAGCTATGACATGGTTTATGAATTTAATAGAGAACCAGGCTAAAAGTAAGACATACATAAAAAATAGTTTCCTTTCCTCCTTTAAAGCCCAAGATGTTAAACATCTTGTAACACAAAAATTGAAAGAGATTAAATGAATACCATACAAATTAATAGGAGAATATGAAAAAATATTTAAGGATTTGTTATGTCAAATCCCATACAACATTGATGAAGCTTTGTTGGTTCGATGGTTTGTTGTTGGGTTACTACAGAAAATATGAAGGCCATTAGGAATGCATGAAATTACATCATGCAAGGAAGCATTAAAAAAGGCCCAATGCATTCAAATAGATGACGATTGGTAGTTGACTTTTGTGTCGACTAATAAAATAATAGAAGAGAAAATTGGGTATTTTGAGTAGTCCCTACTAAGTTTGTCATTGCAAAAATTTGGTTTATTTTGCACCAAATGTAGAACTAAAGGGAACACAAAGGATAATATTAAATTTTTGGACTATTTTTATTAGGAAGTCCATCGCATTCAAATAGATATATACTATGAAATATGCCAATTCTCATAGAGTCATACTAGAAGAGAGTGCCAATTCAATTTAAGAGATGAAAAACCTAAGTGGTGTGCCATATGTGAAGACAAAACCCACATTAGGGGACTTTTGAGGTCTAAAATGGGCCTCCTAAGAAAAATGTACAACAAAAAAAACTTTATAAGAGCCAATATGATTCAAGATGATGATGTCAACCATGGGGGATGATTCACCATTTTTGGAGTAAAAAAGTAAAAATATTAAAAATTAATAAAATAATAAAACTACTTTTTCAACTCGTATTTTTAACTTATCTCCCTAATATTTTACTCAAATTTTGAGCAAGAGTACTCATTGGAGCAAAAATTGATTCCTCATCCAAGGAGTACCCATGTTGCATACTTTCGATGGACCCTGCTACACGAAAAATGAGAAATACATGAAAACATGTGATTGCAATCACGCTTTTCATGTATTTATTATTTTTCGTGTAGTAGGGTCCATAAAAAATATGCAACATGGGTACTCCTTGGATGAGGAATCAAATTTTGCATCCAACGAGTGTTTCCGCTCGAAATTTGAGTAAACCCTTATGAAGATAAGTTGAAAATACAAGTTAAAGAAATAGTTTTTTGCTTTTTCCCTCTAAAATTTGATGATGTAATCTACTCTTATTTTATTATTTCCACTATTATTTTATAATTTCCATAGGAGGCCCATTTTAGACCTCAAAAATCCCCTAATGTTCCACTTAGGAATATCAGTTTAATGTAAGAAACAAGATTGATTATCATACTACATATCATACATAGGTAGCTGATTAGTTTATGGATCCAATAACACAAGGAGGTAGAGAAAATGGCTCTCAAGGTAGAGGAGGTTTTTGGTGGATGAAGAGGAGGATTTAATAGATGAGGTTGAGGCCATGGTTGAGGTAGAGGAAGAATATATTACTTCATGTGCTGGTAGGAAGACCATACTGGACCTAGTTTCCCCTTGAATGATAAAACAAACTTGTGTTCTACAATATGTGCAGATGGGTGATCATTCTTTAGAATATTGCTCTAAAATACTAGAGAATATAATGAATAAAAGAGTTGTAAAACCAATCTATTGAACTTAAAAAGTATACATATCACCTTTAAATTAGAAGAATGACAAGAAAATAATTTAAGAACACAACAAATTTTTTGTAACACCCTCCTCCCACATCTATCGAAGCAACTTGCCAGCCGAGGTAAACATGAGACAAGAGGCCACTATGATATGATTCGACCTCCTAAGTCAAGTTAAGGAAGTGGAACCAACAAAAACACACCATACAAATATTAATCATCATCTACAGTACCCTCAGGAACCAATCCAATACTTTAGACAACTTGCCTTGGGGTCCCACTAATATTTTGGACAACTTAAGCCTCATTCGCTCCCATGCTATAAGCATGAGTGCGACCAGAAACCCAAAGTTTCTCTCACAAGCTTGCCTTCCAGTGACTAGAGACCAAAATTGTCAGTATTATGCCAATGACTCCAGGATTTTAGCCACTTTTTCAAGCCCAGAGCCCAATTCACTACCCAGAATTGAACCATCTCTTCAAATCAGTAAGATAACATGGAAATGACAATACGAAAAAAAGACTTGTTTAAGACCTTGAATGGACCCTTACTAGCCATGACAGGAATTTCCTCAAACATATCACAAATATGTAATCTACAGGTGTAAATAACAATTCTGAGCATAGGGGTCTCATACTTAGTTGTGAATAGTTAAGAACCATTTATGCATCAATACATAAACTTCCATCCCATCCATTAGGTCATAGATACATTGATCATTCAATTACAAGTAAAAACATGATGAAATCCATACATGGTTTCTGTCATAAAACACTTACATAACCAGCATAATAGAAGGAAAGATACTCATGAAAGTACATCCATATAGACCACATATAATCCATCAAAATTCTCATAGAAATACAAGGAGAAATAACCTTTCATTAATAATGCAAAATCCAAACCTTGGATGGTACTTCCATGTTCCACCCAACCATAGAATGGCTGAGCCAAATCTCTTCATCTATTCAACCCCATTCCATATTCCAAGCATGAATATGGGATCTCATAGAACACATCAATCAAACCTCATCAAGGGATTCTAACGACCATCCACCTCAACCCATCAAACAATGATTTTGTCACCCGATCGAACATCACCAAAACCATCATTAGATTGGCCTCCATCCAAGCTTTCCATGGCTTCCAGAGCATTCCTTCCAACCAAGGTTTCTAGGACTAGTAACTCAACCCACAGCTTATACAAGGCTTCTTGAGTGTTTCTCCAACTAGGGATTCCAAGACTAGTAACTCAACCCATGAAGGTGATGAGGCTCATAATTAGGTAAATATATGGACCTTAATACACCTCCAATCTTACTTAAATCAACTCTTATCATAATTTCTTACATGTTTTAATTATATTTTTCTTAATGAGACGAGTAAAAGTAAGATGTTATGTCTAGTGGTCTAATGTGCATTGATTGCAGGTTTTTGGGAGAAAATTATGGAAATTATGGCTAATTAAGCTGCAAGAACTCGAATGAGACAAGAACGATAGATTATAGGAGATGGATCTTCCTCACTAAATCCTCACTCATTCGAATATCCTTCAATCAAATCACACTAGCTCGGAGTTGAAGGGAGACGAGTCATGAAGATCATTAGCAGTCGAGCCAATGATAGCTAAGAACCAGTTCATCTTGATATTAGGAGCCAAGTCTCCATAGATTTAAGGAATTTGTTGGAAAATTCAGTTGTATAAATAAGGAGGCCTAGAGCCTCATTAGGATTCAGATTTATGCAAGATAACTAAGCACTTTTGAGTTGAAGGATTCTGGCAAAACACTGTTATGTATTTTTTGATATGTTATTGAAAATGAGCATTTGCTTGATCCATCACTAAGTTGACTAAAAGGGCTAAAGCTCTTGTGTTAGGGCCCAACCCTAGCAGCAGAGGTTCCTCTTATTGTACTTGTATGCTTAGGTTATTTCATAGATTACTTGTTGAATTAATTTTGGCATTGTTTCATGGCAAGTATTAGTGAATTTGATTAGCTTGCTTCCATTTGTGGATAGCTTTAGCAGTAGCTTTATAGGGATAAAGGAATACCAAAAAGGCTGATAACAAGTGGATCTTGCCTCACTCCTCCCTTCAGGGACCATGGTTTGAAGGAAAAAATCCCATTCAACCCCCAAAAGACAAAATTCTGATTTCTTATGAAATTTAGGGTTTTCTGCTAATTAGACCAACATCTTTCACTTTTCAAGGATAGGTTGCAGTTGTTATTTATGATATCTCTAGCTTTGTATTAGATTTAATGGTGTTTCACAATAGGCTACAAATTATTTCCATGCATGAACTAGGAAAATGAATGATGAAATTATGTTTTCTTATGTTGTTGGAGATCTTTCTTGTATTGACATGATTTATGGGTAAATGCCAGTGATGTGTGTATTTCAGGAGTTTCAATGTATTTCAGGAGTTTCAATAGTGTAGGAATATCTCATGTCAGTGGCCACAGACTAACCTCATCCATCCATAATCATCAAAATCCACTAAGTCCATAAACCGAGTTATCATTTCATAACAACAACTTGCCATGCTTGTTGAGCAAATCCAACCATCCTACAAACTTAAGTTTGAGTTTTGAGGAAGTCCTAGCCACTTCCTTGCCTTATTCCTTCCATCACTCACCTTCCCTAAGCCCTATACCACTATCTAAATCAATTACTCCTTATTCTTTCGGACTGATCTTGTAGGAATACAGGTAATCCTATACGTGCATTAGGAGATCTTGTAGGACGACCTGTAGTGGCATGTTTTGAGGCCAATTTGTGAAAAATGAATAAAGAAAGGTACGAGAAGACCCCTCTTCCCTATCAAGCCATAAGACCCTTCACAACCACCTCTCTCCACACCTAACCCACCTATCATACAATAAAGAAGAATTAGCATTCATGTTTTCACAAAAATGACAAAAATAAAAGGTTGTTTTGTTCATTCATATGCACAGCAGTAAAGTGTTTGATTAGATCATATTGCATGCTTAGGATAGTTAGGGTTCCACATGTGTTAGCTTAGAATTCTTCTGAAGCAAGATATCTTAACAAATAGCTAGATGAGTGTTGTGTTTTAAGCATTTATCTCAGTCTTTCATTAGTGCAGTAGATAATATTTCAATTCTCTCAATTAGCGTAAAATTCCCCTTTCTCTAATGGTAATCAAACTTCTTCTAAATAAATAGAAGGTTGGTTTGAGAAACCCTAGTGGTCTATCGCCATCTCAATAATGACAAAGAGTGGATCCATTACATCTATTTGTATATATAGAATTGTCACCTCCAAGTTTGTATGAACCTCGGGTTGATAAAGTAATGTTGGTAGCCCCAGGAGTTGCAACATTCTTGCTACAATATTGGTGCTCATTACTTTTTGGTGCAGTTGCTGGTGAGGTGTCTGAGTATATGTGATTTATGTTTTCTTTCTTCCATCTCTTATCTCATCCATTATGCTATTAGTTTCGTTTTTTGCAAGATAGTTGTAAGTTGGTTTTCTTTCTTTCCCATTCTGCAAGATATTTCATTCAGCAGTTAGTTCCCATTCAGTTTGTCTTTCCAATTCTGCAATTAGTCTTAAAGCTTGAAAAATAGAACAAAACAAAAAAACTTCTTTCACTCCTCGTAGGAATAGGGATAACTTAGGAGAATTTCTACCAAATACCCCCACCACTTCGAACCACCAACTTTCCCTCTTCTTCGGTGGTTGTGAATTAGAGGACCCCTTAGGTGAACAACTAGAGAATTCCAAAGACCCTATAGGGGAAGGAGAAGAAGAACCCATTTCAACTAACCTAATGGCTGAAAATAGAAATGATAGAGGAGATAGAGAAAGAATTGAGGGCGATTTTCCCATCAGAGAAACCAATGGGGATGCCAAGATGAAAAACATAATCCCCTCTACTCTTCCTCATTTCAATGGCCTGACCTCAGAAGATCCAGACACTTTCTTGTTTGAATTTGCTATCATACGAAAAACTTATGATTACACTGCTGATGATCAGAAGTTGAAATTATTCCCATCTACTCTTAAGGATGCAACTTTCGCTGGTTCATGGGTTTACCTAGGGATAACATCACCGCCTGGGCTCAGATGCGGTAAGCTTTCAACAACACGTATAGGGACTACTACAGGTCCAAATACACTAAAGAGGAAATGTTTAGAATGACCTTGGGGCATGCTGAGTCCTTAGAGGATTATGAGAAAAGATTTCAGCTTAGATACAAAGGGGCTAGGTGCACACTTGATCCTGAGTGACTAAAGCTAGTCCTACTCAGGGGGGTTAGGGAAAATATTTTGGATACCCTAAACCTACTATCAGGAGGGGACATCTACCAGCTACCCTATGAGGATATCAAGACCATCTTTAAGAACCATTCTAGGGAAGTCAGGAAAAAGGGTAGGGGTAGTCAACCAATGGCCAACTCATCCTCTTCCAACACATCTATAGAAGGTGAAATTGGAAACATGTTGGAAGATTTTAAGAGTGACATGTTGCAAACCCTTTCCCTACAGATGGACACTATGCACATCAAGAGGAAGCATGAGGAAGCAGAGAGAGAATTAGCCATATTCTACCCCATATGCACAAGGAGGCACCCTAGGAATGAATTTCCATTAAACCTTATAGAAATATGCTCGGTCTGTGAAGAAAACCACTCCACAAACAAGTGCCCTTCTCTACCTGGACTAAAAGCTCTCTATTAGGAACTGAAGGGGTGACTAAACAGCTCTGCTACACAAATCAAAGAAGTCCTCATGGGCCTTGAGCCTACCAGCAATACATGCAAGAGTCATCCTATGCATATTACAACCCTAACCAAAACACATCCATTCCCTCTTGGGGGGCCCTTCTCATTCCTCCTGGTCTTTTGTACCTCAGTACCATTCCCAGCTGACCAACCATCCATTTCGGCCATATACTCCTCAACAAAATTTGTGGAATGCACCCCTGAGGGGTGGAGGCCCCCATACAACAATGCTGCAGCTTTATTACCTTCACCTCCTACTCAACCACAACTTTTACACCCTGCTCCACCTAAACAACCTTAGATGCCTACCCAACCAAATTTGAACCCAAACAAAAAAGAATCACAATAGGTCTATAGTGGAGAGACATCCTACCCTTCTTATGCTATCGAAATTCAAGAAATCAACCTGAGGTATGGGAGAGTACTCCAGGACAACCAACCTCCACCTCCACCTAGGGAGAGTGAGGAGGAAAGAGAGGAAATTATGCCTAGAGTGAATCCACCACCCTTTCCTGAAACATTAACTTATCCAGTCCAACCTACCCAAGAAGACAATGAACTTCTGGGTGAATTGAAAAATCTATGTGTCAAAATTCCACCTCTCCAAGCCATTAAGGATGTACCCATTTACAAAAAACTGATTAAAGAGAAGTGTTTCAAACATCGAGGGAGGAGAAAAAGACACACCCCTACCATTAATGTCATTAGAAATTTGTCTAACTTAATGTTGGGCCAGGTAATTTGCCCAAAGTATTTAGACCCTAGAAGCCTTGTAGCAAATGTGCACTTCAATGGCACCATTGTCCCACATACCTTGATTGATCTTGGGGCTTCCATTAATGTAATGACTAAGGACACCATGCTCAAGTTGAATCTCTAAGGCTCATTAAGAAAGACCACGACATTATTGCAGCTTGCAGACCAATCCACGGTATCCCCTGAGGGGATTGTTGAGGATGTGATGGTCTCCATTGACTCCTAGGAGTACCCTACAGACTTCCTAGTTCTCCAGCGTAAGACCAAGTTTAATGGTTATCCTCTCATACTTGGGAGACCTTGGTTAGCCATTGTCGATGCCTACAACAGCTACAGGACTAGAAACATGACTATAAAAAATGGGCATCTATCCAAGCATTTGGTCTTGTACCCTCCTTCTCATCCATATTTAGAACATGATTTACCTTTATGGCTATAAGAGGAGGAAGAAGATGAACTCTACTCCACCCAACTCTATACCCTAGAAACTGCCATGGGAGGAGGACAGTCTGATGAAGATTATTTGACTTAACACATCCTCCAAACTCCAACTGCCAACACCTTGTCTCTAGAGGAAGTAGTGAAGGAAACCAAGAGAAACCATTGAATTGATCTATGCTTAGCTGATTCAAACCCTACTCATGTCAAGACAATAGAATTTTTCCCTGAAAGAACTTTGAAAATCAACTCCTCTTTCTGTACACCAAGAAGAAGAGTTATGTAACAAGCTAAGGAAGCATTTGGATGCCTTTGCTTGGAATTACAAAGATATGGAGGGAGTGCACCCGTTGGTGTGTACTCACCACATTTATATCAAAGAAGGTTGCAAACTAGTCTAACAACCCCAAATGAGAATGAATCCATCTCTCAAGGATATAGTCAAAGAAGAATTGAAAAAGTTGTTGGATGTAGGATTCATTTACCCTATCTCGGACAGTGAGTGGGTGTCTCCTTTGGTGCTAGTACCAAAGAAAAATTAGAAGTGGAGGATTTGTCTTGATTACAGAGAGTTTTACAAAGCAACACAAAAGGACCATTTCTCTCTACCTTTCATTGACCAAGTGTTAGATGGCCTGGCAGCGAAAATGTTTTTCTCTTTCCTAGATGAGTTCAGTGGGTACAATCAAATCCAAATTAGCCCAGAGGACTAGGATAAAACCACCTTCACTTGTCCTTAGGGTATTTTCACTTATAGGGTCCTTCATTTTGGTCTATGCAATTCCCCTGCAACTTTCCAAAGGGTAGTCCTGAGTATCTTTGCTGAGCTTTTCCATGATGCAGTAGAAATTTATATGGATAAATTTACACCCTATGGGTGTGATTTCTAGGAGGCTCTATCTAACCTGGGTAAGGTGTTGAACAAATTCATTGAAATGAACTTATCCCTTAGTCCCGAAAAATGTGAGTTCTTGATGGCTGTAGGGACTGTTCTAGGTCGACCAATATCGTAGGAAGGACTGTAGGTAGACCCCTCAAAAGGGTTCCAACGCCACAAAAACATAGGGATTTCAGAATATTTTTAGGTTTAGCTGGATACCATAAGAAATTTATAAAAGATTTCAGCAAGTTAGCTTCTCCTTTATTTGGATAATTGGCCAAAGAATCTGAATTATTATGGTCAGAAAGCTGTCAAGAACCCTTGGACACCTTAAAGGACAAGTTGATTACTTCACCTATTCTCTAAGGCCCAAATTGGTCTATTCCTTTCCATATACATGTCTATGCCTCCCACAAAGCCATATGAGCAACTCTAGGCCAGATAGATGAAAAGATACCTTATGCCATTTACTTCATCAGTAAGAATCTGCCAAAATCCGAGTTGAACTACATAGTGACTGAAAAAGAGCTCCTAGTTTCTATACATTCATTGAATAAATTTAGGCATTATGTTAATGGCTACCAAACATGTGTACATGTATATTTTCCCACTGTAGATCAACATATTATGCAATATACTAAAGCAAAATACAAGATCTACTTCTACAACAAACTTTGTGGAAGCTTAATCAAATATGAGCAAGATCAAATGGAACACATATAACAGATGAACAGAAAGCATACACATCAAACATAGAAGAATAATCCCAGGGAAAGCCTCAGCCTAAAACCCCAATCTCTGTATTATCATCCAAGTGGAACTATAGTTTGGATTACACAAAGCCTTGGCTAGGAAGCTATCCAGCTCTCAGTACAATCCCTCTACTGCTCATAGATAGTCAAAGGCTTCCCACAAACCTTCTCCTCTACCCTCCAAGCCTCCTATTTCCTTGCGCAGTTTTTCTCGGGGTCCAATGCTTCCACTTGTGTGAATTCCCACCTCATACTGCTCACTTTGCTTAGTAGTAATTGCGCAATCCTGAAGGAGATAATTCCTTCTACATGGATGAGTTTCCTTTATAGGAAAAATCCTCCAACTGATAGTACATTGTCCCTTCCTCTAATCTCAACTGGGTCTCTGACTAAACTGACATGCATGAGTTATTGATGAGAGAATATTCAGTTATCTAGAGAGCAGTAGTTACATGCATGCAAGCATTAACTAACTGAACTCACAATTAATTCAACAAACTATTTGAACTAATCTAACTCGACTTAACTCAGATAACTGAGCTAATTAATTACAACTCATAGAAAAACTCATCCCAATCTCCTTTAATCAAGGATAACTTCCTCAATCAATGGAGAAACTGTTGCATGTCTTCACATAGACTTCATGTTTGATTTCCTACAACTAATTAACTCAAGACGAATAAATTAATTATTTTACAAACAACTGCTAAGATCAAATTCGAATTTTACTTCTCTATTTTAGTTTAGGGAATAACTAAAATAGGAATCCATCCCGAAATACTATTTATAGCAATGTTATTTTTAGCACTTCCATTTTCCATTCCTTGTTGCTATGTCCAACACTAGTACCCGAACTGCTATTTATAACAATGCTATTTTTAGCATTTCTATTTTTATAATTTCTTGTTGCCATTTTCAACACTACCTCTCAACAAGAAAGGCATTCAACTTGAACCCGATCCAGAACCTTTGGAATGTTCTGCATGTAACACTTCTTCTAAGTGTTGTTACTCCAGCAACTCTAGAAACCAAAAATCTTCCAACTGACCTCCCTGTTGGGCTAGAAACACCCTCTGATGTTGAAGCTCCATCTACTGCTGACAAGTGCTCCCTCTCTGACCTCTAAGCTGCTACAACACTCCATGCATCTCACACCATTGCACACCTCTCTATTCCATCCTGCACTAGTGCAACACTCCTGTGCCTCTCGCATTGCTACAGCTTGCTAGCTCTACATAGTCTTGGGACTCTTGCACTGTAGCTCTTTCTACCACTCCATCCACGTCTGTCTCTGCCCACTCATTCAATCCTGCTACTCCTTGTCGGGGCTCCCGTAGCAAGGTCTAATCAAAGAGGTTCGGTACCTCAAGGATCCTGCCCCTATTTCAGCCTTCTTGGGACTGTCACTCCACATTGCCCCACCTCTGACCTGGAGGTATGGATGTATGTGATCCCTCTTCCCACTTGGCTCGAAATTTCCTCCTACTGGAGGTCTATGCATGAGTGGATGCCTCCACTCTATCTCCTCTCAACTTCCCCAGTTACGGCAACTCCACAACCTCCTGAAGCTTCATCACCAATCGTGGCTCCTCCACAATCGTCTCAGAATTCTTCTAGCGCTGCATGTTAAGAGGTAATGTACTCTCCCTCTCAACCACCAAGTCTCCAACAGTTGCCTTGCTCCTCAAGGCTTTGCATGAATCTTGAACCTCAAGAACATACATGTTCTTGACATGTGAACCAATCTGCTTCACCTGTCTCGTGGTGATGTGTCTAAGGAAAACCTTTCCCTTACTAAAGACTACATCATAGCCTTTGTCTTCCAGCACTGCGATCGACACCAAATTTTTCCTCAGTCCTGGTACATACTTGACATCGATCAAGGTAATGCGAGCTCCATGCTCCCTCTAAAAAACAACCGTGCCTACACCTGAGACACTATACTTTTCATCATTACCCATTGCTATGAGTATCTGGAGATATTTCTCCTCCAAGGTACTAAAGAAACTCTTGTCGTCAGTCATGTGCAAAGAAGCTCCACTATCAAGAAACCAACCACATCTGACCATGGATGAAACCATGCATGTGAAGAGGGTGAAATCCAACTCGAACTGTGTGGCCAATGCCTCACCTTCAGATCCTTCCTTGGATCCCATCTTGGATTTCTTTAGTGGATAATTTGTAGCAAAATGGCCCACCTCATGACAATGAAAGCATCACACTTTCGATTTGTCAAACTTCTTCCCACCATGGGAAGAACTTGATTTGGGATGAGAATCCTTATTCTTCCCTTTCTTCACCTTACTCGCTAAGGTGCAATTTTCTTCATCCTCCTTGGATGAAGATCCATCTTTGTTGCTTCTCCTTATCTCCTCCTACATCAAATCCGACCAAAGTCATTCCCAATCTGGTAGTTTCTCTCTTCCATTTACCGAGTCTTGGTACCTATGCTAGCTCTTAGGAAGACTGAGAAGAGCAAGACACCATGTCATCATCGGCTGTCGTGATCCGTACACTTCCAAGCTCATCCCTGCAAGTGGTGAGCTTGTTCAGATATGTAGAGATCATGTTGCCCTTTTCACACTTGATTTTCCGAAGCTTGTATTTCAGTGCCAGCTTCCTATGATCGTTGTTGTTCTGATATAGATCTTTTAATGTTTTCCACATCGAAAATGGTGTCTCCTTCCCATGGATACTCGAGACTATGTGGTCTGGGACTCCCTACAAAAGGATTCTCCTTGCTCTAGCCACACATTTCTTCCATTCTTCCAATTCAGTAGCATTAGCCATTGTGGGCTTGGGGAATTGTTAATCAATGAAGTCCTTTAGACTGTTATCCTATAATATTGCTTCCATGCGATCCTTCCAGGCTATATAATTTGAGTTGCCATCAAGGGCATACTCGAGTCTTAAATTGTTGAATGCCATTAGTGAAATTGAAATGTGATAAGAACTCGATTTCTATATTCAGGAACCTCAAACTTCGAACTTCTCCCTTCTTGTATACAATTCTCTCCTTTGATCACCTTTTCTCTGATACGATGTATATTTTCCCATTGTTGATCAACAGATTATGAAATATACTAAAGCAAAATACAAGATCTACTTCTACAACAAACTTTGCAGAAGCTTAATCGAATATGAGCAAGATCAAATGGAACACATATAACAGATGAAGAGAAGGCATACACATGAGACACAAAATAATAATCCTGGGGAAAGCCTTGGCCTAAAACCCTAATCTTTGTATTATCATATAAGTGGAAATATAGTCTGAATTACACAGAGCCTTAGCTCGGAAGCTATCTAGCTCTCATTACAATCCCTCTGCTGCTCATAGACAGTCAAAGGCTTCTCACAAACCTTCTCCTCTGCACTCCAAGCCTCCTATTTCCTTGTGCAATTTTTCCTGGGGTCCAGTGCTTCCACTTGTGTGAATTCCCACCTCACACTGCTCACTTGGCTCAGTAGTAACTGTGCAATCCTGAAGGAGATAATTCCTTCTGCATGGATGAGTTTCCTTTATAGGAAAAATCCTCCAAATGATAGTATATTGTCCCTTCCTCTGATCTCAACTGGGTCTCTAATTGAACTGATATGCATGAGTTATTTATTAGAGAATATTCAGTTATCTAGAGAGCAGCAGTTACATGCATGCAAGCATTAACTAACTAAACTCACAATTAATTCAACTTAGATAACTGAACTAATCTACCTGGACTTAACTCAGATAACTGAGCTAACTAATTACAACTCAAAGTACAACTCATCATGATCTCCTTTAATCAAGGATAACTTCCTCAATCAATGGAGAAATTGTTGCATGTCTTCACACAGACTTCATGTTTGATTTCCTACAACTAATTAACTCAAGATGAGTTAATTAATTATTTTACAAACAATTGCTAATATCAAATTCAAATTTTACTTCTCTATTTTAGTTTAGGGACTAACTAAAATAGGAATCCATCCTGAAATGCCAGTTATAGCAATTCTATTTTTAGCACTTCCATTTTTCATTCCTTGTTGCTATGTCCAACACTAGTACCCAAACTACTATTTATAGCAATGTTATTTTTAGCATTTCTTGTTTCCATTTTCAACAATACACACTAACCATGTTACAATTAAATACTTGATGAAAAAACCTTATGCAAATTCCCGGATTATTAGATGGTTACTTTTATTGCAACAATTTGATTTAACAATTATTCATAAACCTGGCAAGGAAAATGTTATTGCAGATTTTTTATCCAGACTGACTTTTCCTGCGGGGGAGGAGGAATGGTTGATGATCAACTACCAAATGAACACTTATTCGCCATTTTAGTTCTCTCTCCATGGTTTGCTGACATATAAAATTACTTGGTGTCTTCACAGTTTCAACCAAACTTTTCCTCCAAGGAAAAGAGCAAGAACGTAAGGAAGAGCGCCCCATTCCCTTGGATTGGGGGTAATCTCTTCAAGTTATGCTTGGATAAAATTCTAAGAAGATGTTTTAGGGACGAGGAAGTCTTTGACATCCTTCTGACCTGTCATGATGGGCCTTGTGAAGGTAATTTTTCAGCCAAAAGAACAACATTCAAGGTACTACAAGCTGGTTATTACTGGCCCACTCTTCACCAAGGTCTGAGGAGGTATACCAATTAGTGTGATCGATGCCAAAGTATGGGGAAACCTACCCCAAGGGATGAAATTCCTATGCAACCTCAAGTGACTTTTGAGCCATTTGACAAGTGGGCCATGGATTTCATTGGGCCCATTGACCCTCCATCCAGACAGAAGAAGTACTTCATTGTGTGCACTAACTATTTAACCAAGTGGGTTGAAGCGAAGGCCATCAAAGCAGCAATAGAAGAAAAGGTGGTTGAATTCTTAAGGGAAAATGTGTTTTATATGTTTGGGTACCCTAGAGAATTGGTCACTGATCAAGGCAATCAATTTACATCTCACATGATTGAGAATTTGTTAAGCCAACAAAAGATCAAGCACAGAACATCCACTCCTTACCACCCACAAGCTAATGGGCAAGTGGAGGTAACCAACAGAGCATTGGAAGGCATTCTGACCAAAGTGATTAGTAGCAACATAAAGGATTGGGCAGACATATTAGTTGAGGCCACCTACACCTACAATACCATCTGGAAGACCACCATTGGGTTCACCCCTTATGAGCTGGTCTATGGGAAGAAAGCCCTACTATCCATCGAATTTGAATACAACACCTTAAGAATGGCAGCACAACTGGATATAGATCTCACCAGGGCACAACAAGAAATATTGCTCCAATTGAATGGGTTAGATGAATTTAGGATGCAATCCCTCCTGCACATAGAGGTGACTCAAGTTCAAAGGAAAATTTGGCATGACAAGAATATAAAGGACAAACAGTTTCAAGAAAGTGATTGGGCTTTTCTGTATGAATCCTGGTACAAGGATTTTAGATGAAAGTTAAGGAATATATGGTTAAGGCCTTATGCCATCGAAAAATGTCATGATAATGGTGTTGTACTAATAAGAACCATTGATTCAGAGGCTATCTTTTTACTTGTCAATGGGTATAGATTAAAGATCTACAAGAATCCCTTGTTAAAGAAAGAATTCATCAATAACATCAAAAGTCAGTGATGGTGGTAGACCAAGTCTTAGCTTCCATCTCACCAAGTCCTTGGAAAAAAAAAAGAGGCTCAGGTGAAAACCTCCATGAGGCACCTGAGTCACAATGTTGGGTTGAAAACCTCTTCAGGTGGCCCAAGGGTGTTTAAAAAAGAAAAAAGAAAAAAAAGACCTCTGGGTAAAAACCTATTTTGAGGCACTGAGGGCAGGCAACTAGGATGAAAACCTCCTTGGAGGAAGACCAGTTGTTTTACAAAAGAAAAAGATACAAAAAAATTGGAAATTTTGTGTTCCAGGTCAGCAAGATGAGGATAAGCACAACATGAGAGGGATAGAAAGACCTACAAGAGCCATTTTTCAATCCACCCATCTCATATCTTCCACTATTCACCTATTCTTCCACTTATAAACCCCTCCAGCTCATCTTACACATGCTCTGTGTTTTCTAGAGGATTCCCTGTAAACCTACAGGATTTTCCTATAGGAATTACAGTGACCTTGAAAATCCCAAGAAGGGTAGTCCAAGAGCAAGGGGATGACAAGCCTATGTCTGAATAAAAATAAAAAATAAAATAAAGGGACTCAGGTGAAAACCTCTATTGGGTTAAAAATCTCTTGAGGCGGCCCAAGGGTGTTTAAAAAAGAAGAAGAAAAAAAAAATCATTGGGTGAAAAGCTCTTTTGAGGCACCCAGGATAGGCAACTAGGATGAAAACCTCCTTGGAGGCAAACTAGTTGTTTTACAAAATAAAATAAAAAAGAAAAGAAAAAAGATATAAAAAAATTGTAAATTTTTTTTCCAGGTCAGCAAGAGGAGGATAAGCACAGCATGAGAGGGACAGAAGGACCTACAAGAGCCATGTTTCAATCCACCCATCTCGTATCTTCCAATGTTCACCTATTATTCCACTTATAAACCCCTCCAGCTCATCTTACACAAGCTCTGTGTTTTCTACAGGATTCCCTATAATCCTACAGGATTCCCTGTAAACCTACAGGAGTTTCCTGTAGGAATTACAGTGGCCTTGAAAATCCCTAAAAAGGTAGTCCAAGAGCAAGGGGATGACAAGTCTGCGTCTGAGAAACAAAAATAAACCATTTACTCCACCATATCATAGCCATTCCTTTCATCACCATGTCACCCCTACATCCATCAAAGAAATCAATTCAAAAAAATACAGATTACAAAAAGAGAAAAAAAAAAAAAAGAGAGATAGAGAGAGAGAAGAGGGAAAGAGGAAAAATACCTAGAGACAACATCTCTCACCTACCATTCCCCTTCACCCTTCTCCATTCATTTCCAAATCCCTTATTCTTCAGATTTGAGAAAAAGTATGAAAGTTTATGGGAAAGGTAGCTACAAGACATCCTGTAGGAAATCTTGTAGCAGCCTATCCCACAAAGCAAACCTCACAGTTTGCATCCATCTTCAGCACAAGAAATCCAGGGATAAAGAAGCTCCTCCAGAGCTCAGGAGCAGAAAAAATATCACCAGCATCACTCTTCAACACCTGCACATCAAAATAAACAAGCATCAAAAGATACAAATACATAGGAGAATATGCAGCAAAAACACAACAAAGAGGCATCACTCTCTAGCATGCATCATCATAAAAGCATCTTAACCACAGGTATGTCATGTTACTCATGCTCTCTCGTTAGTACGATATGATCAAAATTGTAGGATTATGTGAGAGTTGATTTTATAAGTAAAGGTGGTTAGTTAACTTGGCTACCTTTGGCCAGTTGACGAGAATAAAACAGTTAGGTTGCTCCACACGTGGCAAAATTCAAATCAAGAGAAAGAGGGAATAACGCCAAAAATGTTTAAGTTAGAGAGGAAAGGAGTGGGAGATGATTACAAGGGGACATGGAATGATGGACAGATAGTGGGACCAACAGTCCAAAAGTATGTGCTCACACTTGGACAGCCAACACACCACCCCACACAATCATCCATTATGGAAATAAAATTCCCACAGAGAGAGAGAAAAATAAATTTCGAGAATTCATAAAATGAGAGGTTTCTCTCAGCCTTCCTGAAGCAACATCTACAGGAGACAGTCAGCATATACAGTGCAGGAAACCTACAGGAAGCCTACAGGATACAAAAGAATCAATCTATAGGACTATCAGTGGGCACTAAGGGAGGAGAAATCAAAGGTTATCCTCACCAAAATGTAAAAAATTGAGGTAGGATGTATACCTTCCACAGTTTCCTTTTGAAAAAAGAAAAAATCCTCAATTTGATTAAGGAAATTGCACTATAGGAGAGTTGTATTGCATGTCACTAAAAGTTAACATTCATACCTTCCTCACTTACCATAATTCTTAAATTGTATCCTCACAAGGCTCCACAATTACGAAGGAAAGATGAAAAAAAAAGCAACAAGGAACCACCAGCATCCTCCTGTAGTGGAAATTTTTACAAGGCACTAATGGATGAGGTTCTTTGAGAAGATGAGAGGATATGATGATGATGTGGCCAGAGAATTTTCCCTCTCACTCATACCCCTCACTAGGACCAGTGCCAATGCTGTGGTGAAATGATTATGAGTAGTAATTACCCCCACAGTTATAAGCAGAATCACTACACTCCCTTTAGGGTTACCATGGAGAAAAGAGGACAAGGGTAACAAAACCCTTGCAAAGAAAAGATTCTTTTTGCAAGGGGAGGATCCAATGGAGGACAAAAATGGGGTTAGAAGGGAAAGCATTCCATACCCTTGGAATGAATTCACTTACCACCTCATTAAATACATATCATGTGAAGGGAGATACATTGTGGTGTATGGATGCCACTTCAGACTACTCCAAGAACTGCAATTTGGAGAGAACACACCTCCTCAAAATAGAATGAGTATACCCTATTTCCTTCTACATTCAATGATAGACATAAGCATCAAAGTGCAGGAGGGAAAAAGTCAACAACTGGCCCATCATGGGTTGATCAAACTCATCCTTGAAGATGCTCTACAAAACCTAAGACTCCCTATTACATGGAAAACTTTCAAAGACATGTAGGCAGGAGGGGAAATTCAAGCTCTTGAATATGAGAAAAGCCCCATTGCTAGTGAGAAGGGAGAAGAAATAGAGGGGGAAAATGAAGAAGAAACAAAGGAGAAAAAAGAGGAAGAAATAAAGGAGGAAAATGAAGAAGAGATAGAGGAAGAAACAAAAGAAGAGACATATGGGAAGAGTGAAGAAATAGAGGAAGAAGAAGAGGAAGGTGGAGACTAAGAAGAAAATGAGAAGGAAAATGGAAAAGAGGTAAAAGGACAGAAGGATGAGCCAAAGTCTATAGCTCAAGGTAGAAAAGGAGAAGAATCACCAAGGGTGTCTCCAGAGCCCACAAAGAAAGAGGCAACAGTTGCTCTTACTACCCTAAGTACACCTATCAAATCAAAGGGGAAGAGGCAAAGACAAAACCCACTGTACTTTATGACAAGAAAGAGCACTAGGATTAGACAAGGGAGACCTCAAACCCCCACAAAAATGAAAATTGTCATTGAGGATCCACCAAAGCAGCAAGAAAAGGTAGCCCCTCTAGAGAAACATCAAGGAGAAGGATCACCAGAACAAGCCTCTCCCAAATCTCCCATAACTTATGTTAGGAGGCTTGTCACAAGGTCAGCCTCATCAAAGGGAAAAGGTCTCATATAGGAGACATAGACAGACCTACAGGAAGCAGAGGCCATCCTACAGGAAACTCTGTCAAACCTACAAGAAACACAGAAAAGGGACCAAGAAGGTATCACTCAACAAGAAACAAAGAGAGAAGAGCAAGAACTGATAGAACCTAGTCCATAGCCAAACCACAGCTCCTACGATAGGTTCATTGAAGGAGGTAGGTTAATCCCACAGAATTTTTCAATTCACCTATTCTTTGAACTTGAAAAATAGAGGAAAAGGACACACAGGTGGATGCAAATTTCCAAATCAAAAGGGTGGAGGATGTAGGCGACATGGAGGATAAATTGAAGGAGATGGGTAGAGAACTGAGTAGCGTAAGGGACAAAGAAGCAATGCTGAAATCTCAGTTAGAAGCGGAGAATGAATTGCTAAGGGGAAAGCTACAAGAAAGGGAAAGGTAGTTGGAAACTATGGCCAGTTTATCCTTGGAGGCAATATAGTGCAGGATGCCAGCAAAGTCTTATGCCTTATATCTCAAGGAACAATGGCTACAATTCCAAATCAAGACTCTTGCACAAAAAGGAACTATGCCCTTCCAAGACTATATACAATTCACTGATCTCTATGATCAATGCACCTTGGAAGATAGAGAAAAAATATCTAAGTTTTACCTACACAACTTGGCCTTGATAGATTTAAATGTGTGGGACCCAAAGCCAAAACTAAGAGACTTTAAATTGATGGCCTTAGCATAATGGATGCATCATGAGGAGGCAAGAGCTATAGAGATGAAAAGGGTAATGGAAAAAGAAGAGATAAAACCCCTTATTATTAGAGTTGGACATTCTAACCCAATGGTTGTCATCAGCACCCACAACCTCATTGCAAATGATCCCAAGCTTGCACCTAGGTACCTTGCTGCACAAGAACAAGTAGTCACACACTTTGAAGACATGTTCAGATTGCTATGAGATGATAGCATTCAAGATTTCCAAAGGAGATGGAACACCTTGCCTTACAACCTAAAAATTAGAGAATACCATTCTCTTAATAGAATGAGAGAGGCACTAAATAGAACCCCTATGTATAAACAGGCTCTACAAAGACTCAAAGTCAATTGGATTGGCTTGAGGCTCAGTCCATCATTGCTTTTAGGAATGTTGGAAGGGAGGAAAGAAGAAGAAGAAAGAAAGCAGTGGGAAGAGATAGAGGCAAAGGTAGGATTTTATTCATAGGAAGAGGAGACTATAATAGAAGCATGGGATGTCAGGCAATCCGCCAGAGCAATGAAGGACATGGACATAGATTAAGTTGCTCAGAGGATGAGAAACACTTTCAGTAGGGAGGTGATGATGAGGCTCATCATTGGGTAAATATATGGACCTTAATACACCTCCAGGCTTACTTAAATCAACTCTTCTCATTGTTCCTTACATTTTTTAATTATATTGTGCCTAATGAGATGAGTAAAAGTAAGATGTTATGTCTAGTGGTCTAATGTGCATTTATTGTAAGTTTTTGGGAGAATATTATGGAAATTATGGCTAATTAAGGTGTAGGAACTCCAATGAGACAAGAAGGAGGGATTATAGGAATAATCTCTTTAATAATAGCTTTAGAGAGATAAAGGAATACCAAAAAGGCTGATAATAGGTGGATCTTGCCTCGCACCTCCCTTTAGGGACCATGGTTTGAAGGAAAAACTCCAATTCAACCCCAAAAATACAGAATTATGATTTCTTATGAAATTTAGGGTTTTTTGCTAATTAGGCCAGCATCTTTCAGTTTTCAGGGATACGTTGCAGTTGCTATTTCTGATATCTCCAATTTTGTATTAGATTTCATGGTGTTTCACAATAGGCTACAAAGTATTTCCATGCATGAATTAGGTAAATGGATGATGAAATTTTGTTTTCTTATGTTGTTGGAGATCTTTCTTGTTTTGACATGATTTATGGGTAAATGTCAGTGATGTGTGTATTGCAAGAGTTTCAATAGTACAAGAATATCTCATGTTAGTATCCCTAGCCTAACCTCATCCATCCATAATCACCAAAAGCCACTAAGTCCATAAACTGAGTTATCATTTCATAAGAACAACTTGTCATGTTTGTTGAGCAAATCCAACCATCCTACAAAATTTGGTTTGAGTTCTGAGGAAGTCCTATCCACTTCCTTGCCTTATTCCTTCCATCACTCACCTTCCCTAAGCCCTATACCACTGTCTAAATCGCTCCTTGTGCTTTCATCCTGATCCTATAGGTGCATTAGGACATCCTGCAGGTCGACATGTAGTGGCCTATTTTAAGGTCTATTTGTGAAAAATGCATCAAGAAATAAAGGAGAATACTCCTACTTCCCTCTCACGCCATCTGACCCTTCACAGTCACCTCTCTCCACACCTAACCCACCTACCATACAATCAATAAGAATTAGCATTCATGTTTTCACAAAAATGACAAAAAGAAAAGGTTGTCGTGTTCATTCATATGCACAGTAGTAAAGTGTTTGATTAGATTAGATTGCATGCTTCTAAAGAAAGATCTCTTAACATATAACTAGATGAGTGGTGTTTTTTAAGCATTTATCTCAGTCTTTCATTACTGCAGTAGATAATATTTCAATTCCCTCAATTAGGGTAAAATTCCCCTTTCTCCATTGGTAATCAAACTTCTTCTAAATTAATATAAGGATGGTTTGAGAAATCTTAGTGGCCTATCGCCAGCTCAACATTGAATCCATTACATCTATTTGTGTATACAACATTGTCACCTCCAAGTTTGTATGAACCCCACATTGATAAATTAAAGTTGGTAGCCCCGGGAGTTGCAACATTCTTGCTGCAATACTGGTGCTCATCACAAGGGCTTCCAGACCATTTGTCCAACCAAGGCGTCCAAGACTAGTAACTCAAACTGAACTGTTATAAGGCTTCCAGAGATTTTTTCCAACCAAGTCTTCCAAGACTAGTAACTCAACCCAAACTGTTATAGGCTTTCCACAATGTTTGTCCAGCCAGGGCTTCTAGGAACTAATAACTCAACCCAAGCTAAGGAAACATGAGAACCAACCAAAACAAAAAAATGAAAATAAACCCACAATCACGATGACTATCTAGGAAATGGCAAGGTTAGGCAATCGACAGTCAATCCTGACCATCCTCCATGCCAATGACATATCACAACCAAAAATCCACGTGCATATGCCATGCATGCCAAAACTAGTGAAGGAAACATACATGCAACTTGTTACTAGCAAGCAAATCTGATGTAGATATTGATCCTAATGCCCTCTTGTGATTTCCTGCTCTTCCTTTGCCTTCTTGATCCAAAAATCCAAGTATGCCACACCCTCCAAGAGTGCTCCAAGCAAATTCTATGTCTCCAAGAGTATGAGAGAGGGAGAGAACAATGAGAGAGCTCCAAAAATGAACTAAAAAAAGGTTACCAATTGATCCTCAAAATCCTTTGTATGAATGAGGCCTTTATTTTCTTCATTTTCCTTCTCACATGCAACCTGTGACCTTTCATCTCCTTTTTCTCCTAATTTCCATTATTTTCATAAATAATTGTGCCAAAAATGCCATGTTTCCTTTCCAAAGCCTTAGCCATTTCCTTTGCCAATTTTCTTAGCCATAAACAATCACAAGTGATCCCCGTCACTAGGATTCTGCCCAATATTCATCTTGGAATAAGTGTCCCATCATCTGTGGTTATTATTTTTCCTTTATTTACTTTTATTACATGGAATTTTCACCAAGGTGGTTACAAAACCATCCCTCTTGGGGGAACACCATCCTCGATGTTCAAAAACACCTATAACTACAAAACTATTGTAGCAAAATATATTGTTGATGGAGCTTTATAACTTAGCTCGATGCAGTATTTACCATGATCACCCTGCTGAAAAGAAACCCAACATAACAACATAAAAACATACCTCATGGTGTATCTTTATAGCAAATCTCGTGGCGGTATTGACATCCATATGCATATGTACATAAACCAACATCACCAAACATATATTGAAACATATACTAGATCATATACCAAAATATCAAGCCAAAATTGCTTTGCCTCAACCAATAAACAAGGAAGAATACATAGCCTGCATCTGATCCGCCATCTCCCATGTAACTTCATCAGACCCAAAGTGCTTCCATTGCACCTTAACTTTCTCGATTGCTCGGTTCCAGAGCATGAGCATCTTTTTTTGCAATATACACTGAGGCTTCGATGAGAATTTTCTAGTTGGTTCCACCGGCAATATAGACCAGTCAATCACATGATCATCATCCTTAACATACTTCTTAATAAAAGATACATGGAATCCATTGTGGATTTTCATTGTCAGAGGAAGTCAAGTCGGTAGGCTACTGGCCCAATCCTCCCAATGATACTGAAGGGTCCACAAAACTAGGTTACCAACTTGGCACATGATCCAATCCGCAATGAGCTCTTCTTCAGTTTGATGTGGATATACACCTATTCCCCAACCTAGAACTCCTTAAACAACTTGTTTAGATCTGCATAGCTCTTCCTCCTATCTTGTGCTACCTTTAGATTCCTCTTTATAACCTGCATTTTCTACTCCATGTCTGCCAACATATCTGGTCCAACCAACACCCTACTAATCGGATCGTTCCAACTGATGGGAGTGTTGCAACTTCACCTATACAATGCCTCAATAGGACTCATCCTTAATGATTACTGATAATCGTTGTTGTATGTGAAATCCCCTAGTGGAAGATACTCTTCCCAATTTCACTGCTAATGCATCACATACATCCTCAACATGTCATCCAATATCTTGTTGACCCTCTTTGTCTATCCATTGGTCTATGGATGATAAGTTGTGTTGAAGGCCAACTCTATGCCCAAACCTGCAAATAACTCCTTCTAAAACTCGCATGTGAACATCGCATCCCTATCTGACACAATATTATTTGGAACACCATTCAATTTGACCACATCTCTGATGAATACTTGTGCTATATCGCTAGTTGAGAATGTAGACTTAACTGGAATGAAGTGTGCAACCTTTGTCAACCTGTCCATAATGATGATGATGGAATCATGATGTCTCATTGTCTTCGGTAAATCTATAATGAAGTCCATGGATATTACTTCCCAGTTCCACTCTGAAATTGTGATTGGTTGTAACAGTTCACCTGGATGTTTTCATTCTGCTTTCACTCGGTGACAATCAAAACATATAGACACAAACTCTGCTACGTCTCTCTTCAGATTTAGCCAATAGTAAAATCTCTTCACTGTAGTTAATGTCTTTTGATAACCTGGGTGACCTTAATAAGGTTTCGCATGAAACTCCCTCAAGATCACCTTCTTGAGCTCACTGTTATCTGGTACATATATCTTGTCTCTGAATCTAAACAATCCATCTGCTATGAGACAATAATCCATATCTTGTGTACCCGCACCTGTACCTATACCATCATCTGTACATGTACCTATACTATCACATGTACCTGTACATGTGCTCTACTACAACTTGTGTACAATATCCATATATCTGACATCCTGTTGACCTGCCTGCAAGATCGTATCTTGTAAGTCTATCCCATAGGATCTCATAGCTACTAAGTGATTTACCTATATCTATCTACTAAGAGCATCTTCTACTATGTTCTCTTTACCTTTGATATACTTGATCTCAAAATCAAACTCACTGATTGTAGCCAACCACCAAACCTACCTACCATTTAGATTTGGTTGGTCAAACAAATATCGCAAACCACTGTGACCACTCATCAATGTAAATCTCCTACCCAAAAGATAGTGTCTCCGCATCTTCAATGCATGTATAGTTGTTGCTAGCTCAAGATCATGTGTTGGGTAGTCTTGCTCATGCTCATTTAGTTTTTGTGACTCATAGCATACCACCTATCCATCCTGCATAAGGACTCCACCAAGTCCCTTCTTGCAAGGATCTATGCATACTATAAATTCTTTGTCTGGATTTGTAATTTTTAGAACTGGTACAAGTGTCAACAACTGCTTAAGCTTCTCAAAACTAGCCTCAACTCCTCTGTCCATTTGAACTTCTTACATTTTCTATGCAATGATGTGATAGGATAAGAAATATGTGATAATTTCATGATGAACCTCCTATAATAGGCTACCAACCCCATGAAATATCTCACCTCATCCACATTCTTAGGAGCTACCCACTCCATGATGGCTCTTATCTTTTCTAGATCTACTACAATGTCCTCCTTGGAGACAACATGCCCCAATTAGTGTACCTCAGTCTGAAAGAAACTATAATTGTTGCGCTTAGCATACAACTGATGCTCTCTCAACAACCTCAACACTGCTGCTAAATTTTCAACATGTCTTCCTTGTTTTTAGAATATACAAGTATATCATCAACGAACACAATAACAAACTTATCAAAGTACAAATGCAACACACTATTCATCATACACATAAATGTAGCTAAAGAATTAGTTAAGCTAAATGGAACTACAACAAACTCATAGTGCCCATTCCTGGTCCTGAATGTGGTCTTGTAAATGTCCTCCTCTTTGATGCATACCTAATGATATCAGGATCTCAAGTCAATCTTAAAGAACATTACTGCTCCCTTCAACTGATCAAATAATTCATCGATCCTCGATAATGGATACATGTTATTAATAGTCACTTTGTTCAACTTCTTGTGATATAAATTGGATCATTATATTTTTTTCATCCATCTTGATGCATTTGGAGTGGAGAAAGTGCAAGAATGAGCTCACTGGACCGTTTTTACTAGGAGGACCCAATTTGGCAAAACAGGGTCTAAAACCATCTCAGAGCATTTTGAGGCATCAAATGATGTTTTCTAGGGGTAAAAATTTTTTTCTTTAGCTTTGCACCTTTTCATGCTATTCTACACATATAAATCTTTCCAACGTCGTAAGAATCACGTCAAGCGGAATTCGTATGCAAAATTTATGCAACTCAAAAGTTGACCTTCTTGTTTTCACACCTATAGTTTGGGAGGATGCCATGTCAACCCCCATAATTCATGGAAAAGGGTCTAGCCACGTGTTTGTGATATAAACTACTCTAGAAGATTCTATTTTGTAGCCCTAGTTAAGAGTTGATGTAGTCAAACTTAACCACTAGTAGGCTATCATGTTGTGTTATAACCGGGCCACTAGGAGGAAGAGGCATTCCATTCTTTCGAGCGAATTTTCTTCATAGTTGAGGAAAGATAGCTAGGAGTGATAGGAGGTAGATGAAATAGATAGGATATGTGCTCTGTAGTAGACCATGGTCCATAAACATTACTTCTTTGTATCCGCAACCATATTTCGAGACAGAGAAAGAGAGTGAAGTGACCTCACCTTCCAGCTAGGTTTTCTCCCGAAAGGGTTTCCCAGAGAAAATATCTTACGTATTATGTGTTGTGAGCTTATTTCTTCATTCTCTACTTTTCTTATAGATTTACTTTTACATGCATGCACTAATTACAGTTAATTTTATAGATCTAGAAAATAAATAAAACTGTAATAGTGTAGAATCTTAGATTTTTAATATAATAATATCATATATGTTGTGACAAACTGTCTAGTAGAATATCCATGGAATTTTATGGATAATTTGGTATCAGAGCAAGTTTCTTTGGGTATTTTGTGGAGATTTTAGGGATCTATATTGCAGAGGCCAAAAATCGTAAAACCTTAATCATGGGCGAAGAATACGTAAACAAACCTCGTGATCTTGCATAGGTGAGGCTTTCATGGCTTGAAGAACAAGTCACTAATATAGACCACAATGTAAATCTCCTCATGGTGGATGTAAGCAATAAGTTGGGGATTTTTGGAGAAGAATGGGGTTCAAATGCAGAGGACAAATCAAAAGGAGGATTGGGATATTGGGAAGATGTAGATAAACAGCCGAAGAAAGAACCTGAAAAAGATAAACCTAGTTTGAGTGACTTGAACCAATCCCATTTAAAGTGGAAGAAAAAGTCGATATCAAGCCATACCACCAAAATATCAACACTCTGAAGTTGAACCATTAGTTGCAGCAACTGGAAGTTTATTTTAGTGTCCATTAGATCAAGGAATGGCAGAAGATCTCATTTACGCGACTGAAATTGGAGGGTCATGCACTGAATTGGTGCGAGAGCCACATGGAAACCCAGAGGTTGGAGGGATATCCTCCAGTGAATAAGTGGGAGGATTTCAAAATCATCATTAATTCACAGCTTTATCCCATTGGGTACGTGGAGGACCAGTGGATCCGGTGGTATTACTTCAGGAAAAAGTCAAGCCAAAGCGTGCAGGAGTACACCACAAAATTAAGAAAGATGGCTACAATGTTGGGTGTCTCTCCAATGAACCTAGATGTACTCCTCAAGTATTTGGTGAGTCTGCACTTCTATTTGTGTGAACAAGTGATGTTGTTTAAGCCCAAAATAGTGTACGAGTCTTGTGTATAGGCATAATACCTCGATAACATAGGCCTGAAAAGAGTGCAATCAAGTGGATCGAAGCAAAAGGAGCAAGATGACTCTTCTAAGGAGGGGAAGAAGAAGCAAAAAGGGGGAAAATATAAAAATACAAGAGCCACAACACACTAGTGAAAATATCCTAGCAACCAATGCAACATTGATGGCCATACAGAGGAGAAGTGTTGGAAACTGCATCTAGAGATAAACTCAAAGAACAAGAAGAAAGATAAGAATAAGAATCTCATGGCCACTGATTCGAGCAACCATGTTGAAAGCAGCTCAGACGTGGATGAGAAGATCGTCTACACATCAGTGAAAAATGAGGTAAATTTGAATAGCCTTTAGCAATAGGAAGAGAAAGAAATTACCAAACTCTTCCATGTAAAGATATAGGTCAAGAAGACGAAGATTGATGATTTGTTTAACTCAGGATCGCAGGAAAATCTCATTGCAGCAAATTTGGTCAAGAAGTTGGGGCTAGAATTTCATGATCATCCAAACCCATATCCAGTGGGATGGGTTCATAAGGATTCAGAGCTTAAGGTAACAAAATAGTGTAAAATTAGATTTTCTACCAGTGTTGAATTTATTGATGAAGTAGATCTAGATGTGGTTCCCCTTTATGTATGTGGAGTCGTGTTTGGGATTCCATACATGTACATGTGTGATTCAATATTCATGGGGAGAGCTAACTAGTACTACCTCATCAAGGATGGAAAATCCTTCATCATCTACTTGCACAAAGGCAAGCTGAAAATTTCGCTAGTAAGTTCTACCCAAGCCAAGAAATTGATCAGTTCTAGCAAGAGGTATGCTTTATTATTTTTAAGAGAAGGTCAGTCTGTAGAAGATTCAATAAGAGGCAAGGAAACCCTAGAGGGGTGTGCTAAGAAACAAAAAAAAAATTGGAGGAGTTGTTACAGGCATACAAGGACATGTTCTGAGAGCCTAAAGGGCTACCCCCTAAGAGAGAAGTAGATCACGAGATCCATCTATTTTCATACTCCCAATTTCCAAATATTGGGCTATATAGGTAGTCTATTATAGAAGCAAGTGAGGTGAAGAAATAGTTGTGACAGTTGTTGCAATAGGGTGTCATTTGACTAAGTACATTACCATGTGGGTTGCCCATCATCATTGTGCCAAAGAAGGATGGGACTTGGAAGATTTGTATAGACTACAGAGCCTTGAATAAATTAACACTCAAGAAAAGATACCCCCTGCCAAGGGTAGATGATCTTCTAGATCAATTGCATCAAGAAAAGTATTTCACCAAGCTAGACTTGAAGCTTGGATATCACTAGGTTCGAGTCAAAGAAGAAGATACATGGAAGACCGCCTTCAAAACTAGGAAAGTTTGTATGAGTGGTAAGTTATGCCTTTTGGCCTATGTAATGCACCAACTACATTTATGAGATTAATGAATGATGTACTGTTCCATTTTATAGATTCATTTGTTATTGTCTATTTGGATGATATACTAGTATATAGTGATACCTTGGAGGAGCATATTTAACATTTGACACAGGTGCTGGAAACATTGAAGAAGCCCCAACTGCTATAAAATCTCAAGAAATGTGAGTTTGCCTAGCAGTACTTGGTGTATTTGGGATATGTGATTGGTGGAGAAGAACTGAAGATAGATCCTTCCAAGATGGAGGCCATCATGAAATCATTGGTGCCTACTAAGTTAGTGAAGTTAGGAGTTTCATTGGAGCAACACACTACCTAAGGAAAATCATAGCCTCATTTTCAGTGGTAGTAGCACTGCTCCACGTCATAACAACAAGTGGCAAGAGTTTCCAGTCGGTAAAAGTGAAGGAGAAGGATTTCGATGAGTTAAAGAAGAAGATCAGTGAAGCACCAATTCTAGAATTACCAAACTTGCAATGAACCTTTCAAGTGGAGATAGATGTGAGTGGGTATGCTATGGGAGTTGTCTTGATGCAAGGAGGAAGGCATGTTTGCTACCATTATAAAGCATTTCATAGGGAAGTTCTTAAGTACCCTACCTATGATAAGGATATCTCTTCCATGGTGCAAGTTATGAACAAGGCCACCCACAACAAATATTATAGCTTTGGCGACTCTTATGCACATGGAGCCATTCACCCATGATGCATATAGAGAGGCATATTCAAAAGATGAGGACTTCAAGGAGGTGTATTGGTAGTTGCAGAGTCAGAGTCATGTGCCCGATGGCAATAGCACCATTGACTACCATCTCTAGGATGGGTTACTCTACATGTTGGATAAGCTATGTGTTCCTAAAGGTGAGCGATTGCAACTGATTAGAGTGGCTTACACCTCCAAGGTTGCAAGGCACTTTATTGTAGAGAAAACTGTGGCTAACTTGCATAGGTATGTGTATTGGAACAAGATGTAAGAACAAGTAGCTAGGTGTATAAGAAGATGTATGCTTTGTTGTACTAGCAAGCCTAGCAACAGGAAACAAGGTTTGTATCATCCCTTACCTGTACCTATGTGTCCTTGGGAAAGAATTTCCATGGACTTTGTGGCAAGTTTATCGACAACCAGGAAGGGACATGACTACCTGTTCGTGGTAGTTGACATGTTTAGCAAGATGTGTGTTTTGATGCCCTGTAAAAAGACCATCAACGGACAAGAAGCATCAAACTTGTTCTTTGGAGAGGTCTAGGTGCACTTTGGGATACTAAGGAGAATCATTTAAGACAGGGATACAAGATTTCTCAGTGCATTATAGACTACATTGTGGGAGAATATAGACATGAAGTTGAAGAGATCTACAACATTCCATCCACATACAGATGGGAATACAAAAGTAGTCAAAAAGACTTTGGTGCAACTTATGAGGGGTTACAACTAGAAGCATCCGAAGACCTAGGATGAAAATCTGGTATATATACAGCATTTGTATAGCAGAGCAGTCCACACTTCTACAAGAAAGTCCCCATTTGAAACTTGTTTTGGATATTTTCCAACTTCACCTTTGGATATTGCATATGGGAAGTAAGGAGTGAAGGAAGACCTTATAGGAGATGATTTTAGGGCTGAAAATTTTATAGATAAGATCAAGAAAATCCATACACAGGTACAGGAAACACTGCAAAAGTTGCATGAGAAATATAAGGCCATACATGATCATCAGAAAACATAGAAATCATTCAAGGTAGGAGATAGAGTATGGCTATAGTTGAACAAGGAGAGGCTATAGGGGGCTGGTAGGAAAATCAAGGCTCTCAGACACATTCCTTTTGAGATACTGGAAAAGGTGGGTGATAATGCCTATTGACTCAGTTTACCACAATCTATGCACATTTACTCAGTTGTAAATGTGGATAATTTGAGACTCTATGATCCTTAAATGCTAGATCAGGAAGAGGAACAATTCCTACCTTCTATGGAGTATTTGGCACCAGACACTCATGAAGAGTTGACAGAAGATACAATTTTTCGTAAGAGGTCTAGAAATACAAGACAACAACAACAAGACCTTTGGTAGATTGGGTTGAAGGGACAACTTCCAAGGAAAGCTAGATGGTACACCAGAGAGAAGGTGGAGGAAAAATTTCCTCACCTCATTCAGTAAAATATTTTGGGGACCAAAATCCTCCCAAAATTGGGAGGTGTGATCCGAATTAGATCAATATATTGTTTGTCATCCATATTGATGCATTTGGATTGGGAAAAGTTGAAGAATCATCTCATGGGACCGTTTTTATTAGCGGTACCCAGTTTGGCAAAACGAGGTCTGAAACCTTCCGGGAGAATTTTGAGGCATCAAACAACGTTTTTTAGGGGTAAAAATTTGCCGCTTAAGCACAACATGTTTGCATGCTATTCTACACACAAAAATATTTCCAACGGCTCAAGAATTGCATCAATCAGAGTTTGTATGCAAAATTTATGCCACTCAAAAGTTGACCTTCCTGTTTTCACACCTATAGTTTGGGAGGATGTTGCGTCAGCTAGCGTTATTCATGGAAAAGGTGCTAGCCATGTGTTTATGATGTAAATGACTCTAGAAGAGTATATTTTGTAACCCTAGTTAAGAGTTTATGTAGTCAAACTTAACCACTAGTAGGCTATCGTGTTGTGTTATAACCGGGCCACTAGGAGGAAGAGGCATTCCATTCTTTCAAGATAATTTTGTTCCATAGTTGAAAAAAGATAGCTAGGAGGGATAGGAATTAGAGCACACAAAGAGGTTCTGTGCAATGTAGCAACCCACAGGCCACATACATAACTTCTTTGTATCTGCAGCCATATTTCCTGACAAAGAAAGAGAGCGAAGCAGCCTCACCTTCTAGTTGGTTTGTTGTTGGGTTGTGTTATATTCTTTCCATGACTAGCCCACGTAGTTAATCGGGGGTTTAGAAGGGGGGCAAAGCCCCCCCTTCATTCCGCCGATTGTGTAGCGGGGGTTGTCACACGGGGTTTGAGGGGTGCAAATAACCCCACTCTATGGGTGGACCTACCTATGTTTTGTGCATGATTTTCGCACATGGTTTTGGGCGCGACAGTTTTCGGTCCATGTTATTGGATGGTTCAACATGTATAAATATGTATTGTAACATTGAAAGTAACATAATGAAAAATCAAGCTAGTAGTCCCAGTTTTGGGATCCAGGGAAAAATCTTTGTGCATATGTGTTTTATGTGTTATGCTCTTGCATTGTTTATTTTTTGTGTTTTATAATTCGTATGCAGGTAATTTCTGTACGGGGTTAAAACCTACATTTGGTATCAGAGTTGTTTTGGTTTCAAGGGGATGCCTTTTTTGCTAAGGGGCTTTCCTCGAGCTTATGGTAGACCCTGTTCAATGGGAATTCTGCGAGATTGATTCTAGTGGTAAAAGAAGATGGCGAGCAGTGAAAAGATAGAGATCGGGAAATTTAATGGTCAGAGTTTTGAGTTGTGGAAACTCAATATGCAGGATCTATTGGTGGATAAATATCAGTGGATCATGGTAGATCTGGGTACTAAACCAATGGGAGTGACAGATGAAGAATGGAAGAAGTTAGATTGGAAGGCAAAGAGCACAATACGATTGTGTGTCTCAGATTCAGTATTACTGAATGTATCAAAGGAAGCTACGGTGAAGGCTTTGTGGGACAAGTTAGGGACTTTGTATGAACCTAAGTCTCTAGTGAATAAATTGTTCCTGTGAAAAACGTTTTATAACCTGAGGATGAAAGATGGAGACTCAGTGACAAAGCATCTGAATGTGTTTAAAGTTGTGGTAAGTCATTTATCGTCTGTTGATATCAAAATTTTAGATGAGGATAAGTGCATTAGTTTATTGTGTTCTCTACTAGATTCATGGGATAGTCTAGTTATTACAATAGGTAGCAATGCAACTGCCTTGCAGTTTGATGAAATAGTCTCATCCTTACTAACAGAGGAAATGAGACAGAAAAATATGGAGAGCTAGAATGATGATGCCTTCTTTGTACTATGATTGTCCCAGAACAAAAACAAAAATAAGTCATCGAGTGGGAGATCTAAATCTAGAGGGAGATCTAGATCTCCAGGAAAACCTGTAAAGGTGTTGTGCTGGAAATGCAGAAAGGAAGGGCACTACAAAAGGGACTGTAAATTTAAAGCTCTTGATAAAGGAAAGGGATCTGATGATGCTCCTTCTCTAGAGGCAAAAACCACCTCAGATGAAGGTGGGGATGTGTACTTGACTTATTCAAGTACACATGTAAATCATGAGACATGGTTGATTGACTCAGGTGCATCCTTTCACTTCACTCCCCATAGAGAGTGGTTCTACGAGTATGAGAAATACGATGGTGGTGATGTCTTCTTAGGGGATGATAGGAAGGCTAGAATCATTGGTTGCAGAAAAGTAAAGTTGAAGTTGCAAGATGGAAGGGCTAGAACACTTCCAGGTGTTCTACATATTCCTGCATTGGCCAGAAATATAATTTCTGTAAGCAAGTTAGATGATGTAGGTGTAAAAACAGTGTTCGAGAAGGATACCTACAATATGGTTCAGGGGGCACTAGTGTTGATGTGGGGAGCTCGAATTGGAACTCTGTACAAGTTTCAAGGTAGCATTGTTGTTGATGGGTGCAATAGTTCCATGGTTCCTGAAAGTGGAGCATAAAATCTAGTGGTATCTAGAGAGAAGACCATGTTGTGGCATCGAATGCTTGGACATATTGGAGAGAAGGGCCTTCGAATACTTCATGGTAAATTTATGGTAGAAGGTATGAGTAATAGCTCTCTGGATTTTGATTTCTATGAAAATTGTGTATATGGGAAGCATAATCGAGTGATTTTCCCCTCTGGTGTAAGAGGGCGAAACAAATATTAGAGCTTGTGCACAGTGATGTGTTTATACCTTTGAAGGTTCCATCACTGGGTAAGCCTATTTACTATGTATCTTTTATAAATGACTTCTCACAGAATACACGGATATATTTCCTTAAGAATAAATCTGAAGTCTTTGACAGGTTTAAAGCATTTAAGGCTCTGGTGGAAAACTAGAGAGAGAAGAAGATAAAGATGACGAGGACAGATAACGATGGAGAGTTTTGCAGTAAGGAATTTGAAGAAGAGTTTTGCAGTAAGGAATTTGAAGAATTCTGTAAGAAGTGTGGTATATCACGACAGAAGACTACTCCATATACACCTCAGCAAAATGGAGTTGCAGAAGGAATGAACAAGACGTTGATGTAAAGGGAAAGAAGCATGCTCAGTGGTGCGGAGTTAGGACAGGAATTCTAGGCAGAGGCGGTGGAGACAACATGTTACCTGGTCAATAGATCACCTTCATCAACATTGGAGGATAAGACTCCACAAGAGGTATGGATTGGTGGGAAACCCTCTGTTTCACATCTGAGGGTATTTTGATGTGATTCATATGTACATGCTTCAATGGAGAAACGAACCAAGTTGGATAGTAAATCTAAAAAGTGCATCTTTATTGGGTATAAGGATGGTTTAAAGGGTTATAAGCTTTGGAACCCAATAACAAGGAAGGTTGTGTACAGCTGAGATGTGGTGTTCAGAGAGATGAAATATGTTATTAAACATGAAGTCCAACCAAAGGAACCTGAGAAGATAGAGTTTGAGCTAAAGGAGGAAGAATCAGACTCTACGGTAGAGGAGGAATCAGAAGATGAAGAGCCACAAACTTTGGGTGTTAGATGACCCATTCGAGAAAGAAGGCATCTAGAAAGGTATAGTACATATGCTTTCTGTTCAAATTTTGCTTTATCTTTTACTGATGATGATCCCAGAACTGTGAAGGAAGCAATAGATTTAGAGGATGGAAAACTCTGGAAAGAGGCCATGGTTGATGAAATTGCATCTTTGCACAAAAATGAGGCTTGGGATTTGGTGGAGATACCGGCTGGAAGGAAACCCATTGGCAGCAAATGGGTGTTCAAGAAGAACACAAATGCAGAAGGAAAGGTGGAGAAATAAAAAGCTCGGTTGGTAGCAAAATGTTATTCCCAGGTGCCAAGAATTGATTTTGGTGATATTTTTTCTCTTGTTGCCAATGTAACTTCTATTAGATTACTTTTATCTGTTGTTGTTGCTTTTGATTTTGAGTTAGAACAGATGGATGTGAAGACAACATTTCTTCACGAGGATCTGGAAGAGGAGATCTACATGAAGCAACCTGAAGGCTTTGCAGTGAAGGGTAAGAAATAACTGGTATGCAAGTTAATGTTGAGATTGCAACAAGATGATGGAGCTTAGTGAAAAGAGTCGCCTTCACTAAGTGGGCCCGCAGGCTATTTTTGGCGCAAGTCTATTTTTAGACTATGTCTATTTTTAGACATATGGATCATGTCTATGTTTATGGATGATTGATCAAGTTGGGAAAAATAGATGGACTTCTATTTTTGATGAAAGTGTGAGTGATCACAGTGTGAGTGATCAAGTCTATTTTTAGACTAGCTGTCAAAAATAGAAAAGTCAAATATTATTATCTCACAATAATATTTGGACTATAAACTTAATCTTATTCTCTTGGAGCACTTCAGTTTGAGCTACGGAAGTGGCACATGCAGCTGTCAGAAGGAAATTCGTTTTTCTTATGAGTCAGTTGAGTTGTTGCATGCATGACTTCAGTTAGAACTCAAGTGAGTTGAGTTTAGTGGACTGGAGGTACAGTTGATGGAGTTGTGTTCAGTTTAACTTAGTTAAACTGGTTGTAGTTAGTCTAACTGCAGATAGACTAATGATGAGTTGTTAAACTAATTATTAACTCATAATACAACTAAAGAATACATCAGTTAACTCAGTTGCATGTCAGTGCATGTTCAGTTCAACAGGGACAGGTGGTAGAGAATCAGATTGCTATCAGTTGTGACTATAGTTGTGCACCAGATCTTGCACAATCAAGGGATTGAGTATGCCAATGAGTTTGCTCACGTATTTGGCCCACATTTTAGCCTTTACTCACGTCCACAAAGAGTGAGTGACTATTTTGCAGGTGAAAATCGAGTTTGGGAAGCTATTCTCATCAGTTCTTGAGCAGGTATTGAGCAGTGGAGGCAGGCAAGCAGTGGAAGAGATTTGGAGATCAGATCTGAGCTGTATTGTGTGTAACAGAGGTGGAGATACTTGTGAGAAGTATTATGCTGTGTAATGTTACATGACTCAATCATTAATATACAGATAGTGTGGGGTTTTTAGCGAGATGCTTTCCCCGTGATACATACTGTGTTAATGTGTGAATGCTCTTGATGTTTTATTGTTATTGATGTTGCTATATTCTTGATCAACGTAGAGGAGATTATGTATTATACATGTTCCGCTTAAATTGTATGATCAGGATAATCTCTGTTGAATATGTGTTAAATTATTCAAAGTTTCTACATGGTATCAGAGCTAGATAATTGTAGAAAAATTTTCTACATGGTATCAGAGCTAGATGATTTGTAGAAAAAATTTCTACATGGTATCGGAGCGGCTTGATTTGTAGAAGAGATTTTTACAGGATATCAAGTGAGGATTGATCATCAGATCTACTATTCAGGAAGTGTTTACATTCTATTTCTTTAGGCAGAGTCTGTAATCGGGCCAGGTAGCCTCTGGATTCATCCTTCCTTTGGAAGGTGAGATATCCGGTGAATGCCCATACAGTCAATCTCTGTACAAGAAATATTGTGTTCTCACGAATTCTAGATCGGAAGCAGTTGAGTTGGTTGCTGGTGGAAATCGAATTTGCATCAGTGTTGTTGAAATGTCTTTCAACAGATTGCAAATGTTATTCCAAAGCAAGAGCGACCTGGCGCTCAAGGATAAACTCAGTAACAATAAAGGTGAGAATGGATCTTCATCAAAGGTATCTGATGAAGAGAATTGCGCTTTGGCTGCCAAAGCAAAGAAGGGGAAGAACAAGAAAGCTTCTCATTCCGGTGCGAACGGCAAGAAGCAGGATATGTCCAAGGTGAAGTGTCTTCACTGTCACCAGCATGGACACTATGCCACAAATTGTCCGCAGAAGAAGAAGAACAAGCAAGCTGCTGGATCTGCAGGGGGAGAGGCTTTAGCTTCTCAGTTTGAGCTTGATTTTTCATTGATCGCATGCTTGGTTTGAAGTGTGATGGGATCAGTGTGGTTCTTGGACAGTGGTGCGTCTTTTCACATGACGGGAGATAGAGATTTGTTCTCTGATATGGAGGACAAAGATCTTGGAGTGCACATCGAGATGGGCGATGATGGTAGATACAGTGCGACCGGTATCGGTACCATTTCCTTTGAGAGGGAGTCTGGTAAACCCTTTGTATTGAAGGAAGTCATGCATGTTCCAGGATTGAAGAAGAATCTCATCTCAGTGGCGATGTTAGAAGACAAGGGGTATGATGTTGTTTTCAGCGAGGGAAAGGCCTTCCTGCGCAGCAAGACAACTGGTGAGACCCGGAAGATAGGGGTTCGAGTTAGGAACCTTTATCAGTTGCATGTAGATGGATGCGCAGCAATGGCAGGCAAGGCAGAAGGATTGGTGAGCCGGGATGATGGCGAGTTGTGGCACAGGAGATTGGGTCACCTTCACCATGGAGCCTTGAAGATACTGCAGCAGATCACTACAGGGCTTCCTAAAGGCACACTTGCGCAGTCAGATCAGTGCAAGGGGTGTACTTTGGGGAAGTTTGTGAAAGCCACCTTTCACGAGAAGGATAGTCGCGCCACGACGATCCTTGAGAGAATTCACACAGACGTGTGTGGACCTTTCTCAGTTGCTTCGATAGCAAAACACAGGTATTATGTGATTTTTGTTGATGATTTCTCTCGTAAGTGCTGGATCTTCTTCATGCAGAAGAAGAGCGAGACATATTCAAAGTTCTGTGAATTCAAAGCACTGGTCGAGAAGGAGTCGGGGAAGAAGGTGAAGGCTCTTAGGAGCGATAATGGTGGTGAATACATCTCGGACGAGTTCAAGGATTTCTGCAAGGTAGAAGGGATTCGTAGAGAGCTCATAGCTCCCCATAACCCACAGCAGAACGGGGTAGCTGAGCGGAAGAACAGAACGATTGTGGGTGCTGCACGGGCAATGTTGCATGATCAGGGCCTACCCCTTCACTTGTGGGCGGAAGCATGCAATACAGCAGTTTATGTGCAGAACCGTTGTCCTCATAGGATACTTGGCATGAGTACACCCGAGGAGGCTTATTCTGGTAAGAAGCCTGATCTTTCTCATTTGAGGATTTTTGGTGCTAACGTTTACATGCATGTGACGAAGGATGCCAGAAAGAAGTTGGAGCCGACTGCAGAGGTTGGGATATTTGTGGGGTACACTGATACGCCCCACAACTATCGTGTGTATTTGCCAGACAGTGGTAAAACTGTTGTGCGACGGGATATAAAATTTCAGGAGGAGAAAGCCATGAAGTGTTCGCTTGAGAGGGAGCTACACTTGCATGCAGATGAGGAGCTATTAGTTCCTAAGGATGAGCTTCAGGACGTGGATCAGCCACAGGACGAGGTTCATGGAGTGGAAGAGACCACTCATGCAGCGCCAACCATCAGAGGGCGAAAGCGCTTGACAGAAGCTGAGCGACTGGCTCAAGATGCAGAGAAAGTTGTAGGACCACCTACAGCCCAACGCAGGCAGAGACAGTCACCTGATCGGTACACTAGATACATGGCTCTTATGAGCAAGTGTGTTGTGACTGAGCCATCCTCTTTCGAGGAAGCTGTGGAGGATCCCGCATGGGTAGACGCCATGGTGGAAGAGTATGATTCTATTGTCAGAAACAGTGCATGGGAGATTGTTCCTAGACCGGAAGGGAAATCAGTGGTGGGTTCGAGATGGATCTACAAAGTTAAGCAGGCAGCTGACGGGAGTGTGGAGAAGTACAAGGCAAGATTTGTTGCCCGAGGCTTTTCACAGATTGAGGGGATCGATTATGAGGAGACCTTTGCACCTGTCGCAAGGTATTCTTCCATACGGACGATTCTTGCTCTCTCAGCGCAGATGGGATGGCACATTCATCAGATGGATGTGAAGACTGCGTTCCTCAACGGAGTCATTGAGGAGGAGGTGTACATTGAGCAACCCGAAGGCTTTGAAGTCTTCAGCAGCGAGTCGCATGTGTGCAGGCTCAAGAGAGCGTTGTATGGGTTGAAGCAAGCACCACGTGCTTGGTACACACGGATAGACAGCTATTTCACAGGACTTGGATTCTCCAAGAGCGAGGCGGATCCGAACCTATACCAGATTGTGGTGGAGGGCAAGTTGCTTATCATTGTACTGTATGTTGATGATTTGATTCTAACGGGTGATGAGCTGTTGATACTGTCATGCAAGAAGGATCTTGCTACAGATTTTGAGATGAAGGATTTGGGCCTCCTTCACTATTTCCTAGGATTGGAAATATGGCAACGCAGTGGTGGACTGTTTGTTTCTCAGGGCAAGTATGCTCGGGAGATACTGGAGAAGTTCAACATGCATGGCTGCAAGCCTGTTGATACTCCTCTTCCTGGAGGTTGGAGGAAGGAGGATGCCACTTCGGGAGAAGAAGTGGATGCCACTGTTTATCGACAGTTGGTGGGGTCGCTGATGTATTTGGTCAATACATGACCTGATATATGCTATGCAGTTAACCAGCTTTCACAAGCTATGGTTAAGCCTACCAAGCTCTTCTAGAAGGCGGGCAAGCATGTATTGCGCTACTTGAGAGGCACATCGGGATATGGTTTGTGGTACAGACAGGAGGATGAGGTGAAGCTATGTGGCTTCACGGATGCAGATTGGGCAGGGAGCCCAATAGACAGAAAGAGCACATCAGGAGGGGTCTTCAGTATCGGATCGACAGTAGTTTCTTGGTACAGCAGGAAGCAGAGATCTGTGTGGATGAGGATGATCTTGGTTGGGTTTTTCGGGTCCAAGCACATCAAGTACCATCATATCAGAGATTGTGTGCAGCGGAGGATCATGTTACTTTCGTACATTCCAACGGAGGATCAGGATGCTGATATTCTGACGAAGGCTCTCACCAGGAGCAAATTCGAGTACCACCGAGGCAGGATAGGGGTTGTTGATAATTCATATCTTGTCGAGAGGGAGTGTTGAGATTGCAACAAGATGATGGAGCTTAGTGAAAAGAGTCGCCTTCACTAAGTGGGCCCGCAGGCTATTTTTGGCGCAAGTCTATTTTTAGACATATGGATCATGTCTATGTTTATGGATGATTGATCAAGTTGGGAAAAATAGATGGACTTCTATTTTTGATGAAAGTGTGAGTGATCACAGTGTGAGTGATCAAGTCTATTTTTAGACTGGCTGTCAAAAATAGAAAAGTCAAATATTATTATCTCACAATAATATTTGGACTATAAACTTAATCTTATTCTCTTGGAGCACTTCAGTTTGAGCTATGGAAGTGGCACATGCAGCTGTCAGAAGGAAATTCGTTTTTCTTATGAGTCAGTTGAGTTGTTGCATGCATTACTTCAGTTAGAACTCAAGTGAGTTGAGTTTAGTGGACTGGAGGTACAGTTGATGGAGTTGTGTTCAGTTTAACTTAGTTAAACTGGTTGTAGTTAGTCTAACTGCAGATAGACTAATGATGAGTTGTTAAACTAATTATTAACTCATAATACAACTAAAGAATACATCAGTTAACTCAGTTGCATGTCAGTGCATGTTCAGTTCAACAGGGACAGGTGGTAGAGAATCAGATTGCTATCAGTTGTGACTATAGTTGTGCACCAGATCTTGCACAATCAAGGGATTGAGTATGCCAATGAGTTTGCTCATGTATTTGGCCCGCATTTTAGCCTTTGCTCACGTCCACAAAGAGTGAGTGACTATTTTGCAGGTGAAAATCGAGTTTGGGAAGCTATTCTCATCAGTTCTTGAGCAGGTATTGAGCAGTGGAGGCAGGCAAGCAGTGGAAGAGATTTGGAGATCAGATCTGAGCTGTATTGTGTGTAACAGAGGTGGAGATACTTGTGAGAAGTATTATGCTGTGTAATGTTACATGACTCAATCATTAATATACAGATAGTGTGGGGTTTTTAGCGAGATGCTTTCCCCGTGATACATACTGTGTTAATGTGTGAATGCTCTTGATGTTTTATTGTTATTGATGCTGCTATATTCTTGATCAACGTAGAGGAGATTATGTATTATACATGTTCCGCTTAAATTGTATGATCAGGATAATCTCTGTTGAATATGTGTTAAATTATTCAAAGTTTCTACAGTTAAAGAAGTCTTTGTATGGGTTAAAACAATCAACAAGGATGTGGTATCATAAATTTGATACATTTATACGGGGACTTGGATTCACCAGAAGCAAAGCAGATCACTGTGTGTATTTTAAATTAATTGGTGACTGTGTTATTTATCTGGTCTTGTATGTGGATGGTATGTTGCTGGTTGGAAATGAAAAAGAAATTATCCACGATTTGAAGACCCAATTGTCCTCCAAATTCGACATGAAAGATATTGGTGTTGCAAACTATATTTTGGGCATGGAAATTAAAAGAGATCGAGAAAAGAGGAAGCTCTAGTTAAACCAGAGGAAGTATGTCGAGAAAATATTGCAGAGGTTTAATATGCAGGATAGTAAACCGGTGAAGGTTCCTATTCCTGTAGGTGTAAATCTATCTGCTGAATAGTGTCCCAAGACACAAGAATAGGAAGAGTTCCCCAATCAAGTGATCAATCTGTCATACATTAACATAAAAGGAAATATAATTGTGTATGTAAAACATTATTCCTCAATCAAGTGATCAACCCATCTGATCCAGATTTAAATAGGAACGCAACAAATTACAGAGATAACCATAAGCACAGAGATGCAACGGAAATAATACTTCATTTCATTAATGTAAAATGCTTAAATATGCTTACAAACAAAAATGGAAATAAACCAGCTAAAGTGATGGTAGCTTATCTCTTAGAAGAGATGTGGCGGCTACATGCCTCTGAACTGTGTTACAATGAGGCTCGAAGGCCTATTTATTGTTGAGAAACAATGGAAAACCCTTAACATCCCAAAACCTAAACCTAGAAGATGAAATTCCAAATTGTGGGCTACGTTTGGGTAAATTGGTACATCAACTTCCCAGGGTCGTAACTTTGGCACCCGATCTCTGTTTGATGCATACAATAGCTCGTTAGAAAGATATATCCAAGAACTATAACTTTGGGAATAGAAAAATCTATCCATGGACCCATGTTGCTCCCAGATTTCCCAAAAAACATCGTTTAGGGCCTCAAAATGGCTCCGGAAGTTCAGGACCCAAAAAACTGCTAAAAATAGTAAATTGTGCTACAATTACGGAAACTGAAAAACTGAAAGAGACAGTTGTGGGGGTCCAAGTGGGATAGGTGGGTGGCCACCAACATCCACCTAGATCATTCCTCCCCCCTTAGGAAGAAATGGTCCCGCGTTGATTTCCTCCATGAGATGAGGAAGCTACAACTGAACTTGGTCCCTGGTGCATTGTTTTGCAATCGCTGATGTGTCCAGTAACGGTGGGAAGCATGGTTGAGGGCATTCCACATTGAACATTCGGTGTAACAGAAGGAATGGAGGAATGTTGTGCTCCAAATCATTGTTTCTCACAGCCTTGGTAATGCAGTAAGGAACATGTCGGAGTGGTCTGAGCTTCTGATGGGCTCTTGTCAGGCGTTCTTTCTGCAAATGCAACCAGACTTTGTTTCCAACCCGAAACTTGTGTGGTACCCCTGTGGGTGAGGAGAAGTTGTTCCTGTGTCCTGTCATGACCGTACCTCTTTGTTGTTGCTGCTGCGTGGAGGAACCCTTCGCGAGGGTCATGGATGTGGCTACGATCTTCCCGTTACTTTGGGAGTGAACCAGACAGAAAATGAGTTTCCTAGTCTAGGAGACGATCTTCCTGCATTCCTTAGCAGAGATCAAAGAGGTGGCAGTAGGTAGGGATACCTCTGGTATCCTGTATAATGAATTACCCAAAGTAATAATGATAGTGCGGGGCCTTGACTCATACACAGCATGTTGCCTCCACAAGTATGGTTGTCCAAATAGTACATCACAAACATCTAGAGGTGCAACATCACACAATACCTCGTCTGTGAAGGGTTTGATGTTGTAGGGAAGGTGGCACTGTTGTCGAACTCGGAGATCTCGTCCTTGGTGAAGCCACCGATACTGTACGATTGCGGGTGTGGTGTATTTGGTAGGCCCAACCACTTCATGACCTCTGCTGAAATGAGGTTCTTTTGGCTTCCACTATCAGCAATGAATTGCAGCGGCAAACCCTTCATCCACATCTGTGAGTGGAAAAGACGCTCCCCCTCCTCTGGATCTTCGGGCTCATTCTTTTGTTCATGATTTAACCATTTATCTACGGCATCTACGTCTATTTGACCCTCGAAGATGGGGATTTCAAAATTAACTTGTACCTTAAAGGGTGTGGCATTTCCAGAGTAGCTGTTGGAAGCCAATGTGTCGCCTCTAGGTAGTCGCTGAAGGATCTGCGCAAAGTTGTCCATCATCGTGTTCCTTTTTCGCTCAAGGGATTCTTCGAGCAATATTTTGATAAGATCTCGTGCCCCCTCATCTTTCTTTTCATCTGCCATGGGAGGCCATCGGGATTTGCAAGGATGATCTTGCAAAGTTTCAACCAAATCGAGCCCTAGCTCCTTATATCCCGACCTCGTTGGGGACATGCAAATAAAAACAGAGAAAAAACAGACCACTCTGATACTACTGATCTGGATTTAAATAGGAATGCAACAAATTACAAAGATAACCATAAACACAGAGATGCAACAGAAATAATACTTCATTTCATTAATGTAAAATGTTGAAATATGCTTAGAAACAAAAATGGAAATAAACCAGCTAGGGCAATGGTCACCTATGTCTGAGAAGAGATGCGGCGGCTACATGCCTCTGAACTGTGTTACAATGAGGCTCAAAGGCCTATTTATTGTTGAGAAACAATGGAAAACCCTTAACATCCCAAAACCTAACCGAAGATGAAACGCCAAATTGTGGGCCCCGTTTGGGTAAATTGGTACATCAACTTCCCGGGGTCGTAACTTTGGCACCTGATTCCCATTTGATGCGTACAATAGCTCGTTAGAAAGATCTATCCAAGAACTATAACTTTGGGAAGAGAAACATCGGTCCATGGACCCATGTTGCTCCCATATTTCCCAAAAAAACATCGTTTAGGGCCTCAAAACGGCTCCAGAAGTTCAGGACCCGGAAAACTGCTAAAAATAGTAAATTGTGCTACAATTACAGAAACTGAAAAATTGAAAGAGACAGTTGTGGGGGTCCAAGTGGGATAGGTGGGTGGCCACCAACATCCACCTAGATCACTATCATATATATAACTCGTCAAAAATCACCCTTGATAAGAGTGAAAAAACTATACTAGAAAAATAGGACACTACATTTTCCATGTGTCCTTACTTAAGAAGTATGTTAAAGATGTTGATCATGTGATTGACTAGTCTGTATTGCAGGTGGAACCAGATGGATAATTCCAGCTAGAGCCTCAATGTATATTGCAGAAAAAGGTGCTCATGCTCTAGTATCGAGCAATCAAGCAAGTAAAAGTGCAATGGAAGCACCTTGGTCTGAATGAAGCCACATGGGAGATGGTGGATCAGATGTAGGCTATGTATCCTTCCTTGTTTTCTGGTTGAGGCAAAGCAGTTTTGGCTTGGTGTTTTGGTGTGATTTTGGTATATTCTTTGGTATATTTTTTTATATATGTTTAATGATGTTGGTTTATGTACATATGTATATGGATGTAAATACTGGTATGAGCTATGTTATAAAGCTCCAATAAGCGGTATGGGTGTCATGTCATTATGATGTTATGTTGTTATGTTTTTATGTTGGTTTTCTTCTCAGTAGGTTGATCATTGTAAATAATGCATCGAGCTAAGTTATAAATCTCCATCAAAAATATATTTTTCTTACAGTAGTTTTGTGGTTATAGGTTTTGTTGAACAGCGAGGACAGTGTTCCCCCAAGGGGGAGGGTACTATAACATCCTTGTTGAAAATTCCATGTAACAAAAGTAAATAAAAGAAAAATAATAACCACGGGTGATGGGACACTTATTCCAAGCTGAATGTTGGGCAAACTCCGAGTGATGGGGATCACTTGTGATTTTTTATGGTTAAGGAAATTGGAAAAGGAAATGGTTAAGGCTTTGGAAAGGCAAAATGGCATTTTTGGCACATTTATTTATGAAAATAAGGGAAATTAGGATAAAGGGAGGTGAAATTTCATAGGTTGCATGTGAGGAGGAAAATGAAGAAATAGAGGACTCATTCATAAAAAGGCTTTTTAGGATTAGTTGGTAACCTTTTGTTAGTTATATTTTGGAGCTCTCTCATTATTCTCTCTCTCTCTCTCATACTCTTGGAGACTTAGATTTTTCTTGGAGCACTCTTGGAGGGTGTAGTATACTTGGATTTTGGATCAAGAAGGCAAAGGAAGATAAGGAAAGTGCAAGAGGGCATCAAGATCAGCAGTTACATCAAATTTGCTTGCAGGTATCAAGTTCCATGTATGTTTCCTTCAATAGGTTTGGCGTGAATGGCATATGTATGTGGTTTATTGGTTGTGATCTATCATTGGCATGGAGGATGGTCGGGATTGATAGTGGACTGCCTAGCCTTTCCATTTCCTGGATAGCCATGGTGATTGTGGGTTTATTTTCATTATTGTGTTTTTGGTTGGACAAATGCTCTAGAGCCCGGTAAAAGTTGTGGGTTGAGTTACTAGTCTTGGAGCCTGGTAAAAGTTGTGGGTTGAGTTACTAGTCCTGGAGCCTTGGTTAGAAAAACGCTCTGGATCATTGGAACAGCTTGGATTGAGTTACTAGTCCTAGAGCCTTGGTTGGACAAATGATCTGGAGCCCTTGGTGGGTTGAGTTTCTAGTTCAGATCCATGGTTGGAAAAACACTTTGAGCCTGGTAAAAGCTATGGGTTGAGTTACTAGTCCTAGAGCCTTGGTTGGACAAACACTCCAGATCCCTGGAAGGCTTGGACGGAGACTGATCTGATGATGGTTTTTTGATGTCTAGCCATGAGGTGGAATCATTGTTTGATGGGTTGAGGTGGATGGTCTCTAGAAGAACTGGATGGTTTTTGATTGATGTGTTCTATGAGATCCCACATTCAAGCTTGGAATATGGCATGGGGGTGAATGGATGAAGAGAGATTTCGCTCCACCATTCTACGATCGGGTGGAATGTGAAAGTCCCATCCCGGGTTTGGATTTTGCATCATTAATGAAAAGTTATTTCTCCTTGTATTTCTATGAGTATTTTGATGGATTATATGTGGTCTATATGGTTGTACTTTCATTAGTATTTCTGATGCTGTTATGCTAGTTATGTATTTGTTTTATGACAGCATCCATGTGTGGCTTTCATCATGTTTTTACTTATAATTGAATGATCAGTGTATCTATGACCTAATGGATGGAATGGAAGTTGATTTGTTGAGGCATTAATGGTTTTTAGTGATTCTTAGCTAAGTATGAGACCCTTATGCTCATAACTATTATTTACACTTGTAGTTTACATATTCGTGATATGTTTGATGAAATGTCTGCCATGGCTAGTAGGGGTCCAGGCAAGGTTTCATTCAAGCATTTGCTTTAGTATTGTTATTTCCATGTTATTTATTGTTCTGAAGAGATGGTTCAATACTAGGCAGTGACATGGGCTTTGGGCCTGAAAAAATGGCTCAAATCCCGAGGATTTTGGCATAGCACTGACAAATTTAGTCTCTGGACGCTGGCAGGCAAGCCTATGAGAGCGACTTTGGGTTTTTGGAGGATTTCATGCCTATAGCATGAGAGCGAATGAGGCTTAAGTTATCCAAAATTCCAATGGGACCTAAGGGCAAGTTGTCTGAAGTGTTGGATTGGTTCCCGAGGGTACTGAAGTTGATGTTGAATGTTTGTATGGTGTGTTTTCGTTAATTCCACTTCCTTAACGTGACTTAGGAGGTAGAATCATATCATAGTGGCCTCTCATTGCATAATCACCCCCGGTTGGCTGGTTGCTTGGGTAGATGTGGGAGGAGGGTGCTACAAAGAGGTAGTTCACATCCACGGACATAATGTTGAGAAAATAATTATGTGAAAATAATCTAATCTGACCTAGTTCGGGTACCTCATCAAGATCGCAAGAACCTGACATAACCATTAGCAGGATCTTAAGTCCCGGATCCTTTAAATGTTTAATGATAAAAATGTGAGGGTATAGTCAGATCATGTTTGTGTGAAGACAATTATAACCAATTATTTCAAGAAGATCATTATGAACTAGGTGGTAGTTGTTGGAATCAACATTTTCATCGGATATCTCAACATCACCAAATAGATTACCGAGATTGTAAGAAAGATGTTCAAGGATTACCACATCATATTCTTCATCATGGGAAGCCTTACCACCTTGTGTGGAGTTGAGATCTAACTCATTAGAATGTGAATCAGAAGAACATGATATATTAGTTGATTCATTACACACATCTCAACACAAGGGTTGGTGATTTGAGGAAGAAATTATTGTGAGAAACTCTTCTATGATTAGATCATATTCTATATCAAAGTTTTCCAAATACAAGTCTTATTGTGAAAACAAGATATCATCCAATGTATTTGGGCACTTATCAACATGCATATCAGTGGAGTCATTGTCTTTAGGATGATGGTTTTCCAAGAGTTAATCTAGGTTAAGAGCTTCGGTTTGATCCAATTGATTACCAAGATCAAAAGATCCTTGATCAGCCAAGAATGTAGAAACATCATTTCGACATAGAGGAATTTTAAAGAGGGAAGAGATATTAAAAATGCCTTCATCATTTTTCTCCTTTATCTACGAAATATGAACACCTTGTACCTGACTACCATGTGAACCAACAAATTGTGAATCAAAAGGATCTAGAGAAATTATTAGTGGAGAAAATTGATTAAGCAGATCAAGGAACAAAGTTTCATGAGATATAATTGATAAAGGTTGAAAGACATCCCTTGAAGAAGTAATGCTTTCAGTCAAATCAGATTCAGGATTAAGATTATGTGCATTAATGTCATCTTGGGAAACCAAGGGGTCAACCTTCACACTAGGTTCCATGGATTCATTAGAACATTCAATTTTTCCTGGATGATATCTTGACCATGGGAAGGAAATGAAGGTGGGATAAGTGGAGCAATGATTTGATTATCAAGTTTTCCAACTTCAACACTAGTACACGAGACTACTGTATTTGGAGATGGAAAAAGAGGGGGAGAAGGAACGAAAGGGAGAGTGTGTTCCTCCTTTGAAATTTTAAGTTCCCCATGACCGAGAAAATTTGGGAGACTCATAAAAGATTCAGATTTAGATGGTTCTGAAGAAATCTGAACTAAATACTAAAATGTTTCATTCGTAAAATCACAATCCACATCTTCCTCAAAAAAATCATAGCAAAGGTGAAGAAATTGATCAAGAAAATATTCTAATGATTCATAAGACTTCATTCTAAGTTGATTAATCCTCTTATATACATTTAGATAATCATACCTTTCAAAGGCTTGTTTAAGTTCATTGAAGAGTTGTCTAAATGAATGAATAGAAGAAGATGGTAAGGTATGACACCATTGCTTAACTCGAACTTCAAGTGTGAGAGTGAATAATTTACAAGCAACATCTTCACAATTCACTTCATAAAAATCAAAAAACCTAATAAATTGAAGTGTGTGTTCAGATATGGTTGTTCCACCCTCGCCATCAAAGTTTAATTGAGACAACTTGTAAATTAATTCTGTGGATATTTTAAGATTCGCTCCATTACAAAAGCATCCCAAGATTATGATATAGGAAGAATTTATTTAAGAAGAGAGATTCAAAACAGACTTCACCAACTCAACTTGTCATCTGTCCCTCCTTTTAGCGCCACTTGTTGATGTTGCTGGAAATCTGCCAACAAAGGGGGTCTCCCTGGTATGAAGTCTCAACTAGATCTCACATCATTTGGAGTAGGACCCCCATTTGGATAATAGGCTTGGCCACCATTATTATTAGATATTTTTCTTGGTTACAATTATCAACATAAGAGATTATGTGAACATCCGTTGAAACAAGCAAGTTGACACTATGAGGAAAACAATTGTAATGTATATAAGGTAGTTTCACGAAAGGGAAAGAGAGAGTGCACCTCTAGAAGAAAAGTAATAGTAATATCCTAAAAGAGACACACAAGAGCATGGAAATAATCATTGATTAACCTTCAAAATAATTCACAAGATAACAACATTCATAAATTCAAATAACAACGCACATTTGACGAGATGCATACCAAATCCAACGAAATAGTTCATTTTTTTAGTATGTGTAAATATAAAAATACACCGAAAACAACGAAATAATAGTCTTACCATCATTCACCATATATGCATGAAAGTGTGTTGGCTATGAGAGCTTCATAATTTAGTGAAATTCCCATTATACGCCATTACAACAATACAACACTAGCCCCGATAGTGGAACATTAAGTCACCACTTGCTCCTCCAAAGAATGATTTTCTCTCTGATGCCAAGATAGAGAAACCAAGGTGAAAAGTCCTTTGCTTGAGAATGAGGGTGTATATATAACAAATGAGGTGACTCTCCACCTCCTTATGACTCTTGACCTTCCCTCATGACCTTTGAGCTCCCATGTGACTTTTCAAATTCCTATGTGACCTTTGAGCTTCTACATCACTCTAGGACTTTCTAGTGACTTTTGACATTCTGTGTGGGACCCTTGGGCTTCCACACATTTTACATTTTCTCATTTATTGGAAATTACATAATTACATTCCACCAATAATGTGGAAAAATACATGGGACCAAACAACACTCTTGTGTTGACATTTTGAATAACCATAGTTTGGTGATTGTGACATAAGACTTGATAGCAATATATTGATGAAGGTTCCTTTCTCTACTGCTACGTCTTCAACTCTTGATTATTGATCCAATGTGTTCTTCATCTTGATCCTCAAAAGGGTCTTATTATAGTACTATAGCCTTTTATGTCAGCTTGGTCTCCATCCATATAGAATGGTCCAAGGTTCCTCTATTCTTGTATGATAGTATCTTTGTTTTTTGTTTCCACGTGTGTACTTCTTGTGACCTCTCTTGCTTGCCAACTTGATCATCATCATGCCATGATAGGGTAATTTAATTTTAAAATTCACTCATGACATGACAACATCAGCCCCAAAATAACATATTCTATATGCATTTTCTCATGTAATATGCTTACTGTGATGGAGAAATGTGCAAGGGATTTGAGATAAATAGGTTAATAATGGCACAGTTGAGCACTACAGGGGCTAAGGGATGACCACACTATCCTCTGGAACTACAAAATTCACGATTATGGAAGGCTTGTCAAGGTCTTTCACAGTGGGAAAGTCCATGATACAAGGGTGATGAACTTATTGACTAAAGATGTGCAGTGTGTAGTGCTCAAGGAAGAGGATACATGGATTGTGCAGTTTAGATCTTCAAGGACTGAGGGATGAATCCATAGTCTACTAGGACTGCACAATCCACAGTTGAGGCAAGGCGGGACAACGCAACTATGCAGTGAGGGGTTTCAGTTAGCAGGAGTGGAAAGACTAGGCACTGTAACTGCATAGTATGCAATGATTGAGGAGAAGACTCCAAATATTGTGTAGTTGACCTCAGCGGTGACCTATAGATGGACCTACTATCCGCTAGAACTGCACGATGCATAATAAGTGGCACACTTGGTGAAAGGATTCCACGTAGGATTGAGGTAAGATGCAAAAGGTTAAGTCATTTTTCTTAGGAGATTCTCATTGCACCATGAAGGAATGGAACCTTTGTATTTCATAGTTTTTCATTGCAAGGGGATGAAGTTCTCAATGCACAATACAGGGCATGACAGTTAAAGCTTTGTGCAATGTGGCAGTACAAGAAAAAAGGTTTTAGTGGCTATGTTATAAAGGTGCTCTTTATGCAATAAAGGGAGTTGTCTTTTAGAAAGGATCAGTGCTCAGGTCTAGGAGGTAAGGGTTTCATCACTGAGGCTTGTGAATGTGTAGTGATCGTCACCTAGTGGAGGATTAGTGCTTTCATAACTTGCACCTGATGGAAGGATCAAGAGGAGCTCCAAAATGGCTAAGTGTGGGATCATTGGAACAAGAGAGAGGACATCCAAACAAGTCCCAAACAAATATCATACACATATACACCATTAAATACAAGGTAAAAAAATATACAATAGAAAATACCAACATGTATACCTTGAAATGATAGCAAAATGACACTTGTTTCTAACTACGACAGTTAAAATGTAAGATAGTGAAACTTGGAATGCAAGTGACAACACAAGTGCCTATTACAACTAAAAGGTGTGCCTTGCCATAGGAAAGTGTCCAGCACATATTCTAATGATCAACCTCATGAGCTAGTGCAAGAGAATGTGTTGAGGCTGCCTCTAGGAGGTGTGCCATGGTGCTTTTAAGATGTGTGAAAACAAGTGAAAGCAACACGTGCAAGGGTGAAAAAAGCACTTGCAAACATAAAGAAAACACAAGTGACACGTGCAAGAATAAAAATTATGAAAAAATTATGCATGGAAGAGAAAAAGAAAGCGAAAGCAAAAACGACAGTTGAGTAACTCACCCAAATGATTGTTGGCATTATGGCACAGGTGTGACACTATGGTACAGGTGTTGTCCTTGATGGCAACTCTCTCTGATGACAGATCTCAGTTCAGACTACAAGAATGAAGAGGAAATTCATATACGCAGGTTCATTAAGATCAAGTCGCGTATACACGCAGGTTGGACTTTATAAAAGTGCGTATGCGTATACACGCACTTTCATGCAAAGAAAAGCGCGTATACTACGAGAGGGAAGCATCAATCAGGCCACCAATTTTTGATGGGACAAACTTCAATTATTGGAAGGTAAGAGTTACTGCCTATCTTCAATCTCTTGGTACAGAAGTTTGGGATATCATAGATAGAGGCTACACTTTTCCTTCAGCTACTCCTACAGATGCGGCCGAGAAGAAGAAATATGAAATAAATGCTAAAGCAGTCAATACTCTGCTAGGATGCTTATCTCAAACAGAACTCATGAAGGTTATGCAATATAAATCTGCAAAAGAAATATGGGACAAGATTGTCTTGAGCTACGAAGGAGATGAACAGGTAGAGCGTGCTAAACTTCAAACCCTCAGGATTGAGTATGAGAATCTCAGAATGTATAATGATGAAAGTGTGGCTAACTATTTCCTTCGGGTAGATGAGATTGTTAATTGCATGAAAAACTTGGGTGAAGAAATAAAAGAGGCTATTGTGGTTGGAAAAGTTCTAATATCATTCTCCCCCAAGTTTGAATCTAAAGTGTCTGCAATAGAAGAAAAGGAAAATCTACGAACCCTTACTATGTCTCAGCTACACGGAATTCTAACTGCTTATGAAATGAGGAAAGGAGGTCCATCTGATAGGAGAGAAGCTGCCTTCAAGGCTTCAGGCAAAGGAGAGTACTATGAATCAAGACATGAGTCAGAAGAAGAAGAAGAATCAAATTTTGTCAAAAATCTTCAACGCGGTGCTGGACGGTTCAGAGGTAAGTTTCCCTTCAAATGCTTTGCTTGTGGAAGAGTGGGTCACTATGCTGCCAAATGTCCTCATAAGGATAAGATCGACAAGGGAAAGGAACCTATTAGATGGAACAAGAAACAGAATGCAAATAAGAAGAGCTACTACACTCATGAAGACAGTGATGGTCTATCAAATAGTGATGAAGATGAACGAGGTAATGACTATAAACTTTTAATGGCCTTTGAAGATGATGACTACATGGATGCTATAGATGTGGATAGCTTTTATGATGAAATTTCTAAACTCAAGACATGTATAGAAGAAAAGAATATGATCATTGATACTCTACAATTTCAAATAGATGAAAAGGAAAAATATCTTGAAAAGTTAGAAGGTGAAATTGTTGGCCTTAGAAAAGAGATTGAGAAAACAAAGGCTATTAATCTTAAGTTTGTCAAAGGATCTGAAGCTCTGGATGAGATCATCAATGTACAACGTTCTCCACAAAACAAGACAGGTTTGGGGTATAATGGAGAAACTTCTCAAGCATCCACCTCAAAGAGTTATCTTGATGCAGCAAGAAGAAATGAGCAAAAGCACAATGGAGATCACCAGGTAAAGCAGGGACGAATTACGTCAAGAGCAAACAAAGACTATCAGGTAAACCAGGGGCAATCCTTCTTAAGGGTGAACAAAAGCTACTACCAGCCACAGGTAAAATCTTCTCAATTTGCTTCAAGAATGGATGACAATAGAAATTACAATCATTTGGCTGGTAGATTTGATAACCGCAGAAGTTTCTTCAATGGACAATGCTTCTCTTGCCATAACTTTGGTCACAAAGCAGCTCAATGTGTTGCATATAAAACAATCATGACTAGAGAAGCTCAAAAACACAGAATTATGACAGGGATTAAAAAAAGGACCTATAACAACTTTTCGGCTCTTGAAAATGATGTTGAACGTTCTATTTGCAATAACTTTGGTCATGAAGATTCTGACTGCAGGAGCAGGTTTCCGCAGACAAAGGAACAAGCCTCAAGCACAAGAACATGGAGAATAAAGGAACCACAAATAGAAAGATGTGGGATAGCCTTTTATGCAGAGGGATAAGAAAATCTATGGTACATTAACAGTGGATGTTCGAAGCATATGACAGGTGATAAAAAAAAACTTGAATCATATTCTGCTCTAGAAAAAGGAAAGAATGTTTCTTTTGGAAATGATACTCCTGCAACTATAAAAGGAAAAGGCACTGCTCAGTTAAAAGAAAAGGTTAAAGCTGGAAATGTTTTGTATGTTGATGGATTGAAGCATAATCTTCTAAGTGTCAGCCAGATGTGTGATCAAAGAACCGAGGTGATATTCAGATCAAATGGATGTCTTGTTCGTGATCTTGATACAGGTAAAACAGTGATCAAAGGTAAAAGAACTCCAAATAATCTATACATATTTGAAGAAGGACAACAACAATGCTATCTGAGCAAGGATGATGAGCACTGGTTATGGCACCGGAGGTTGGGGCATCTAAGCTTTTCATAAATAAGGAAAGCATGCAAATATCAGGCAGTTCGTGGTCTTCCAGATATCAAAGTTCCAGACAACACCATATGCAAATCATGTCAGTTTGGAAAGCAAACCAGAACTAACTTTCAGGAGAAGGAAGGATCAGCTAGCATGCCTCTTGAGCTAGTACATACAAATACATGTGGTCCATTCAGGAAAAGGACACCTCGAGGAGAAGAATACTTGATATTATTCATTGACGATTTCTCCAGGTTTGTCTGGTTAGGACTTATGAAGCACAAAGATGAAGCATTTGAAAAATTAAAATCCTTTAAAGCCTTGGTTGAAAATGAATCAGGATACAAAATTAAGTGCCTCAGATCCGACAGAGGTGGGGAATTTACCTCAAATGAATTTTTCGATTTCTGTGAAGAACATGGGATAAGAAGAGAATTCTCTACAGCTAGAACTCCTCAGCAAAATGGAGTAGTGGAAAGAATGAACAGAACAGTCCAACAAATGGCTCGTGCTATGCTTGATGAGTCAGGAACTCCCGCAACTTTCTGGGGTGAAGCTGCATATGCTGCGGTTGTTATTCTCAACAAAACAAATGTCCGGGTGAACAACACTCAAACTCCTCATGAGCTCTGGTATGGTGAGACTCCTTCCGTAAAGCACTTCAAAATCTTTGGGAGCAAATGCTATATTAAGAATACTGATGAGCAGCTTGGCAAACTTGAACCTAGAGCAGATGAAGGAATTCTTCTTGGTTATTCTCCCTACAGCAAAGCATATAAGTGTTATAATAAAAGACTTGGAAGAATTGTTGACAGTATTTATGTAGTGGTTGATGAAAAAGGATACATCCCCAGGGAAGTAAATCATGAAAATATCGATGAGGATGAAGACTACTCTCCAAATCAGGCAGATGATGAAGAAGAACCCCAAGAGGCACCAAAGGAACAAATAAGGATAGAAGAGAAGACTCCATCCAGATATGTTCAGAAGAATCATCCAGAATCTCAAATTTTGGGGCAGAAAGAGGCAGGTATACAAACCAGAAGAACAATAGCAGAAGCTTCAAGCTATTTGGCATTGCTCTCTTCCACTGAACCGCAAAATGTAAAAGAATCTTGCAAAGATGAGTGTTGGGTTAAGGCAATGGATGAAGAGCTTGAGCAGATCGAAAAGAACAACACTTGGGAGTTGGTTCCTAGACCAAAAGACAAGAATGTCATAGGAACAAAATGGATCTTCAAGAACAAGTTGAATGAAAATGGGGAAGTTATTAGAAACAAGGCCAGGCTTGTTTGCAAAGGGTATGCGCAACAGGAAGGAATAGACTTTGAAGAAAAATTTTCTCCTGTTGCTAGACTTGAGGCCATCAGAATGTTCCTTGCCCTCTCTAGCTTTCAAAAATTCAAAATTTTTCAAATGGACGTGAAGTCAGCCTTTTTGAATGGAGACTTAGAAGAAGAAGTGTACATTGAGCAACCAGATGGCTTTATCCTTGGAAATGATCCAAATCTTGTATGCAAACTTAAAAAATCTCTCTATGGGCTTAAACAAGCTCCAAGGGCTTGGTACTATCGGTTGGACAAATACCTTCATCAACAAGGATTTTCAAAAGGATCAGCAGATAGCAATCTATATATAAAAATTGAAAATAACAAATTGCTAATACTTGTTGTGTATGTAGATGATATTATCTTTGGGAGCAATGAAGAAGCCATGAGTCAAAGCTTTGCCTTGGTGATGCAGAAAGAATTTGAAATGTCATTACTTGGAGAATTGACATATTTTCTTGGATTGCAAATCCAACAAAATGAAAGCGGTATTTTCTTGTCTCAAACCAAGTACCTCAAGCAGATCTTGAAGAAGTATGGCATGGAAGACTCGAAACCAGTATGTACCCCCATGGTTACAGGATGCAGCCTTAGTGCAAATGATGAATCAGCAGTAGTACATCAACCAACCTATAGATCCATGATTGGGAGTTTACTTTATTTGACAGGTACCCGACCAGATATTATGCATGCAGTGGGAATAGTTGGAAGGTTTCAGGCAAATCCAAAAGAAACTCATCTTCAGGCAGTGAAGAGAATCTTCAAGTACCTTCAAGGAACTCAAAACTATGGCTTATGGTATCCTAGAGATACAGATCTCACACTTCATGCTTACACAGATGCAGATTGGGCCGGAAGGGTGGATGACAGGAAGAGCACAAGTGGTGGTGCATTCTTTATGGGTTCCAGATCAGTATCTTGGTTCAGCAAGAAACAGAGTTCGATTGCTTTATCTACAGTAGAAGCGGAATATGTGGTTGCTGCATCTTGTTGCACACAACTCCTTTGGATGATGCAAACCTTGCAGGATTTTCAAATCACTTGTACTCCACCTATCTCTATCTTATGTGATAATAAAAGTGCAATAAGCATTTCAAAGAACCCAGTCTTGCATTCAAAAACCAAGCACATACCGATCAAGTATCACTTTCTTCGGGAACAAGTGTTGGAACAAAAGGTCAAATTGGAGTATGTTCCTTCTAAGGAACAAGTTGCTGATATACTCACCAAACCACTGCCCAGGGAAACTTTTGAATATCTCAAACAGAAGCTGGGAGTTGTTGATGCTTCATCCTGTTGTTGAAGCTTGTCTGTGCAAAGTTTATGTACGCGAGTTGGATGAGGGTAATCTGCGTACATACGCTGATTTGTGCAGGTGCAGTCGCGTATATGGAGTTCTGAACAAAATCAGCAAGGGCAGACTCTGGTTGAAGAGCATCTGATATGGGTTTGTCAGAGATCATCAGGCACAGGTTCAGGGGGAGCAATTAATCTTCTAATAATGCATTGTTGGCATTACCTTAAAAGTTCTTGGTTCTAGTACTCAAGCTGTTTTGGTTCAGGTGGATCACCTGCAGAAAGGGATCAGAAGGAGAACTTGATTGCTGATATCGACAATGATTTTCATCATTGGTGTTTTGATTAGTATTGATATTTCGTCTCTATGTCATGTATATTTTTTTATCAAGGTCATGTAACGGCCTATTTTGGGTTCCCCACTATGCCTGGGATGATTGATGCAATTGATTTTCATATGTGAATTTCTGTTGTATCTCCACTTGGTTGGATGGATGATCCCCACTTGGTTGGGTGATGGTTGTATGTATTGAGTCTTTTGGTGATAGGAAGGTCCTTTATGATCTTTTTGCAAATCTTGCCTACAGTCAAGAGGAGCATGTTCAGCACAGCACAGCAGAGATATCATCATGAACTCAGGGGGAGCACAGCCCTTTGACCTTGATGACAAAGGGGGAGAATGACTTTGAGGATCTTGGGGTTGCCATCAAGTTCAAAGGGGGAGATTGTTGGCATTATGGCACAGGTGTGAAACTATGGTACAGGTGTTGTCCTTGATGGCAACTCTCTCTGATGACAGATCTCAGTTCAGACTACAAGAATGAAGAGGAAATTCATATACGCAGGTTCATTAAGATCAAGTCGCGTATACACGCAGGTTGGACTTTATAAAAGTGTGTATGCGTATACACGCACTTTCATGCAAAGAAAAGCGCGTATATGTTGGAAATCTTACCTTTGTTCCATGGCAGTTAGTCCTTGGAATTTGAACCTATGGTTTTGGACCACGGTATCTCGACAGACGTGTTGATCCCTAGTATTGAGTTGATGGTATTGGTTTATTATGGTTTTGGACCATGGTATTGAGGAAGGCCTAAAACTATAAAAGAGGAAGGAGATCATGTGGCAAGGGATCATCTGAATTATTGAATATCTGATATCGTGATAGATCTGGAATACGGGTGATTGGGTTATGGTGCAGTTCTAGATCTGAATGAAGGTAGAACCTGAGCGCAAGAAGGATAAGGACTATTGATGGATCTAAATCTCAAGGCTTGAACATTGGTATCTCTGTATGATTTTGATCTGTTATATGTGGCGCACTCTTGATCTATAAATCTGGGCTAACTAATGTCTGAATGCTTAAAAGAATAAATTATCCTTTATAGATCTGTACGCAGATTCAGTGAATTAAAGGTGCGTATATACGCGTTTTCTGTGAATGAAAGATGCGTATACGCAGGTTGGGTATGGTACAGAAGCGTATACTCGCAGGTTGATGAACAGTGAAGTAGCGTATATGTCTTGATTTATGTTCTAGTTGCTTCTGTTTTATTGCTGCAGTGTTCTGGGTTCAGAATTGGTGTTTGATTACAGTTACTTTGTTCTGGGTTCAGTGATCAGAGAAGTGCTTAGTTGTTTTCAGCTTTTGATTGGTGAAAAGGAGTTTGGGTTATGCAGAAGTTCTTGATGTTTGATTGATGTTACTTGTGGATCCAGTCTAAAAATTAATGAAACGAGGTCCCTGAAAGCAAAGAGAAGGTTGCAGCCTTCTGCAGGTAGGAGCCTGCGTACTAGTATCTCAAGCTAGTACAAGAACTAAGGGGGTTGGAGCTCCCTTCCAGGAAAGCTGGAAAACGAGAGAGAGTTGTAGCTCTCTGTAGGTTGCAGCCTGCGTACTGGTAAAGTCTTCTCCAGTACAAGACATTGTAAAGAGAAGTTTCTAATTAAAAAGAAGATAGAGACGAATTGCAGCAGGGGGTTTTCACCCACATTGGGTTTCCTCCTTATATCTTGTGTTCTTGTGTGTGACTGTCTTCTGCTCTGCTTCACTGTTTCTGGTACTATTTATGTGCATATGAATCACAGATTAATAACTGACATCTGAAAGATAATTCAAATTATAAGTCTGATTTATATACGTTGGTTTCTTTATCTGTAGTTGCGTATATACGCGGGTTGTTTTAACTGAAGTAGCGTATATCATCTGGGATTTAAAAAAAAAAAAAATTTGGCTTAATAATACTGATTCACCCCCCCTCTCAGTATTATTTCCAACAATGATGAGTCATTTGCAACCATGAGCGAGTGAATTCTCCTTATATTCCAACAGTGCATAGAGATTTAAATAAAAATATGAATGTGAAGATGAGCTCCAGACTGGATTCTTTACATAGGGAAAGAAGATATGCAATTAGAATTAATATTGGTGAGTGCACTTAGTGCATGTCAAGAAACTAGGAGCCAAAAGTGAATTGATTGACTTGAAGAAATACACTCTCACTATTGACAAAGAGATTGTAATCACGATCTATGTAGAATGTCCTCACACTATCACTGTCTATAAGGATTGTGCAGTATTTGTCTCTAGGGACTATGCAAGCACTATCATAAAGAACTGCATAGGCGCTGTTCAAAAAGATTGTGCAGTGTGTGTCACTAGGAGCTACACAGCCACTGTCATCAGCCACTGCGTAGTCACTATGATTAGACATTTTGAAATTACTATTATTAGGCACTTAATGTCATCAAGCACTGCACAATTATTGATTTGTAGGGATACACATTAACCATTAGGCTTTCATGCAAAAGTAGGTCAATTAGACACTTAGAATTCTTGAAGAAAGACTTCAACACTTGAGCAACATGACTAGGTGTAACATCCCTGGTGAAAATTTCATGTAAATAAAGTTAATAAAGAAAAAAAAAATAACCATGGTCATGGGACACTTATTCCAAGTTGAATGTCAGGCAAAACATCCTAGTGTCGGTGTTCATTTGGTTAATTATGGCTAAGGAAGTTGGCAAAGGCAATGGCAAAGCTTTTGGAAAGTCAAAATGGAATTTTTGGAAATTTATTTATGAAAATAATGGAAATTAGGAGAAAATGAAGGTGAAAGGTCACATGTTTCATGTGAGGATGAAAATGAAGGAAAGAATGGAAAATTGAAGAAAATAGAGGCCTCGTTAATAAAAAGGCTTTTGAGGATCAGTTTGTAACCTTTTATCAGTTTTTTGGAGCTCTCTCTCTATTCTCTCTCTCTCACACACACTCTTGGACACTTAGAGTTTTCTTAGAGCACTTCAGCATTGCATCAAGGAAAGAAAAAAAGCAAGAGGAAGCAAATATCAAGGAAAAGCAGTATCAAGCAGCTACAACGGGATTATTTGCAGGTATTGATTTTCATGTGTGATTTCCTTGCTAGTTTTGGCATGCATGGTTATGCATGTGTGTTCCTGGTTCTCTTGTTTTCATTGGCATGGGTTTTTCCAGGTGTGACAGTGTTCTTCATCCTTACCTTTCCATTCTGGCATAGCCATGGTGTGATGGGTTCTCATGTTTTGGTTGAGTTGGATTGTTGGATGGATTCAAAACTGAGTGAGGTGAATCTCTGAAGGAAAGAACACATTTCCTAGTAACCCCTGAACTGGATAGTGGGTTGCAGTAAATCTAAATTTTGTGTTACCTAAATGGACCTAGAAATATTCGACCATTGAATGGCAGGATATATGGTAAATACTAGAGGTCCGTGCTCTCCTGCATATTTAAACTATGAAATATTGTCTCGACATACTTCCTCTCATTTAATCAGAGTTTCCTTTTTGTCTTGTCTCTTCTGATTTCCATGCCCAAAATAAAATTTGCAGCACCAAGATCCTTCATGTCAAATTTAGAGCATAGTTAAATCTTCAAATCCTAGATAATTTCTTTGCCATTTCCAATCAACATCATATCATCAACATACACGACCAAATAAATAACATTATCACCAACTAATTTAAAATATACATGGTGGTCCACTTTTCTCCTTGTAAAGCCAAGTCCCTATATATATGTATTAAATTTTTGATACCACATCCTTGGCGATTTCTTTAACCCATACAGATATATTTTGAACCCGCATACTAGTTATTTTTTACCCTTATTTGCAAAGCATTTTGGTTTCTTCATGTAGATCTCTTCTTCCACATCCCCATGAAGGAATGTTGTCTTCACATCCATTTGTTCTACCTCAAAAGCAGCAAAAACAGATAAAAGTAATCTAATAGAATTTAGCTTGGCAACAAGAGGAAAAATATCACCAAATCAATTCCCACACTACTAGAAAGGTCATCCTTTTGATCCCCTATCGTCACCCTCATGACAAATCTGGATTCCTATAAACGTTACATGTCATATGGTCAAAATTTAGACATCCAAAATTTTCATTACAATTCCAATGCAAACTATCATCGAAGCCAAAGGTCTTCGTCAAAAGACCTCCACATAATCGTCGTAAATTCGATAGCCATTACATCAGTCTAGAGACACCAAGTAGAAGTCCATCGTCACAAAAATTTACACATCTCCATCGGATTACAGACAGGTCCGTGAGTTAGCCCTTTTCTTTCAAAAAAGTTGCCATATTATTCATGTTAAAAGCGCCGGATGACCGATGGAAAGTGGGGTCGGTCTAGCAACGTGAGGTGTTTTTGTTTGATAATCATTATGTAGTATCCACATTATTTTTCGTCGTAATCGTCGCCGGAAGACCAGGAAAAACATCGCAAGACTTGCATAGTACTGTCGAATGACCGACCAAACTTCAAGTCGATGTACCGACGCTAATTTTTTCTTCTAACAAATTTTCTATAATGGAAATTTACTATGTCATTTGAACCAACATCGGAATATCGACGTTGTCACAAAAAATAAAAATAAAAAATAAAAAATTGAAAATAAAAATTATTCTCAAAAATTAATATTTGTGTTTCTATTTTATCATGCAAAGGAGAGTGGCTATTGTATAAATTCCTTGTCGATTCAAATTGCATATTGTAATATGCTAAAACAATCGAATTGAATCTACTCTACTCATCAATGGAACAATAAACGATCGATGAAATTACGAAGCATAAAAGTGAGAGAATTCAGTCACACATAACACAATAATTTTATGGGGAAATCCATAGCTAAAAACCCTTTTTATATGTATATTGCATTAATCAGAAAATATGAGAAGATTGCATTCTCGAGGGGAGGGGTTACCAAGGCGAATTCCCCGGCCAGAGTATAACCATCGAAGCATCCATCCAAAGTGAAGGTGTAACCAGACCATTATAATCCACGGTGGCCTCGTACCACATGCCGCATTCCAGGTAAAGACCTCATATCCAGATTGATGTCATGAGGATCAATGCCCTTCACATATATACACATATATATATGCTTTTCTCAAGCCCGAGCAACATCTGCACTATCTCAATCTATCTCACTACTTCACAAACAAGCTCCATCCAATACTTAGCCAAATTTGTTGCCTTCCAAGCTCCTCTTTCCGTGTGCAGTTTCCCAGGGAATTAACTCATATTTAATTGGGAAATTCCTCATCCATAACTATGCAACAATCATAAGCCTTCCTCTAATTTCATGCACCACCTATACAATTCAGATGATTATACAACATATAGTACATTTTCCATGAACTCCAATCTCAACTGGGTATTTCTTTGATCTGACATGCATGAGTTAATTATGACTAAATCTTCAGTTTACTGGTTGACCAGTGTTGGTTACACCCAACTACTGGATCTCCCACTAGTTCCTCCATCAGTTGGAACTAGTTTAACTGAATTAAATAATTACAAATCAAAAGAACTCAACATGAGCCCCTAAAATTTAGGAACCACTCTACATGACTCTAGATAGACTCCCAACTTGAATTAATAGAACCAATTAAGTCAAATTAACTTAGTTAACTATTACAAGTTGCTATGAGAATTAGAATTACAATTTAATTCCTAATTTAATTCAAGGACAAAATTAAATTAGGATTTTCTTGATTCTATTTTTAACATTTCTTGTTACTATTTTCAACACTCCCTCTCAACAAGAAATAAATTCAATTTTATCCCGATCTAGTACCTTTGGAATGTTTTGCATACAATTCTTGTCATTGTTGTTGTTGCTACTACAATATCTACAACCAAAAATCATCCAAACAAAATAAATTGATGTTGAAAATTGGTAACCAGAAATTGCTAAAAATAGCACTGCTAAAAGTAGCAGTTTGGGTATCAGTGCTGGATTGGGCAACAGGGAATGAAAAATGTAAGTGCTAAAAAATGAAGTTCTATTTTTAGCAGTTCTGGTCGAATTCCTATTTTTAGCAGTCCCTGGTCTAAAATAGGAAGTAAAATTCGAATTTGGTCTTACCAGCAGTTTGAATATTAATTAATTAATTCAGTTTGAGTTAATTAGTTGAGGAAAATCAAACTTGAAGTCTTTGTGAGAACATGCAATAATTTCTCCACTAATTGGGGAATGTGTCCTTGATTTGCTCCACTAATTGAGGAATTAAGGATGAGTTCTATATTGAGAGGATCAGTTGACTTAGTTTAACTTAGTCAAGTCCAGTTAGATTAATTTAACAAGTTGTTAAATTAATGAGATTCAGTTTGTTAATGCTTGCATGCATGTGATGTTAGGTCCCTATAATACTAGTGATTACCCCATTACTATTATAGTTGTATCCCTTATTAATATTGTTGTGCCCCTATTGTCCCCATATTTTTATTACTGTGCCCCATAAAATCCCTCTATTGTTATTTTTGTGCCTTTATATTATTATTGTTAGGTTGGTTGGGTTATATTGTGACTCCTTAGACTCCTATATATAGAAAGGAGGTTTTGTCATTTGAATCATCAAAGAATCATTCATTTGTGTAATGTAAAGGAGGTTTCCCCCTCAAAGAGGCTGAATTCTAAGGTGTTGATCTATCTTTTCTATCTTTTTCTGAGATGGTTTCATAACATTTGGTATCAGAGCTTTGGATTCTAGGGTTTCGCTGCTCCAAATAGGTCATCATGCCATTTTAGCTATAACTTTTTTTCTGCGACGTTTCAGAAGCGAAAAAAAAAAACCCATTTGAGACGAAATCACACTGAACCTCGGGTCCAAATTTCAGAGTTTTTCACGCTATATTTGCGGAGATATGATTTGAGGAAGTTGGTATTTTTGCAGACTCCTGAATTACATTCCAAATAGGTGACCTGGGGAAAATCGTCATAACTTTCTCTCTGAGAATCGGATTGAAATTTCGTAAGAAGGTACAAAAAGAGGATGGACCAGAACTTGACGAGGAAGGAAAAATTGTATTGGAACCAAAAGCAGTCACAAAAACAAGAACTCAACAGCTACGAAATCGATCAATTTCGGAGTATCTCATCAAGTGGAATAACTTATCCGCTAAAGATTCCACATGGAAGGATGAGAATTTTATACAGAAGCATCCAGAACTACTCAACTGTTGAGGACAACACTTTTTTGAAGGAGAGGGGCATGTTAGGTCCCTATAGTACTAGTGATTACCCCATTACTATTATAGTTGTATCCCTTATTAATATTGTTGTGCCCTTACTGTCCCCATATTGTTATTACTGTGCCCCATAAAATCCCTCTATTGTTATTTTTGTGCCTTTATATTATTATTGTTAGGTCGGTTGGGTTATATTGTGACTCCTTAGACTCCTATATATAGAAAGGAGGTTTTGTCATTTGAATCATCAAAGAATCATTCATTTGTGTGATGTAAAGGAGGTTGCCCCCTCGAAGAGGCTGAATTCTAAGGCGTTGATCTATCTTTTCTATCTTTTTGTGAGCTGGTTTCATAACATGTGACAACTGGTATTTTCAGATAACTAAGTATTCACTCATGGATAACTGATGCATGGAATTTCATACAGAGACCCAGTTGAGATTAAATGAGGGACAGTGTACTATCAGTTGCTAAGATATTCCTAGTGAATATTCCTTTCATGAGGAAGGAATATTATTCCTTCTAGTACTGCATAGTTGGACCTGAGGTGACAGCAGGTATGATTTGGGCCAATTCACACATGTTATGTAATTGGACCCCAATCAAAACTGCGCAAGGAAATAGGGGCTTGGAGGACTTGTGGAGCCTATATATACAGGCCTAGATAGTCCATGAGCTACATTATCAGAGTACAAAGAGTGTAAGATAGCTTTTGAGCTGATTCTTTTTGTATGTTGTTGAGGATTTCCACTTGATTGATAATACAAAGATGGGGTTTTAGGTTGGTGCTTTTCCTGGATAAATTCTTCTATGTTATTTGTGATTGATTCCTTCTTATCAATTATATGTGTTCATGCTTGATGTTGCTCATGTTCAATTAAGCTTCCGCTAAGTTTATGGTAGATGTAGATATAGTATTATGCTTTAGTACATTGCATATATCAGTTGGATCTGCAGGTGAAATTTCTACATGACATTAGTGAGCTAGCTGATTTGTAGAGAAAATTATACATGGCATCAGAGCACAAGTGATCAAGGAAGAACAGTATACAAGAAGGAATTCTAAGTTTATTATTCGGGATATAGATCTCAAGTTCTTATCACATCTATTTCACCAATGGCGTTCTATGGTTTGAGGCTTGAGTATGCCCTTGATGGCAGCTCAAACTATATAGCTTGGAAGGATCGCATGGAGGCTGTATTGGAAGATAACGGCCTTAAGGACTTCATTGATAAAGAAGTCCCTAAGCCTACTGATGCTACTCAACTGGAGGAATGGAAGAAGTGTGTCGCTAGAGATAGGAGAATTCTCTGAGAGGGAGTGCGAGATCACATTGTCTCGAGCCTCCATGGGAAGGAGACTCTGTTTTGCAATTTGGAAAACATTGAAAGATTTATATCAAAATAGCAGTGATCAGAGGAAGCTAGCGCTGAAAGACAAACTTTGAAAGATCAAGTGTGAAAAGGATGAGACGATCTCTATGTATCTGATCAAGCTCATCACATGCAGGGATGAACTTGCAAGTGTAGGGGTCATGACAGCTAATGATGATATGTTGATTCTAGCACTCCTTGGCCTTCCTAAGAGCTAGCATAGATACCAAGACTCAGTTAATGGAAGGGAGAAACTGCTAGATTGGGAATGACTATGGTCAAATTTTATGCAGGAGGAGATCAGACGGAGCACCAGAGACGGTTCTTCATCCATAGAGGATGAGGAGAACTGTGCCTTAGCGAGTAAGGAAAATAAGGGGAAGGAGAAGGTTTGTCTTTCCGAATCCAGTTCTTCCAATGGTGGGAAGAAGGTTGACAAATTGAAAGTGCAATGTTTTCGTTGTCATGAGGTGGGCCATTATGCTGCAAATTGTCCACAGAGGAAATCCAAGAAGGGATCCAGGGAAGGATCTGAAGGTGAGGCACTTGCTTCATAGTTTGAGTTGGATTTCACACTCTTTACATGCATGGTTTCATTCATGGTGGGAAGTGGTTGGTTTCTTAACAATGGAGCTTCTTTCCACATGACCGGCGACAAGAGTTTATTTAGTACTTTGGAGGAGAAAGATCTCCAGATACTCATAGCGATGGGTAATGATGAAAAGTATAGTGTCTTAGGTGTAGGCATGGTTATTTTTCAGAGAGAGCATGGAGCTCGCCTTACCTTGACTGATGTCAAGTATGTACCAATACTGAAGAGAAACTTGGTGTCGATCACGATGCTAGAAGACAGAGGCTATGATGTAGTATTCAGTAAGGGAAAGGTTTTCCTTAGACACATCATCACTAGATAGGTGAAGCAGATTGGTTCACAGGTCAAGAACTTGTATGCTCTTGAGGTTAAAAATGCATGCAAAGCCTTGAGCAGCAAGGCAACTGATGGAGACTTGGTGGTTGAGAGGGACGGTATGTTACCTCTCAACATGCAGCGCTAGAAGAAGTCTCAGACGATTGTGGAGGAGCCACGATTGGTGTAGCAGCTTCAGGAAGTTGTGGAGCAGCCACAACAGGGGAAGCTGAGTGGAGATCAAGCAGAGACATCTACTCATGTAGAGACCTCCAGTAGGGGGAAACTTCGATCCAGGTGGGCTGAGGGATCACATGCAGCCATACCTCCAGGTAGGAGTTGGGGTGATGTGGAGTGCTCGTCCCAAGGAGGAAGGGAAGGATCCTTGAGGTACCCAACCTTCTGGATGACACCTTGATACGGGAGCCCCAATGTGGAGTAGTAGGAACTGACTAATTGGGTAGAGACAGATGCGGATGGAGCGGCAGAGAGAGCTACAGTGCAGGGAATCCTAGGACAACGCAGAGCATGCAGGCTGCAACAATGCGAGAGGCACAAGTGTGTTGCACAGTGCAGGGTAGCACAGAGAAGGGTGCAACGGTGCGAGATGCATGGAGATGTTGTAGTAGCGCAGAGGTCAGAGAGGGAGCACTTGCCAACAATAGGTAGAGCTTCAGCATTAGAGTATGTTTCTAGCCCAACAGAGAGGTCAGTTGGGAGTTTTTGTTCCGAGAGTTGCTGGAGCAACCACACTTGGTAGATGTGTTGCATGCAGAACATTCCAGAGGTACAGGATCAGGTTTGAGAGGAAGCCTTTCTTGTTGAGAGGAAGTGTTGAAAATTGGCAACAAGAAATTGCTAAAAATAGAAGTGCTAAAAATTGCACTGCTAAAAATAGCAGTTTGGGTATCAGTGCTGGATTAGGCAACAGGGAATGAAAAATTTAAGTGCTAAAAATAGAATTTCTATTTTTAGTAGTTCTGGTTGGATTCCTATTTTTAGCAGTCCCTGGTCTAAAATAGGAAGTAAAATTCGAATTTGGTCTTACCAGCAGTTTGAATATTAATTAATTAATTTAGTTTGAGTTAATTAGTTAAGGAAAATCAAACTTGAAGTCTTTGTGAGAACATGCAATAATTTCTCCACTGATTGGGGAATGTGTCCTTGATTTGCTCCACTAATTGAGGAATTAAGGATGATTTCTATATTGAGAGGATCAGTTGACTTATTTTAACTTATTCAAGTCCAGTTAGATTAATTTAACAAGTTGTTAAATTAATAAGATTCATTTTTTTTATGCTTGCATGCTTGTGACAATTGGTATTTTCAGATAACTAAGTATTCACTCATGGATAACTGATGCATGGCAGTTCAGACAGAGACCTAGTTGAGATCATATGAGGGACAGTCTATTATTAGTTGCTAGGATATTCCTAGTGAATATTCCTTGCATGAGGAAGGAATATTATTCCTTCTAGTACTGCGTAGTTGGACCTGAGGTGACAGTAGGTATGATTTGGGCCGATTCACACATGTTATGTAATTGGACCCCAATCAAAACTGCGCAAGGAAAAAGGGGCTTGGAGGACTTGTGGAGCCTATATATACATGCCTAGATAGTCCATGAGCTACATCATTAGAGTACAGAGATAGCAGGATAGCTTTTGAGTTGATTCTTTTTGTATGTTGTTGAGGATTTCCACTTGATTGATAATACAGAGATGGGGTTTTAGGCTGGTGCTTTTCCCGGATAAATTCTTCTGTGTTATGTGTGATTGATTCCTTCTTATCAGTTATATGTGTTCATGCTTGATTTTGCTCATGTTTAATAAAGCTTCCGCTAAGTTTATGGTAGATGTAGATCTATTATTATGCTTTAGTACATTGCATATATCAGTTGGATCTGCAGGTGAAATTTCTACATGATATCAGTGAGCTAGCTGATTTGTAGAGAAAATTCTACAATTGAATCAACTGTGTTTGCAACTGTCTGCTAGGAAAATTGTGTTGTTGTTGACTCTGCTACTGGGCCTCTTTCTCTACTGTCAACACTACTCTTCACTTCTCAAATTCTAATTGACATTGATCCTCCTGCGACTGAATATTGTGGGCCCTCGTAGCAAGGTAATGATCCATGAGACAAAAACACCTCAATGGACCCTACCCAAATTTCTACATCTCTTGGGACTATTGGTTCACATCACCCCACCTCTCACCTGGAGGTATGGCTACATGTGCTCCCTCTGCCCACTTGGCTCGAAATTCCCCCTTACTATAGGTCTCTTTTTGAGTGGATGCCTCCACTCGATCTCCTCTCTGCTTCTCCCATTGTAGTTGCTCCACAACTTGTTTAGGTTGCTTATGAGGTTGCATCTGAGGCTACATGTTGAGAGGTAATTCATGCTCCCTCTCAACCACCAAGTCTCTAACCTCTTCCTTGCTCCTCAAGGCTTTTCATTCATCTTTTACCTCAAGTTCATATAGGTTCTTGACTCTCACATCAATCTGTTTCACCTGTCCCGTGGCGATGTGTCTAAGGAAAACCTTTCCTTTGCTAAATATCACATTGTAACCACGGTCTTCCAATACCACAATGGAAAAAAGATTCTTCTTTAGTCCTCTGAAAATTAATTGTATCGATGTAGGTCGCGTTATACCTCCCATCATCTCCAAACTCTATGTTCTGCTTGAGGTCTTTCTCCTCCGAGTCACTAAAGAGATCTCTTTTCCACGTCATAAGGAATGGGGCACAGTTGTCGAGATACCACATGCTTCCCATTACATTGCTTGTCATGCATGTAATTAGAGTGAAATCAAGTTCGAATTGTAAAGCTAGAGCTTCACCTATTGCTGCTATTGCAAGTTCCTTCTTTCTTGCTTTCTTTTGTGGGCATTTCATGGCATAGTACCTAAACTCGTGACAGTGAAAACAATTTATGTTCAACAAGTCCTTCGTGCTGCCCTCCGCACCTTGGGATTTATTTCCCTTGGCTTTCTTTTCTTTTCTGACTAATGAAAATCATCTTCCACTTCTTTGGATGATGTCCCATATCTAGTGTTCCCCAGAATCTCTTCTTGTACCAAGTCAGACCACAACCGCTCCCACTCTTGTAGATTCTCCCTCCCATTAACTGAGTCTTAGTAACTGTGTCAGCACTTGGGAAGGCCTAAAATTTCTAGGCTCACCATATCATCTTCAGCAACTATAACACTAAAACTTCCAAGCTCTATCTCACTGCTTCACAAACAAGCTCCAACCAATACTTAGCCAAATGTTGTCTACCAAGTTCCTATTTCATTGTGCAATTTCCTAGGGAATTAACCCATATTTAATTGGGAAATACCTCATCCATAACTGTGTAATCCATCATAGGCCTTTCTCTAATTGTGTGCACCACCTGTACAATTTGAATGATTATACAACTAATAGCACATTATCCCTGAACTCCAATCTCAACTAGGTCTTTCTCTGATTTGACATGCATGAATTAATTATGAGTGAATCTTTGATTTATTGGCTGGGCAGTGTTGGTTACACCCCACTACTATATCTCCCACTAATTCCTCCATCAGTTGGAACTAGTTTAACTGAATTAAATAATTACAACTCAAAAGAACTCAACCTGGGCCCCTAAAATTTAGGAACCACTCTACATGACTCTAGATAGACTTCCAAATCGAATTAACTGAACCAACTAAGTCAAATTAACTTATTTAACTATTACAAGTTGCTCTGAGAATTAGAATTACAATTTAATTCCTAATTTAATTCAAGGACAAAATTAAATTATGATTTTCTTGATGTTATTTTTAACATTGCTTCTTGTTATTTTCAATAGCAATAGTAATTCCTTCCAAACAAACCTGAAATAGATTTTGGATTTGGAAACATGGAATTCTTTTTTAAAGGAGGAGGATAGGTATAATCTTATGGCACACCTTCCTGACATGGACCAACAAGCATTCCACCTAACTCCTAAACAACTGCTTGGAGGATAAATGTTGAATTTTATCAATCTTATGGTCGATCACTTTGATAGACTGATAGCTGGGTTATGCCCCCCTAAGTGTCTCGTTACATTGAAGGGTCATTTTATTTTCAGAGGAAGTTGCATTATCCCTCATTGAAAAAATATCAAAACAATACGGTGAAAAACCTTATGGAGATGCAAAAGATCTAGAAAAAATTTCCTCCAAGGGTATGAGTGGAAGAAAGTTTTAGAGTTTGGTACCCTAGAAAAGATAAAAATATTTTCTTTTTACAAGTTTAACCCTTTAAAATTCAAGATGTGATGGATATTGTCTACCTTCCTTATCCAAAAATTATCTAAATATTGCAAAAGTTGACAGTAAAGGTGTTCTGAAATTAAAGGCACCCACTAAGGCTCCTTTCCATCTAAAATTGGCATTGAAAAGTTGGAATCCAACGAAATCTTGAAAAGAGAAAGGTGAACTCCCAAGGGTGTTTTGAAACAGTTTCCAAAGGATGTTTTAAGGCATGAGCAATCCCAAATGAAGTAAGGAATATCACAAGAATAATAAGCAAATATGAGGAATGATTATCATATGAAGTTCATAGTCAAAAGAGTTTGATATTGAGTGAAGTTTCTCTAATAACCCCATCTCAAAATTCTTTGACTAAAATTGGACCTTATGCAAATCCATTCCCATATTTATAAAGTGTGCTTGATGTTACATTGAGTTCCCAATAGACATGCAAGTAGAGGGTGTGAGAAAATAAGGGGGGTATATCCTTGACTTGTAAAGTGAGAAGTTGTAACATGATATTATAAATGATTTGCTTATCTTGCATCCATTTAATGACCATTGATGAATTTCCAAACACATGAAGTTTGGATTTGTTTTTAAATGAGGCTAGAGCTAGTAATTTAGCCCTATTATTGGAGCCTAGGACCATATTAGCTCAGAGATGAAAGTAATGAGAGTTTCTAAGAAAAAGGACAATATCATTTCCATATAAAGAATCAGAAACTTGATAATCATTTTAAAAAGAGTCCCTATAGAAAAGTATTGTCCACCACCAATTCTCCAACCATCCTAGTCTTGGAAACCCATCCATTGGATTTATACAACCAAGAAAGAAAAATTGTATTAATGGAATCCTGAAATTTTGTAGTAGTTGATCTTCAAGATAATGGATTTTTGCACAAGTGAAATTCCCCACACTATAAGGAAAGGGACAACGGGATAGCATTTGAGAGCTCTATTTTTGAACCAATTCTAGATTCCATCTTTGACTTTGTCACAACACCATGTTGAATCAAGGCCAACCTACTTGATAATATCTTTTCAAACTTGAAGTGTGTAAACATAGATAGTGAAAGGATCAGAGGTTATTTCCTAACCTTCTTTACATAGAAGATAAATTATAGGCCTACATCTTCCTTTGTTTGTAATTAATCCCATGTGGGGATATTTTTCATTAAATATAAGATATTTCAAACTAGCTTCCCATAACTGAAACTCACAACTGGAAAAAAAAAAAAAAAATTGCACCGTATTATTTACTTTTCTGAGGATAATTATAGTCTTTCCACAATAGGTCCCACGCTCCAAAACTGGCAGAATATCGAAGGCATTTCAGGTGGTAAGTGGATTTTTCAAAGGACCAATCGATTCCATACACCGAGTGACGCGTATCCGGCGGATGAGAGAGAAAACCGCTCTCATCGCGGGCTAACTTTCGAGCAAGTCAACCATGCGATAAAAGCAATAACCATAGGATCTGGAGGCACCAGATCTAACGGCAGAGGTTGCACCCGATGGGAGACCAGATTTGGAGGGAGAAATAAGCTGCGGCGCATAAAGGTTTGAAGTCCATGGCTTTAATCCATGAACAGACAAAGAGAAAAGTAAGAAGACGGTGAGACAGAAGAGACAGTGAGATAGAAGAGCAAGAAGCAGAGAATAGAAGTCGAGCTGACTTGCAGAGTTAAGGCAACATCGAGCAAATAGAACCGAGAAGGCTTGAGAGGTTCAAGCAATCCCTGTGAGGATCTGTCAGAAACTGAGTACCAAATTGGACTCATCCCATTAAGACTAGTTGAGATCGAGACTTGGTAAGGGGGAGTTTGTGTACTCTAGTGGCTTGGGGAATCCAAGTATCACCCTACTAAGCATATTTTGCTACAGGAGACTCAAATTGAGCTCCTCATTGTAAAAATTCTCCTTAAGACACAATAAAAGAAGGCCACCACTGAAAGTTGGACCAGGAGACATAGCCTAGGAGGATTGGGTGAAATCCTTATCAATTTGTTGTGTTTTTGCATTTGCTTGTTGTGTTTCTCTTATTGTTTTCCAATGCCTGTGTATTTTGCAATCTTATCGATCTGTTGCTTAAAATAACATAGGCACACCAGCACATGAGTATGTAATACCTACATTAATTAACTGAGATCATACATAAGTGATTTTCAGATCAAGTGGTATCAAAGCTCTAGGTTGTTAAGGTTAGACAAGCTTGTGCTAGATTTAGTTGTTGAATGCTAACTAGATCAAAGCTCAAATTAGGAAAAGGAGAGTTGGTCGAAACTAATCTTGAGATTGGAAGAGTCTATCCTCAAAAGACAATGTCATAGGAAGCTTCTGTGGGGCCAGACCCTCAATTTATAGATAGTTTCCTGGCCATAAGGTCCATGGTAGAGGAAATGTATAAGGATTTTAGAAAACATAAAGATGAACACTCATCAGGCTCTAAAGAAGATAAAGGAGAAGAAGAGTCTCTCCTCCATGACCACTTGAAAGGCAAGGGGAAAGAAGAAAGCTTTCTCACACCTCCTAATAGCCCTGAACATAAAAAAGAAGACATCTTTGATTAAACTAGATGTTAAATTTTATTTACCAATATATGATGGAGAGTTGAATGCAAAAAAGTTGGACAATTGGATCAGACAAATTGATGTTTATTGCAGAGTGCAGAGTATCGATTCAGATAAGAGAAAGATTCAACTGGCCAGCCTATGCCTTGGAGGCACTGACTTGGTTTGGCGGGAAGGCAGGACCCAAGCTGACATGAAGAGACATGGTAAGACTCTTTCTGTCTGGAGTGAATTTGTTTCTACAATCAAAAAACAGTTCTATCCACTGGCCTACATGCAGTAAGCCATGATGAGCTGGCAAACTCTTCGTCAATTGAAAGGGCAAAGTGTACAAGGTTACAACCAAGAATTTAGGAAGAGAGCATTGATTCTAGGAATCTCATTAGACTCACCTGAGACTCTGTTGAAGTACATCGGTGGTCTACATAGCAACATGAGGCACACTATCCTCATGTTTAATCCCACTAGTATAGATGAGGTATCTGTTCAAGCCATGCGTCTAGAAGCCAACAAGGAAGAATAAGGAGAAAAGAAAACAGAAATGGAAAATAAGGAAGGCCAATACTGCATAGAAAAGGAAGTCTTCATGCACTCACTGTAAGAAGGATGGGCATGATGATGAGCACTGTTGTATATTGCATCCAGAGCTGAGACCTAAGAAGTTTGAGGGCAAGAAGAAGACTGTTGCAGCTATTTAGAAAGATTTGGGGTCGGACTCAGGAGATGAAACAACCATTGCAGCCACAGGTATAAAAGGTAAGAATTCTGAAGCATCTACTAGTAATTTTGCACAATCTACTATTGATGAAGAAAATGAGAGAAAAAGACATGAGCTTTTCCATATTCGAGTTATTTTCAAACATCAAAATATTGATACTTTGTTTGATAGTGGCTCAGAAGTAAATTTAATTTCTGAAGCAATTGTAAAGAAGTTGGGATTACTGACTACACCTCACAAGAAACCATACCCATTAGGATGGTTAAGTGATAAAGCACAACTACAAGTGACTAGACAATGCAAACTCAAGTTTTCTTTTGGGTCAGCATTTGTAGATGAGGTTGAGTTAGACATAATTCCTTTGGATATATGTGGAATTGTTTTAGGAAGTCCTTACTTGTATGACAGAAAAGCTATTTTCTATAGAGTTGAGAACAAGTATCTACTCGTTAAAGATGGAATCGAATACTTTGTAAGAGCTCATAAGCTCAAGAATAATTACACTCTCATAAACTCAGGGCAGATGAAACGAATGATAAATTCATGAAAACAATTTTTACTGATGGTTGTAAAGGAAAAGAAACCTGATAAAACCAATGTATTTGAGGGTTGTGATGCTAAACAACAAGCTGATTTAGAAAAAGTTGTTTCAGAATATGATATCTTGTTTCAAGAACCTAAAGGTCTGCCACCCAAAAAGGAAATAGTGCATGAAATTAATTTGCAGCAAGATGCTCCATTCCCTAACATTGGAATGTACAGGTTGTCCGCTTTAGAGAATGTAGAAATCAAGAAGCAGGTGCAGGAGTTGCTCAAGAAGGGGTTCATCAGACCTAGCACATCACCATGTGGATCTCCAATCGTTTTGGTGAGAAAGAAATATGGCTCGTGGAAAATGTGCATTGATTACCGAGCACTGAATAAGATAACAATCAAAAATCGTTATCCCCTTCCTCGCATAGATGATCTATTAGATCAATTGAAAGAAGCTGTTTATTTTTCCAAGTTAGACTTGCATAGTGGATATCATCAGGTCAGAGTTGCAAAACAAGATGCATGGAAGACTTCTTTCAAAACAAAGCAAGGATTGTATGAGTGGCTGGTTATGCCTTTTGGCTTAACTAATGCTCTTGATACTTTCATGAGAATAATGAATGATGTACTCAGACCTTTTCTTGATGATTTTGTTATTGTATATCTGGATGACATTCTAATATTTAGCAAAACATGGGAAGAAAATTTTAAGCATGTTAAGCAGACACTAGATGTTTTGAAAAGAGAAAAACTTTATGTTAAACTCTCAAAATGTGAATTTGGCAAAACATCTTTGAATTATTTGGGACATATAGTAGGGGGTGGTGAATTGAATATAGATCCCTCTAAGGTGGCAGTCATTGTAAATTGGCCTAAACCCAACTCTGCTACAGAAGTTAGGAGCCTCTTAGGAGCAGCACAATATTGGAGAAAGTTCATTTCTAACTTTTCCTTAATTGCAGCTCCCTTACATGCTTTAATAGGATTGAACAAGGTGTTTCAGTGGGGAGGCAAACAGCAGAAAGCCTTCGACACCTTGAAAGAAAAGATTAGTACAGCACCAGTACTAGCACTGCCTGATCTTCAAATACCCTTTGAGATCCAAACAGATGCAAATGACTATGCCATGGGAGCAGTGTTGATACGGCACGGTAAACCCATATGTTATCATTCTGAGACATTTAATTTTGCAGTAGTTAACTATCCCACATATGATAAAGAATTGTATGCATTAGTACAGAGTGTGAAAAAGTGGAAACATTACTTAATGGGCAAAGAGATAGTAATACATACTGATCATCAACCACTTCAATATCTACACTCCCAAACTAAGTTGCAGCAATCAAGGCACTATAGATGGATGGGTTTTCTACAACAGTTTCATTTAGCCATCAGATATAAAAAGGGCATACACAATAAAGTTGCAGATATGTTATCTAGACCCATTATAAATCCATCTACTATAATTAAGCATAATTTTGTATTACATGAGAGCTACATTGAACAATATGCTCAAGATATAGACTTTCAAGATGTATATACAACTTTAAGTCAAGGCAAACGAGTAGAAGAATTGGATTATCATATTAAGGACTGACTCCTATATCGTTGTGGGAAGCTATGCATTCCACAAACTGAAAGAGTAAAGATAATTCGAGAAGCACACACTTCTCTAATATCAGGTCACTTTGGGGTAATTAAAACAGTTGCACGGATGCAAAGGTTTTGTTATTGGCCAAAAATGAACGAGACAGTTTCTAGATATGTAAGAGGGTGTACTATGTGTGCTCAAAGCAAGCCCAGCAATAGAAAACTAGGCTTGTACACTCCATTACCAGTTCCTTCTCATCCTTGGGAAAGTGTTTCCATGGACTTTGTTGGAGGACCACCCAAATCTAGGAAAGGTCATGATTATTTGTATGTTATTGTGGATAGGTTCAGCAAAATGTGTATTTTGATACCTTGTAATAAACAAATTACAACTGAACAAACTGCAAAACTATTCTTTCAACATGTGTGGGTTCATTTTGGATTACCCACTTCCGTTATATCTGATCAAGACACCCGATTTGTGGGAAATTTTTGGTCAAGTCTGTGGGAACTGATGGACACAAAACTGAAGAAAAGCACAGCTTTCCATCCACAAACCGATGGCCAGACAAAAGTAGTCAACAGGACAGTGATCCAGTTACTCATAGGATATTGCAGCAAGCATCCTAAGCTTTGGGATGAACATTTGTGTTATGTGCAGCATGCTTACAACCAAGCCAAACATTCTTCCACACAGAGATCTCCTTTCAAGACCTGTTTTGGTTTTACACCCAGGTCACCCTTGGATTTTGTCTTTGGTAAGGACACAACAGTTGAGGGACACAGAGATGTGGACAGGGCAACTAGGTTCATTGAACAAATCCAAGAGATCCACCAGGTAGTACAAGAACAGCTAGAAAAGATCCATGCCAAATACAAGGCAAGGCATGACAAGCATCGGATGGAGAATAGTTTCTAAGTTGGTGATCAATTCTAACTGTATATCAACAAGGACAAGATGCAAGGTGAAGGTTAAAATCTAAAGCCTATCAGGTATGGACCTTTCAAGATACTTGAGAAAATTGGTGAGAATGCTTTTTGCCTTGATCTACCAGCTTACATGCACATCTACTCAGTTGTAAATGCAGATAGCTTGAGATAGTTTGAACCTTCACTAATTGAGGATCCCGAAGAGCAGAGTCAATTTCCTTCTATTGATGACCTGCTACCTGAATATCTTAATGAATTGCAGGAAGACACAGTTCTGGACAGGAAGGTGAGAACGACGCGCAGGGGAGATGTTGAGTACCTCAGAATTGGGCTCAAGGGTTCAAAGCCAAGAAATGCAAAATGGATAGAGATTGGACAGGTGAGAAGTTTGTATCCTCACTTAGTCGATGCTTGAAAACCAACTTTTGGTGGTCCAAAAGCTTTTTCAGTGGGAAGGCCACGATCCGAATTGGATCCATGAAAATTATCAGAGTTTTATGACTGTTTCAAATCATGACAGACTTCAAAATCTTGTAGACAACGAAGTATCAGAAATAACCTCTGTATAATGGAAAATTACAGCCAGCATGGAGCAACGAGGACCTTTGGTCAAAGCGCGCTGACCGTTGGCCCATGGGGACCGTGCATGGCACAAAAATGGCAGTTGGGAGGCTCAAACCCAGAAACGGAGGTTGTTTCTGATGCACAATTAGTGCAAATCACGCATCGCTGGGAAAAACCCCTCAAGAAGGAAAAGCCTCGAGCGCTCGGTCACAAGGGTTACAGGAAAACTGTGGGAAAAGCGCTAAAACAAAAGGCGAGTCTCGCGCTCCAAAACCAACGGAATATCAAAGGCATTTTGGGTGATAAGCGGATTTGTCAAAGGACCAGGCAATTCCATACACCGAGTGATGCGTGTCCGGCGGATGAGAGAGAAAACTACTCTCATCGCGGCTAACATTCAAGCAAGTCAATCGTGAGATAAAAGTGATAACCGTAGGATCTGGAGGCCCCAGATCTAACGGTGGAGATTGCACCCGATGGGAGACCGGATTTGGAGGGAGAAATAAGCTACGGAGCATAAAGGTTTGAAGTCCGATTTGAATGTTGAGCTGGTGGATGAATCATTTCACAAAGTAACCGAAATAACGACCATTAGAGGAAGAGTTGGCGCTCAATTCGTGATGGGACAATTGGCCACCTCTCTGTGAAATGTTACATAGTGGCGGTGACACAGAAGTAAGGAATTCCAAGTGGACAACGGCAGGCGATCTGAAGAGACGGAAGAGGAAGCGAACAGTCAAGGGACGGATTGGCTTTAAGCCATGAACAGACAAAGAGCAAAGTAAGAATACAGTGAGATAGAAGAGCAAGAAGCAGAGAACAAAAGTCGAGCTGACCTGCAGAGCTAAGGCAGCATCGAGCAGACAGAACCGAGAATGCTTGAGAGGTTCAAGCAATCTCTGTGAGGATCTGTCAGGAACTGAGTACCAAATTGGACTCATCGCATTAATACTAGTTGAGGTCGAGACTTGGTAAGGGGGTGTCTGTGTACTCTAGTGGCTTGGGGAATCCAAGGACCACTCTACTAAGCATCTTCTGCTACAAGAGACTCAAATTGAGTTCCTCATTGTAAAAAATCTACTTAAGACACAATAAAAGAAGGCCACCATTGAAAGCTAGACCAGGAGACGTAGCCCAGGAGGATTGGGTGAACTTCTTATTAATTTGTTGTGTTTCTCTTACTGTTTTCCAATGCCTTTGTATTTCGCAATCTTATCGATCCGTTGCTTAAAATAACATAGGCACACCAGCACATGAGTCTGTAATACCTACATTAATTAACTGAGATCATACATAAGTGATTTTCAGATCATATCACCAATTTTTTCTCTTTGGTTTTGAATTGTTGGAGAGATTTGATTGTACACCTTTGGGCTACTCCTAAGATTCACCCAACTAGGGAATTTCAACCACAAACAAGAAATGAAGGACCTTATTATCAATTGCACTAGTAAATTCACAATAATTTATGTGAATGGAGATGTTTATGCACCCCCTTATATACCAACCTCTAGCTAATGCAATGTAGTGACTTTGTTTTCTAGGGATACCCTTTGGGTCACCGTTTCTTAATATATTTTATATTACTTTCTCGTGTATCTCTTTTAGCTTTTAGCTTTCAAGAGTAGCCTTGGCAACAGTGCTAACTACAAACATTAAATTAGATTTAGCATTGGTCACCTTTTTATTAAACACTAACAATAATGACTCCTATCATTAGTATTATTGGAGTGTTATTACTTGAAAAATATATAATAAGAGAAACATTTTGAATGAACTAGAATTAGATGTTATAGCTTGATTAGATTAGAAAATTTAGTTGATGATTTGTTAGCTAAAAATGACCCCAAATTTAAAGTATACAAGCTTGCAACTTTAATTGGAAGTGAAATTGAGCATTGAGACACGGCCGGGATTCTGTAAAAAAGATAGGAGAAAGATTTGGCAGCCAACACATGCGACCAAGAGGCCTTTCATAGCAAACAACATCCCCTAGCTTAGCAGATCATGAAGTCACATAACCAACGGGAAGACATCAGCTAGAAAAAATGGTGCAGGCATTTCATGTAAAGATAGGTTCATAGAATTTCCTAGAGTGTACTAAGATGGAAACAATGATAGATGAGTTAAAGAAACTTGGTTGTTTTAAACCCCAGCCTTTTCCTTTGGTTTTGGAAAGAGTATCCCATCGAGCTATATGAAATTCAATATTTCCTTAACTACCTCTTTACAAGATGTTAAATTATAGTATGTGAATTTTATCAAGGACATTTTTAAGACAATGAGCCAAGAGTAGTCAATAAATAGAAATTGATTCTAAAACTATTTTGACAAGTTTTAAATGACCACCATCTAATATCCACTAAAGACACCAAAAGTACATTTGATTTTCAATATGGTCAGTTACCCAGTTCTAGTTTTGAATGACATATCCCAATGGCTTTATCATAAAACTAATGTATTTCAACACCAAGCATATATTTATTCTCTGGTTAACAACCTATGAATTCTAGACATCACCTCTTCTTTCAAACCAATGAAATTGATGGAAGAATTATTTCCATCCAAAGAATGTCATTATAGGTCTTTTATTCTTGCTCAAAACCATGTTCAAATACTAAAACATCACCCACAAAAAGGAGGTGGGAGACAAAATTAAATTCCTATAATATTCCCTTCCCTTATAACAACAATAATGGACTAACTTAGACCTTCTACTACTAAAAGAAAAAGGTAGGGTGAAAAAGGGTAGCCTTGAGGAAGGTTTATAGAGGGGTTGAAGAATGGAGAAGCAACCCTATTTCTCAAAATAGAAAAACTAAATGAAGTAGAAATAAATGGTATAGCTTGATTAGAGTAAAAAATTTAATTGATGATTTGTTAAATAAAATGATCCTAACTTTAAAGTATACAAGCTTTCAACTTTAGTTGGAAGTGAAAATGAGCATTGACACATGGCGAGGATTTTGTAGAAATTATAGGAGAAAGAGTTTGCAAGCATTACATGCGGCCAAGAGGCCTTGCACAGCATATAACATCCCCTAGCTCAACAAGCCATGACATGACCCAACCAATGGGAAGACATCACTTATAAAAAATGGTGCATGCATTTCATGTAAAGATAGGTTCATAGAATTTCTTAGAGTGTGCTAAGATGGAAACATAATAGGTTGATAGGTGTGAAGACCTAGCACTAGAAAAATGAGCTTCTTTTGTTAGAGTGTGCTAAGATGGAAACATAATAGGTTGATAGGTGTGAGGACCTAGCATTAGAAAAATGAGCTTCTTTTGTTAATGGCTAGAGTACCCCAATTGCATCGACAACTCTCAAATTATATTTTAATCACATATCTAACATTTAATATCAATACCACCCATTTAATCATATATCTTTTTATTCATCCACTTTCTTTCTAGCCATGTTACATTTCTAGATGGCAACTTTCTAGAATAAGAATACCTTCAGTTCACATAAATTATGTTAAAGGTAGATAAAGAATCAGCAAAATAATAAAATAAATTAAAAACATTTTTGTGACTAAATAAAAATTAGAACGACTCAAGTGCATGAATACCTAAATGAGCTCCTCTTGATTTCAAGAATAATTTGTTGGAGTAGTCTAACCTTGGAGCAATCGTTTCATGATTTGATGGAGCAGCATTGAAGTAAATATATTTGACTTTGTTGTTCATCTGTTGGAACAAGGGATTTTTTCTCCAAGACTATAAAAATCCTAAATTATTCTCTACTGAATAGGGCCAACCACATGCGAGTGGAAGCTCTTATGGTCTCCCCCCTCCCCCCCACATCACTCTCCATTCCCTGGTACTCAATTTATCTACTATAAAAAGGTTGATAGCAACACATTAAGATTCATGCATACATACTAGAAAAACATAAAATTGATAAAGAAACATATTTATTGACATTCATCCTCTAGAAACTTCTAAGAAAGTATATTTCATATTTTTCTCACATAAGTACAAAAAAGTATGCCATATCTCATTCAAAGTACTCGTTCAAAGTCATATGTCCAAAAAAAAATATGCAATAACTCATTCAAGTATATTAATACATCAATATGTCTCTTTATACATCAAAAAGCTTATATAATGATATGTCTTATACTATACCTTCATCCATTCTACCTGAACTTCTCTTCCTTGACAAAGACAGATATGACAAGTACTTATCTAGTTGCACCTACAATCCATCCAATGTTTCCCTACTTAATATTGACATGAAGTGAATAAAGCAAGAAGAAATTCCACTAAGAGAAAAGAAAGATTTCCATCTGAATGAAACATTGTATATGGAAAAATATATTTAAGAAAAGAAACATTATTGTGGCATTGAACCATTTATTTTGGATTTAAATCATACAAATTTGTTGGCCATATAGAGCCCTTCCATGCAAAATTGTGTGGGCCATATGGCTCTCTAGAAAGAATATGTTATTTTAGAGTGTTGACAATGTTGGACCCACCAACATTCAAGGGGTCTCCTTGATATGTGGTCCCAATTAGACCTCACGCCATTTTGGATAGGAGCCCCATCTGGAATATGTCCCAGGGCTGGTTATCTTAAAGATATGAATTGGCTCTAATTTTTAGCAAAAGAGAGGAGTGCAAATGCACTTTTGAAAATAGGGCTCCTATCCCAAACGGTGTGAGGTCTAATTGGGACCACATATCGGGGAGACCCCTTAAATGTTGGCAGGTCCAGCACTGTCAACATTTTTTACGCTAGGAGGGAAACCAATTTTTTATGGTTGATAACCTCACCAACCCCAATCTTAATTCCTCCGATCAAGGTAGTAACATTCCCAGCAACTCACGTACACACATTACTAAAGTTGGTAATTATTCTCAGTCTGGAACTGTGTAAGCTTGCGAAGTCTCTTACGATCAGATATGGGTAAACCGCCCCATCACCCGAAAGTTTGAAAGAGCTATCGGATTGATACCGAGAGAAGATACTCTTCCATATTTTCCAAAGAAGAACCAAACCACCCCCATTGGGATAGTGATCTCCATAGTTGGAGAATTAGTTCTTGCCACCCTTGAAGAGTTAGCATATTCTACAGAAAAACTAGAACAACCTCCAACCTTCAACAGTGGTGACGGTGATAATGTAGTGCTCTCGGACGATACTTTTTGTGTGATAGGCAATGAAAAAGAAGAAGAAAACCAATCAGATTCTAACGAAGAAGGGGAAAACAGTGACAAAGAATGGCAAACCAATATCTGGACTAGATGACTCAGGGACCACTTGCGTTATCGAGTGCGTTACACAAAATTTCAAGGCACCCGTAGAAGCTACTAACAAATTATGACCCTAACAAAGCAATAAAGGCGGGGGACCATCTAGACAAATTCTACCTACATCTACAAACACTTGAGGTACGTTATGATGATGTTGCATGTATATTGTTTCCATGTACCTTAAATGGCATAGAAGTTATATGGTATCATAGCCTTCCTCCAAACTCAGTCCAGAATTGGAGGGGTTTTAAGAAATTATTTGAGAAATTCGCTGATGATAAAACCCCCACCATGCTTTTGAAAGAGATGGGAAATCTCAAGACTGAGCAAAATTAAAAGGTGAAATATTTCAATTAGAGGTTTAACCATATTTTGAATAGATTTCCACCAAACACAAAACCTCGTGACTCCATCACAATTGACTATGTCACATCCTCCTTACCATAAAGCATTGCGTAGTTCATGAAAAGAACTGTGAAACTGACTTTGGCTGAAACTTTTGAAGAGGAAATCATGGTTGAAAAGGACTTGCACACGATTAGAGTCATCATAGATGACAAAGTAATAAAAGACTCCAAAGACATGAGGAAAAGGTCTCAGGACTCCTCAAGCAAGGACAAATAAAAGGAAGCAATTCATCTTGAGAGCTTGACCCGCACTATCAAGTCTTTTTTCAATGAGTTGGTAGAATTGAACAAAACTCAAGCGAGACCACCATGAGCAGCAGGTCTCCCAATTTCAACCTTCTGAGAAGGAATTCCAACTCTGGCAATAGTAACAACTAGCCAGCCAAGTTTGCGTAAAGCTCGAACATTGTGTTGAATATCGAAAGTATGGGCATGGATCAATATTGTCCATTTCATCAAGAATAACCTCTAGAGAAAACATTCCCACGGTGGAACCACAACATGAACGCTATGGCTACACATTTTATTGACACAATGCTTACTGATGAGCAAACTGAGCCTATGGAATAAAAGGAAGAAATTGTTGCGGCCAAAGAGACTCCAAGCCTGGGGCATGCAATGAAAACATTTTAATTGCATACTCATAGATGGAAAAGGCAATGCCATAAAGAAACCAAGGAGTGATGACCTGACCCAAAAGAAGATGTTATGAAACCAGCTCAAGAAAAGATAGAAAAGATAGATCAACGCCTTAGAATTCAGCCTCTTCGAGGGGGCAACCTCCTTTACATTACATAAATGAACAATTCTTGGATGATACAAATGAAAAGACCTCCTTTCTATATATAGGAGTCTAAGGGGTCATAACATAATCAGAGCCGACATAACAATTTTAATGTAAGGGCACAATAATAACAATAGTGGGCTTCTATGGGGCACAATAATAACAATATGGGCACTACATGGGTACATCAATATAATAAGTGGGTTATACTAATAACAATAAGGGGTTAGACTAGTAGTATAGGGGCCTAACATGCCCCTCTCCTTCAAAAAGTGTTGTCCTCAACGCTTGAGTAGTTCTTGATGCTTCCGTATAAAATTCTTGTCCTCCCATGTAAAATATTCAGCGGGTAAGTTCTTCCAATTGATGAGATACTCTGAAATTGATCGATTTCGTATCTGTCGGGTTCTTTTTTCTGTGACTGCTCCAGGTTCCAATATGATTTTTCCTTCCTCTTCAATTTCTAGCAATATTGTTTGAATTGGGATCTTTTGTAACTTTTGAATAAGTGGCCATACTTCTTCGTCCTTCTTCCATTCATCCCTTGCTTCGTTTATCCAATCTGGTTGGATAATATAAATAGCACAAAACAATGCTTCCACATCCTCATCCTTGAAGAGTCTTCCCATTCGGTAAGGTCGCCCTTTTTTAAGTGCATGTAGTATTTCCAACATTTCCTTCTCATAAATAGCTTGCTTGAGATGTAGCAGTAAAAATACCCAATCACCTACATCAAAACATTTTTCACTGCGATGTTGATCTACCTATTGTTTCATTTGATTTTTCACCGAAGTGGTGTTATCCTTTAAAAGTTGGAGAACTTGTTGTTGATGCTCGATGTGATCTTTCACTGCTTGAACCTTTTTCTTCTTGATATGTCCTTCTATCTCTAGAGCTTGAGGAGTGGTAATTTCTTCCAATCCTTTACAAGATATGGTCGGATTCATTTCTTGATGCTCGATGTGATCTTTCACTTCTTGAACATTTTTCTTCTTTATATGTCCTTCTATCTTGATAGTTTGAGGAGTGGTATTTTGGAACAATGAATTACAAGATATGGTTGGATTCATTTCTTCTTTCTCGATGTGATCTTTCACTTCTTGCACCTTTTTCTTCTTGATATGTCCTTCTATCTTGAGAGTTTGAGGAGTGGTAATTCTTGCCAATGCTTTACAAGATGGTCTGATTCATTTCTTCTTTCTCTGGGGTGGGGTCCTAGCGTATATCTTCTTCTTTTGATGTTTCTCGATCCTTTTCTTCCTCTTCTTCATATTCTATGTAAAATAATTTCTTCTCAGCACACTTATGACCTTTATTGCATTTGCTATCACAATTGTAACAAAGCCCTTTTTCTCTTTTTTCTTCCAATTGTTGTGGTGTAACCCTTGTAGGTTGTGGAAGGATAGGAGAAACAACACTTCCATCTTTATAGTTGTGAGGGGTACGCTTCCTGGATTCCATAATTTTACTTTCCACTATGTCACAAAGCCCTTTTACTCTTTCCAATTGTTGTGGTGTTGCTCTAAAGAAGGTGTTGCTCTTTGTATCCTCATAATGTGCTATCATTTCCTCCGTGAAAATTGACCACGTAACAAGTTGTTTACGAGAACAAAGCCCTTCGTACCATAAAAATTGATCTGGTTCTAAATATGAAGATGCAATACATACCTTTTGTAACAGTTGTACACCATGTAGATCAAAATATTGCTCCATCTGAAGTATCCAATTTACCGGATCCTTGCCATCAAACTTCCTCATCTTGCTTTTTCTTGATTTTAGGACCTCGATCTTGAAATGGCTGTAACTCTGTACTTGCTGATATTTAAGTTCTAAAATTGCTACCTGTAGTATCCCTTTTTTTCCTCTTTCCAATGCCACCAGTCTGATCCAAATAGGATTCTCCAAGAAAGAGTTATGCACAATCTCCCGCAGTGACCTGATTATAGACTAGTTCAGTAGAGTGAAATTGTATGAAGTTCCACGTGTCACTGTTTCGGCTTTTGACTTTGAAAAATATATAAAAGCAAACTAGAGTCCGTCCTCTTTCTGTACCTTCTTACGAAATTTCAATCCGATGCTCAGAAAGAAAGTTATGACAATTTTCCCCAGGTCACCTGTTTTGAATGTAATTCAGGAGTCTTCAAAAAGACCAACTTCCTCAGATCATATCTCAAAAAAAATCGCGCGAAAAGCTCTGAAATTCGGAACCAAGGTTCAGCGCGATTTCTTCTCAAATGGATTTTTTTTGCGACTTCTGAAACGTCATAGAAAAAAAGTTATAGCGAAAATTCCACGATGACCTGTTTGGAGCAGCGAAACCCTAGAATCCAAAGCTCTGATACCAAATGTTATGAAACCAGCTCAAGAAAAGATAGATCAACGCCTTAGAATTCAGCCTCTTCGAGGGGGAAACCTCCTTTACATTACATAAATGAAAAATTCTTGGATGATACAAATGAAAAGACCTCCTTTCTATATATAGGAGTCTAAGGGGTCATAACATAATCAAAGCCGACATAACAATAATAATGTAAGGGCACAATAATAACAATAGTGGGCTTCTATGGGGCACAATAATAACAATATGGGAACTACATGGGTACATCAATATAATAAGTGGGTTATACTAATAACAATAAGGGGTTACACTAGTAGTATAGGGGCCTAACAGAAGACCACTCAATATAAATTAAGAATCCAAGGGCAGGCTCCTACACAAGAGTTAACAAAGCATAAATTGAAAGAACATTTGTTAAGGAAGATCATTATGCCCGTCAACTCAATGAAAAACACTCAGAACAAGTATGGAAATGAAGTCACAGCGAAAATCACTTCTCCAAGCAGGAAAATTAAGTCCATCCCGTCAAAAGTAGCAAATAAGTTAACTCGCCCAGACACTTCGGCAATCTCTCCCGCACTGAATTACAACATAGTCAATGAAATGAAGTAGGCTTGTGCAAATATCTCACTATTCAAATTAAAAAATATCACGAGCCAGTGGGACATGCTCCTACGTGCACTTGGACAATCTGTCTCAGGTAACAATGCTTCTTCACAAAAGGGAGTTGAATCTGGTAAGTCCTCTAGTTCCCTGGAGTTTGTACTTAATTCTTTAACATTCGATGTAAACACACTTTGCCCTCTGTTTCTGTTGACATTTGAAATTTTCAATTATAATGTACACAATTGCTTAGTTGATTATGGTGCATCAGTAAACGTAATGTCCCTATCTTTCACAAAGAAAATCAATGCAAAATGGGATAAAACATATGCATAGATCATTCAGTTGGACAGGACTCTTGTCCATGCAATTGGTGAACTCAAAAATGTGCCTATTTGTTTATCATCTGATGAAAGAGTTCACCAATGTATAAACATAGTAATTTTGGACATTCTGGAAGCATGTGGTGTTCTATCAATTTGCAAAGTTACTTTGCAATGGACTGGTCACATTTGTGGCTTCCGTATAAGGGGAGAAACAACCAGATCTGAGTGAACTTAGAGCGGTACATGAAACTCACGGTAACTCCCTTAATGAGTGAGAATGAGCCAATGGTTGTCATAAACCTCATCTTTGGAAATTTCTTTTTGGAAATTGAACTGGGGTGTTATCTTTCTCAGCCATCCCCAATCCCACCAGATACATAGTTGGAGCTCCTTCCAAGTCCAACTGGTGAAAATGATATTTGTATAGTTAGTAGTAGTAATAATAGTACTAGTGTAGTATGTATCCCTTGTACATATGATATGTGGACTCGGTATGTTGATCGTTCCAAAACACATGAGAGCATGTGGAGCTGGTTGTGTTTTAATAGGCCTGTGATAGAGAGAAAATTTGATCTCTAACCGCTTGGAATTCAAGTGCAGGAACAACTCCACGGAATATGAAACACTAATCTTGGGTTTGCAAGAGCCATCGAGCTAAACGTTGCAGTTCTCAAAGCAATAGGTGACTCATAAATTATCTTACAACAGGTAATGATACCATACATTGTGTGTCACCTCATCTCAAAAGTTACCCACAAGAGGTATGGCGTTTGATTTTTAATTTCCAACCTTTTAATATTATCTTTGTTCCTAGAATGCGTAATGTATCTATGGATGCATTGGAAAATGTTGTTGCTAGGTTGTCACCGCTTAGGGACAATTTTTCTGTAGAAATTCTGTATAATCCATCCGTCCATGATAATATGACTAATTTACATGTTTTCAATGATGACCAGCAGATACTTCATTTTATGTAAAACACCAATGTATTCAAAGATGCACCAATCGATGAAGACGTGCCTGAGAAGGTATTTCAAGATGCAGTTAGCACAAGCAAAGGAAACCTCATGCTGAAAGGTGTGGTATCATTAGAAAAGTTGTATGACTTGCATAATCACTTCCAAGGGCCAGTCAATGCAAAGACCCGCAGCTCAACATTGTCGCACGAGCAAATAAATTTGGGAACATCAACATATCTGAAGTATGTCAATATTGGTGCTCACTACACACCACAGGAGCGACATGCTTTTCTCCACTTATTCAAGAAATAATAAGATGTATTCACGTGGATGTATGACGAGCTCAAAACTTATGAGACGTGAATTATCCAGCATGTAATTTGAATCAAAGAAGGGGCCAAGTCGTTCTAATAAACGTTGTAGAAGGTACATCCTATGCTTTAGCCTCTAATTCAAAGGGAGTTAAGGAAGTTTTTGGATGCAAGGATCATATATAAAGTGTGACATTCTACCTAGGTATCAAACTTGGTCCCGGTAAGGAAGAAGTCCTTGGAAATCTGCTTATGTGTTTATTTCCACAACCTGAACCACGCCTCAGGAAAAGACAACTACCTCGTGTCATATATGGAACAGATACAGCAAACAATATCAGGGTCAGAAATGTTTTCTTTAATGGATGGGTACTTGGGATACAATAAGGTCCTAATCTCAAAGCCTGACAAACTTAAAACAACATTTCATACTTAAAACAACATTTCGTACTAAGTGGGGTACGTTCTCATTTAAGAAAATGCCATTTGGGTTAATTAATTTTGGTGCAACATTTCAAAGCACAATTGACATTGCATTCCATGGATTGATTGGACAGAGTGTGGTGGACTACCTCGATGATGTCACAGTGTTTTCTAAGAAGAGATCTAACCATGTACGCCATTTGCGGAAAATTTTCAAGTGATGTTGTAAGTACGGGATATCCCTTAATCCCAAGAAGAGTATTTTCGCAGTGTTTAAGGGTAACCTCTTGGGCCACATCACTGCCAAAAGTTGGATTAAAGTAGACCCTGAGAGGTTCAAAGCAATTACGCAAATTCCCTTCACAGTGAACAAGAAATTTATATAGTCCTTCCTGGAGAAAACCTAAATCCTCCATAAGCTCAACCCTGATTATGCTCAAATTGTCAAGCCAATAAACGAGATGGTAAAAAAGGATGTAATCTATAGATGGGATAAATGGGAAAAAGGACATGTTTTCCCATATCAAACAAGCTACCGCAGAATCACCTACTCTATATAGCCAAGATTTTAGTAAAGATTTTCAGCGCTACACCTTTTCTTCTGACATTTCTCTTTTCATTGTGCTTACGCAAGAGGATGATTAGAACAATGTGCGACCAATATATTTCATGAGTGCTAATCTTCAATGACCTGAACTCAATTATCCCACCATTGATAAACAAGCTTACCTAATATACAAGGCAGTGAAACACTTTTGGCCCTATCTTTTGAAAAATCATTGTATCATTTTTGTTCCACACCCAGTGGTCAGATCATTGTTTGTTCAACAAGATCTTGGTAAGAGTAGAGTGAATTTTATGATCGGGTTATGGGAGTACGATTTAGAGTCCAAACCAATTCACACAATCAAGGGCCACAGTCTATGTCGACTAGCAACAAAATAAATGGACACAAAAGAAGAAGAATACCCCTCTGGATGGGAACAGGAAATCAATATGTACAATGTAGAGCAAATTGGTCCCACTATTATCACAAAATCTTGGTACGCAGATGTGTGCCAATACCTTGAGCACGGCACCATTCCTTCCCATTTATCTGCATGACTGAAGAGGGCACTTAAACTCAAAGAATTATCTTATCAGTTGTTGCATGGGGTGATTTTCAGAAGGCATCATAATGGAGTATTTCTCAGGTGTTTAGAAGCACACAATTCAAAGAAAGTACTGCATGATATCCACTATGGACCAGTCGGGGGACATTTTGTAGGCAACTCAAATTCACATAAAATCATGCGAGCTGGTTTCTATTCGCCCACATTGTTCAAAGACGCTCACGCTTACGCCCGCAAGTGTCCGATATGTCAAAGGTGTGTCGGCCTAAACAAGAAGTCATCCGCCCCATTGTAGTTTATCATAGTGGAAGAACCTTTTCAATAGTGGGGCTTCGATGTTATTGGAGAAATATTTCCACATTTGTCGAAGCAGCACTGCTATATTCTCACTGCCACAAACTACTTTACACGGTGGACAGAATCAGTAACACTTAAACAAGTGAATGATCAGTAATTCATCAATTTCCTTCAGCAGAATATCATTTATAGGTTCAGCATTCCTATTTCACTTGTTTTCGATAATGCAACATATTTCCCATTGCTAAAACCTTATGATTTTGCATTAAAAAATGGAATTGTATTGAAACATTCAGCTAATTATTATCCACAGCAGAATGATCTTGGTGAGACCACAAATAATAACCTCATTTGTATCATCAAAAATTCCATATTCTCTGAACAGAGGAACTGGCACTCATCTTTGGTAAATGATTTATGGGTTGATCGAATCACACCAAATCCCTCCCTAAACACCTTCCCTTACTTCCTGGTGAATGGAAAAGAAGTCATCGTCCCTCCTAACATTTACTTGCATGCTCTTCAACTTTCACAAGAATCCCAAGGTAAGCCATGCGTATTAGTGTAGCGTAGGATGGACACTCTTCACAAGTTTCAGGAAGAAAGGTTGAAAGCAAAAGAAATATTTTCACTTCATCGGAACCGTATCAAGAGGTGGTTCCACAAGAAGTCTGCAAGGAAGAATAACTTTAGTGTGGGTGACTTAGTCTTGAAGTGGAACAAATCCCACGAGGACAAAGGAAAACACACAAAGTTTCAATCCCTGTGGATTGGACCATTCACAGTTCACGAAAAGTTTGTCCAACACACGTATCATTTGTAATCACCTGACTAGAGGATTGACTCTCTCCCCATCAATGGCCAAGACTTAAAGCATTATTTTCAATGATGATTTGGGGTTGTGCCCTACACTATGTGCATAGTAGTTTCTTATTTGTTTTGTTTTTTTTTGTTTTTTTTTGTGTCTTATAAATCAATTTTGTGTGTAAACGAGTTTCCTGGCTTCTTTGTGTGTGGCTCAGTTAAAATAGAGTCTTGTGACACTTCAACATTTGGCTAAACTTCTGTCCATCTTCCTTGTGTTGGTTATATCTCTTGGTCGATGAATTTCCGATGAAAAATATGATCCGTCCATCAGGAGAGTTTTAGTTAAACCATGAACCTATGTATATTCAAGAAAACCTCATGCCCACACTCGGTTTTTATGTTTTCGTGTTGTCATGCCTATCCAATTAGGAGAGGAGGAGAAGGGGAAAATCTAAACGAGAAAACCTAAATTAGAGGTATCTATAAGATCTTTTGAAGGAACAACCTCTACTACTCTCAATAAGTCGGGATCCCTCTTCCACCCATAAATGAATAAGTGTCGATGCATGGTCCTATAAAATAAATAAATAAAGGTGAAAGAAGAGAAAGGCTTCCTGTGCAGAGAAGTTAAGCAAGAAACTCCACTAGGGTACTGTCCAGGCTCGTTGGCAGCGGAGCAATGTTTGTGTTCCTGTAGTGACTCCTCTGGGGTACTTTCCAGACCTGCTGGCAGCATAGAAACACTGAGATGAAAAAACATACTCTAAAAATATTAAACTCGTGAACTTCACTACCCTTCCCAACTCGAAACTTTGCAATATTGTTGAATCTTATGATGTGTTCAACCGAGAAATGTATAGAGCGGACCATGTTTCTTCATGGGGTAAGTGGGGACATCAAAGTAATCTACACGATGAATAAATACTCCTCGAAGAACCAAGACCCTGCACAGAGGAATTAACCTAGCCAAAGAAGCTAGATTTCTACCAGTGTGTCACCAAGTGTTGTCATCGGTACAACACCCTCCAAAATTTGGAATTGCACTCATTTTCGGAGCCTTCCTTGGTCTTATACATTGTCGTCGCAAACTTTGAAACTCATTCCATGTGTTTTCTTAAGGATTTTTTGTCCCATTTGAAACATAGGAAAAATGTTGTCTTTTCGCATGTTAGTTGTCGCATCATGTATATAAGCATGTTATGGTGGTTTCAAGAGGCCATCTTTGTGTAAATGAGTTATTCTAACCATGTAAACATTCGTCGCACTCATTACCAAAGTTTTAAGCATTGTCGCACAAGTGTCGTCACGGTCGTCACAAAGTGTATCTTATGTGTCGCACTTGTCATAAAGTTGTCGCACAAAGGGAAATGTGTTGTGTTGTAACATTTTTGTTTTTGATAAGTTAGTCATTAGTTGAAAAAAATCAAAATTCCATTGAAAAATGATAATTTAGGATATGGACCAAGAACAAAATTGAAAATAAAAAATGTTAGGATTTATTATCATTTCAGGTCCATATCATAAAAAATGATAGGGTAGTTGCTCTAAAAAAGGAAGTCAAATGATAAAATGTTAGATAAGCAATAAAAATAAAAGTATTTGCTTTAGAAAATTAAAATTAAGGCTTCCATTTCAAACGCACCTTTGAAATTTGTTGTTTAGTTTAAATAATTCTTAAATTCCTTAATCAGGGTTTAATTATTGCGATAAACTTGATCACCTTGTTAATAGTTAATAACACATGATTTTGTCGTGTGGAAAAAGCGAAAAAATGTCAAATCAGCGCCAAATAACGGTCGGGCACTTTTCAACGGACACAATTCACTTCGCTCGAATCGACGGCGAAGGAAGCATTTCAACCCCCATTCAATTTTTTCACGTTAACATGACGGGAGGGGGGTCCGAAAAGTTGTTTTAATGGCTGCCCTCTTTCTCTACGTGTCACTCCCATATAATTTCGGGCCCCCAAAGTGCAAAATCGTAAACCATCTCACCCCCCCACCCGAAATCTCGTCGGCGGTTTCCTCCTTTGCAATGGTTGACCTTGCTCCCATGCCATATCATCCGCCCGTTATCCCCTTCTCCATACAGAAGCTGCCATGTCATATATCTGTTATCTCTCACCCACTCACAAGCCGCCACGTCACAAATCCGTTGTGCCATACGCTCATATCTCGTTGCCAGCCTCATTTAACGTTTACCCTCCCGTTAGACATCAATCCTGCTCCTCTGTAATAAATTGCCTACAGTTAGATTTAAACAGAAAATTAAGCCCAATTTTACTTATAAATAGCCCATGGCTATACTCTTTACCACTTTTTTGCTTCCATCCAATCGCCTAAAGCTTTATTCGCTCTGTGTATATTTTCCCCTGTCATCCATCTTTCAATTAAATCAGTTTCAAAATCCCCCCCTACAACAAGATGGCTCCCAAAGTTAAAACACAAAAAACTGTCGAAGAAGGGAATCCATCTATAGCCTTCCTTGACTTGGATGATCTTCCCCTTGTAGACTCCCTGTTTAAAGTCACATACTGTGAATGTGAATTCGATTTCCACGAATTGCATTTGTGGCTAAAGCATAAATATACAGACAAAGAAGATCGTATTCGTTTCTGGGAGACACTTTTGCCCTTGTTCTCCTTTCTCAAAACTCTTCATTTACCCAATTTTATCACTTGGAGTCAAGTCAGGTATGATCATGTGAAAATAACATTGATTACTCAGGATGGAAAAATCTTGATCACCATTACTGCTCAGACTATAAACCAAATGCTAATGATACCTTCACCTAACTCCCTCAACTATTTCTCACCAGTAGCTCTCATGGACCTTTACAATAAACTCACCTTCCCACAGAGAGCCCTTATCTTTGAACTTTTTCTGCCAGAAGATGTTGAATTACCCAAGAGAAACCCACCTTATTCATCTTCTATGTTCCCTAAAGCCACTAGACATATCATCTCCCTACTATCATACCTCCTAGGCTATGAAAATGATCAACTTGTTGATGAATCCATCCTTGGATTCTTTTCCATTTTCAGTAAGGAATATCAACTTGCTTTCATGTATAATTATAGCCAGTTCTTGGCTGATAATATACATGAACAATTTATGAATTTTACCACACAAGGAGTGTTCAGATATAGCTCAATCATAATCCATTTGATTTTATTTCAACAGAGAGATTCATTGCACATTCAGCTTAACAGGCAAGATGAGCAAGGAGTGAATCAATCAGTGATTCACTAGATAGATTTAGTTAAAACAACATCATCAAAGTTTACATTCTCTCAAGTTTTTAGATTCTTTTGTTCATTCAGTTCTCCAATTACTCAATAGCCATGCAGAGCCTAGAATTGGAGAAGAAATTAAGAAAACATTGCACCTATCTGAACAAACCAAGACTGGTGATTGTATCTGTACCAGAACTACACTAAAATTAGGATATATGGCAGTGAATTAGCTCCATACAAACTGCCTAAGTATGTGCCAATGAGGATATTCTCATTGGAATACATCAGGCAGATGATAAATTTGGATGAAGTCCATTTTGTCTCAGGTAAGAAAAAGTCACAGTTCAAACTCAAAGCCAAGGTAGAGACGTTCATTTGTAATACTACGTACAGGTACAGAGGCAGACAAATTATTGAAGAGCATGAATCTCCAACCAAGCTTCACCTGGTCTTATGATCCTTTTGGGATCATTTCAGCCCTTAGAGTTCAGTTGAAGGCAACACCTTACAACCATACTCCTAGGCCAGAATTGGAGAAGTTTATGAACCAGGAGCAGTGGTCTAAAGGGACTCTCTTAGAAGCAGATGAACAGGTTATAATCACTCCATAGGAAAATACTCCAGTCACTCAGAGTACTCAACACAAAAGAGCTAGAGAGGAAACTCAGTCAGCTACAGAATCAATTAAAGAGTATTATATACTACAAAAGAAATTGAACACCGGATTGTCAATATCATCAGGGAGCAAGCCACCAGAAATAATTGATCTTGGAGATTTAGAAGATATTTCATCCACAGGGCCCACTGATCCCAAACCTCCTTCTACTTCTTCAACTCCTTCTTCAGCTGAACCTATGGAGATTATTCAGTCAACTGAGATCAGCTCAGCAGAAGATACTAATATCTTCTCAACATTTCTGGAAATTAAACAAAAGAATGAAACTCTTAAGTCACAAATGTATATTCATTTTTGGAAACAGACATCCACCTCTCATCACATACTTCTCTTTGCCATTGACAATGAAAGAGGAAGAATGCAAATGGAATTTTTGCAAGCTCAAATTCCATTTCCCAGATCCACAGCAGATTACAAGAAGACCATATTTTCATTTGATGTAAACCAAATACATCCTATTGATCAAATGGATTTGCATAGGCAATCAGGGGAAATGTTATTTTCAACAATGACTACAACTGCCATGTCTCTTTCTAAGCTCAGAACTTTAGAAGATATTATTGTTAAAATTGGATATGATCCCCAAGACTGTAAAGCAATCGAAGAAATACTCAAGAAGAAGAATATAGAGATAACATCTTTGAAGAAATAGTTGAAACTGCCTTCAATTGAGGATCCACAAACCAAAGAGATGGCAGAAAATGAATAGCACAAGGAAGAGATGTTGAAGCTCATTATTGAGAAAAACATACAAATCAAGAAAATGGAAGAGAAAATAGAACAATTGCTCAAGTAATAGGAGGCAGCACAGCTTGCTGTAACCTCAGTAGCAACAATTCCCATAGCAAGTACAGATCCAAGCTCATATCCTACTGAAATTTCTTTATCTTCAGCAACAATTGAAACAACCAGGTTATCACAGGAGTTACAGGCACAAAAACACCAGAATGAAAAGTTACTCCAAAAGTTCCAAACCCTAGAGTCATAGAAGGTAAAGAATGATACCTTGTATGTAGAAGAAATGCAAAAGTCACACAGGTTAGAAATCAAGGTTAAACAATTAGAGAGTAAGACTCTAATGGCAGAGACTTTGGCTCGGGCCAATGAGGACATTTGGTTAGATATGAACCACTCCATAACAGAATTATGGCCATCCATACAAATTATTTTTGAGCAACAAGAATTGATTGCAAGATGCAGAACAAAGATAGATAATCAGAGGGCGGCATTGGGCACAAAACCTAAAGAAGCAGCAGGGATGATCAAAGTACTAAACTCTAAGACTAGGCAACAGTTACAAGAGATAAATATTCCAGTTAGGACAACTACTATTTTGGATATTAAGAAAGCCCTAATGAAGAAGAATCTACTGACTCAGCTGAAAACAAAGTGTGAAGCTTTGAACATTGCAGTCAAAATGTTTCATTTTAAATTCAGTATGTTGAATAAGAAAGGTTTACCAAAGTTAGTGTCATCAAATGATCAACTAGTAAAATTAGATGATTATTGTGAAAGATTATATACTATTGCAGCAGACAGCAGCCAATTTGCAAGGATAAAAACAAAGATTACTGGCAAAGAGTTTTTGGAAGCTTTGAGCCCAGACCGCACAATAAAATATGAATTTGATGAGATATTTAGAAGAATGGTAAATCTGGAGACACCAAGTGAGGAGAGGTGGGATCAATTATGTGAAACAATTGATTAACTTTCCATCCCAACAAGAAGATAGCACAGCATTTTTTTGAACGAATAGTCATCAACAACTTCCTACCTAATAGGGACACATCATTCAGTAGTTCTCTTTTCCTATTTTCTTTTAGGCTATTTTTGTAATTAGTTTAGTATATTTTTTTTACTATCCAAACTAGTATAAATAACTCTCTTCTACGAGTTATTAAAGGTGGTACCTTTCCATAAGCAATTTTGTAAGCATTGATGTATAAGCCTTTTCTAGATCACTGATAATAAAGTGAAGGATTCTGAATTTCATATCATACAGTCTCATTTTCTTCTCTAATTCTTTCATGTGTTACATTCATTCTGTTAATTTTGCATATGTTTAAGTTTTAAAGAGATATCAGGTGAGAATAAATGTGTTACAATTATTCTTAAAATTCCTTCTAAAGTTATTATTATAAAGAGATTGAGATATTGGATTGTTTGTCTAAAAGGCTCCCTCTAAATCATAAAATTGTCAATATCTTATGTAATTTTAAGCATGTTTTGTTTAAATTTTTAACATTTGTCAAAGGTTTTCCCACTTATGATGATTTATCTTTCTATCTGAAATTTAAAGTAATCATATCTCCTTTCTATTCTTTTTGTACATCTTATCAACTTAAATCACTGTGTGAAGTTAAATAGCATCCCTTTGGTTATTTATTAGTACTATCTAAAAAGGGTTAAATACATCATTCTTATAATTTGTTTTATGTATTAGTCCTCCATAAAAAAACAAAACCAAAACCCAAAACCCGAAAACAAATATCTTAGATGCTTTGGTATGATCAATTGACCATTATCATCTCAGAGGTATAACATCAATCTGGTGTCATTGTCAGGGACTCGAATTTGATTAGTCCCTGTGGAAAAATAATATAAATCCTATTCCTTTAAAGGTGAACAAAAGTCTATATAGGTCAAAATTCTTCACTTGGCGACTCCACTGTGCCAAACTGGCACCCTTTAAGCACACTAGATCCCATTCTGAATCTGACACAATTAGCCCTCTACCAGATCCATAAAAACTTGTGAGAAGGGCCAATTCCAAAAGAAGACTTCATCCATCTTGTTCTTCTTCAGCCCTGCAGTCTGAAGATATATTATCATCAGATCCCTTTAGGAACATTCCATCCAATCCAGATTGGACACAATTATCACCTAGGGTTTCAGAACTTTTAGGTAAGGGAGTTGATTTTAAATCAGCTTTCCTTATTCACTCACTTGAAACATATCAAGTACCCTCACTACCATTAGAATCACCTAAATTTGAGGTTGAATTGGATGTTCATTTACCTGAATTCAAACCTACAAACTTCATATCCCCCACTACTTATTCATTCCCTTCTACTTCTGAACAACCTGAAGGGACCTTCTCTGTATACTCAAACCCACTCTTTGAAACAAAAGAGTATATTGAGTCACAAGTTCAAAAGTTAGCTATTAGGACTCCCTTAAATTCATTTAGGAGATCTCCTCCTTCTTCATCTCCTCCTTCTTCACCTCCACACAGATATACACCTTCTCTATCACCATCTTCCTCTTCTTTTTCATCATCTACCCAAACACCTCATACACCATCTTCTATTATGGCATTCCAACCCATTGTACAGGCTAGATATGCAGATTTATTTTTTCCTCAAAACCTCGATGCATTCCCTCCTAGATATTTAAAACATCTTCCTAGGTATAATGGAGAAATTGGTTCCTCAGCTTAGGACCATCTTCAAGCATTTCTAGATTTTGCAAATAATATGAACATAGAACAAGAAAATGTTTATATGAGGTTGTTTGTCCAATCTCTTGAGGAAAATGTTAGAACCTGGTTTAGGCAGTTACCTACAAATTCAATTAGGTCATTGGAGGAGTTAACAAATATATTCAAAAAGAAATTGAGTGTGAAGAAAGACCCTCTTTACTTTTAGACTGAGTTTTAAGAATTAAAACGAAACTTTGGTGAACCTGTAGCTGATTTTATTAAAAGGTTCAACAAACTTTACCATAAGATGCCTCCTAATTGCAAACCCCTTGTAGTAGCAGCCAAATATAGGTTTTCAAAAGCCTTTGAAGATGATTTTGTTGTAATGTTAAGAGAAAGAACTTCTAGGACTCTTGAAGACATGCAGACCAATGCTATAGAGGTGGAAGCAAATAGGGCTGCCTCAACCACCTTGAAAGATAAAGAGGAAAAGGCCCAAAGAAATCTTAAATCTAGTCAAGAGGCCTCTACTTCTTCAAAAACTAAAACTGAAGATTCCAAAATTGATGAGATCACTTCACTTCTTAGAAACCTATCCAATAGAATTTCCAAGATTGAAACTCAACCCAGAACAGTTCAACAGACGATCACTCAACCTCAAAATCAAAATCAAGGTCAATACAAAAGAACTCCACAATTACAAATTCTTCAAAGACCTAGTAATGATCAACAGGTTCCAACTCCTTTGTTGATCGATGATCAACAGCCTGATGACAATACCATGACTATCACTGAAGATATTAACAACATGGATACCTCTTCTGGTCAAACCACTATTGTTCCTCTTTCACAGAATAAACAAATTCAAGAAGATCAGGAATCTTCACAGGTTTCCAAATACCATGCCTTCTCTGAATTTCTAATTGCAGAGCTAAACAAAAGATATGATCTCAGACCTAGACCTGGCCCCAGAAGACCTCTTAAGGAACCTCCAACAATTGAACCTCATACCAAAGCTGTTGAAACTCAAACAACTATTATTCGACCATTAAATCAGTCAACTGATACAGCTCAAATTGATAAAATTGTCTTAACTACATTTAATGTTGAAAAGGAGTTAGAAAGAGTTAAGATCCGTATACCACTTTCAGAACTTTCAAAAAACCCTAGATATAAAAATCAAGTTTCCAAATGGATACAAAACACCTCTATTGATGCTGAAAGCAATGTTATTAGCCTTCTGGATGAAAAACCAGCAATTATCTTTTGTCCTAGCTCAGATATGGTAGATGAAATAGTACCCCCTTTCTATGTGACACTAAATACAAATGATTGCATGTTATACAACTGTATGCTTGATTCTGGAGCATCACATAATCTCATGCCAAAACCCATCATGGATCATTTAAATCTTGATATAACTAGATCCTATCATGATTTGTACACCTTTGATTCCAATAGGGTACCTTGTCTAGGATTGATTAAGGATTTAGTAGTCACTCTTGCCCAAATCCCAGTAAAAAGCATATTATTAGATATAGTTTTCACTGATATCCCTCCCAAATTTGGAATGCTCATTTCAAGATCTTGTTGTGCCAAATTAGGGGTAACTCTTCAGATGGACATGTCTTATGCCATTATTCCAGTTTATGGGGGAGAACAACTTAGGTTGTATAGAGAAGTTAGATTTGTGCACACTATATGCAAAATATATAAACCAAAGAACCACACCGTTTATGCTATTGATCAAGATTTTAGCTACTTTCAACTCTCTTCAAATCAAATACATGAATCTCAAGTAAAAATTGAAGATGTAGTTGAAAACCTATATCAAATCAAATTGATGTGTGGAAGCTATTCTTTGAGGGCTCTTATACAAAGGATGGAGCAGGGGCTAGGGTATTATTAATCTCACCAAAACAATAAAACATTACACAATCATGTAAACTTGATTTTGAAGTTACCAACAATGTAGCAGAATACGAGGCATTCCTTCTAGGACTACAGTTAGCCAAAAGTTTAAAGGTACACAACCTGAGTGTTTTCACTGACTCCGAACTCATTGTGAGACAAGTTAGGAATCTTTTCCAAACAAAGAATCCTAGGCTTAGGTCTTATCGAAATGAGATTTGGGATTTCATTGAAAAATTATTTAATGCCTTCAATATAACTTATGTCCCTACAAATGAAAACATACATGCAGATCCTTTAGCTGTCTCTGCAAGCTCATTTAAAATTCCCGATCAAACATGTGTTATACCAAATCTAGGTCAAATACATGCCATCCATACCAGATAACCAAAAGCACTGGCAAGTGTTTAAGGATGATGAACAACTAAAAGCTTTCCTTCAAGTTGTAGGTGAATTTTCTCTTCTGCAAATTGATGAAGACAATATTGACATGATTAAACCTCAAGCTAATGATGATACAGAACTAAACTCCAAAATTGTCGATCATGACATCATACAATTATCAAACAACTTCATTCCTAAAGGGTTAATTCCTTTAGAGAAATTATTCGATTATAATGATGTCCCTCGAAACCCTCCATCCATTTCTCTTGAAGATGACATCGAAGAAATCAATATTGGAACCCAAGAACAAGTGCAAAATATAAAAATCTCTACATCTTTAGCCCCAGAAGTTAAAAATGAATATCTTAAGTTACTTAAAAAATACAAAGATGTTTTTGCTTGGTCTTATGCTGATCTTAAAGCCAATGACACATCCCCCATTGAACATAAGATCCCATTAAAAACTAAAGCTAAACCCTACTAGAAAAAACTCAGAAGAATTAACGCAGTTCTTCTACCAACTATTGAGAAAGAGCTTAAGAAAATGTTAGATGCACAGATTATTCTTCCACTAAGATATTCTAATTGGATTGCCAATCTAGTACCTGTCAGGAAAAAGAATGGTGAAATTAGACTTTGTGTTGATTTTAGAAACTTAAATAAAGCATCACTAAAGGATAACTATCCATTACCTAAGATGGATCAGTTACTTCAACAAGTTTCTAGAGCTAACAGACTTTCTATGTTAGATGGTTTTTTTGGTTATAATCAAATTATGGTCGACAAGGTGGATAGGGAAAAGACTGCCTTCACAACACCTTGGGGTACTTTTATGTATGCTAGGATGCCTTTTGGTTTGACAAATGCAGGAGCTACATTCCAGAGAGCTATGGATATAGCTTTTGTAGGCCAGGTAAATAAATTTCTTGTTATTTATCTTGATGATCTTACAGTCTTTTCTAATTCTGATCAAAAACATTTAAAGCACTTGATGAAGGTTTTTGAAAGATGTAGGAAATTCAGAATATCGTTGAATCCAAAGAAGTCTATTTTCTATCATAGAAGGGAAATTTCTCGGCCATATAATTTCTAAAAATGGAGTAATCATTGATCCAAACCAAGTATCAGTCATTCAAACATTATCATTACCTAGAAATAAAAAGGAAGTTTAGGCTTTCCTTGGTAAAATCAACATTTTAAGAAGATTCATACCCAATTATGTTGAAATTGTCAAAGATATAACTGATATGATTAAAAAGGGTCATGAGGTTAAATGGATTGTCTCTTCCAGACATGCATTTGATCAAATCAAGAAAGCTATTTCTGAAGCCCCAACCTTGGCTAGTCCTGATTATACCAAACCATTTAGTATTTTTTCCTTTGCCTCTGAAACAACCCTTGTTGTTGTTTTACTACAAAAGAATGAAGATTCCCATGACCAACCTATAGCCTTTTTCAGCAAAGTCATGAGAGATGCTAAGCTCAAATATGAAATAATTGAGAAGCAAGCTTATGCCCTAGTCCAATATTTGAAATCTTTTAGGATGTATGTTTTACATTCAACCATTATAGCTTATGTCCCCAACAGTGTTGTTAAAACAATGCTCACTCAACCAGATACTGATGGGAGGAGAGGTAGATGGACCACCCAAATTTTGGAGTACGATCTAACTATCAAAACCACGAAGCTATTAAAGGGTCAAGGATTAGCTAAGCTTCTAGATGAGTCCAACTATAAAGTGTTAGGCATCAATTCTGTTTTGGAAATACCATGGGAGAATCCACAAGAACCTTTTGTCTATGCAAAAGGGGAGAATCCACAAGAACCCTCCCAAAATTTAAATGAGGAGAATCCGCAAGAACCTTCCCAGCATCCTGAAGAAAAGAATCCACAAGAACCTTTACCTTCAGATCAGACCATTTTTGTACATATTGATGAGAAATTTTTGTTATCAAATTGGTATCAAGATATTGTAAATTTCTTGATTCATTTTGAATGTCCTGCACAATTTTCCAAAAGTCAATGTAAAACTCTCAAATTGAAAGCAGTCAAATATTGTATCATAAATGAAAATCTGTACTGGAAAGACCCACTCAATATCTTATTATTATGTTTAACAGAATCAGAGACTGAAGGGATCATTGACCAGTTTCATGCAGGATTTTGTGGAGGACATTATGCTTGGAGAGCAACAGCATATAAGATATTAAGGGTAGGATTTTATTGGCCAACATTGTTCTTACAAGTAGGAGCAAAGGTCAGAAGTTGTGTCCCTTGTCAGATGTTTGCTGGTAAGCAAAAACTAGCAACTCTTCCACTCATCCCAACATTGGTCTCAGCACCTTTTCTCCAATGGGGATTAGATTTTATTGGAGAGATTCATCCTACTTCAAGCAATCAACATAGATGGATCCTCACTGCAACAAACTACTTTACTAAATGGGTGGAAGCAATTCTAGTAAGAAATGTTACTGATTCAGTAGTGATAAAATTCATTGAATAAAACATTTTATCCATGTTTGGGTGCCCACAATAGAATGTTACTGGAAATGCCACAACATTTTCTAGCGTTAAAATGATTGAATTTTTCCAAAAATATCATATTTTTCTACACCATTAAACTCCATATTATCCTCAAGGAAACGGTCTCGCAGAATCATCTAATAAAAGTCTGGTAAAGGTTATCAAGAAAAATTTAGAAGATCATAAAAAGAGTTGGGACAGTTAAATAATTTATGGAGTCTAGGCAAACAGGATTACTCCAAAGAGATTTACTGGAAAATCTCTTTTTCAGTTAATTTATGAGAAAGATACAATTTTCCCTACCAACTTGGCTTTCCCTGTTTTAAAGTTTATGTAGGAATCAACTGATGAACTTGATGATTTTTCAAGGAGTATAAATCAAATCATTGAACTAAATGAGAACAGAGATGAAATCCAATATAAATTGAAAAAATATCAGACTAAAATGAAGAGCCTGTCTGATAGAAGAGCTAGGGAAAGGGACTTCAAGGAGGGAGATTTAGTTCTAAGATGGGATTCCAGAAAAGAAGACAAAGGAAAACATGGAAAGTTTGACAACCTCTGATTCGAACCTCTAAGTATTGTTGAAGTAAAAGGATACAACGCTTTTGTGTTGCAAAATCTAGAGGGACAATATTCCACATTTCCTATTAATGGAAGATTTCTGAAACATTATATTCAATATTGAGAAGTTTGAAATAGATTTTACTACCATCATTGTAATAAGTCTTATTTTTATTTATCTTTCCAACTGTTAGGATTTTTTACAGCAAAGACTCCAAAGCCCGAGGAGAAGGCACATGGATCTGCAAGTTCTTTGCATTCTACAGGAGAAAGCAGTCCCCAGCTGGAGCGGATGTTGTAACATTTTTGTTTTTGATAAGTTAGTCATTAGTTGAAAAAAATCAAAATGCCATTGAAAAATGATAAGTTAGGATATGGACCAAAAACAAAATTGAAAATAAAAAATGTTAGGATTTATTATCATTTCAGGTCCATATCATAAATAATGATAGGGTAGTTGCTCTAAAAAAGGAAGGCAAGTGATAAAATGTTAGATAAGTAATAAAAAGAAAAATATTTGCTTTAGAAAATTAAAATTAAGGTCGTTAGTTCAAACACGCCTTTGAAATTTGTTGTTTAGTTTAAATAGTGCTTAAATTCCTTAATCGGGGTTTAATTATTGTGATAAACTTGATCACCTTGTTAATAGTTAATAACGCATGATTTTGTCATATGGACGGAAGCGAAAAAAACGTCAAATTAGCACCAAATAACCGACGGGCACTTTTCATAAGACATAATTCACTTCGCCTTCATCAACAGCGGAGGAAGCATTTCAGCCCCCCTTCAATCGTTTCCTGTTAACGCAATGGGGGGGTCTGAAAAGTTGCTTTAATGGCCGCCCTCCTTTGCTATGTGTCACTCCCATAGAATTTTGGGCCCCCAAAGTACAAAACCGTAAACCACCTCACCACCCCCCCCCCCGAAATCTCACCAGTGGCTTCCTCCTTTCCAACGGTTAACCTTGCTCCCGCGCCATATCATCCGCCCGATATACCCTTCTCCATATGGAAGCCGCCACGTCATAAATATGTTATCTCTCACCCACTCACAAGCTACCATGCCACAAAGTCATTGTGCCATACGATCCTATCCTATTGCCAGCCTCATTTAACTGTTTACCCTCTCGTTAGACATTAATCCCGCTCCTCTGTAATAAATTACCTACGGTTAGATTTAAACGGAAAATTAAGCCCAATTTTACTTATAAATAGCCCATGGCTCTACTCTTTACCACTTTTATGCTTCCATCCATTTGCCTAAATATTTATTCGTTCTGTGTATATTTTCCCCTGTCATCCGTCTTTCAGTTAAATCAGTGTCCAAATCCCCCCTGCAGCAAGATGGCTCCCAAAGTTAAAAATCAGATAATTGTCGAAGAAGTGAATCCATCTACCGCCTTGCTTGACTTTGATCATCTTCCCCTTGTAGACTCCTTGTTCAAAGTCACGGACTGTGAATGCGAATTCAATTTCCACGAATTGCAGTTGTGGCTAAAGCATAAATATACAAACAAAAAAGATCATATTCGTTTTTGGGAGACACTTTTTCCCTTGTTCTCCTTTCCCAAAACTCATCATTTCCCTGATTTGATCACTTGGTGTCAAGCCAGGTATGATCATGTGCAAAGAACAGTGATGACTCAGGATGGAAAAATCTTGATCACCATTACTGCTCAGAGTATAAACCAAATGCTAATGATACCTTCATTTGGCTCCCTCAGCTACTTCTCACCAGCAGCGCTCATGGACCTTTACAATAAACACACCTTCCCATAGAGAGTCATTATCTTTGAACTTTTTCTGCCAGAAGATGTTGAATTACCCAAGAGAAACCCACCTTATTCATCTTCTATGTTCCCTAAAGCCACTAGACATATCATCTCCCTACTATCATACCTCCTAGGCTATGAAAATGATCAACTTGTTGATGAATCCATCCTTGGATTCTTTTCCATTTTCAGTAAGGAATATCAACATGCTTTCATGTATAATTATAGCTAGTTCTTGGCTGATAATATACATGAAAATTTTATGAATTTTACCATACAAGGAGTGTTCAAATATAGCTCAGTCATAATCCATTTGATTTTGTTTCAGGAGGGAGATTCATTGCACATTCAGCTTAACAAACAAGATGAGCAAGGAGTGAATCAATTAGTGATTCACTGGACAGATTTAGTTAAAGCAGCAGCATCAAAGTTTACATTATCTTAGGTTTTTAGATTCTTTTGTTCATCCAGTTCTCCAATTACTCAATAGCCAAGCATAGCTTAGAATTGGAGAAGCAATTAAGAAAACATTGCACCTATCTAAACAGACCAAGACTGGTGACTAGTATATGTACCAAAACTACACTGAAATTAGGATATATGGCAGTGAGTTAGCTCCATACAAACTTCCTAAGTATGTGCCAATGAGGATATTCTCACTGGAATACATCAGCCAGACGATAAATATGGATGAATTCCATTTTGTCTCAAGTAAGGAAAAGTCACAGTTCAAACTCAAAGCCAAGGTAGGGACATTCATTTGTAATACTAGGTCTATAGCTACAGAGGCAGACAAATTATTGAAGAGAATGAATCTCCGGCCAAGCTTCACCTGGTCTTATGATCCTTTCGAGATCATTTCAGCCCTTAGAGTTCAGTTGAAGGCAACACCTTACGACCATACTCCTAGGCCAGAATTGGAGAAGTTTATGAACCATGAGCAGTGGTCTCAAGGGACTCTCTTAGACACAGATGAACAAGTTATAATCACTCCACAGGAAAATACTCCAGTCACTCAGAGCACTCAACACAAAAGATCCAGAGAGGAAACTCAGTCAACTACAAAATCAATTAAAGAGTATTCTATACTACAAAATAAATTGAACATCGTATTGTCAATATCATCAGGTAGTAAGCCACCGAATATAATTGATCTTGGAGATTTAGAAGATATTTCATCAGCAGGGACCACTAATCCCAAACCTCCTTCTACTTCTTCAACTCCTTCTTCAGGTGAACCTATGGAGATTATTCAATCAACTGAGATCAGCTCAGCAGAAGATACTAATATCTTCTCAACATTTCTGGAAATTAAACAAAAGAATGAAACTCTTAATTCACAAATGTATAGCTAGTTTTGGAAACAGACATCCAACTCTCAACACAGACTTCTCTCTGCCTTTGACAGTGAAAGAGGAAGAATTCAAATGGAATTTTTGCAAGCTCAAATTCCATTTCCCAAATCCACTGCAAATTACAGGAAGACCATATTTTCAATTGATGTAAACCAGATACATCCTATTGATCAAGTGAATTTGCATAGGCAATCAAGGGAAATGTTATTTTCAACAATGACTACAACTGCCGTGTCTCTTTCTAAGCTCAGAACTGCCTTGTCAAATATGCAGTCACAACTTAAGATTGAAAAATTGTCATCTTTAGCTAAAGATAACAAATTAAAGTCTTTAGAAGATATTATTGTTAAAATTGGATATGATCCCCAAGACTGTAAAGCAATTGAAGAAATACTCAAGAAGAAGAATATAGAGATAACAACTTTGAAGAAACAGTTGAAATTGCCTTCAACTGAGGATCCACAAACCAAAGAGATGGCAGAAAATGAACAGCACAGGGAAGAGATGTTGAAGCTCATTATTGAGCAAAACATACAAATCAACAAAATGGAAGAGCAAATAGAACAACTGCTCAAGGAAAAGGAGGCAGCACAGCTTGTTGTAACCTTAGTAGCAGCAATTCCCATAGCAAGTACAAAGCCAAGCTCATCTCCTACTGAAATTTCTTTATCTTCAGCAACAGTTGAAACAACAAGGTTATCACAGGAGTTATAGGCAAAAAAAAAATAGAATGAAAAGTTACTCCAGAAGTTCCAAACCTTGGAGTCACAGAAGGTAAAGAATGATACCTTGTATATAGAAGAAATGCAAAAGTCACACAGGTTAGAACTCAAGGTTAAACAATTAGAGAGTAATACTCTAATGGCAGACACTTTAGCCCAGGCCAAAGAGGACATTCGGTTAAATATCAGCCACTCCATAACAGAAGTATGGCCATCCATACAAATTATTTTTGAGCAACAAGAATTGATTGCTAGATGCAGAACAGAGATAGATAATCAAAGGGCGGCATTGGGCACAAAACCCAAAGAAGTAGTAGGGATGATCAAAGTACTAAACTCTAAGACTAGGCAACAGTTACAAGAGATAAATATTCCATATAGGACATCTAATATTTTGGATATTAAGAAAGTCCTAATGAAGAAGAATCTACTGACTCAGCTGAAAACAAAGTGTGAAGCTTTGAACATTGCAGTCAAAAGGTTTCATTCTAAATTCAGTATGTTGAATAAGAAAGGTTTACTAGAGTTAGTGTCATCAAATGATCAGCTAGTAAAATTGGATGATTACTGTGAAAGATTATATACTATTGCAGTAGACAGCAGTCAATGTACAGGGATAAAAAGACAGATTACTGGCAAAGAGTTGTTGGAAGCTTTGAGCCTTGACCCCACAATCAAATATGAAGTTGGATATATTTTTCTCACTAAACCCAATTTTGAAAGATACACCAAGTTGATGAGATATTTAGAAGAATGGTAAATCTAGAGATACCAAGTGAGGAGAGGTGGGATCAATTGTGTGAAACAATTGATTAACTTTCCATCCCAACAAGAAGACAGCACAGCAGTTTTTGAAGGAACAGTCATCAACAACTTCCTACCTAATAGGGACACATCATTCAGCGGTTTTCTTTTCCTATTTTCTTTCAGGCTATTTTTGTAATCAATTTAGGATATTTTGTTTACTATCCAAACTAGTATAAATAACTCTCTTCTACAAGTTATTAAAGGTGGTACCTTTCCATAAGCAATGTTGTAAGCATTAATGTACAAGCTTTTTCTAGATCATTGATAATAAAGCAAAGGATTCTGTATTTGATATCATACAGTCTCGTTTTCTTCTGTAAGTCTTTCATGTGTTCCATTCATTCTATTAATTATGCATATGTTTAAGTTTTATAGAGATATCAAGTGAGAATAAATGTGTTACAATTATTCTTAAAATTCCTTCTGAAGTTATTAGTATAAAGAGATTGAGATATTGGATTGTTTGTCTAGAAGGGTCCCTCTAAATCATAAAATTGTTAGTATTTTATGTAATTTTAACCATGTTTTGTTTAACTTTTGAACATTGGTCAAAGGTTTTCCCACTTATGATGATTTATCTTTCTATCTAAAATTTAAAGTAATCATATATCTTTTCTATTCTTTCTGTACATCTTATCAACTTAAATCATTGTGTGAAGTTAAACAGCAGCCCTTTGGTTATTTATTAGTACTATCTAAAAAAGGTTAAATACATCATTCTTATAATTTGTTTTATGTACTAGTCCTCCATAAAAACCAAAACCCAAAACCTCAAAACCCCAAAACAAATATCTTAGATGCTCTAGCATGATCAATTAACCATTATCATCTCAGAGGTACAACACATTGTCATTTTCTCGAAAACTTCCCGACCAAGCAACCTAGCTTCACCCAACCTCCCTGAACTAGCACTACATAATCTCAGTCCTCTATTGTGACCTTGCCTCTTGGGGCTATGCAATGCGCAGTTCCTGCCTCCCAGAACTGCTGCACTACGAAGCTTCTGTGCTCAAGCCCTGACCTTGACTCCCATAATTGCGCAATTATTTCTCCCAACCTGGCTTAAACTGCGCACTGTGTAGTCTCTAGCCTCAAGCTCATCCTTAAGCTCCTTAATTGAACAACTACGTAATGGCCCAGCCTCTCTTTTCTCCTTGAACTGCACAATGTGCTCACCCAGTGCTCATCCCCTCAACCTATCACACTGACTCTCATAACTGCGCAGTTTGTCCCATCAGCCCAACCTGAACTGCACAATGCACAATCTCAAGGCTCAATTGACTACTTTAACTGCACAACTGCACAGTCATTGAGCCCTTCTCTCGGCCTTCCATCTGGTTTTGGCTCAGTCAATGGATCAGCATGCACAATCTTAGACTAGGGGGTTTTCGGACTGATGTCGTCTCGTCATGAGTGAATTGTAGAAACAGGTACCTTATTATGTCATGGTGAGATGATGAAGAAGGAGATGAAGGAGCGCAACATGCAAAAATACATTCTTGTAGTTGAGTCTGCAAGTTGATCTCTTAAGAGCAAGAAAAGGGACACCAATTTGCAATCACCATTCAAGTCTTGAGATCTGTAACAACCCTGGTGACAATTCCATGTAATAAAAAATAAAGGCAAAAATAATAACCACAGCTGATGGGACTCTTATTCCAAGCTAAATGTTGGGCAAGGCATCCTAGTTTGGGTGTTCATTTGGTTTATTATGGCTAAGGAAATTGGCAAAGACAATGACTAAGGCTTTGGAAAGGCAAAATGGCATTTTTGGCCATTTATATATGGAAATAATGGAAATTAGTAGAAAAGGAAGGTGAAAGGTCATAGGTTGATGTGAGGAGGAAAATGAAGGAAAAGAATGGAAAATGAAAAAAATAGAGGCCTAATTGATAAAAAGGCTTATGAGGATCAGTTGGTACCTTTTATCGGTTCAATTTTGGAGCTCTTTCATTGTTCTCTCTCTCACACTCTTGGACACTTAGAGTTTTTTTGGAGCACTTTGGCATTGGATCAGGAAAGGAAAAGCAGGCAAGAGGAAGGAAGGAGCAAGAAATGAAGAGTAGGATCAAGCGGCTACAATAGGATTCTTTGCAAGTATCGATTTTCATGTGTGTTTTCCTTGCTAGATTTGGCATGCATGGTATTGCATGTGGTTCTCTGTTGTTATGGCATGGGTTTTCCTAGGTGTGACAATGTTTTTATCCTAGCCTTACCATTTCTAGATAGTCATGGTTTGATGGGGTTCTCATGTTTTGGTTGAGCTGGATTGTCGAATGGATTCAAAGTTGAATGAGGTGGATCTCTGAAGGAAAGAACACATGGCATAGTGATCCCTGAACCAGACTGTGGATTGCGATAAAACCACTGGCCTAGTGACCCATGAACCAGATTGTGGTTTGCGGTAAATCCAGGTATTGTGTGCCCCGGTAAATCCTAGAGGTGGTTTCCCTTGATTAGGCCTAGGAATCCTTGTCGGTGAATGTCGGGATATACGGTAAATATTAGAGGGTGGAGTCTCGGTTTAGGGCCTAGTGATCCCTGGATCGCACTGTGGATTGCGGTAAAGCCTAAGAGACTAGGAGACAGGAAAATTCATCACAGTGTAGGTGGATAAATCTGGTGGCATCAATGCTTGTTTGGGCCTAGTTATCTGATGGAGATCATGGTAAAGTCTGTTATTACATGTTTATTGTGTTGGCCTAGTGATCCAGTGTGGATTGCGGTAAAGCCCGGTTTCTATTGATGAGGGTGAGGTGGTTTAGCCTCGGGATGCCCTATTTGGTTCTTTTGGTTTGTGTCCCACATTCATGCTTGGAATATGGTATGGGGGTGATTGGCTGAAGAGAGATGTGGCTCAGCCAATCTATGGTCGGGTGGAGCGTGGTAGTCCCATCCCAAGTTGGATTTTGCATTTGTTAATAGATGGTATCTTATGTATAAATGTATTGATTTATATGTGAATTATATGGCTGATGTATCCTTGATATTTCTGTGGTTATTATGCTGGTTATAAACATGTATTATGACAGTGATAATGTATAGCCCTCCTCATGTTTTGATTTGTAAATAAATGAATAATGTATCTATGACCTAATAGATGATAATGCACCTAATGATATAAGGGAAAGATGCTTCTTAGTGATTCTGAGATAAGTATGAGACCCCTATGCTTAGATCTGTTGTTTAAACCTATAGATTAATATTTGTGACATGTTTGATGAAACGTCTATCATGGCTAGTAGGGGTCCAGTCTAGTCCTAAGCAGTAAAAGTTTCATTGAGTTCTAAGCAGTAAACTAATCTTTGGAGCCTCCTGGACACATGCTTGTCCATATCAAGGGAGCATCTAGGGGATTAATGGTTAAAAACTTCAGTTGGTCTCAGGGGTTGGTTACTTGAGTGGTTGGGTTGGCTCCTGGGAGTTTTCTTGCTGATGTGGAAGGTTTTTGTGGTGTGTTTCCGTCAATTCTGCTTCCTTAAGGTCACTTAGGAGGTTGAATCCCATTATAGTGGTCTCTTGTTGCATATTTATCCTGGTTGTTCGGTTACTTGGGTAGATGTGGGATGAGGGTGCTACAAAGTGGTATCAGAACGGGTTGCGCTCTCTTTGGGTCATATTTGATACCACAGAGTAGTATCATAGCACGGTTCACCCTTGCACTGGATGGGCGGTGTGTGTTGGTCATGCATTCATGTCGGTTGCACGTGTGTTAATCATCTTTGTAGTCTATATGCTTGTTGCATATGCATGGTGTTGGTCATGGTTGTAGTGATGTCGCCATGTGAAAGAGGATGTTGTTGTTGTGAAGTGTGTCGCCATGAGTGTGTGATTGTCTATGTGTTGTTTATGCTTGCGTATTGTCAGTGTACATTGTTATGTTATTATTGTCATGCATGAGGTCATGGTATGTGTAGTTGACATGGTCATGCATTAATGACTGGACTCTAGCTAGAATGATGGTTACATGGTTATATGCTTGTGTATTATATGTATATATGCTATCATGAATATTTTGTACATGTACTACGATGATTTGGTTGATTTTTCAGATGACATATCCTCCCCAAATTATGCTAAGGTATGTTGGTTTATTGTGATTTGGTTTAGCTAACATATTATGCCTTGCAGGAAAGAGATCAAAAATGACTAGCAAGATGGTAGACTATAAAGATTCTCCCTATGAATCAGATGAGAAGCGTGGTGTTGTGCACTCTTCTGACTTAGTAGACACATTGAGAAGCTTGAAGGGATAAATAAGGAGTTGTAAGGTGGACAATGAAAAAATCATGCAAGCACAAGAGAAACAAGTAGAGGTTAATGCAATACTCCTTCAGAGTTTTTCAGAATTGCACCGACTGGGGCCACTTTGGATCAGTCATGGGTAGGAGGACATAACTAATGGGGTATATGGAAGTAGGTCTCATGGTGGTCACAGGGCAGATAGAGATGACACAGTGAGAGATGGTAGGTTGTTGGATACTTCGGATAGGAGACGTGATGGATATAGGTATTATTATAGTTTCGGTTCTAACAAGCATCATAATCGTCATCGTTATCACCCTTACAGGAGGAGTGATAGGGAATACTTTCCAGATGAATTTAAGAAAGAAAATCCACCTACTTTTGATGGCGAGTTGAAGAAACTAGAAGATGCAAAGGCTTGGATACTTGGGATGAAAAAGTTCTTTGAGTTACATGAGTACACAAAAAACATGAAGACCGGAATTGTTATCTTTAGCCTGAAAGGTAAAGCAAATATCTAGTGGAAAGATGTGAAGAGAGTCAAAGACATCAGGATAGAGGACTTGAGTTGGCATGAGTTCAAGAAGATTTTCAAGAAGTACTTGTCAGAAAGGTACTATGACAGTAAGGCCAAAGAATTCGATGAGATAAAGATGGGATCGATGACAAACAAAAAATACACAACTAAGTTCCTGGAGCTATTGAGGTATGTACTGTATCTTAAAGATGAGAAGGTTAAAGTTCAGTGATTTGTCAGTGGTTTTCCATTAGCATTTAGAGATCGGATTAGGTATGATGAGCCTCAATCACTTGAGGAAGTTATTGGGAAATTGAAGCATTGTTATGCGCAGACAAAGCGTAACAGTGAATCTCAGCAAGGATGGAAAGGGAAAGATAAAGGTAAAGGTAAATGGCAACTGAAAAGAACAAGGCCTCAGAATGCAAAAGAGAAAGAAAATGTGGCACCACAAAAGATGTTCAATGCAGCTAGACAGGAACATGGATCACAACAGCAGCATAGAAGTGATGGTACTGGACGGTTGGAGTGTTGGACATGCGGTAAGGAACACCTTAAGAGAGATTTTCCACAGAATCGAAGTCGTAGGCCTCATATCTATGGAGCATAAGAGGTGCAGACTATTGGGGATGTTGGACAAATCATTCCTCATATCTATGCATCTCTAGATAACAAATAAGCAGACCATCAGGCATCTATCATTGAAATGGACGATAAGCTTTGTGATCAAGTTGTTTCTATTTTGATTGACCATGGATCTAATTATAGTTATGTTATTCCTGACTTGGTGGATAAGAGTAGTTTGAATAAAGAAGTGCATGCAAAATCTTGGTTAGTGCAGTTGGCTACAGATACAAAGAAAAGAGTTCATCATTGGGTAAGAGCTTGTGCATTTGATTTGAATGGCATGTCTATAGCAACGCATTTGAACGTATTGCCATTGGGATCATATAGTATACTACTAGGTATGGACTAGCTATACCTTCACAAGACCAAGGTGGATTGTTATGACAAAGCATTTGAGTGCTTGGATGACAATGGGGAACCAAGAGTCTTATAGGGAAAGAAGAAATCCACATCATTTAGGATGGTGATAGTTATGCAAGCCAAGTGTAGTTGCAGGGAAGGGTGTGAGTTATTTGCATTACATATCTCTAGTGACAAAGGTAAGGAAGTTGAAGATGTAAATGTTTTGAGCAGGTACCTAGTTCTACAGCAGTTTTAGGATGTATTTCCCACAGAGATTTCAGAGTTGCCACTTCACAGGGAAGTAGACATTTCTATTGAGTTGGTGCCACGGGTAGCTCCAGCATCAAAAGCACTTTACAGGATGAAAAAAACTGAGTTGGTAGAGTTAAAGTTGCCGCTGAAAGAGATGCTTGACAAGGGATGCATTAGGCCAAGTGTATCACCTCAAGGCGCACCGGTATTGTTTGTAAAGAAGAAAGATGGTACTCTTAGATTATGCATTGACTTTAGGCAGTTGAACAATGTGACCATCAAGAACAGGTATATGTTACCGAGGATTGATGAATTGTTTGATCAACTGAAGTGAGCAGCAGTGTTCTTGAAGATTGATCTAACATCCGGATATCATCAGGTACACATTAAAGAGGATGACATTTACAAGGCATTTTTATGGACCAAGCATAGTAGCTCCTTTTAGTAGCAACTGATAAATTGGGGAGTAGGAGCTTCCTTTTAGTAGTAGCTGATAAATCCAAGGGTAGTAGTTCCTTTTAGTAGTAGTTGATAAATTGGGGAGTTGTAGCTTCCTTCAAGTGGCAACCTAAGAAACCAGCAAGTAGAAGCTTGTAGGGTAGTGATGTAAAAGCTAGTTGTAGCTTGCCTTGGATGAAGGAATAAAGAAGAAGATTTGTGCTTTTACATGTTAAATATGTGTATAAGAATGATTATGTTGATATGTCCTTATATTGATTATTGTTGTTACATGAATGGTTTGCAAAATTGCTTGAAAAAAATTATGTCAATAGTTGTATAATTTGGTCACACCACTGATTCCCCCCCCCCCCAGTGGTGTCTTGGTTTTTAACAGACATTCAATCTTCTAAGATAGCAAAAACAAAGTTGAGAAAGCCCTTTGCTCCTAGCTGAAGCTTGATCTAGCCCTTGGGTTTCCATTTTTGTTGAATCCATGGGGAGAGGGATATTTCAAAGGACCAAAGCCCCAATAATTTGTCAATGAGGGCATGATATTTCATATATTGGATATGCTCTCCAATACGAGTGGATCTAACCTCATACTTTGTATTAATGGCCACTTTTGGGATGTAGCTTCTTACGGGTCAACATTTAGCTTGAGCATTGTTTTGGTTCCCATTCAATCAACTTGTTTTATCAGATTTCACTTCTACATGCACCTCGGGTACGTTTGTTCCTGATTGGAATGTTGATCGCCTAGATATGTTATCTCCAGCTACAATATTGTTATAGGAGGGATAGTCATCCCTCTCATAGTATCTACCATGTGCAGAGTTTAAATCAATCACTACCGCTAGGCTACTATTGTTTAGGCTTTTCCTAAGAACTCACTCATAATCAATATATCTTATATATACATGATTTAGTTATTATATTCCTTTTTACATTAAATATATTAATTTAATTAATCAAAATTTGGAATTTGAATAAAATTATTTTTTCATATTATAATAATAACATAGTTAAAATAAATAACAGGTTATAGGAAAAAGTTACCTTAAATCACCTCTTATTAATAAGGCAAAGAAATATATGTGAAATTATATTATAGAAATGCCCTGAATCTAGAAGAAAAAAATATAAAACATTTACTTTTTTCATAAATATACTATTAAAAATATATTTTGTAATAAATAATACTCATAAATTATTTAATTAAAAAAAGTTTATTGTAAATTTTATTTACAATAATTATATTAATTTATTTTAATACAAGTAAAATAATTATAAAACATTTATTTTTTTACAAATATGCTATTAAAAATATATTTTTGTATTAAATAATACTCATAAATTGTTTAATTAAAAAAAGTTTATTGTAAATTTTATTTACTATAATTATATTAATTTATTTTAATAGAAGTAAAATAATTATAAAATATTAATTTTTTCATAAATATGCTATTAAAAAAATATCTTGTATTAAATAATATACATAAATTATTTAATTAAAAAAAAAATTATTCTAAATTTATTGCCTATAATTATATTAATTTATTTGTATTAAATAATTTTCATAAATTATTTAATTAAAAGAGTTTATTGTAAATGTATTTACCATAATTATATTAACTTATTTTAAAACAAGTAAAATAATTATAAAACATTTAATTCTTCATAAATATGTTTTTTTTTACAGAAACATTTAATTCTCATAGTAGCTGGGTGCCTTGGAGCTTTTCTTTAAAAGTTTCCAACTCTCTTTTTTCCCAATCTGTTTTGCGGCCTCTTGTGGATCTCTTTGTCGAGGCTTGTGATTCTCCTATTTCGCCTTCTTCCTCTGAGCCTTCAGATTCTTGCTCAACTTCCTCGAATTCTGCAGTGTTTCCTTTGGAACTCTCAGCGAAGCTTCTCCCCTTGGGAGAAGAGGGTGTACCTTTTGTGAGGAGGATTGATTTTGAGATATCTGCTTCCTGTGTTTCCTCTATTTGTGAGCTTAGAGGGGGAAATTTATTTTCTTGCTCCATTCTGACAAGGGGTTGCTGAAGAGGGGCTTGTTGAGGGCCTGTTTCGGTTGTACCAACATGTTTTTGGGTTGTCTTGGCATGCTTGACCTAATTCCAGCCTTCTTCTTTACCCTTATTTGGATCAGCATTGGATGGGCATCCTCTAGCGAAGTGGCCGTAAACATGGCATTTTCGGCACTTAAAGGGCCGTTGCTCATAATCAAGCTTTTGTAAATGAGTCCAGCTTCCTACTTTGATTTTGATGGCTTCCGAGAGTCCCACCTCAAAACCTACTTCTACGCAGATTCGGGCACAGTCATATTGATCTTTGTTGTTTGCCCGATCTCTGAATTTCCAAAGGGCGTTGCCAATGTGCTTCAACGAGTCCCAGTTCTAGCAATGCACTAGGAGATTTGAAAGTCTGACCCACACCAAAACAGTTGTAGGAACATCAACTGTAGGGTCGAAATCCGACGTCCATTTGTTGAGATAGAGGCCCTGGGGGCCCATCAAATAGGGTCCATTCTAGAAGATTAGATCCTTCTCTTCCTTAAAGGTGAATTCAAAGAGAAAAAGCCCTCGTCCTAAGAAATAAGATGTGACGCTATTCTTGTTGACCTAGTTCTCTGTGGACTTAGGAGAAGGCCATAGTCCGGTGAACTGACCAACAAGTGCTCACTCAGCCAAGGAAAGGGCGACTTGGATCGGAGTCTCTGACGGCAGGGAGATTTCAGCAAACGAGCCACACAGCAGGCTCTCAACGCTAGGAAATTTCAAGGCACCCTCTACTCCATAATTACTATAGTGAAAAATTCTTCATAAATATGTTATTAAAAAAATATTTTGTATTAAATAATGTTCAGAAAAATATGTTATTAAAATAATATTTTGTATTAAATAATGTTCAGAAATTATTTATTTAAAAAAAAAAATTATTTACTATAATTATATTAATTAATAAATTACAATTACATGACGTAAGAAAATAAGAAAATATTTTAGCATAGAATACTAATTTATTTAGAATATTAGTTTAATTATTAGTTCTATTTACAAAAAAAATTAACAAATTAAGTGATATTTATTTAGAATATTAGTTTATTTATTAGGTTTTTTAATAATATAAAAATTATTAAAATTATTTTTTTAATAAATTAAGTGCTATTGAATAAAATTGAATAAGGTTGTATGAGATTGAATAAGGATTGGCATTAGTCATTATTCTTTTTTTTAAATATATGATATTGTTTTTTTGGGTAAATAGTCTTGTTTTTATGGAAGAATTTCTTTTCAATTTCATATATGGAGATAACATTTCAGAGGAAGTTTTTTTGTTCTATGTAAATAACAACAAGACACTTTATGATTATCTTTCCCTGTGTCAAGTCCCTCTAGATTGAAGAGATGATAAAATAAAGATACATATTATGGCTTGACCTAAAGGGAAATGAAGATTTCACTCTTCAAAATAATAATACTATTAAAAGTAATTGTGATAACAAACTTCAGAGAAATTTAAAGTGATTAACAAAAGAGAGGGGGAAGCCTAAATTGCTACAAGACTCGAATGGTTTTTAACTTTTGAAGCATTCTTAGATGAATCCATTAGGATCAAACAATGGGTAACCATTAGAGGGAACTCGGACCATAATTTTATAGTGTTAGGAGTGGCTTCTACAATAGAGAACCCTACCCATCCCTTAAAATTTAATCTAAAGCAAATGAGAATGAAAGATTTTGTGGGGAAAATCAAATTAGGATCAAACAATGGGTAACTATTAGAGGGAACTCGGACCATAATCTTATGGTGTTAGGAGTGGCTCCTACAATAGAGAACCCTACCCATCCCTTAAAATTTAATCTAAAGCGAATGAAAATGAAAGATTTCGTGGTAACTTAAGAGAGTCTAATCCTCCTCAATTCTAACAAAATTTAAAAGGAATATATGCTATCTACTAACTAGGTAATGGAAACTCAAGAGCAAAGTATCATGGTTACGAAATAGATAATGCCAAATGTAAAAAGAATATAAACTTGTTTGGAAAATTGTTAAAGGAAACGGTACTTACGAATTCTTAAAGGAATTCTTCTTCTTTATATGCTATGAGTTTATAAAGGAAGAAGATCTGTGAAGAGCGGTGAAAACAACATAAACTCAAGGTCAACTTTCAAATACTCTTATTACAAAAAAAAAGTGTTTGAAGGAATAGGCTAAAGAGCATGAGCATAAAAAGGGGAAAAAATGAAGAAAAGACTAGCGCATATTATCCATAAGACATAAATTAAAATGAATATCATTATCCATATTTAGACTGAGATACTTTGCCTAAGCGTAAAATTCTTGAGAAACCTTTCTGCGTTACTAATTCTAGGCTTGTCACCTTTTATTTATAGACTCTAGATGGTCTGCTCTCAAGAAGAGCATGATGAGTAAATATTCAGTAGTATATAAGTAAGACAATGTAGATTTTAGGACAAACAACCGGTGGATGTATCATCCACCACCTCGCCTTGGATATTGGGAGAGCCGATGACTAACGATATTGTCGGTTAAAGGCCTTGTACCTGATTTCTCCGTCCAACTTGTTCTTTTGCGCAAACTGGTCATTTCCAACCCATGAGATTCACTTCAGACATTTAAAAACATTATTTTTCCAAGATCTATATTAAAATAAATAACAACCCGACAGTGATCAAAGACGGCCCAACGCCAGCTACTGCTTGTTCAAATACCTGTGAAAGGGGTATCAGCTACTGCTTGTTCAATTACCTGTGAAAGGGTATCAGCTACTGCTTCTTAAAATATGGGTGTTTAGAATGGCAGTAGTAATCATAGAACAAATGAAAAAATACTCGTTAGAAGAAAGACCTCAAAACCATGCAAGCCCTAATTTTGTGTAAGACTTTTAAATGATCGTAATTAGTAGACAGGATGCTAGCAGATGTATATACATTTATATCATGTGTTTGATTAATTATTTTGTTACTTTTCCTATCAACATCCAATAAAATCAAAACTTCAAATAATTTTTAACCAACAGAAGATATAAGAATGAAGGAAAATATAGATTTATCATATTTAATGGAGATTAAATGGAGCTCCGAATTCAAAACCTCTTATACATGGAGATGTATCCTTAACTAAAAGATCAAACTAGGGCCTTCCTGAGATTTGGGGTCTTCATTTTAGGAATGATGAACTTCGAAGTTCGAAACGTTCAATGAGTTATTGAATATAAATAAAAATACAATAATATTAACAAAATGAGAGATGAAACTAAACAGTTTGTCCTGTTTAGATTATTTCTCCCGAGTTAGGTCCATGGTGATGTTCCTCCTTGGGATTTCCTTTCAAACTCTGTGCTAAACAAATAGCTGTCTCTCTTGGTGAAACTTTTTCTTTTCCAAAAGGATTTAGCACACCTGCTAGTTCTTCTAGTCTATGTTGTTGAAGTAACTGTGCAGAAAGCTCCAACAAAGCTTCAAGAGCATCTGCCCTCTGACGATAAGATCGCGCATCAAGTCCTTTTCGGCAGTCTTCTTCTTCTTTGTGAGTAGCCAACTGCGGGGGCTGTGGTGAGATATGGCTAGTTATAGTACTTACAGACGGTACAGCTAGTACTCCTAAGTCATCCCTTTTCAAATCCAGCAATGTTTCAAGGTCCATATTTTGTGCATCCATCTCTCCTGTCTGTGTTCCTGAATGCTCACTGCCAACTCTAAATGTACTATGACGAATCACATGTATGACATTATTGAAAACAGGTTGGACGTGCACTGGGAGTTTCTCATTAATCTGGATGGTACCTTTTTCATGAGCTCCGTCTTCATTCTCGATCTCCTTATCAGCAGTTTCCAAATTTTTACTATCAGAAGTAGCAGTTGGACAGGTCGCATTATCCAAATCCTGCTTATTATCAGAATCCTGCTTAGTCAAACAAGATGAACAGGACTCATCACCTGTACTAGTAGAAAGGGAAAGGTTAGAATGATCTGGATTGGTCTGTGCCTTTAGCCAAGTCTCTTCCTTAACTAGCAACATGTCCTGATCAACCATGCTAGACCCACAGAATGAAGTTGAAGTTTGAATGACATCCGGTTTTATGTCCAGTCTTGGAGCAAAAATGGATATGTCAGGGTATTGGTCATTTAGTTGTGATTGCTTCTTATTTACTTCCAACTGTATTTCTTGCTTGTCGGAGAATACAGCTGAAGGTTCCATGGTCATCAACATCTCATCCTCATTGATTGTGTGCATTTTCTGTCCTGTCTTGACAGATAAATCACTGGAATGCATCTTCTGTACATCAAAATATTCCGCAACAGTTTTAATGGTACCTAATTGGCTAAATTCAGTTCCATAAACAATTTCATCTGTCTGTACAGATACATCATTTGTTTTCACAGTTTGTACATCACATTGAAACTCAGACTTCTCATGTTTAATCGATGGGCAGGAATGGGTTGGCAATCCCTGATTTTCTTGACATGTCTGAACAACATGATTTCCTACATCATCCTTTCTATCTGGCAGGCAAGATTGCTTGGGCATTTTCTCACTCTCTGAACTACAGACTGCTGGTGGTGAACTCCTCAATGGAACTGAGGGTTTGGAAGGAACAGGAGGTGACTTTTTTAATGGAATTGCAGAAGGTTGAGGACGTAGCTTCGACTTACCAACCTTTGCTCGATCTTCAACGGCCTGCCTTGGTGGGGGCAATGGAATTAGGTCAAGCCGGGGTTTACCTCTTGGTAAAAATTCAGCAGCTACTATCTGTAACAAAAAAATGAGGCACAATTAATATAGGCAAAAGAGCAAAATTCTGGTAAAATTCTTAACATTTTATGATATCCGAAATGTCATAACAAATATGAATAGTATAACTCACTGGATGCCCTACAGGAGGTGTCATATGTTGTGCCTTCAATAGGTCAGCCCTTGTTCTTGGTGGATTGGCAGCCTTGACAGAATTACTGGCTGGGCCACCAGCAGGAGCTGCTTGGATTAACCGATTACGTTTTGGTGTGGATGTTTTTGCCAGAGGTTTGGCGTCTTCAATCAATTCCATTGCAACCCTCTTGTCATCTTTAAGCTTCTTCTCACACTTCAATTTTTCCTCATCTCTCATTGATAATAAAGATGATTCAACTTTATCTTCTTCAGGGATTACATTGGGCATGGATGCAGCAGGAATAGGCTTTGTAACTGTTTCATGTCCTGGACTTCCTGTTGGCCATGATTGGCCAACATCCTCCTCGCCATTTAGATTATCTTCATTCAGCGTATCTCTAGCACTGCCTTCATACTCACAAACCATACTTTGGTTGCTTTTCCCATTTGAACTAAAGCAATCCTTCTCACTGCTTGACTGGCTACTGTTTGGACTTTCTCCCATGTTTTCCTGAATATCATGCACCTTACAAATCTGTGTACATGGTGAACCAAGGGCCTTGAAATTAGCTTCAGCCAGGCATTGAGAGATATACGGTTGAAGATAAGGATCCGTCAATAGTTCTGCAGCCTGTATATATGCATTTGCTACCGATATTAGTTCAGAAGAAAACAAATCATTCGAAATTACAGAACAAGAAGCATAAATACATATCACAAAGATAAAGCAATTAAAGGTTAGGACTTCACAGATGGCCTATGCTCTGGGTTCTTTCTCAGCATCATTTTGATCAGACGTTTCCTGCAACCCATGCCAAACAATGAAGGAGTAGGTTAAACTAGATTGATTAGAAAATTGTTGTACATTCTAAAAGACTAAATTGATTCAGAAAATAAAATATATAAATGCCAAATAATGTAGTCACTTACAAGGACGGAGAGTACATGCTAGGTAATATACCAATAGCTGAACGATTTATCTTGCTAATGAGTCCCCCCATATCCTGTAAAATAAAAAATAAAACAAAGACAGAACATTGCTTTTTAATTTTCTCCATTTAGTTGCCAACATAAAATGCAAAAAGAAAGAATCGCTGAAGATGCTATTAATGCAGAGTGTGCAAGGTCAATGCAGTCATCCATGTTAATCTTTATTTCAGTTAAGAAAGATGCAAACATTCATGTATACTACACTAAAATAACTGTGGAGAACACAGTTAATGGGATGTGGAAAAGGATGCTAAAAGAACGAAGGATTTGCAGCTGGGAAGTTCATCTCATAAAAGACAAAAACACTCCATACCACATGATCATTTATAATTTCAGTCCTTTTATCAAGAAAATCTCAAGCACCCACAAACCATATACAGAGGGAAGAAGCTTACAAATGCTCTGAATGCAGGTCGATGAGCGGTTATCTCAAACATACAGCAACCTGCAAAAGCATAGAGAAAATTGTAAAATGCATTATCAGAATTGACAAACATTTGTAAACATGGTAGCAATGTTTATATACACTGCAGAAAACCAAATAATAGAAATAAATATACATCATACCTAATGACCAAATATCTGATTTGAAGCCATAGGGGATATCTGCAAGAAGTTCAGGACACATGTAGTTTGGAGTGCCAACAACCTGCATGGTTGAATTAAACAACATCAGTTCACATATTAGATGATATTACTTTTGACACATACTGTGATGCATAGTATTGAACTGTTTAAATGAGCCAAATATTCAATGACCGTGCATAACACTGCTTCCTTATTGTTGAATCTAAAAAAAGATAGTAACAAGGAAGAAATAAACCGAATTGGAGAAAATTATTCTTAGAGTTTGTTGCTGGAAAAATTCCACGAGGAGTTTTAAGATGAGAAACCAGAAATGGCAGTACTTACCGAAGAAGTGAGATCATCTGCCTTAAGCAATTTGGCAAGGCCAAAATCACCTGCATATGCTCCACTAATTAATAGAAGCCCTTTGGTATAAAAGAAGAAAACACTAAAGGTTCATGAATTTGTTAATGTGTTTAATCTCTCATTTTCCTTAGCCTTGTCCTCAAATCAAAAACAAAGAAATTGAAACTAAAGCTACGTATCCAACAAGAAAGTAAGTTGTTCTAACCAGAACATGCTGCAATTTAATTGGAGCAAACATAACTCTAGAAACCTAATGATGGTCATTTAACATTTGACTTACCAAGACGAATGTCTTGCTCCTTTGTTAGAAAGATGTTAGAGCACTGGACCAAAGAAAAGCTTCATCAATCAAACATACTTCAAAATATGTGGAATGTAAGAATATCTCTAGCTTGTAAAGGACAGATGACCGGCGATGGTTGTAATATCACATTCATCAAAGTAACAATCTAAGCCAAAATAACTGTCGTCCTACCTTGAGATCTCGATGGAGAACATGGTTTGTGTGCAGGTAATCCACAGCTAACAACAATTGTGTGAACCACCTGCACAATTTCTGAGGAAAACACACAGAAGAGAATATGTCATATTCACATGATAACCCTGATAGATAAATTAATAGATATCACGACCATCAATGTTATAGTCTACAAATCATTATTCTTAGATCGCTTTAGCATAATTCGCTCCAGTAAAAGGCTAAAATATCCCATATAGCTGAAGTGAACTAGCAGAAATATTGTATCAAGACATTAAACTAAGAAAAGAAAGTAATCACCTCTTCTGGAAACAGTGACCCATTAGCTTTCTTAATCAATTCAGTCCTGTGATTGCAAGCAGAAAAAGATTTATTAGCAGATTTCCTACGGTATTGCTTACAACAGTGTCAATGAATCATCCAACAACAATTTAAATACAGTGAAAATATACAGAACAGAAAATTAAAATCATATGGGCACTTACATGTCTCCCCCTTCACAATATGATGTTACAATGCAGACATAGCACCCCTGAAATACCACACATTCCATACATTAGAGGATCTTGAAAATTTGAAGTTAATCCTTAATAAATCATATCGCTCTAAAGCTGTTGCTAGAGATATAGGTGAAGGTTTGTCTTTATTATTTAAGTGATCAGTTTCGGAGTATGCTTCATTAGGTAAAGCTATTTCAATTCCCATGGAGTCCCCAGGGGCTCAATATCTGACGAGTATGCGCTTATATGAAAACTAGGCAAAACAATAATCCAATCATGACCTGTAATTATACAACAGGTGATCTAAAATGCAAAATCTAAAAGACACCAAAGAAAAATCCATACCTTTTCCACCCATGCCTCCTTGTATCCTACAATGTAAGGATGTTTAATGCGTGAGATCAAAGCCATCTGCAACCAACAAGAAGAGACATGACCTTCAGAATTGAATTCTCTTCACCTGCTGCATGATACAAGTTTAGGATTGAAAATGGAAAAGCAAAAGGTGATGAAAAATTACATAAATACCTCTTGATGAGCAGAGCGCCTGGACCTGTCTGTCTGGCGAGCTAGGCGAATTTTCTTCAAAACATATCTGAAAACAAAATCCAAATAACAGTTGGACTATTTGCAGATGTGTCAGGGCTGCTAAAAATCAAATTATTCATTTTTATGTGTTTAAGCACATTCACAAGGCACAAGAATGATGATGATATCCCTTTTCCATGTCTCTGCTACCTATAATGGGAGAAGTTTTTAATGTCTTTAAGGAATCTATGATTTCAGGGACTCATATCTCATGCAATTTGGAGAGCGTGCTGACAGTACCAACATAAATCTCACCATAAAAAAAGTTTAGCCTTGATTTACCCTAGGGTCATTTTCAGGTTTTGCTGGAGGGAAATAAGCCCATTCTCATAGTTGCTTACCTAAAAGGTAGTAATCAGGCCCCTCCATCTCCGAAAGTTTCTAGACATACATGAATTCGTCTGATTGAAACGCCTAAGAAGCTGTTTGCAAGAAAATAGAAGCATTCAGCTCCAATTTACGATCTACAAACTCATGCATTTCTCCAAATGTCGAATGGTGGATTCTAAGCAGCTTGAAGAGTTTCATTGGGCATTAATAAAATTATCTTATCTTATTAGCCTGGTGGGACTCAATAGAGAAGCACCTCCAAGCACTAAACCACAAAGCCAAATGATAACCTTAACACGAGAACCATCGAGTAATGTTGAAACACTGCACAGAGAGATGACCCTAACCTATCATTTCAGGAAGCAAACCGAAGCCTGATTCATACTTGTTAAAGATTTACACCTATATTGTCAATGCTGAAGTTCAGAAAGAAGTTTGCAACAGCTGGGGTACTGTAAATTCGTTTCAGCATGAAGTATTCGCCGCATTTAGGGACCAATAAATTCTTAGGCAATTTAGTTTCAAGTAGTGGATTCTAAAACGCAATAAGAACTCCCAACTGGAAATGGTTCCCTGCTGCTGGGGGTTACATTGTAACCCCATGAAACGATGAAGCTAGTTCTGCAGACCATACTAGGTGAGTTCTTAATCTCGCCATTGTACGATTTTATTGGTTTGTTGACAATTTTCCAACCGAATAAAACACCTATGTAAGCCAGCCCTCTATGGAACAAGCAGCCTAGTATTTCAGACCTACTGAATGCATGCTAGGTGGGTATCCAACATCACCATGATTGTTGTATTGACGGCATTGCGCTGCCCAAAGAACCCAATACACTCTGGAATCCAAAAAGTTTGACTCGCATTTTCTTCATAATAAATTAATCAATTAAAAGAGGAAGAGCATAAAAGCCAGGGAAAAGTTCTTACTTTTTCCGTTCTTCCTTGTGAAGAACCAAGATAGCAGCACCGAATGCTCCTCTACCAATCTGCTCCATGATCTCATACTGATCCATTTTCGACTCCATTGTCCTCAGATCTATTTACACGCACCTCTACTTCTTCAGAGCTCCCACCGTATACTTGAATATTCAATAAACACTGTCAAAAATACACCAAAACAATCAGAGCCCCCTCACACGCAAAAATAAATCTCTGAATCTCTTTCTGCAATCTGATCCCAAGCTCGTTGACTCAAAATCTTTGTGGGCATGGAGAGCTTCTCACATGATAGCCCCCAAATGGTCCAAATAGCACCAAGTTCTCCTCTTTTCTCTCCTGCATTAACAGATCAGCTTCCTACATCAATTATTAAGCACTTCATATTTCCTGTGAAACACCTAGAGCCAGCCATTACAAACTTCACAGCCCATCAGCTGGATTGAGCGCCAGTACCAACATAGCTAATAGCATTAAATGCAATGCCAAGTCCAGGATGGGAAGGATGCAGTGTGTGTGTTAACCCAACAAATATTTTATTTTGGGCAATGAGAATGCTACATTTATGGTTCCAAGTTTTAACACGCGCTTACTTTTAAGAAATTTGTACCAGCTCTTTACGATTTTTTTATCATAACAGTATTTTCATAAATAGATAAACGAGTAAATTCGTAAAATACATGATCTCACTTTAATTTAAAAGTTTCCTTCCTTATTTTAGATAATTCCAATTGTATCAACTGATTCTAAACCTAATTTAAAGTAATCATTTGCAAATTTTCGATTTTCGCAAATTTTACTTACAAATTTCCGGATTATTACAGCTTCGCGAATAAATCTCAGTCAAAGAAACAATTAACCCTGAAACAAATTTAAATTCCTTATCTTAGGTAATTGCACACTTATATAGAATAATCATTCACAAATTCTCGATTTGCACAATTTCTACTTACAAATTTCCGGATTATCACAGCTTCGCGTATAAATCTCAGTCAAAGAAATACTATCCCCGAAACAAATTTTAATTTAATTACAGACGATCTGAGACTTGATTGTAAAGAATACATGTGCTTGTATTATACGATCAAGAATAGACCAGTGAGGGTTTACATATAAGTAATTGGTCCCACTCCAACAACCTTCCATTCTACGTCAAGCAATGGTTTTGGTAGTGCAAAATGCAGCCGACCAACCCTTCACTCCCTCAATACTTACATTGTCCCCACCATTGCCCTGACCAGACCAACGCTTGAACCACTCTGGTCCCTTTTCCAGTGCATTTATATATAACGCAGATGTGTTGAATAGTCCGGTTGAGGACTAAATGGTAATAAATTATCCCATAAATCATTGTTAAAATTTTTAACTTTTATGTAAAATAATAGTTAATATATTCCCATAAAGACTGCCATGAGGTCCTATTAAGTAATTATATGATATGAACCTTTACAGACAATTTATTTATGAGTAGGCAAAAGTGGACATAGCCTTCATTCTTACATTGTACACATTGCTTAAAAGATGTCTCCTGTTTTCAAAAATATGGCCCACACTTTTTGAATATTTGTTCAAGGTATTGATGTTGTCTATTTCTATTTGACTCTTTTTATATCCATTTGGGGGATAGAATGTTTTTGTCTTTGTATTGTCTTTATCACCTCCTGGGGATCATGTCATATAAGCAATGAGGTCATATCATGTCACTAGATGTTAACATTATAGGTGGCTTGTCACCATTATGATAGGATCAAAAATGTTAGGTAATATAAGTGGTTTGTATGTGTAGGTGAAATAGTTTTTAAAAAAAATTATCCAATAGAGAAAGTATGGTTGAGAAGTATTATTCTATCAAAATCATTAAAGAAAGATTTATAGTTACTCATTAATGTGGTTAATGTTAATTGATTTTCATATAATTTATTAAAAATTTATTTTTAATAATTTCCACTTTAAATGGTTTGGTGAAAAATTAAAGTATTTAATGTTGTGTAATTTGAATATATTTTATTAAGGAAAAATGAAATTATGAAATATGTATTTTATTGAGTTTGTATGGGTTTGGGTATTTTCTTTTTTTAACCTAGTTTTTCTCGTTGATTATTCTTTTTAAGTCTACTTGGGATTCTCTCTTATATATTGTGGAGTTTTACTTGACATGGTGTTAAATTAAAGTTAATATTTTTTATTGCATTTGGAAAATATGTAATGAAGTTCTATTGAAAAATGCACAATACAACACATTTTTAGTTAGAATGATGGTGCTTTGATCTATGCACATTTGTGTTTGCAAATCCTAAGTACATACAAGGAAGATGGAAATAGAGATAGTGCAACTAATGGACTTCCAAGCCATGACACCTTGTACTATGAGCATGCCCTTCCTTGACAATCATTCAATAGCTCTCTCAACTCACTTCACAACTTTTATTAGGCATTTCCCTTAACACAATTCAAGTTAAATTATTCATGAGCATCAAGAGCAATGCAAGCATGGGTCTCTACCCCAAGTCCTTAAAGTTCCAAGATTTGATAGATAACTAACAATACCCCTTGCTCTTAATGTTCAAAAGTAGCCAGCGAACCCTGAGTAGGGCAACAACAAATGGGAGCAAACCTAAAGTCCATAGTAGATGGATGGAGGACAGGCCCTAAAGACAAAGACCCTTCTCCTAATGTCAACATCATTTTGACAATGCCATGATGTGACTTTTTGAGTTCTTTAACTAGCTAGAATATGTTATTTTTGGCATGACAAAGGACTATGTTTCTTTTCTAAGGAAAACCTCATGGGAAAACCCAGAGAATGCTTCCTCGCGTTCGTAGATGACATCTTTAATAAAGTCATAAGCATACACTTAGTGTGTCAAACCAAAAAAAAAAAATGAATTAGACACTTGCTAGCCTCAAACTAGCCAAATGTCTATTAACATTAGCAACAATCAATTGACCCTTTGGACATATCATAGACTATAATTTTTTAATGATCATTTTATTTTAGTTGAGTGTAGAAAGTTCACCCTAATGAGAGATTAAAAATACGTATATGATGACATTTTGTTAAAATCAATATAAATTTATCATAATTGTGAATTTATGGAATGTGAAAAAATACAAAATTTAAAAAAATATATATATATTTATATGTAAAAATATTTTAATATTTTAAAAATATTTAATTAAACTAAATTGAAATTTATTTTTATATGAATAAATATTTAATATTATTTTCAGTATAAAAAAAATATCATTTTTAAATTTTTGAAATAATATATTATATTGCCTTTTGTTTTGGAGCTATTATATTATATTATATTATATTTTTTTCCAAATACAAACTCGCTTATGAATGTGGTTATTACATCTCTCTCAAATGGGTTGGAAAGACAAACACACGTTTTTCAATGTAATAAAAAACAATTTATTTAATTATAATAATAAAAAACAATTTATTTAATTATAATAATAATAACCCAATAGACCATTACATTATAATATTGTGTAGTTAACATATTACTTGAAATCCTACCATTTGAATATTTGGTTGCTTATGTTGTATTTAGATTTAGTAGTGTCCTCTAATAATTAAACTACTATGGCTGGTATAACTACAAATCAAAAGGCTCGTTTTAAGAAGTGCTTTGATTATTAAATGGTTGTGACCATATAATTGAAATATTTTTTTTTTGGTGTCATTTAGCACATTGATTACGAAGTTTTACATCGTTTTATGTTTTATATATGGGTGTTTGTTTAAGTGTCTAAATAATAGTAGAAAATTTAATAAATAAAGTTTATAATAATTTAATAAGAATATAAATTTTAATGAGGTTAGTTAGTATTTGTTGTTTAGTTTAAATATAGTTTAATTAAATTAAATAATAAAGACAAAAAATTCATAATCAAAATAAAACAACTAATAAAATATTGTATTATTGAATGTTATCACTAAAATTTAAGAAATATAATTAACTAATATTATTTATATTAACATATATACATTTATATATATATTTATTTATTAAAATTTGTTTCGAATATAATAATATATTGTCTTAAATTGAATATAGGAAGAAAAACTACAATTCATGAAAATTGAAATAATTGAAAAATGAAAAGGAAAAAAAAAAGTTAAATAAAAAAGAAATAAATCTAAAAAAAAATTAATAACTAATAGAAATGGTAGTTACTAAAGAGCCCATAATAAGACCTCAACTAATCACTTTACAAATAAATAAATTTAAATAATAATAAAAAAAATCAAAAATTGAATTCCTAATATTAAATTATGGATAGGGAGCAAATTTTTTTGGTCAAAGACAAACTAATACGCAAGTCAAAGAAAAACTAAATGCGTAATACCATGCATGCGCTAAGTATAATAATAAAGGTTTATAATGCTTGTAGAGAAGATAATTTAAAATGAATTATTAAGTTTTATGATGATGATGATGGTTAACGTCCACTGAGACCAAATGGTCTATCGGACCTAAAGAAACAAATTATTTATTTTGATTTAAGATTTTATTCCTATGCTCAAAAAGCTTGGAGAAAAAGGAATAAAAAGGTTCATATATATAATATGTGTTTAGAGGTTTTTGATGTTGTATTTTAAGTTGTCAAAGTATGGGTAATTTTCATGTTTTTAAATTAGAAGTAGTGTGGCAATAGTTCGAATACTTAGAAATTAAGTTACGCATTTTTTTATTCAAATTCAAATGTTCAATAAGGTATTGGCTCACTATGGCTTAGCTCAAAGGCTAGGCACCCCGAGGATAGAGATGATTCTTTTGGGTGTCTCAAGGTGTCTTGGCCTTAGGTTGAGCCACGAGCTTCATGCTAGGTGTTGGCTTGTGCGGTGGTAGTACCTAGCCTAATGTTTATATTGGTGGCGAACTAGATTTAAACATGGGTATTGCTCATATAACCCTAACCAATTATTGATTCTCTTGTATTCAAAATAGAAAAACATAAGTAGCTATCAAGTTTCACAATTACATGGATCCACGGTGTGTGACTAGGGGTTTTTTTGTCAAGACTCACCTATCCTTCTGTGGAAAATATATTTCTCCAGCTTTGTTTATTTTGAACCCCTATATAATGTCAACAGGTTAGATGTGAAAAGCTCCCCTCTTGTAATAGTGCAAATGGCTTTTTTGTCACTTGAGTTAACCCTTCGAAGGTCGCACTTGGCATCGGTATTTTACATTCAACAAATCTCTTTTAAGAAGAGTATTTTGGTGAGGGTCTATGTTTAGATTCACAGGTACTCTAATTGAAGTACTTGTCTATTTCTTCACTCCAACTTATTGATATTTGACTCTCTTTTTTTATATTTCAATGATTTCTTCAACATCTAGAGGATGTCAAACCAATTTTCTAAAAACATTATTAGAGGATTTAATTTGGTGAGATTACCCAATGTTCCTACCTGAATCAGAGGAATATAATAATATAGTTGTTTTTGGCAACGTTGTGGGCAAGTTTAATGCCACCAATGGAGAAAATGAAATTGTGACATCCTTAACATATGCTTAACTCTACATTCATTGGGATTTAAGAACAAGTCCCCCAATCAAATTCTCCTAGAATGTGAGAACAGGATTTAAGAACAAGTCCCCCAATCAAATTCTCCTAGAATGTGAGAACGACAACTAAACATAACCACTGGAATATGGACATGTAGTATTTCATTGTAATATTTGCTCAAGCATGGGAATGTGATTTTTTTTTTTTTGTAAGCTTCGGTGGGACCCTCTCATTTTCACATTTTTACAACCTCCGCAGGATTCGAACTTGACTGGGGGGTGTGAAAGCCATCCGCCCCAGCCATTACATCATGCACGTCATGTGCCAAGCATGAGAATGTGATGCTTGCTTATTTGAAAGTAAAGTCTTCTTGAGCTAATGCATGCGAGAAGAAAACAATAAGAATCCCTTCTAAGTGAGCTCCAATACAAGTATATTTCAAAAAATCTAGATAAATTAATGATGCAAACTCATACACAATTATGATATAGGATTCAAATCCTTATAACTACCCTTTGCATCATATGGATCCATTAAATGAACTTCATACCAAGAATGGGTTATTTGTTAAATAGTTGGTTTTCGGTTTATACCTAAAAAGTTAGGTTTTTTATTTATGCATATATGCATTCGCAAATTCAAGTACATATTGTTGAGTCCTCTCCATCACTATTATTTCTCATCCTTTTACGAACCTTTTACTTGACTTTTAATCATTTTCCACGTGTTTATAACCTTGTATAAGATCGTTTTAATGTTTATAACTGGGATTAGTTTCCATATTTTCAATGTAATTATTTTAATATTTAATTAAGTTTATGATTAAATTTTAGAAGGATATCATGTTTTCACTTATTCTTGAAAATTGGATGAGTTTAGTGATAATTATAAGTTTATTTGGAAATTCTAATGATGCACATTTTTACCACTTAGTTTCAAAATCAAATCTCATCTTTAATCATTGAAGATTTTTTTATAGTGGAAAGAATCTTGGACCATAGGTAAGATTAGTTTGATTAGTTTTGAATTATTAAAAAAATCTTGTAATTATTTAATAGTTGATTTTTTAGTTTCTACTTATTAGTAAATGGTTGTAACCGCAATGGATATTTGTGTATTTCAATCAATTATTGTTTATTCTATTTTAAAAGAAAATTTACGTATAAATAAAAATTCTTTCTCCATTTCAAAGGGGGGACTCTTGTGCATATGTCCAAATTATGATGGAATTGAATAAAAGTTCTTGATATTTCTCTTTACATAGTTTTTCATTATTTAGTTTTACCTATAGTATGCCTTGATTTAGTTTACAACGTCATAGAGTAGGTTGCTACATTGTTCTTAAGAGAACTGAGCTCACTCCAACCAGATCATGGTAGCCTTTTATTTCATATGTCTTCATTTGTTTTCTTTATGCAAGTGTATTTCCTTTTATCAAATCTTGCTAACAAAAGGAGCAATTATTCATGGAGAATTATACAAGGAGATAATATGGTGATAGCAGGATCCCTACCTAGTAGCATGATCGAGACAAGTACGTGATCATTACCCGAAGTGATGATCAGGATTTATGAAGGAACGAGATGAAATACAGATATAAATAGAAATATGGGGATACAACAAAAGCAGAACTTCAATTCATTAAATACAAAGTGTTGAAAATTGTTTACATGCAGAATGTAAATAAACTAGCTCAAGTGATGGTAGCTTATCTCTACGAAGAGATGTGGTGGCTACATATCTTTTAAACTATGTTAAAATGAGGCTCGAAGGCCTATTTATTATTTAGGAACAATGGGAAATCCTAAACATCCAAAAACCTAACCCTAGGAGATAAAGCACCAAAATTGTTGCCCCTGTTGGAGTAGATTGGTACATCAATTTCTTGTGGTCGTAACTTTGGCATATGATCTTCGTTTGACACGCACGATACTTCATTATAAATATACATCCGAGGACTACAACTTTTGACCACAAATATTTATTGTAAAATTTTATTTGCTCGTTTTCCCAAAAAAATGTCGTTTAAGGCCTCAAAACGGCTCTGGAAGTTCAAGACCCGAAAAACCACCAAAAATAGTAAATTGTGCTACAATTAAGGAAACTGAAAGAAGCAATTGTGGGAGTCCAAGTGGAATAGGCAAGTGGCCACCAATATCCACATGGATTAGTCCTCTCCCCTTAAGAAGCAATGCTCCCCATTGCGTTGAGTGCCTCCATGAGATGGGGAAACTTGTGTTGAACTTGGTCCCTGGTGAGCCACTTTCCTTGGTGCAGGAATTAAGCATCTTTGACAACCCGATACAGATGGATCTTCTGCTAGTGAGTGTTATTGATCTGCATGTCCATGATTCGATCATTTGTGGTTTGTTCCATAGAGTCTGGGTTTAGCTCTATTGGTGTGAGTTATTTTGCAATGTCTTATGTGTCTAGTAATGGTGAAAAGTATGGCCGAAGGCGATCCACATTGAACATTGGGTGCAGGCCAAAGAATGGGGGAATGTTGAGCTCAAAATCATTGTATCCCACAACCATGGCAATGGTATAGGTCCCATATCAGAGTGGTCTGAGCTTCCTATGGGCTCTGGTAAAGTGTTCTTTTTACAAATGCAACCAAACTTTGTTACCCACCTGAAACGTGTGTGGCACTCGATGTTGATCATATCACTACTTGTACTTGGCATTGGACTTCTCCAAGATGTCATGAACCTATTGGTGGATTTGCTTAATGTGTTCAATAAATCTGGTTGCTTTATCAACCTCGAACTATACATGTGTGGATTATGTCTGTATAGTCGAATGAGGTATGGCAACATCAATCAGACATAATGGTTGAAATCCCAAACCCACTTGAAAGGGCCTACGACCAGTCAAGCTATGGAGAGCTCTGTTATAGTTGTGTTGCACTTAGGGAAGGCTCTCATCCCAAGTTTGTGGATGCTTGGATTTGTACATGTGGAGTGTGTACACTATCATCATATTGACGACCTTTGTTTGGCCATCAGTTTGGGAATGGAAATGTAGTGGATTTAGTGAGTTTGGTGTCCAATAGTGTCCAGAGGCTCGACCAAAATGTGCTTAAGAAATTGCTATCCTGATTTGATATAATGGTCTGCAGGATCACAAAATGTACCCACACTCATTCAAAGAAGAGCTTGGCAATGTCCTCTACTATGATACTCTTCTTGTAGGTCGTCAATATAGCCATCTTAGAAAATTTGTCCACGACCACAAATACACAGTCATTACCATGCTTGGTAGAAGGGAGGCCAGATAGATAGTCCATGAAGATGGATTCCGAAGGTTGGATGGAAGTAGGCAAAGGAGTGTACAGGCCTTGCTTCTTGATAGTTTGATTTGCGATGCCGCAGGCAGTGCAGGATCTAATATATTTCCCAACATCCTGTCACAGTTTTTGCCAATAAAAGTAATTTTGTAGTACGACCGTAGTTTTCTCCACACCAAAGTGTCCAGCGACCTGACTATAGTGCGCCTCCCAAATCATCTTGGTACACTCACTTGAAGGAACACAAAGGTGGTGCAGATAGCATAACAATGCATCTTGGAGGTGGAAATCAAAAACTTTCTTTCCATCCACTAACATCTGGTATGTGGAGGCGAACTTTATATCATTTTTGTATAGTTACGACTATCTAGGGGTCTTGTGGCCACAAGAGTTGAGAACGGTAGTCAGTTCTGCAATTGGGGGTCGACTGAGGTATTCTGCAACATGATTAGTGTTGCCCTTTTTGTAATTAATGTTTCAGTGGAATTGTTGCAAATATGTAGACCAATTCTGATGGTGATCGTTCTACAAGTTCCCTTATGTTTGTATAAACTAAAGAGGTTGATGATCGGTGTGGATGATTGTCTCCTTCCCCGTAATGTAATGCTTCCATTGTCGGCAAGCCTGCATGATAGAATACATCTCTCTCTCATAGATGGGGTACTTCCAAATTGTATGAGAAAGTTTCTCACTATGATAGGCCACTTGATGCCCATGTTGGGATAGGACTACACCAATAACATATTTGGAAGTGTTTGTCTCAATTTCAAATGGTTGTTGCAGGTCCAGAAATGTGAGTATCAGTGCAGAGAAAAGATGGTGCTTCAGCTCAACGAATGACTTCTATTGAAACTCGGACCAAGAAAACTTTACTTTCGCTCTGCCCTTGGTAATCTGACACAAATACCAAGTGATACGAGAGAATCCCAACACGAACCTTCGATAAATTTTTCAATGCCCAAAAAGCTACGAAGCTCTATTAGAGTGGTCAGGGCTGGGCAATCTCGAATGACTTGAATCTTAGCCGTATCCACATGCACGCCTCGCTCATCTATAATGTAACCCAAATATTGGACCTAGGTCATGCCAAACGTACATTTCTCCAAGTTGGCACACAATTTGTGTTGTCACAGGATCTGTCAAATGTGTTGCAAGTGCTCTCCCCAACTCTTGATGAAACTGAGGATGTCGTCCAAATAAACAACCACGAATGAGTTCGTGAAGGGGCCATATGATTTCATCCATTAGCCTCATAAAAGTAGCAGGAGAATTTTTCAACCCGAAGGGCATGACCAACCATTCAAAAAGGATTTCCTTAGATTTGAAGGTGGTCTTCCATACATTTGTGGACTTTATTGGATCCTGGTGATAGCCAGACTTCAGATCAATTTTGCTTAAATACTCGACTCCCTTGAGTTAGTCCAAAAGGTCATCAATCTATGGGATTGGATACCTGTTCCATACAATGATTTTGTTTAGTGTCTGATAATCAATGCAGAGCCTCCAAGTCCCATCCTTCTATTGTACAAGCACAATCAAGCCCCCATAGGGTGAGGAACTTGGTCGAATGCTCCCTTTTTACAGCAACTCCTAGATTTGTCACTCGATCTCTTCATTTTCCATAATGGAGCAGCGGTATATCGGCTCGTTGGGTAGAGGTGCTCCACGATTTAGATCGATCGAATGCTTAACCTGGCAGTGCAACGGTACCCCTGTGGATGAGGAGAAGATGTCCCTATATTCCTCCACGACCTTATCCACCTACTTCTATTGCATGGAGGCACCCTTCCCGGGGGCCATGGATGTGGCCACCATCTTCCTCTTACTTTAAGAGTGAATCAGAAAGAAAATAAATTTATCGGTCTGGGAGATGATCTTATTTCATTGCTTAGCAGAGATCAAAGAGATGGCGGTAGACAGGGCTACATGTGGTATCCTCTATAACTTATTACCCAAAGAAATAATAATAGTGTGAGGCCTTAACTCATACACAACATGATGCTCCACAGGTATGGTTGGCCTAATAATATATCACAAACTTCAAGAGGAGCAACATTGCACAATACGTCAACCATGAAGGGCTTGATGTTGTATGGAATGCGACACTGTTGGTTGACACAAAGATCTCATCCTTGGTGAAACCACCCGATGGTATACAGTTATGGTGTGGTGTGGTCAGTAGGCCCAACCACTTCACGACCTCTATTGAGATGAGGTTATTTTAGCTCTCGATGTGGACAATGAACTGCAGTAGAGACCCCTTTACCCACATATGCAAGTGGAAGAGATGCTCCCCTTCCTCTCGATCTTCGAGCTCAATCTTTTGGATCTTGGTGGTGGCAACGGTTGCGTTGGGTTTCACATCAATAATCTATTTCCCATTGTCATTCCCCTTGTCGGGTTCTGACTCAGAGTCATAACATGCATCTAACTCTAAAGCCTTCAGCTTAGCCACCAGTGACTACTTGGCTCGACACTCACTTGTGTTGTGAGTGGAGCTCTTATGGAACTCATACCACTTTCCTGTGTCCTTGTTCACCTTCGTGGTGTTGTTCTTTGCTTACGACTTCGGTGGGTTGTCCTGGGTCACCCCACCTTGGCTTTGTCCTTTGTTATGTGGTTTGGGGTGCCTTTCCCTTGCTTCAAATTCGCAAATTCAAAGTCTCACTTCTTCTATTTAAATTTATGCTCGATCTTGACAACATATCGATAGGCGACGCCAAGCGAGGAGATGTCCAAGAACTCCATATCGTCCTAGATGTATTTGTGTAGATAGCCGCGGACTTGAGTACCAGATGCTGCTCATATCCTTAATACCCAACCTCGTGCGAAGGGTATGAAAAATATTTGTGAAACTCAACGCATCTTGGTCCCTTCCATGCCATACAGTGGTCCATTTTATGTGCTTATCTTCATAGCTCCCAATAGGGTAATATTGTTCCCTGATGGAGTCTCGGATCAAATTCCAAGTGGGTGTGGCTAAAAATAGTGAAGGTTCCCTCTCATCTCTTTTCTCACAGTAGGTTTCCCACCAGTCCTTGATGTGGGGGCGACTTTAAGGAGTGTAAAAGTAATCTTTTTTCTTATTGGAAAAATCATGGACTGAAAAATATACTTCCAATAGATTTAACCATTTATCTACAACATTTGCATCTACCTGGCCTTCAAATATGGGAGTTTCAAATTTGAAGTGTACCTTAAAGGGAGTTGCACCTCCAAGGCCGTTGCTAGATGGAGATGTGTCACAGATGGGCACACGCGAAAGGATCTAGCCAAATTTGTCCATCACCACGTTCCTTTGTCGCTCAAAGGCTTCTTCGAGCAATATTTTGAAAGGATCTCCTACTCCCTCGTCTTTTTTTTCTTCCGCCATGGGAGATCGGTGGGGTTAGTGAGGCTGGCCTTGCAAAGGTTCAACCAGTTCAAGCCCTAACTCCTTATACCCTAAACTCATTGGGGACAAAAATATTGAAAGAGCATATCGCTCTGATATCACTGATCCATATTTATGAAGGAACGAAATGAAATACATATATAAACATAACCATAGAGATAAACAAAAACACATATAGCGAAAACAGAACTTCAATTCATTAATAACAAAGTGTTGAAAATTGTTTACATGCATAATGGAAATAAACTAGCTCAAGTGATGTAGCTTATTTCTTAGAAGAGATGTGGCAGCTACACCTTTCTGAAATGTGTTACAATGAGGCTTGAAGACCTATTTATTATTAAGAAACAATGGAAACCCTAAATATTCAAAAACCTAACCCTAGGAGATGAAGCAAAAAAATTTGTGGGCCCCGTTGGGGTAAATTGGTACATCAATTTCCCGGGGTCATAACTTTGGCATACGATTTCTGTTTGAAGAACACGATACCTCATTAGAAAGATCTATTCAAGGATTACAAATTTCAACTACAAATGTGATAGGAATATTCATGTTTCCCTATCTTCTAAAAAAAGTCGTTTAGGGCCTCAAAACGGCTTCGAAAGTTTGGGACCTGAAAAACTGCCAAAAATAATAAATTGTGCTACAATTAAGGAAAGTGAAAGAAATAATGGTGTGGATCCAAGTGGAATAGGCATGTGGCCACCAATATCCACCTGGATCAAGTGATTAGCTTACTTTTGATTTATGAAGTGTGTCATGTTTCATTTCCATAGTTAGTTCATTGAATTGTATTCTGAAATATACCAAAACGAAGTATTGTTGTAAGAAGGTTTGGATCTTGAAGTTAGAACAACTTAAATATGACCTTATTTGCAACATTTGTGGGTAGAATAAGATATTATTCAATGATGGATTTGTCCTTTATGTCTTTTCATTAGCATCAATAGATAGTTTAGGTAGATCATACTACAAATGATCTAATCTTGCACATATAGATTTTGCATGTCACAAGCTTAGGTACCTTGTATTGATGATAAAATATAACCAAATTTATACGTATAAATTTATTAACACATACAAGGAAGGTGGATATGTTGATAGTGCATTTGTTAAGGGATTGCTAAACCATGATGCTTTGCACTATAAGCATGCCCCCCCTTGACAATCACACACTAGCTCACTCAACTCACTCCACAACTTATATTAGTTGATTTCCTTAGCTCAAAGAAAGTTGAATTATTCATGAGCATCAAGAATAATAGAGGAACAAGTGTTTGCCCTAGGTCCTTAAAGTTCAAAGATTGATAAATATTTGGCAATGCCCCTTGCTCCTAATGTTCTAGAGCAGCGAGTGGAACCCAAGAAACGGGAAAATGAATTAGAATCGATAATGGAAAACCCAAATTCCATGATAAATGGATGAAGGATAACCCCTAAAGACAAATACCCTTCTACTAATGTCATCATTATCCTGACAAAATTGCATGATGTAGCTCTCTAGGTTGGATTACTAGTAAGAGTATGTTATTTTTTATATGACCATGGACTATGTTTTCTTTCCAAGGAAAACCTAATGGGGAGACCAAAGGAATGCTTCCTAATATTCATGGATGAGGTCATTAATAAATTGATAGGTATACACTAGTGTGCTTGACCAAACAGGATTCAAATTAGGCACCTACTAGCATGGAACTAGCCAAATGTCCATCAACATAGACAACAACCGATTCAACTTACCCCTTAGGCATGCCATGGACTATGATGCCTTAATGATCCTTTTATTTTAGCTATTTGTAGCATTGATTATACTCTAATAAAATAATGTTTATCTCAACTTACTCCTTATAACACACAAAGTTCACCTTCTTGAAAAATGAAAAGATACGTGTCTGATAATATTTTATTAAAATCAATATAAATCTATCTTAATTATGATTTTATCAAACAAGTACAAAAATATTTTAAAAAATTCAAATTAAAATAAATTTACATTAGTGTATTACAAATATATTTATTTCAGAAAATCTTAAATTAATATATATATATATATATAATATTTTATATTATTTTTTAAAAATCTATCTTTTACACAATTTATTTTTTTAATGAATCAATTGTACAAAATTATATTATAAATGTTAAAAATAATTATTAAATATCTCCCTCATACTCCATAGTAAAATACAAACTCATACTCCATAATAAAATACAAACTCACTTTTTTAAATGTTATAAAAACCTAACTTATTAAATCATATAATGAGCCAAAAATTTACCAACTCATGATATTTTGTAATTAAGTTATTTCTTCGAATTGAATTTTATTTTATTTTATTTTATTTTTGTTTTATTTTTATTTTTATATTTTCTGAGTTAGGTTGTGCTTAGATCGGGGTCATCTCTAATGTTGGATGGAAGAACAATCTACTCACTAGTGGGATGCTATCACCAGGATTGTGTGAAGCTTGTTTGAGCTTAGAAACCTCTTGGGATAATTTAATTCCCCCAAAGGTGGCTTCCATCCTCAACCCATCCCCATGATATTTAAACTAGTGACCTAGTGGAGACTAAACCCCACACAAACTAATCGGTCTACACCTCATTGGTCAATATTACTTTGAATCCTACCATTTGAATATTTAGCTGCATATATTGTTTTTAAATCTATCAACATCATCTAATGACCAAAAAGTGATAGTATTACTACAAAACAAAAAGATTCATTTTTAGTATTACTTTTATTCTAAAATTGTGCCCATAAAATTGACTTTGACATGTGAAACTTTTTTATAATAATAGGTTTGGAGTATCCCTTAAAACTGTATTTGTTTTGCTAAGAGTTTGCATTCTTTGGACGTAAGGAAACAAGTTAACTATCCAAGGCCCAGAGACATCAGGCAATAGTGAAATCATGCCCCCTTACAAATTATTAGCAAGTAATTCTAGGTGGTGTGATTTTCCTTAACTAACAGTGATGAACCAACCTATATTCACGTATAGCAACCAGTGATGGTTGTCCCCACTATTAATTTGAGAACTGAATTATGATAGATTTTCCTATCATTTCAAATTTTTTTTGATAACATACGTTAGTAGATTACTTACAAATTTTATATATATGTGGACTCTTCAAGTGCATTGACCATGATAAAAACATGAGTGAGAAAGGCTAACAATGCTTTCATGTAAGACAATTTTAAACAAATGGGTTTTTTCAAACGTTATGTTTTTAATTGTTAAAGTGTAGCTAATTTTTATGGTAATAATTTAAATAGTTGGGAAGTAAGTTTTAATTTTTATTTTTATTTTTATTTGAATTTTAATTTAAATATTTAATAAGATAATTGGACCATTATAGCATACTTAAAAGGGTAGGTATCCTTAAGATAAAGATGACTCTCGTGGGTGTATCAGGATGTCTTGACCCTAGGGTGAATTATGAGTTTCATATAAGGTGTTAGCTTGCGCGCCACTAACAGCTAACATAGGTTTCATAATGGTAGCAAGCTTGAGATGAACTTGGGCTTTGTCGAGAGAACTTGAACCTATTAATCATTCCCCTAGATCTGCAAAAAAAAAAAATTAAATAAATAATAATAATAATAGCTTTAAAGTTCTAGAATTTCATAGATTTGGGACATATAAGTAAGGTTTTTATGGCAAAATGATTCACCTATCCTTTTATATAAAACTTTCTTCTCCAACTTTGTTAGTTTTAAACTGATATATTATGACAATGAGTTAGTTGTTGGATAATTCCCCTTGCATAATGGTGTAAATGGTTTTGTTGTCACTTGAGTTGGCCCTACTAAGGTTGCATCAAGCATGGGTATTTTTCATTCAACAAATATCTCTTAAGCATAATATTTTGGTGAGGATTTAGATGTAGGTTCACATGGGTATTCCAATCAAAGTACTCTTCTATTTGTTCACTCCATCTCATAAATATTTGATTATTTTTATATTTCAGTTATCTCATTGATGTTTATAGGATGTCAAACCAACTTTTCAGACACATTATCTGAAATTTTAATTGACTGAGATTACCCAATGTCTCTTTTGAATACAAGGGATACAATAAGCTGGTTGTTATTAGTAACATTGTGGGCAAGTTAAGTGTTAAGAGTAAATAAAATCAAATAATGACATCTTTGACGTAAACTTAACTTTGCATTCATGTGCATTTAAGAAAAGGTCTCCCCAATCCAATTTTCCCTAAATATGAGATCATAATCCAACATAATCACCAAACAAGGGTGATAGCTACAATGCAACATAGTCCCTACCTCCATCGCTAATTAATTGATTAAAGGTTGCGGGGTGCAGAGAAAACTCCACAAAATGAATGCTCTCCGCACAATGAAATCTCTTTGCACAAAGCTCTCCGCAGAGTGAAAACTCGTTGCACTCTAAGAAAATAATAATATCTTTTTTCACGTTTATGTTGGTTTCATTAAATTGATCTTTCAAAGACCTATGAAAAGATTAGTTGCATGTACTTGTGTCTTTTGATGACTCAATCGGGGTTTGACATTGGTTTTATTAATTGGGTCATGGGTTGTATCTCAAATGTGAGTTTTGTAGTTCTTATTAATGGTGTGTTCTCTCCCTTTTTCTCCAGTCGGTGGAGCCTCCATCACGGATGCCCTCTGCCCCCCCCTTTTGTTCCTCTTTGCAGTCGAAGGGTTAAGCCAACCAATTCACGCAACCAGCAGAAGGGGAGAGTACAAAGGAATTGAAGTTGATATAAACCTATTTATTACTCATCTCCTCTTTGTTGACGATATCCTTTTGTTTTGTGATGGATCAAGGGGAGACTTATCTCAGCTGAAACTAGTACTGGACTTATTTCTTAAAGCAACCGGGATGAGTATAAACGCCCAAAAATCCTCTATAGCAAGGCTCTCGGGGCGGAGATCAATAGAATCTTAACATTTTTTCCTTTCGAAATTAATCCTATGTCAAAAAGCCTCAAATATTTGGGTTTTTTCCTTAAGCCTGATTCCTATAGAAAAATTGACTGGAAATGGTTGGTTGCGAAAATTAAAAAGTGAGTTAAGCATTGGAGATACAAGTGGTTATCGAGGACAGGGCACCTAGTTCTTATAAAATATGTCTTAATTGTAATTCCAGTATACTGGATCGCTCTAACATGGGTTACGAAAGGAGTGCTTGCACAGATCAGGAAAGTTTGTGGTCGCTTCTTATGGGCGGGTTCGAAGGAAGATGAAGTTCTTCCATAATTTTCTTGGGAGAAAATTGCTCGCCCAAAGGATTGGAGAGCGTGGGGAATTAAGGACCTTACAAACTTTTCACGCTCATTGGTGGTAAAATCTTGGCGGTGCCTTCTAACTAAGGACAATCTTTGGACATCAGTGATAAAAAGGAAATATATTGATCTAATGGCTATGGATGGTTGGTTGTGCAACCCAGAAAATAATTCTAAAAACTCTTCGGTCATTTGGAAGGCCACCATAGAATCATTTGATCTTTTGTTGAAGGTCTTTCCTAACATACTAGGTATGGAACTAGGCTTCGGGTGGGGGTGGATCCTTGGGTGGGCTGTTGTGAAGACTACACTCTTACATGGGATTTGAAGGAGTATCTCAGTGCTCGAGGCATTTATTATCTTAGTCAAATTGAAAATGAGGAAAAAACTTCGCTTTGGAATCAGGGCTAGAAGTCGTCTGAGGACTTAAACCTTGAGCCCTAGTGGGGTGTTGTCTGGAATGCCTATACCAAGGAACTACAGAGAATAAATGTTATAATTAGGGACAGGGCAAACAAACTCTGGTGAGTTCATTCCCCCATTAGCCTTTATGCTCCGAAGTTTGGTTATAATCTTCAAATGAATAGAAGGGTTAGTGGGGATCGGAGGTGGTGGCACAAGCCACTTTGGAAATTAGGTTGCCCCGCTAAATCCAGACTTTACTTATGGTGCACACTAAAGAACAAAGTACCTACTCGGGATAACTTGTAGAAAAGGAACAAGCACGATTCGAGATGGTGTTTTTTATGCAAACAAATTGAAGAAAATTCATCACACTTATTCTTAAGTTGCCCCTTTACTATAAAAACTTGGGAGATTTTCCTGAATATATTAGGTATCAAACTCAATTAGCATGGTTCTACTCTGGTGGAAGCTTGGCAAAATTGGTGGTTTAATTCAAAAGAATATCGTTTAAGGAACATACCCCCAATTATCTGTTGGGGTACATGGCTGGCCCGGAACAAAGGAATTTTTCAAGATCAAGTTTTTGCCCCTTTTCCAATTGTGGTGCAATGTGCCTCCATCTTTTATTCGATTTCTCAAACCACTCCCTCTTTGATACAAAGGAACATATGTGAAGAAAAAATCAGACCATATGTCCCGTGGGCCTTTTTTGATGGTGCCTCTGATGCAAAAGATAGATGTGGGGTTGGCATTATCATTCATGTTAATGAACATAGATCTCTCAAAGCCTCTATCAGAATTAGTACGGGATCAAACAACTTTGCATAATTACAAACTCTTAAACTCCTTTTGTGTTGGATGAGATGGATGGGGATTGACTCAATTCATATTTTTGGTGACTCTATGAGTGTGATAAATTGTACAAACAATGTGTAGCAATGTCAAAATCTAACTTTGGTTCCTATTTTAGAAGAAATTTCATTCATAAAATATGGTTTTGTTGATTTTTCTGTTTGTCACATTTACAGGGAGAGGAATGCTTAAGTGGATTTCCTTTCTAAAAAGGTTCACAATAGGCTTTGGACATTTGACATATAATGGAATTGGTGAATGGACAGGTCATTGATTCAGATCAAGCGCCATATGTATAATGGCCCTATTGGATGTGGTTTATTTTTGCTCTTGCAGCCACTGTGTTTTTGGGTTGTATAGGACCATATTTCAGTTTTATATATGTTGTGTTAAAATGTTTTTTTTTTGTATTATTTTCTATTGTATATGTCCTTTTGATGATGATAACTTTGAACAACTATTTTTTGATATGGACAGGTTGTTTTCTCTGATGCTCGGAGAGACCCAGTTATATGGTACCATACTTCTTATAAGTTTTTCTCTGTGCATTTTGGTATTGAGTAAGTGATGTTTTTCTCCACTTTTCTTAGTATGTTGTGCTTTTACTTTCTACTTATTGTGGATCCACAATCTTGATCTTGAATGCTTCACTGCATCAACCTATGTAACTTTTTATTCTCTTAATAAAAATTTCAATTTTTCCCTTGGAAAAAAAATAATTGTTGCTTTCATATATGATAGTATAAGCTTAATAATAATGTCTGACATGCATCAAATTATTATAATAAACATTGAATAAATAATAATTATTTGCTTTCATCCATTGTGTGGAGGAAGCTTTCAACCTTTCAGTATGTGGACTCGTGTTTGGTAGATAGAGTTTATTTCCATTACATCTGTCATGGAATTGGTGTAGGGTTTTGTGTGTGTGTTCAAATTAGCTACGATATGGTGTACTACTATGATTACACGGTGGATCCTAACCTTCGATATCAAGATTGGTGAATGAATGGGCATGTGCCATGTGGGTGATGGGTAGCATTGTTGGTTGATTCAGCTATTGTGCGGAAGATTATTGTGCAAAAGTTCAACTCATTGTGTGACCTCCACACATGGAACTTCAATGAACTTCTGATGGTTTTCCAGAACTTGGGAGAGCAGTGTTCCCTAAAAGATTGTCAAAATATGATAGTAGGCATTGAATCCAATGGTGATGGATATGCGAGCTTCGACGAATTTATTATTATTATGACACCATCAACTTTATCCTCTTAGACAAGGATCCTGACATGACATGGCTAGGCTGACTGGGGACAACAAAGAAAAGCAAAAAATGTAAATCTAATCTTTTAGGTAGAGGAGACGGATACATCTATGCATAATCGACTTTGTTTCTCCAATTTCTCATCTTGCATGGAAAGAGTTTGTTTGAAGATAATCATGAACATAAACATAAACATAAACAAAAGGAGAACAATTTTGTATGGTTCCCCATAACAAGTAATATACAATTTGGATACGAAAATGGTCTTTAACTTTGGACTTAATTAACAGGCAGAAGATTAATGGAAAATATCGATATTAAAATAAAGGCAACAAAGCTAAAGTGGAAACACTACTAATACATTTGAAATAGAATAGGTGGACATAAATACCTTTACTCCCTACCTGTGTGTAAGCTGAAAATAAAAAGATTGCAGGTTTTTTCTCCGCGTGCGCAGAACTTGTAGTGAAACAAAGACTTTTTCTCAACCCAAAGATTACTTGTTTGCCAAATCACCACATGACTTTCACCAAATTGAAATTATAACAATATTGAGTTTGGTTTGTAAATGAACTTATTAATAAGTAAATGATATTTGAGGTTAATCCTGGGCTTAAATTGACACTGAAATTTAGTTATTAATTTTCGAAGGAGTTTAAATATAAGAATTATATAAAGTTTGAACATTGGCACTATAATTAAATGCAACCAGTTGATCGGTAAGTCAAGATATGTGATTGTTGGGAGTCGCAAATGATCGCAAATCCCATGTCGACAAAAATATGAGTTGTACTTGAAATTCTACGCAGGAGTGGTTTACAGCAGATTCAGAGTTGGTGTACAAGTTTGGTGCAAGGTTTCAACATAACTTGAAGGGAGCAGAGGAGAAAGAATCCAAGGTGGGAGCATTAGCGAAGCAATTTACCGAACACCCAATTCAGCAAAGACAACGGAAGTAGTTTCAGTAACAATGCCAACGAAGGAAGGAAATAGTTCTTTTCATAACAAGAATACAACCTTTTGCGATTCGAGCATGTGATCATTATCAAGTGAAAACTTTTGAAAATAGCAACAAGAAATGCTAAAAATAGAAATGCAAAAAAAGAATATTCCAATTCTAATTTGTCCTTGAATTAAAATTCGAATTTATTATCACCAACTACTTGAAAAATAATTAATTAATTCATCATGGATTAATTAGTTGGAGAAATTCAAGATAGAAGTCTTTCTAAAGTCATGCAACATTTATCCATTAAATTAAGGAGATAATATTGAGTTGTAATTAGTTAACTCAGTTTACTGAGTTAAGTCCAGTTAGACTAATTCCAAACTGTTTGAGGAATTAATAGTGAGTTTACAATTAGTTGATGCATGCATGCACTCAACAAGTGTATTCTGGTTAACTGAAGATTCACTCATCAGAAACTCATACATTTCTCTTCTGAGAAAGACCCAGTTGAGATTAAAGGTAGGGAAAATTTACTATCAGTTGCATGTGTTTGCCTATAAGGAAACACAAGCATGCAGTCAATGCATAGGTTCCTTGAGGACTGTGCAGTTCTAACAGTGTGTTAGAGCAGGGGTGAGATCAGTGTGAGTGATTAGTGTTCCACTTGGTTGAGAGTCTTCCACTTGGTAACAGTAGGATCACCTAGGGAAAACTGCACAAGGAAATAGGAGGCTTGGAGGGCAGAGTAGAAGGCTTGTGAGAAGCCTAGATTGCCTGTGAGCATCCAGGAGGATTGTATTGAGAGTTGGCTAGCTGTGAGAGCTAAGGCTTTGTGTAATTCTGATGTATTTCCACCTTGTATGATAATACAGATAGTGGGGTTTTTAGCTGAGGCTTTCCCCTAAGTATTTTCATGTGTTCTCATGGGTATTGTGCATTGGTTCATTCTTCTTTTGGTTATATGTGTTTAGCTTGATCTTGCTCAAATATTTTAAGCTTCAGCAAAGTTGATAATAGAAGCAAGTTATAGTATTTTGCTTTAGTATATTACATTATTGGGTTAACCTGCAGCAGATTCTCTACATGGTTTTAGAGCTAGATCTATAGAGAGCAAAATTTCTACATGGTATCAGAGCCAAGTTTATCAGAGAAAAGGTTATCGGAGCTGTGAACAGTATATTGAGAAGAGAAATTTGAAGTTTGAAGTTCAGGGTTGCAGGTGCAAACCGAATTCTGATCATACTTCAAAGTTAGTCAATGGCGTTCTATGGCTTGAGACTCGAGTATGCCTTGGATGGTAGCTCTAATTACATAGCATGGAAAGATCGCATGGAGGTTGTATTAGAAGATAATGGTTTGAAGATTTCATTGATCAAAAAATCCCAAAGCCGGCTTCAACTAATGCACAAGAGTTGGTTGAATGGAAAGAAGTGTGTGGTGAGGGCGAGATAGATCATCCTTGAGGGAGTTCAAGACCATATTGTCTCGAGTCTCCATGGGAAGGATACTCCATATTCAATGTAGAAGACATTGAAGGACCTCTACCATAACAGTAGCGACTAGAGGAAATTGGCACTCAAGGATAAGCTTCAAAGAATCAAGATGGACAAGGCGATACTATTTCCACATATTTGAACAAGCTCACCACCTGTAGAGATGAGCTTGGAAGTGTGGGAATAACTACTTCGATGATGATATGGTGAGCCTCGCTCTCCTTAGACTTTCAAAGAGTTGGAATAACTACCAGGACTCTGTGAACGGAAGGGATAAATTGTTAGATTGGGAACGACTGTGGCCGGATCTTATGCAAGAGGAGATCAGGAGGAGCACATGAGATGGTTATTCATCCAAGGATGATGATGAAGAAAATCTAGCCTTAGCAGGTAAGGTAGGGAAAGGGAAGGGGAAGGTTTCCCGTTCTGAATCGAATTCTTCTCATGGAGGGAAGAAGGGTGACAAGTCTAAAGTGAGATGCTTTAATTGTCACGAGATGGGACATTATGTGAATAATTGCACATTGAAGAAGTCCAAGAAGGGATCCTCAGAAGGATTGGAAGGTGAGGCATTAGCCTTTCAATTCGAAATGGACTTTACCCTCATCGCATGCATGGTGTCATTGATGATGGGTTGTGGTTGTATCTTGACAGTGGAGCCTCAATCCACATGTCCGGTGATAAAAGTTTATTCAGTAACTTGGAGGAGAAAGACCTCAAGATGCGCATAGAGATGAGTGACGACGAAAGGTATAGTGTTTCAAGAGTGGGCGTGGTTACTTTTCAGAGGGAGCATGGACCTCCTATCACCTTGACTGATGTGAAGTATATGTCAGGATTGAAGAAGAACTTGGCATCGATCACGATGTTGGAGGACAAAGGCTATGATATGTTTTTTAGTAAGGGAAATGTTTTCCTTAAATACATCACCACGAGACAAGTGAAACAGATCGGTTCACGGGTTGAGAACCTGTATGCTCTTGAGGTTCAAGGTGCATGCAAAGCCTTTAGGAGCAAGGTAAAGGTTAGAGACTTGGTGGTTGAGAGGGACAGTAAATTACCTCTCAACATGCAACCCCAGAAGAAGCCTCAGAAGCAGCTTCAGGAAATTGTGGAGCAGCCACAATTAGAGAAGCTGAGAGGAGACCGAGTGGAGGCATCCACTCATGTAGAGACGTCCAGTAGGGGGAAATTTCGAGCCAAGTGGACAGATGGATCACATGCAGCCATACCTTCAGGTGTGAGGTGGGGCGATGTGAAGTGATAGTCCCAAGAAGGCTGAAATTGGGCAGGGTCCTTTGAGAGGTTTTATCTCATGGATCGTACCTTGCTACGGGAGCCCAAAGTACATAGTAGTGGGAAAAATCAGTAGGATTGATGCAATCAGAGATCAAAGTGACATAGGCTAGAGTAGTCAGATATTGAAGAGCGCAGAGAAGGACTAACAACAGTGCAGAAAGGCAGAGTCAGCAGAAGCACAGAGTTTTCAGTTGACAGAGGCAATAACAGTCAGAGACTTTGATGACAGATGCATCATACTGATTCAGGTTGGATGGTTTTTTTTTTTTTGGAGTTGCTGGTGCAAAAACACTAGAGAGAAGTGTTTCATGCATAATATTCCAAAGGCACACGATCGGGATAGCGTTGAATTCCTTTCTTGTTGAGAGGGAGTGTTGAAAATAGCAACAAGAAATGCCAAAAATAGAATATTCCAATTTTAATTTGTCCTTGAATTAAAATTGAGAATTAAAATTCAAATTTAGTCTCACCAGCTGCTTGAAAAATAATTAATTAATTCATCATGGATTAATTAGTTGGAAAAATTCAAGATAGAAGTCTTTCTGAAGTCATGCAACATTTATCCCTTAAATTAAGGAGATTATCCCTTCATTAAGGAGATAAGATTGAGTTGTAATAAGTTAACTCAGTTTACTGAGTTAAGTCCAATTAAATTAATTCCAAACTGTTTGAGGAATTAATAGTGATTTTACAGTCAGTTGATGCATGCATGCACTCAACAAGTGCATTCGAGTTAATTGAAGATTCACTCATCAAAAACTCATGCATGTCTATTCTAATAAAAACCCAGTTGAGATTAAAGGCAGGGACAATTTACTATCAGTTGCATGTGTTTGCTTATAACGGAAACACAAGCATGTATTCAAGGCATAGGTTCCTTGCGGATTTTGCAGTTCTAACAGTGTGTTAGAGTAGGGTGTGAGATCAGTGTGAGTGATCAGTGTTCCACTTGGTTGAGAGTCTTCCACTTAGTAACAGGAGGGTCACCCAGGGAAAAATGCGCAAGGAAATAGGAGGCTTGGAGGGCAGAGGAGAAGGCTTGTGAAAAGCCTAGATTTCCTATGAGCATCCAGGAGAATTGTAGAGAGATCTAGCTAGCTGTGAGAGTTAAGGCTTTGTGTAATTCTAATGTAATTCCACCTTGTATGATAATACAGATAGTGGGGTTTTTAGCTGAGGCTTTCCCTTGAGTATTTTCATGTGTTCTCACGGGTATTGTGCATTGATTCATTCTTCTTTTGGTTATATGTGTTCAGCTTGATCTTGCTCAAATATTTTAAGCTTCTGCGAAGTTGATAATAGAAGCAGGTTATAGTTTTTTCTTTAGTATATTGCATTATCGAGTTAACCTAGAGCAGATTCTCTACATGGTCTTAGAGCTAGATCTGTAGAGAGCAGAATTTCTACATTAGCTCCTTGGTGGTTCTATTCTTAGAAAGAGTCAAGGACATTGCATTAAGACCATATATGCAACATTGAAATGTAAAGTTGTAATGCTCACTATCAATAGTCATCTAAAACAAAAAATTCTCTCAAGGAATTGAAAATGTTAGCTCATAATGATATACTCCCCCACAATACATATTGACCGTTGATTAAATCGATGGTGGAGGTTGAGTCTAACCCCTCCACGTTGATGTCATAGGGGATCCCCTGCACTCCATTTCGACCATTGATTCTATTGGTTAAATTAGGGTCGTTGAATTGAATTCTTCTATGTCGACCTCCACACATTAAACCTGAATGTGCGGAGGTTCAGAAAATGAGTTGAACTTTCGCATAATAATTTCCCTACGTATTCATTGTGCAGAAGATTAATGTGTGGAAGTTTAGCTCATTATGCGAACCTTTGCATATTGAAATTCAATGTGCAAAGGTCCACACAAAAGAATTTACAATTAAAAAAATTCAAATTTACAATATAATGAAACTGTTAAAAAATTAATACCACAAATTAATGACATCATGTCCAAATATTTCATTGTGGTTGAAGTTATTAAAACTAAGTCATGTTTATCTATCCAACTACCCAACACTCAATGCGACGATGATATACACTCTATAAATTTAAATCCATCAACCTATATATCAAAAGTTCTTTCTCTCAAATTTAACGATCTGCATATCACTCGAACTAAACATTTGGTTAGAGTACAGTACAGAGAGCATTGGTGATCCAGGAGGATCTAGAAATACAAGTGGCCTTGAAAATAACTCAAAATTCAAAGTCATCAAATGGAAGTGAAACAGAGGTCATATCATAGTGCTCGTAATCTTGATTCTAATGGTGTGAACGACACTCAAATCCGAGTTCATATGCTCAAGTTATAGCTGGTCAAAGTTATGGTCAAACTTGGCCAAGTGACAGGGTTAACGAGGCAACAATTTAGCAGTGACCTAGTGCACGAAATCTGACCTTCGGAATGGGAAAATTTGTCGCCAACTTAATTTGCGGCAGTGACCCTTATTTTGTGGCAAGTAAAAAAGACTTATTGTTTTAAAATATATATATTGAAATAGAGGTGGTGGGCTACCACCCCCGCGCAATGTTATTATATATAAAGAAAAGTCAAATGGGGTGGCGAGCCGCCACTCCCCAATCGCAACACACACACACACACACATATACAGGTGGGCGCACTGCCTTCGGCAGACCCGCCCTACCCTTGTCGGGTGTCATGTATTATAACGGCACTATGCCCCAATGACTATATGTCGTCTGTCAACCACTAGGGCCGGTTGGGCTTGAACCCGCCCGAGCAGCCCCGAAACCACATTAAATCAAATTTAAACATGACAACTAAAAAAATAACGAGCACATACCATTTTGGGGGGCGAGGTTGGAACCCCGGCCTACCCTCTCCAATTTAAGCGCTTTTGCAAATGAATCAAATAGTCCACGTTGATACATCCACCCAACAACTTATTAATATGCCACTCAATTCATTCTACCAAGGCAGAGAAGTGGAGGAAGAGCGGAACCCTAGGTAGAGTACACAAAAAAACCATGAGTGAGGGATATGCAAAGATGCCAAAAATATTTCCTTAGAGGGCTAGAGGTGCTAGTGTCAAAATTTGACAAATTTATAGTCAATTTTGCACGATTTCACGACATGAATCCAGCGGTGACATCTGTTTCTCTAGCTGAGCTATCCATTTTCAATCCATCATCTGGATTGGAGGTATAAGGGTCACGTTTGTAAAGTTGCTTGTAAGTTATTTCTTTGATGCCACTTTATAAAAGATGACATCCCCATTGTTGAGAAGGCCCTGAAGACATCGCCCACATTGGGTGAACTCTGTAATAAAATCCTTGTGTCTTTGATCTCAGGTTTGCTTATGGTTTCCACTTCTTTTCATGTGTTTAAGTTACTTGGCTATGTATTCTCTTTTATTATGCAATTCTGAATGCATCATTGAATTAGATATCATTTTTTGGGATTCAACTGCGTTAAGTAAGTCATTCAAACGCATGACCATTTCCATGAGAGGTAGTCGTAACTGACTAATTTCTCATGATTTTTGAATAGTTCACTTAGCACTCATTGCATCGGGTGATGCTCACAGGGGTGAAGAAGTGGGATTGAAACTAGTGAAATGTGGAGAACGAATCACATAGCATCAATCATCACTTCCGGGGCTTGCACCCGGTAACCAGGACTTCCCAGGAGGTCACCCATCCCAGAACTCCTCTGGCTCAAGCGCGCTTAACTGTGGAGTTTTTCCCCACAATCAAGCCCACTTAGCTTGCTACCCCATTTGCAAAACCTTAGCAAGTATTGTGCCTCATGAACCATTCAAGTAGAGATCCCTTGACTCTTTTTGAATTTTAAGTATGGGGGATTTACGCAGTGCATTATATTAGATATCATTTTTTGGGATTCAACTGCGTTAAGTAAGTCATTCAAACGTATGCATCATTGAAGTTAACAGATCTAGATCAAGCTTGGTATCTGAGCAGGTCTTCTTGATGCAAGTTGCATGAGTGAATGCTAACTAAGAACAAGCTCCAAAGAGGTGAAGGAAAACTTAAATCCTTTGATCCCGAAGTAGGGCATGCACCACGAAGACGAAACATGGCAGATGAGGAAGCTCGATTGGAGGAAGAGTGAAATTATCACAAGATCTTCTTCACCATGGCAGAGAAATTTGACAAGTTGTTTGCATATTATGATAACACAATCAAGACTAAGAAGAATGAACCAAATAAGCATGCATCGTTAAAGCATGAAGGTGGAGGAGAAGAACATCCTCCCTCTTCGTCCTTCAGTGAAAGTTCTTCTTCTTCCTCTTCTCATCATTCTAACAAGAGTCAGAGGAATGCATCTAAAAAGCTCATTGTCAAGTTGAATGTCAAATTTGATTTACTTTTATTTAGTGGAGAATCTAATGCAGGAAAGATAGATAATTGGATAAGATATGTTGAAGTGTATTGCTTCATACAACAAATCAAAGAGGATGAAGCCAAGATCCAACTAGCATCCCTTCAATTGAGTGGTATCACTCTCGTATGGTGGGAAGGCAAGTTGCATCAAGGTGGTAAGAGTAATCGTAAACTTCTTTCATTTTGGTCTGAGTTCATTTCTTCTTTAAGAGGACAATTTTACCCTTTGGGTTACAGACAAAAGGTCATTGTTCATAATTTTACTGAGGAGTTTAGAAAAAAAGCACTAACATTGAACGTTCCACTAGACACTTGTAAGACGTTGATGAAATATATTGGCTCTTTGCATAGTTATTTGCATCATTCATTATTATTATGTGAACCTAAGTCTCTTGATGAAGCTAGTGTTAATGATGTACATCTTGAAACTAGGGGGAAGTATGACCAAGATGACAGCCCGAAGAAGGTAGCAATAGCCAAGAGAAGAGAAGAAAGGCCCTCTTGTGCTCATTGTGAGAAATAAGGGAATGATGAGGAGAATTGTTGGAAATTGCATCCAGAATTGAGACCGAAGAGGAATGGTAGAAAAGAGAAGAAAGGCCCTCTTGTACTCATTGTGAGAAATAAGGGAATGATGAGGAGAATTGTTGGAAACTGCATCCAGAACTGAGACCGAAGAGGAATGGCAGAAAAGAGAAGAAGAAGGCAGTTGCAACTGTGCAAGAAGACCAAGAATCTAAATCAGAGAATGATGAGAAGATCACAACTACTGGATTTGCAGGCGGTGGACCAATTGACCTAGGATCAGACTAAGGTGACGAAGTGAATATTGCAGCTCTAGGGATTGTAGCGAATGGACTCAATGACTTGGGTTCTGATTCAGGTGATGAGACAAAGATATCAGCAGATGTTGTGCGAAAAATGAAAAGGGGACCAAATGCGTCATGTCTCTAAGAACTCGAAGAAATCAACAAAAGCATTCAGAAGGATAATTTTGAACTAAGGAGACTCCTCCAAGAAGAAAAGAAGGAGAAACAAACGTTGCAGTTACAAGGCAAGGAGGAGGCATTGGAAAAGTTGCAACATAATAAGCCTGAGGTAAAAAGTGATTCTTCAATTTCATGTACTTATTATGATGATGATTTCGCTGCTTTTGAGAAACGTACTACAGGAATTGGATCAAAATTGTTAATGAAAATAGGATATCAAGGAAAGGGCCTCAGAATTAATGGTCAAGGAATTGTGAATCCCATCAAAGTGGAGATATTGTCTCGTTATGTAAGATATGGATATGTCAGAAAAGAGGTTGTGAAATTATCCAAGACAGATAGCAACTAACCAACGATAGATGATGAAAACACTTCATCACATTCCAGTGCTAGTGAGGGTTCCACGGGTATGTATCCGAGGCACACCAGAAATAAGTGTTCCAAGATGATCTAGAAAGTTTGGAGGAGAAAGAACTATTGTAGTCATTGCAACGAGGTTGGACACCAGAGAGCCATGTGACATATGCTCCATGCCCAGAAAGCACCAATAAATAAGATAGCTAGCGAAGATGTTTAAAAAACATATCCACCACATTCATGGTGGTCTGATTTATTGAGTAAGAGATGGTTTTACTAAATATAGTAGCTTGTTATGGTCTCATTTTGTAAATCATGTGTTGTGAATAATTGTAAAAGTGATGATGTGTTTTTCATCGCTTATTAAAGCAACAATGATGTTTTGGCCTTTTGTTGATAACTGCAGTATTGGTTTTTATTATAATGTAAACCTGATCAAAGAGTGTGTGTTATAAACTCTTGGCATGTATGGGGTTGTTTGATTCATGTGTGGTTTTTTATGTGATTGCAAAAAAGGTACCAAATTTTCATGCAATGCAGATGTTGAAAGTGTGGCTTGACAAAGACACGGGTAGTGTGTATGATGTGTTCATGATTTCGGAGGACCAAAAGCTCCTCGGTAGGCAGGAATGATCCAAGAGGATCTAGAAATACAAGTGGCCTTGAAAATAACTCAAAAATCAAAGTCATCAGATGGAAGTGAAACCACAGGCCAAATCATAGTGCTCGTCTCCTTGATTCCAATAGTGCAAATGACACTCAAATATGAATCTGTATGCTCAAGTTATAGCTGGTCAAATTTTTGGTCAAACTTGGCGAAGTGGTAAGCTTAACGAGACAACAATTTGGTAGTGACCCGGTGCACGAAATCCACCCAACGAAACATGCAAATTTTTTTGCCTACCTAATTTTCCTGGTGACCCTTATTTTCGAGCGGGTTAAAAATGACTTATTGTTTAAAAAAAAATAAAAATATATATATATTGAAATAGGGGTGTTTGGCTTCCACCGCGACCCAATGTTATTATATATAAAACAAAGTCAAATGGGGTGGCAGGCTGCCACCCCCGCCACACACACACACACATATATATGGGTGGGCATGCCACCTCCTACGGACCCACTCAAACCCTACTAGGTGTCATGTATTATAACGGGGCCACACCCCAACGACTATACGTCATGTGTCAACCACTGAGGCCGACACGGCTTGAACTTGCCCAACCAACCTGGCTGGCCCGGCTCTCGGGCAGCCCCAAAACCATATTAATTCAAATTTAAACGCGACAATTAAAAAATCAACAATTGTCATACCATTTGGGGGGTTAGTGGGGTTGGAACTCCCGACCTACACACTCTAATTCAAGTGCTTTTTCCATGGGACCAAATGGTCCACGTCGGTGCATTCACCTGACACCTTATTAATATGGCACTCAATTCATTCGACCAAGGCAGAGTGACGAAGGACAAGTGGAACCCTGAGCGGAGGATACAGTGGAACCATGAGCGAGGGATCTGCAAAGATGCCAAAAATATTCCCTTAGAGGCTAGAGGTGCGGTGTCATAATTCGACAAACTTATAGTTGATTTTGCATGGTTTCACGACAAAAATCCAGTGGTTACATTCATTTCTCCAACTAAGCTCTCCATTTTCAGGTAATCATTCAAATTGGATGTATAAGCGTCATTTTTGTAAAGTTTCTTATAACTGATTTCTTTGATGCAACTTAATAAAAGAAGGCATCCCCACTATTGAGCAGGGCCTAGAGACATAACCCACACAGGGTGAACTCCATAATCAAATCGTTGTGTCTTTGATATCATGTTTGCTTATGGTTTCTGATTCTTTTCATGTGTTAAAGTTACTTGGTTAGGTATGCTCTTTTATATGGAATTATGAATGCATCCTTAAAGCTAAAAGATCTGGATCAATTAGAACAAGAGTTATAGTGATGATTAAAGAGATCGTAATGTGATGGAGAGGGAGAGGAATAAGGTTGCAAGGAAATTGTTTTCATGGTTTCTCTACCATGAGAGGCAAAATGGGGTTTTTATTGCATGCACGACATATGTCAAGGTGAGTAGAAATAGTCTTGCTGGGTTACACTCAAAGGAAAATCGTGAAGTATATGAGGAGATAACAAACGCGGAGATGGAAAAAAGAGGTTGGGTGAGAAATGAGACATCAAACCAGACTGAATATATGCCCTCACGAACGACCTTGAGGCCAGTGAGCTTCAAAATCATGTGTTGGCACTGGGCAAGGGACTGTAGATGGTTGATCACGTGTCACACATCCTCCTCCCTCATGCCTAGAATCACCATCAGATAGTCATGCATGGGAAACTGAACCTCTCCCACTATATGAAGGCAATGGCAGAAGAGTAGGTCATAGTTCCGGTTGACGTTGCCACCCAGTGAATTCTCCACTGACTCAATATTTTAAGTTTCAACCATGATTTGATTCTAGACACGTTATCATTTCTGTCCACGGGGAACAATAGAAGAAAAGAAGAACCAATGAATTATTGAATTCTACTCATGAACCCAATCCTCCAATGGTGGCCATTCATGGGTGATTAAAATTAAAAGGTTTTGCAGTAGCCATTTCCTGACTCATTATTTCGTTCAAACAAGAGATCAATAGATCACTGTTTTATTAACATTTGGGTGCTCTATCCACTTGATATGACTTTGCTACCTCGCATTGTCTCGGGTTTCTTTCATCTCGTCGATGGCTTGAAAACATGCTTGTTGGTTGGAACAACATGGGGCTAACTAGAATTCGCAAAGAGAGTAATAATTTGTGCATGATAGAGAACTTTTACTTGGTTTAATCCTCGTGTAGATATAGAAACTTTAATCCCATGTTTTAAAGTTTTCTTTAACATTAAATTTTATAGTTATAACAAATAATTATTTAAATTACCACAATTTCTTTCCTAAGTTAGAAATGACCTCTAGAGTTTGGGGAAAGAAAATGCCAAGTGGGTAGCACTTGCACAACAAGAGAGCGAATTAGGTGGGTCTTCCCGATAAGAGGAATCCTCACACTTGAATGTGGATCTACCTTCTGTTGGCCAAGGAACCAGAGGATGTTTGTTCCAAGCTAATTGAAATCTTTATTGCCATAGGATTCACATAGAAGTCATTTTATGGATATGGGACACCTCTCCTCTCGTGGTTGGTTGTGTAGTATTAGCCTTGTTGTTTAGGGTTTCCATGTATGGTTGTGGATAAACCACGTTGCCTCATATGATAATGCCTCTCATGATTATTGTTTCATAGGCCTTAATTTCTTATACTAAAACAAGCTATATACAACTCAATACAATGTTCATTTTGTTTGTAATTATTCATTGCATTGGATGCCTTTCAGTTAGGCCAGTTGGGAATTTAATTTATATTTCAAATTCAATTATTTTCAATTCATTACACGTTGTTACTTGGATGCATCTAAGTATAATTTTAGATGTTGTAGCAGCGAGCCTATCATGCATGATGCAAATTGTCAATTGGTAGTAAGTGAGCACAAAATATAAGTGTTTGTCTCCAACCTCGACTGTACAATCTAGTAAACACTAACAATTAAATATATGGAAAGATTGTCAGAAGGCGTCACATATAAGAGATCATTTGGATAGTGCCTCTAACCTATTGTTGAATTGATCTCATCTGAAGCAGGAAGTGGGATTGGTGAAGAAGAAGGGAATTTCAAGCCAAGGTTTTAAAATAATTAAGTTTTAAAATAAAGGGATGTGGAGGATGCCCATTGTGTGGGACTGGGGAGCTCCACACAATGAACTTAGCTCATTTTATTGAGCTTTGCATGATGAAAAATAAATGTGCAATGAACTTAACTCCACACAATAACTTTCCATGAAGCTTCGCACAATAACATTGCTAGGATGTATTGTTGGGACGACACAATGTGACGGTGGAGACACCTTTATAATTTGTTTTTCTTAACCTTGACAATGTGGCCTAATTTCCAACTATATCTCCATATTTTCTATTTCATTACTCGAACTTGCAATTGGGAATTTCTTTATATTATCCAACTAGTAGTGGTGGACATTATGATTTGTTACATCACTCCCAGCTAGGCAGCCATTTACCCAAGATGGGATAAGGTTCAACCTATTGGTCTAATACTTACCTGTATCTCAATTGGCACATAACCACCAAGCTGGTTGAATGGAATAAGTGGCTATTCACCAACTTAATCCAACAGATTCGGGAACATAATGAGGCCGAAGTCACATTAACCCCCACACGGGGTTCAAAATTCATGCTATTAGGAACTTTTTTATGCATCAGATGTCGACTATTGATTAAATGAGACAAACTTATATCATAGGCAACTTTCGGAGTGGGCAACTCTTTGAAATGATTTTCACTCGATAATGATCACGTGCTCGAATCCTAGAGGGTTGTGTTCTTGTTATGAAAATAACTCTTTCCTTCCTTCATTGGCTTTGCTACTGAAACTAATCTCGTTGTATATGTTGATTTGGATGTTGGGTAAAATATTTCACTAATGCTCCCACCTTGGCTTCTTTCTCCTCTACTTCCTCTGCCTTAGCTTCTTATGTAGTCTTTATAACTGGATACCTTGGTGAAACAACGGTTGTGCCTCTTTAAATGGAACTTATATGGTCTAAGTGGAGATTAGAAGGTAAGGGATCGATAGAAAAGATATCAATAGTGCAGCATTAAGGAACATCTATGAATATTTCTCTCATTGATTCTACCAGTAGCCCAAGAAACAACATATAAGCACATTGTTAGGTCCCTATAATATTAGTGATTCCCCCATTACTATTGTCATTGTATCCCTTATTGTTATTGTTGTGCCCCTATTGTCCCCATATTGTTATTATTGTGCCCCATAGAATCCCACTATTGTTATTTATGTGCCTTTATATTATTATTGTTAGGTCTGCTTGGTTCTATTGTGACCCCTTAGACTCCTATATATAGAAAGGAGGTTTTGTCAATTGAATCATCCAAGAATTGTTCATTTGTGTAATGTAAAGGAGGTTTCCCCCTCGAAGAGGCTGAATTCTAAGGCGTTGATCTATCTTTTCTATCTTTTTGTGAGCTGGTTTCATAACATTTGATATCAGAGCTTTGAATTCTAGGGTTTCGCTGCTCCAAACAGGTCATCGTGGAATTTTCGCTATAACTTTTTTTTCTGTGATGTTTCAAAAGAGAAAAAAAAAACCCATTTGAGACGAAATCTTGTTGAACCTCGGTCCTGATTTCATATCTTTTCTTGATATATTTTCAAATATATGATCTAAGGAAGTTATGGTTTTTGCAAGCTTCAGAATTTCATCTAAAACAGGTCATCGTGGAATTGTCATTATAACTCTTTCGCTAAGAATTTCAGACGAAAAAAAACCCATTTGAGACGAAATCGGTCTGAACCTCGGCTCTAAATTTCAGATCCTGTCTCGCTATATTTGCGGAGATATAATCGGAGGAACGTAGGGTTTTTGTAGATTCCCGAATTACATTCCAAATAGGTAACCTTGGGAAAATCGTCACAACCTTCTCTCTGAGCATCAGATTGAATTTTCGTAAGAAGTTACAGAAAGAGGACGAACTGTAGTTTTTTGGGTACCACTTTCAGATCCTAAGGTTAAAACAGTGACCCATGGCACATCATACAAGTTCGCTCTACTGAACAAGTCTATAATCATGTCATCGTGGGAGATTTGACATAACTCTTCATTGGAGAATCCAATCTTGATAAGAGTTGTGGAGTTAGAAATATTACTCATAGGGTTACCACAAGAAGAAATTTCAAACCTTGGAGATCCAAAATTACAGAAATAAATCAGATTCAATATCAAGCTCCTACAAAGTGAAAAAAAAGGCGTGTAGTTTTTTTAAATTTTTTGCATAAACTTGGCTTGAAAAATTAGTTTGAAGGAATTCAAAGGGCATAGTGAAGCATTATTATCGGTAATTGATGCCCCGAAGAAAGAAAATGGAAACACCTAGTAAGCACGCTGAAATCTCAAGCATGACTCATGAAGAAGAAGAAGAAATGCAACATGATATATCAAATTTACAAGACCAAGTGCAACAAATGTCACTCACACAAAAAATACCATAAGCTAAGATGTATGATTTAAAGAAAGACATAGAAGCTAAGATGTATGGCGTGGAAGCTAAGATGGATGGTTTAAAGAAGGGTGTGGAAGCTAAGATGGATGATTTAAAGAAAGGCGTAGAAGTTAAGATGAATGACGTGGAAGCTAAGATGGATGGTGTGGAAGCTAAGATGGACTATTTGAAGACACATTTGAAGACATGCATGGAAGATTTGAAGACATATTTGACAAAGTTTCTACAAGAAATGCTTACTAATGGCAAAAGGGTAGTAAAGGAAACTCATGATGAGAACAAAATAAATGTTAATCACGATTTCGTAGACTCTAACGTTGGATCGAAGAACCACCATGTTCCAAAGATTGATATGAGGAAGTTTGATGGCAAGGATCCCGGAACATGGATACTACAAATGGAGCAACTTTTCGATCTCCATAATGTGAAAAACACACAAAATGTACGCATTGCAACTTTATATTTGGAACCAAATCAGTTTGTATGGTATTAATGGCTTTGCTCTCGTAAACAAATGTCACTTGGGGCTGTTTTTATGGATGAAATGATAGCACATTATGAGGATACAAAAAGCAACACTTTTTTTAGCCAATTGATAAATCTCAAACAAAAGGGTTCAATGATGGAGCACATTGAGGACTTCCAAAAATTGAATATAGGGGTAAAAGATATTCGAGAGGAGCATAGGATTGATGTGTTCATAGGGACATTAAAAGATAACATCGAAAATGAGGTTTGCCTTTGGGAACTAGATTCATTGGAGAAGGCATTCAGTTTGGCAAGAAAAATGGAAAGAAAAATTAGGGCAACAAGGAATCCTACCACTCACAATCATAAAGATGGAAATGTCACTGCCCCTATCCATCCACAACCTACAAGGTTGACACCACAACAATTGGAAGAAAAAAGAGTAAAAGGGCTTTGTTACAGTTGTGATAGAAAATACACTAAAGGTCATAAGTGTGTCGAGAAGAAATTATTTTACATAGATTGTGAAGAGGAGGAAGAAAAGGAACAAGAAACGTCAAAAGAAGAGGATATACACCAGGAACAAACCCTAGAAAAAGAAGAAATGAATTCGACCATATCTTGCAATGCATTGGCTGGAATTACCACTCCTCAAAATATCAAGATAGAAGGGCATATCAAGAAGAAAAAGGTAATAGTGTTGATTGATTCGGAAAGTACCCATAATTTTATTCATTGTAAGATAGCCAAGGAATTGAATTGCTTCCTATATCCAGCACCAGAGTGTCAAGTGATAGTTGGAAGTAGAGGAACCATAAATTGCTCAGGAAAGTGCCATAATATCAAGCTATCCATGGGAGAATATGTATTGAATAGCCCAATGCTTTCCATTCCAATGGGTGGTGTTACTGTTGTACTAGGATTCCAATGGCTACAACCCTTAGGTACAATAGATTTTAATTTTCAAGAACTTTTCATGAAATTCTCTTCGGAAGGAAAGGAAGTTGAATTAAGGGGTATCGCATGGAAACCGGGAAAGATAATTAGATATAACAGAATGACAAAGCTTCTAAAGGAAGAACAATGAGACATAGTTGCACAATTATGTTCACTAGAGGTTCCCACATCGAAATCATCCATTTCTCCAGATCTCCAAAAAGTCTTGGACAATCATTCCAAAGCATTTGAGACTCCCAAAGGCCTCCCACCTATTCATGATCATGATCATGTTATCAATTTGATTCCAGGAAGTGTTCCTCCAAACATCAGGCCTTACAGAAATCCCTATGTTCAAAAGAGTGAAATTGAACGTATGGTTGCAGAAATGTTAGAGGCTGGTATAATTCAACCTAGTCAAAGTTCTTTCTCTGCTCCAGTAGTATTGGTTCATAAGAAGGACAGATCATGGTGCATGTGTCCAAATTATAGGGAACTCAACAAGCTCACTAGATAAATTTCTCATTCCCGTCATTGATGAATTATTGGATGAATTGCATGGATCAATTTACTTCACCAAGTTGGATCTTCGTTCAGGATATCATCAAATCAGAATGAAGACTGAAGAAATTCCAAAAACAAAATTTAGAATTCATGAGGGTCATTATGAATTTTTGGTCATGCCTTTTGGCCTTACTAATGCACCTTCTACATTTCAAGGTTTGATGAATTCCATTTTCAAACCCTTCCTTAGAAAATTTGTGTTAGTATTTTTTGATGATATACTAATCTACAGAAAGTCTTGAAAGGATCATGTCCAACATGTTGACATGGTGCTCAAACTATTGGAGGAGAGGAGAAACAATTATATGCAAAAATCTCCAAATGTTTCTTTGAAGTACAAGAGGTGGAATATATGGGGCATATTATATCTCATGAAGGTGTTAAGGTAGACCATAGCAAAATTAAAACCATTAAGGAATGGAAAATTCCCACATCCATCTACAAGGATTTCTCGAGTTGACAGGGTATTATCGCAAGTTTGTTAAGAATTATGGGAGAATAGCAACACCTCTATCAACATTTTTGAAGAAATATGCATTCTCATGGACTCCATAAGCAACAAAGGCCTTTGAACATCTTAAAGAGGCAATGTGCCAAGCACCAGTCTTAGTTACACCGGACTTCACAAAAACCTTTATTGTGGAATGTGATGCCTCAGGAAATGGAATTGGTGTTTTTTTAATGCAAGAAGAAAGACCCATTTCTTCCGAAAGTCGTCCAATTAAAGGAAAGTATTTACACAAAGCTATTTATGAGAAGGAAATGTTGACAATACTACATGCACTTAAGAAATGGCGACCCTACCTACTGGGAAGACACTTCAAGGTAAAAACAGATCATGATAGTCTTAAATACTTTTCAGAACAACAATGTAAATTTTGAAACGGGAACTCTGGCCAAAAACCCTGAAAAAACATCAAAAACAGTGCTAAAAACGAAAAGTATGTATACTGGAACAATGATTTTATTTTTTAGGGGTCAATTTTGAACATGTTTTAAAAATGGCAATGACTACAAAATTTACTGCGAAATTTTCGTGCAAAATATAGCTTCAAAACGAAAGTGATGATACTGGAACAATGACCTTTTTTTTAGAGTCAATTTTCAAACTTTTTAAAAAATGCTAGTAAAACCAAATTTTTATGTGTCAAACAAAGTTGTTTATGAGGAAAAATACACATTAATGTTTTTGGTAGAATATCATTTTTCTTTTTAAGTATAAATTCAACATGTTTTCAACCATAACATGCTAGATACAAAAGAAATTGAAATTTTTTCAACTATAAAATTAAAAAACCATGACATTATGAACAAATTACATCACTAAATGAATTCAAAAGTCATTATTTGTATATTTAATAAAACATACATTATATCTCTAATTTAATATTACATTGTAGATATTTTAAACAATAAAAATTATCATAATTAAGACATATAATCCAACAACATAAAAATGCCTCATAACTTCTCATTTAACACCATATGGGAATCATTAATTTTATTTCAAGATACGATGCATACATCAGTTATATAAATTGTCTTAAACAATTATTCGAAATCACTCATATTTTCTTGCACACCATCATAATTCACATCTTCAGATGAGTGACGGGATGCTGACGAAGATGTTCCATATTCTTCTTTTTCATCAACTAGTGCCCCATTTGAGTCCACATGCATGCCCAACATTTCAGGTTTCAAAATTCTTCTAGATCTACAACTGGTTTCAGCAGACTCCCATCTCAACATTGTTCCTTCTAGTAACAACCTTTTTAGAATCTCTTATCGTCTTGAAGCGAAAAGTTCCTCTCTTTGTTAAATTGAAGTCATAAACAAGTATGTCAACATCCTCCAATTTTAATATGTCTGTGCAGCGACGATTTATATTTGTCTTTCTTTCTCTTTCTGCCATTTTTTTTTCAATTACCATCTTTGGCTTATACACACCATTGAATGGGTGTGTATTTGTGGCATACCAATGTACTTCAACACTTGTAACATCCTCATTTTCTGTAAAGACCTTTATAACTTTAGCAACCCAGAATGGATAGCCATTGGGATCTCCATCTGCTAGCACTGCAATCATGCAACCCTCCTTAATGTCTTGTACTGAACCCCTGTAAAGGTGTGTAGGAATTTACAGGGTAAGTTCCTCAGAAAGAATACCAAAAGGACACCGCTCACAACCAGATCACAGATCAATACACCAGTATTTTTGACGTGGTTAAAACCCTCAAAGAGGGAAACAGTCCACGACCTGTCCCAACGTGGGTACTACAGGAAATTTATTAATCAAAGAATGAAAATTTACATAAGCTTCTCTCATGCACGGATTACCCGAACAATAACCCTCCATGCGCTTTAAATAGAACTCATGGACCAATCGGGTGTCAAGCCACGGATCAAGTGTCGGTAATACCGAGGAGAGAATGAACCGTCGGATCACTACATATCGTGACTGTCGGATTGTAAGTTACAAAATGTACAACGGTAAAGAAACACACTTTACCTAACTCTATACCTAACTCTACACTAGACCAAGTTGAACTTAACTATATCCTATGTGTCGGAATATCCTAACATCCCCCCTTAAGAACAACTTGGGATAGGATTGAAGGATTTACAAATATGACACAATAGGAGAAGGAAGGAGGCACTAGAGCCTATCCTCCCTTAGTGACAACTCCCTGAACTCCAAGCATATATCGAAGTTTAGTGAACTTCGCCTCTGTGAGAGCCTTTGTGAAGATGTCTGCAACTTGATCATCTGTTGGACAATATTGCACTTCAAGAACATGGTCATAAATGAGCTTTCTGATGAAGTGCATGTGTAGTTCAATGTGTTTGCTGCGCTGATGCTGGACTGGATCTTTGCATAGTTGAATGGCACTTTGATTATCACACCAAAGTGTGGTTGGATGCTACTGCTCAAAGCCAAACTCTCATAGGATCTGACGAAGCCACAAGGCTTCCTTACTAGCTTCCACGACACCACGATACTCTGCTTCTGCTAACGAAAGAGAAATGGCAGCCTGTTTCTTACAAGCCCATGTAATAGGTCCTGAACCAAGAGTGAAGACATAACCGACAGTAGACTTCCGATCATCAGGGTCACCAGCCCAATCAGAATCAGTGAAACCAACTAACAGAGGAGCTGCTTTGGCACTGTAATGAATCCCAAACTGTACTGTACCTCGAACATAACGAAGTATTCTTTTAGCTGCTTTCCAATGACTTTCACGGGGGTTTTGCATAAAACGAGCAACAAGGCCAACAGCAAAGGAAAGATCTGGACGAGTATGGGTTAAATACAAGAGTTTTCCTACAAGTTGATGGTATAAGGTAGCATCAACTTCAGGAGAAGTACAAGAGACTGAAAGTTTGACTCCAGACTGAAAGGGAGAAAGGGCTGGCTTACAGTCTTCCATGTGAAAATGACGAAGAATATCACAAGCATACTTGGACTGGGAAAGGAAAATACCCTCCTTGGATTGCAAGACTTGAAGACCGAGAAAATAGTGTAAGTGTCCTAAGTGTTAGGATATTCCGACACATAGGATATAGTTAAGTTCAACTTGGTCTAGTATAGAGTTAGGTTAGAGTTAGGTAAAGTGTGTTTCTTTACCGTTGTACATTTTGTAACTTACAATCCGACGGTCACGATATGTAGTGATCCGACGGTTCACTCTCACCTCGGTATTACCGACACTTGATCCGTGGCTTGACACCCGATTGGTCCATGAGTTCTATTTAAAGCGCATGGAGGGTCATTGTTCGGATAATCCGTGCATGAGAGAAGCTTATGTAAATTTTCATTCTTTGATTAATAAATTGCATGTAGTACCCACGTTGGGACAGGCCGTGGACTGTTTCCCTCCTTGCACTTTGAGGGTTTTAACCACGTCAAAAATACTGGTGTATTGATTTGAGATCTAGTTGTGAGCGGTGTCCTTTTGGTGTTCTTTCTGAGGAACTTACCCTGTAAATTCCTACATGGTATCAGAGCGATTTGAGGGCCGCGTCCGTTGGTGATCCAAATCTGAAGCCGGTATAACTGCATGCGGCTGTCGTTTCCTAGATCTGCTGTTTCTGACTGATTTCGGGCCGAGAGGACTGCTCTGTTGCGTTCGGAGCATCTGTTCCAGTGAGGAACCCCTTTCGATTACGCGAAAAGGTTTCTGGTAGCCCTAGCTGCGTCATTTTTCAGATCGGGAGGTATACAGTGTTTTTTGCAGTTTACTGTTATTTTCTCTCTGCTTATTTCGGTTTCGGTTTATTTAGCCCTTTTTTTTTAACCGGATCTATACCTTTCATTTCTGCGTATGCTCTTTGCCCTGCGACTCTGTGCGATCTGGGCAAATCAGAAACAGAAAGGAAGGATTTTTCTCATGCGTATGCTCTTTTCCCTGCACCTTAGTGTGATCTTGGAAAATCAGAAACATTGAGAAAAATATTTAGTTTTTCGGCTAAAGCTAACTTTGAGAATTTTTTCTTAAATTTTCTAGTTTTTTTGCTAAAGCTAACATCGAGCCGCAAGGTTCGTTTTTCTTTGCATATTCGTGTTGGGTTTTGTGTTTTGTAGGGAAAAAGAGATTTCTCAAGGCAAGCACGCAAACCAAGGCCCCCCCCCCTCTCTCTCTCTCTCTCTCTCTCTCAAATTTTTTGTATAGATCAATTGGTTCAAAGCTATTTTAAGAGAGTAGAGGTCTTGGGTTCAAGTCTCCATTTTGTGGGGGCGGATTTTTTTCATTCCCGCACATTCGCGCACTTTGCCGGCAACTTCAACAATTTGTTTTCAAAAAGCCATAACTTCTTCATCCGGAAGCCTTTTTCAGAGCCGTTTTTTTTAAAACCGCCTATTTTTTCGAGATCTATCCATTGGAACACTTACTTTCAGCATCTTCAGCTTCAGTTTAAAAAAAAAATGGAAAGTCCATGCCAAGTCATTCTTGACAGCACTAACTACTTCCAATGGGTAGCCTACATGGAAGATTTACTTAGAAGTAAAGGTCTCTTCAGAATAGCCACAGACCAAGAGAAGAAACCAAAAGATGAAGACAAGGTTGCAAAATGGGAAAATAGACAAGATCAAGCACGTGGTTTGATAGGGATGTCTATTTCTCCTGATCTTAGATTCCACATTGCAGACCTTGAGACTCCTCATGAAGCATTAGAAAAACTCGCTAAAGTTTTTGGGATTAAAAATGAAATTAGAGCCCATCAACTTGAAAATGAGTTGCTTACTTTGGATCCTAATAATTTTTCTTGCATTGAAGATTTCTTGTCCAAATTCAAGACCCTTAGATATCTCTTGGAAGGTGTTAAAGTTAAGAAAGAAGATGGTAACCTTATTTATTCCATCCTTACTAAGTTGGGACCAGCCTACTCTGTATTTGTTTCCACTTTCCATTCTACAAGGGAAGCTTTCATTTGTCAAGGAAAAGACTACAAGGCCCCTTCCTTTGACTCCTTTTGTGATTCCTTAATAAGAGAACAAGAAAAACTCTTACACCTTGGTCTTCTTAATCTTGGAAACTCTTCCACGAAAGCGTTAGCCGCCCAGCAGCAACCAAATTCAAAGAATCCTAAGAAGTCATATCCTCAAAAGAATGGTCCTAAACCATCTCAGCCTCAAAATGAAAGATCATTTCAGCAAAATGATAAGACCAATAAAAACAAATGGAAGAAGACTGACAGACATTGTAACTTTTGTAATCGAGATGGCCACTTAGAATCTAAATGCTTTAAGAAGATGGAAGCCTTGGAAGCCGCAATGAAGAAACATAACATCCATGTGGAGCCTACTTCAACTTCAACTTCCGGAATGGCACTTTCTGCATGTCGTTGTCAATCATCTCAGTCTGGTTATGCATTAAATGTATCTTCTTCTTCTTCTCATTCTCATGAGTGGCTCATTGATTCTGGAGCCTCTTATCACATGGCCAAAAACCAAGCCATGTTTTCTTCTTTAAATGATTGTAACACCAAAAATATATATATTGGTGATGATAGATCTCTTAATGTTGTAGGGACTGGAACTGTTCATCTAGACAATGGTCAGTTTAATGATGTATTATGTGTTCCAACCTTATCCTGCAACCTTCTATCTGTCTATCAGATAACTCATTCAGGTGAAGGTAAAATTGTTGAATTTTCACCTCATGATGTTGTAATCAAGGATCTAAAAGATCCTAAACAGATTCTAGCTACTGGTCTTGCTGATGATTCCAAAAGGTTGTATAAGTTTCACAACTTTGGGTCATCAAATCTTCCCTCAGTATTTGTTGCTCATAATGATGAAGTGAGCAAACTTTGGCATGAGCGATTTGGTCACTTAAACTATCGCTCCCTTCAGCATCTATGTAAAGAAAATATGGTGACAGGTCTTCCTATGGTATCTTGCAGAGATGGTGTTTGTTCCGGATGTGTACTCGGAAAACATCATCGGGACAGTTTTGACAAACGTGCCTCTTGGCACGCCTCAGCCCCTTTACAGCTTGTGCACAGTGATTTATGTGGTCCTCTTCCTGTTGCTTCATTCTCTGGCTGCAAGTACTTCTTAACTTTCATTGATGATTTCTCCAGACGCACTTGGGTATACTTCTTAAAACTCAAGAGCGAAGTATTTAACACTTTTTTGGCCTTCAAAGCCTTTGTTGAAAAACAATCTGGACATCAAATTCTTAAGCTAAGAACTGATAATGGTGGAGAATATGTTAAAAACACATTCATCAACTTTTGCACCGAAAATGGAATTCAAATGCAACATACTGTTCCATACACTCCACAACAAAATGGTGTAGCTGAAAGGAAAAATCGCACCTTAAAGGAAATGGCTAATTGTATGCTGCAATCTAAAGGACTCAGTCTTAGTTTTTGGGCCGAAGCAATTAATTGTGCAAATTATATAATCAATCGCACTCCTACTAAGGTTCTAGAGAATATCACTCCAGAAGAAGCTTGGAGTTCCATTAAACCAGATGTAAGTCACTTTCGTGTGTTTGGAAGTGAAGCATGGGCCCATATTCCAGATGAAAAGCATAAAGCTTTAGAACCTAAGAGTGAGAAATGTACTTTTGTTGGATATTCTGAAGATGTAAAAGGTTATAGACTTATTCCATTTAAGTCCAAAAATGTTATCATTAGAAGAGATGTAAAATTTGATGAAAATAAATCGGCCTGCGAGCCTAGTCCGGCGGATGTGCCACCTCTTCCTATCTCTTCTACTTTTGAAAACATTTCTTCTTCAGATGATGAAAGCGAGGATGATAATCCTCCCCCACCTTCTCAGGATCCTCAACTTCCAAGATGGGTCCGTGCTACTCGGGATGCAGCAGGTGATCTTGCCGGTGATCCTACAGATCAGCGACGTACACGTTCTCAGTTTGAAAGAGCCTCTTCTTTACTGGCTCAAGCTCCAGTAAATCATGATCCTGACACTTTTGCAGAAGCTTCAGGCCATCCACATTGGGAAGCAGCTATGAATGAAGAATATCATTCATTGATGACAAATGATACATGGGATCTTGTTCCTCTACCAAAGGGACGCAAACTTGTTAGATGTAAATGGGTTTACAGAACCAAGTATGGACCAGATGGGAAAGTTGATAAACATAAAGCTCGTCTCGTTGCTAAGGGCTTTTCACAGGTTGAAGGCATTGACTACACTGAAACCTTCTCCCCTGTTGCCAAAATGAACTCTATCCGCCTTGTTCTTTCCCTTGCTGCCTCTTTAAAATGGGAAGTCCATCAGATGGATGTTAAATCTGCCTTCTTGCATGGGGACTTGCAGGAAGAAATCTATATGGAACAACCCATTGGCTTCATACAAACAGACTCCAGCCTTGTTTGTCGACTTAAGAAATCCCTTTATGGCCTCAAGCAAGCTCCTCGGGCTTGGTATGCCAAAATGGATAGCTTTCTTTTAGAATCTGGCTTTTCTAGGTGTCATTCTGACAATACTGTCTACACCAAGAAAGTGGGCAACTCTCTTATCATCCTTGTTCTTTATGTTGATGATCTTATTCTTACTGGTAGTGATCCCAACCTTATAAACCATGTGAAGTCCAGCCTTAAAAAGAAATTTGAAATGACAGACTTAGGACACTTACACTATTTTCTCGGTCTTCAAGTCTTGCAATCCCAGGAGGGTATTTTCCTTTCCCAGTCCAAGTATGCTTGTGATATTCTTCGTCATTTTCACATGGAAGACTGTAAGCCAGCCCCTTCTCCCTTTCAGTCTGGAGTCAAACTTTCAGTCTCTTGTACTTCTCCTGAAGTTGATGCTACCTTATACCGTCAACTTGTCGGAAAACTCTTGTATTTAACCCATACTCGTCCTGATCTTTCCTTTGCTGTTGGCCTTGTTGCTCGTTTTATGCAAAACCCCCGTGAAAGTCATTGGAAAGCAGCTAAAAGAATACTTCGTTATGTTCGAGGTACAGTACAGTTTGGGATTCATTACAGTGCCAAAGCAGCTCCTCTGTTAGTTGGTTTCACTGATTCTGATTGGGCTGGTGACCCTGATGATCGGAAGTCTACTGCCGGTTATGTCTTCACTCTTGGTTCAGGACCTATTACATGGGCTTGTAAGAAACAGGCTGCCATTTCTCTTTCGTCAGCAGAAGCAGAGTATCGTGGTGCCGTGGAAGCTAGTAAGGAAGCCTTGTGGCTTCGTCAGATCCTATCAGAGTTTGGCTTTGAGCAGCAGCATCCAACCACACTTTGGTGTGATAATCAAAGTGCCATTCAGCTATGCAAAGATCCAGTCCAGCATCAGCGCAGCAAACACATTGAACTACACATGCACTTCATCAGAAAGCTCATTCATGACCATGTTCTTGAAGTGCAATATTGTCCAACAGATGATCAGGTTGCAGACATCTTCACAAAGGCTCTCACAGAGGCGAAGTTCACTAAACTTCGATATATGCTTGGAGTTCAGGAAGTTGTCACTAAGGGGGGATAGGCTCTAGTGCCTCCTTCCTTCTCCTATTGTGTCATATTTGTAAATCCTTCAATCCTATCCCAAGTTGTTCTTAAGGGGGGATGTTAGGATATTCCGACACATAGGATATAGTTAAGTTCAACTTGGTCTAGTATAGAGTTAGGTTAGAGTTAGGTAAAGTGTGTTTCTTTACCGTTGTACATTTTGTAACTTACAATCCGACGGTCACGATATGTAGTGATCCGACGGTTCACTCTCACCTCGGTATTACCGACACTTGATCCGTGGCTTGACACCCGATTGGTCCATGAGTTCTATTTAAAGCGCATGGAGGGTCATTGTTCGGGTAATCCGTGCATGAGAGAAGCTTATGTAAATTTTCATTCTTTGATTAATAAATTTCCTGTAGTACCCACGTTGGGACAGGCCGTGGACTGTTTCCCTCCTTGCACTTTGAGGGTTTTAACCACGTCAAAAATACTGGTGTATTGATTTGAGATCTAGTTGTGAGCGGTGTCCTTTTGGTGTTCTTTCTAAGGAACTTACCCTGTAAATTCCTACACTAAGTCTGTCATTTCAAATTTCTTTTTAAGGCTGGACTTCACATGGTTTATAAGGTTGGGATCACTACCAGTAAGAATAAGATCATCAACATAAAGAACAAGGATGATAAGAGAGTTGCCCACTTTCTTGGTGTAGACAGTATTGTCAGAATGACACCTAGAAAAGCCAGATTCTAAAAGAAAGCTATCCATTTTGGCATACCAAGCCCGAGGAGCTTGCTTGAGGCCATAAAGGGATTTCTTAAGTCGACAAACAAGGCTGGAGTCTGTTTGTATGAAGCCAATGGGTTGTTCCATATAGATTTCTTCCTGCAAGTCCCCATGCAAGAAGGCAGATTTAACATCCATCTGATGGACTTCCCATTTTAAAGAGGCAGCAAGGGAAAGAACAAGGCGGATAGAGTTCATTTTGGCAACAGGGGAGAAGGTTTGAGTGTAGTCAATGCCTTCAACCTATGAAAAGCCCTTAGCAACGAGACGAGCTTTATGTTTATCAACTTTCCCATCTGGTCCATACTTGGTTCTGTAAACCCATTTACATCTAACAATTTTGCGTCCCTTTGGTAGAGGAACAAGATCCCATGTATCATTTGTCATCAATGAATGATATTCTTCATTCATAGCTTCTTCCCAATGTGGATGGCCTGAAGCTTCTGCAAAAGTGTCAGGATCATGATTTACTAGAGCTTGAGCCAGTAAAGAAGAGGCTCTTTCAAACTGAGAACGTGTACGTCGCTGATCTGTAGGATCACCGGCAAGATCACATGCTGCATCCCGAGTAGCACGGACCCATCTTGGAAGTTGAGGATCCTGAGAAGGTGGGGGAGGATTATCATCCTCGCTTTCATCATCTGAAGAAGAAATGTTTTCAAAAGTAGAAGAGATAGGAAGAGGTGGCACATCCGCCGGACTAGGCTCGCAGGCCGATTTATTTTCATCAAATTTTACATCTCTTCTAATGATAACATTTTTGGACTTAAATGGAATAAGTCTATAACCTTTTACATCTTCAGAATATCCAACAAAAGTACATTTCTCACTCTTAGGTTCTAAAGCTTTATGCTTTTCATCTGGAATATGGGCCCATGCTTCACTTCCAAACACACGAAAGTGACTTACATCTGGTTTAATGGAACTCCAAGCTTCTTCTGGAGTGATATTCTCTAGAACCTTAGTAGGAGTGCGATTGATTATATAATTTGCACAATTAATCGCTTCGGCCCAAAAACTAAGTCTGAGTCCTTTAGATTGCAGCATACAATTAGCCATTTCCTTTAAGGTGCGATTTTTCCTTTCAGCTACACCATTTTGTTGTGGAGTGTATGGAACAGTATGTTGCATTTGAATTCCATTTTCGGTGCAAAAGTTGATGAATGTGTTTTTAACATATTCTCCACCATTATCAGTTCTTAGCTTAAGAATCTGATGTCCAGATTGTTTTTCAACAAAGGCTTTGAAGGCAAAAAATGTGTTAAATACTTCGCTCTTGAGTTTTAAGAAGTATACCCAAGTGCATCTGGAGAAATCATCAATGAAAGTTAAGAAGTACTTGCAGCCAAAGAATGAAGCAACAGGAAGAGGACCACATAAATCACTGTGCACAAGCTGTAAAGGGGCTGAGGCGTGCCAAGAGGCACGTTTGTCAAAACTGTCTCGATGATGTTTTCCGAGTACACATCCGGAACAAACACCATCTCTGCAAGATACCATAGGAAGACCTGTCACCATATTTTCTTTACATAGATGCTGAAGGGAGAGATAGTTTAAGTGACCAAATCGCTCATGCCAAAGTTTGCTCACTTCATCATTATGAGCAACAAATACTGAGGGAAGATTTGATGACCCAAAGTTGTGAAACTTATACAACCTTGTGGAATCATCAGCAAGACCAGTAGCTAGAATCTGTTTAGGATCTTTTAGATCCTTGATTACAACATCATGAGGTGAAAATTCAACAATTTTACCTTCACCTGAATGAGTTATCTGATAGACAGATAGAAGGTTGCAGGATAAGGTTGGAACACATAATACATCATTAAACTGACCATTGTCTAGATGAACAGTTCTAGTCCCTACAACATTAAGAGATCTATCATCACCAACATATATATTTTTGGTGTTACAATCATTTAAAGAAGAAAACATGGCTTGGTTTTTGGCCATGTGATAAGAGGCTCCAGAATCAATGAGCCACTCATGAGAATGAGAAGAAGAAGAAGATACATTTAATGCATAACTAGATTGAGATGATTGACAACGACATGCAGAAAGTGCCATTCCGGAAGTTGAAGTTGAAGTAGGCTCCACATGGATGTTATGTTTCTTCATTGCGGCTTCCAAGGCTTACATCTTCTTAAAGCATTTAGATTCTAAGTGGCCATCTCGATTACAAAAGTTACAATGTCTATCAGTCTTCTTCCATTTGTTTTTATTGGTCTTATCATTTTGAGGCTGAGTTGGTTTAGGACCATTCTTTTGAGGATATGACTTCTTAGGATTCTTTGAATTTGGTTGCTGCTGGGCGGCTAACGCTTTCGTGGAAGAGTTTCCAAGATTAAGAAGACCAAGGTGTAATAGTTTTTCTTGTTCTCTTATTAAGGAATCACAAAAGGAGTCAAAGGAAGCCTTGTAGTATTTTCCTTGACAAATGAAAGCTTCCCTTGTAGAATGGAAAGTGGAAACAAATACAGAGTAGGCTGGTCCCAACTTAGTAAGGATGGAATAAATAAGGTTACCATCTTCTTTCTTAACTTTAACACCTTCCAAGAGATATCTAAGGGTCTTGAATTTGGACAAGAAATCTTCAATGCAAGAAAAATTATTAAGATCCAAAGTAAGCAACTCATTTTCAAGTTGATGGGCTCTAATTTCATTTTTAATCCCAAAAACTTTAGCGAGTTTTTCTAATGCTTCATGAGGAGTCTCAAGTTCTGCAATGTGGAATCTAAGATCAGGAGAAATAGACTGTTAGGCCCCTATACTACTAGTGTAACCCCTTATTGTTATTAGTATAACCCACTTATTATATTGATGTACCCATGTAGTGCCCATATTGTTACTATTATGCCACACAGAAGCCCACCATTGTTACTGTTGTGCCCTACAATATTATTGTTATGTAGGCTTTGATTGTATTGGGACCACTTAGACTCCTATATATAGAAAGGAGGTATTTTCATTTGTATCATCCAAGAATTGTTCATTTATGTAATGTAAAGGAGGTTGCCCCCTCGAAGAGGCTGAATTCTAAGGAGTTGATCTATCTTTTCTATCTTTTCTTGAGCTGGTTTCATAACATTTGGTATCAGAGCTTTGGATTCTAGGGTTTCGCTGCTCCAAACAGGTCATCGTGGCAGTTTCGCTATAACTTTTTTTCTGTGACGTTTCAGAAGTCGCAAAAAAAACCCATTTGAGAAGAAGTGGAGCTGAACCTTGGGTCCGAATTTCAGATCTTTTCGAGTGATATTTTCGGAGATATGATCTGCGGAAGTTGGTCTTTTTGCAGACTCCTGAATTACACTCAAAACAGATGACCTGGGGAAAATCGTCATAACTTTCTTTCTGAGCATCGGATTGAAATTTCGTAAGAAGGTACAGATAGAGGACGAACTGTAGTTTCTATTTATATATTTTTCAGAGTCAAAGGTTGAAACAGTGACACGTGGCACTTCATACAAGTTTGCTCTACTGAACTAGTATATAATCAGGTCACTGCGGGAGATTGTGCATAACTTTTTCTTGGAGAATCCAATTTCGATCAGACTTGTGGCATTAGAAAGAGTACATAGAGGGCTACTACAGGTCACAAGTTCAGAACTTAAAGATCCGAAAGTACAGAGTTACAGTCGTTTCAAGGTAGAGCTCCTAAAATCAAGAAAAAGCAAGATGAGGAAGTTTGATGGCAATGATCTTGTAAATTGGATACTTCAGATGGAGCAATATTTTGATATACATGGTGTACAACTGTTACAAAAGGTATGTATTGCATCTTCATATTTAGAATCAGATCAATTTTTATGGTACAAAGGGCTTTGTTCTCGTAAAAAACTTGTTACATGGTCAATTTTCACGGAGGAAATGATAGCACATTATGAGAATATAAAGAGCAACACCTTCTTTAGAGCAACACCACAACAATTGGAAAGAGTAAAAGGGCTTTGTGAAATAATGGAAAGCAAAATTATGGAAACCAGGAAGCATAACCCTCACAACTATAAAGATGGAAGTGTTGTTTCTCCCAGCCTTCCACAACCTACAAGGGTTAAACCACAACAATTGGAAGAAAAAAGAGAAAAAGGGCTTTGTTACAATTGTGATAGCAAATGCCCTAAAGGTCATAGGTGTGCTGAGAAGAAATTATTTTACATAGAATATGAAGAGGAGGAAGAAAAGGATCAAGAAACATCAAAAGAAGAGGATATACGTCAGGACACCACCCCAGAGAAAGAAGAAATGAATCAGACCATATCTTGTAAAGCATTGGCAAGAATTACCACTCCTCAAACTCTCAAGATAGAAGGACATATCAAGAAGAAAAAGGTGCAAGAAGTGAAAGATCACATCGAGAAAGAAGAAATGAATCCAACCATATCTTGTAATTCAATGGATGAAATTACCACTCCTCAAACTATCAAGATAGAAGGACATATCAAGAAGAAAAATGTTCAAGAAGTGAAAGATCACATCGAGCATCAAGAAATGAATCCGACCATATCTTGTAAAGGACTGGAAGAAATTACCACTCCTCAAAAGATAGAAGGACATATCAAGAAGAAAAAGGTTCAAGTAGAGAAAGATCATATCAAGCATCAACAGCAAGTTCTCCAACTTTTAAAGGATAACGCCACTTCGGTGCAAAATCAAATGAAACAACAGGTAGATCAACATCGTAGTGAGAAATGTTTTGATGTGAGTGATTGGGTATTTTTACTGCTACATCTCAAGCAAGCTATTTATGAGAAGGAAATGTTGGCAATACTACATGCACTTAAAAAATGGCGACCTTACCGAATGGGAAGACGCTTCAAGGATGAGGATGTGGAAGCATTGTTTTGTGCTATTTATATTATCCAACCAAATTGGATAAACGAAGCAACGGATGAATGGAAGAAGAACGAAGAAGTATGGCCACTTATTCAAAAGTTGCAAAAGATCCCAATTCAAGCAATATTGCCAGAAATTGAAGAGGAAGGAAAAATCATATTGGAACCTGGAGCAGTCACAGAAACAAGAACCCGACAGCTACGAAATCGATCAATTTCAGAGTATCTCATCAAGTGGAAGAACTTACCCGCTGAATATTCCACATGGGAGGATAAGAATTTTATATAGAAGCATCAAGAACTACTCAAGCGTTGAGGACAACGCTTTTTGAAGGAGAGGGGCATGTTAGGCCCCTATACTACTAGTGTAACCCCTTATTGTTATTAGTATAACCCACTTATTATATTGATGTACCCATGTAGTGCCCATATTGTTACTATTATGCCACATAGAAGCCCACCATTGTTAATGTTGTGCCCTACAATATTATTGTTATGTAGGCTTTGATTGTATTGGGACCACTTAGACTCCTATATATAGAAAGGAGGTATTTTCATTTGTATCATCCAAGAATTGTTCATTTATGTAATGTAAAGGAGGTTGCCCCCTCGAAGAGGCTGAATTCTAAGACGTTGATCTATCTTTTCTATCTTTTCTTGAGCTGGTTTCATAACATAGACATCCCTATCAAACCACGTGCTTGATCTTGTCTATTTTCCCATTTTGCAGCTTTGTCTTCATCTTTTGGTTTCTTCTCTTGGTCTGTGGCTATTCTGAAGAGACCTTTGCTTCTAGTAAATCTTCCATGTAGGCTACCCATTGGAAGTAGTTAGTGCTGTCAAGAATGACTTGGCATGGACTTTCCATTAAAAAAAAAAAAAACTGAAGCTGAAGATGCTGAAAGTAAGTGTTCCAATGGATAGATCTCGAAAAAATAGGTGGTTTAAAAAAAAACGGCTCTGAAAAAGGCTTCCGGATGAAGAAGTTATGGCTTTTTGAAAAAAAAATTGTTGACGTTGCCGGCAAAGTGCGCGAATGTGCGGGAATGAAAAAATCCGCCCCCACAAAATGGAGACTTGAACCCAAGACCTCTACTCTCTTAAAATAGCTTTGAACCAATTGATCTATATAAAAAATTTGAGAGAGAGAGAGAGGGGGGGGGCCTTGGTTTGCGTGCTTGCCTTGAGAAAGCTCTTTTTCCCTACAAAACACAAAACACAAAACCCAACACGAATATGCAAAGAAAAACGAACCTTGCGGCTCAAAGTTAGCTTTAGCCAAAAAAACTAGAAATTTTTAAAAAAAAATCTCAAAGTTAGCTTTAGCCGAAAAAACTAAATATTTTTCTCAATGTTTCTGATTTTCCGAGATCACCTAAGGTGCAGGGAAAAGAGTATACGCATGAGAAAAATCATTCCTTTCTGTTTCTGATTTGCCCAGATCGCACAGAGTCGCAGGGCAAAGAGCATATGAAGAAATGAAAGGTATAGATCCGGTTAAAAAAAAGGCTAAATAAACTGAAACCGAAATAAGCAGAGAGAAAATAACAGTAAACTGCAAAAAACATTGTATACCTCCCGATCTGAAAAATGACGCAGCTAGGGCTACCGGAAACCTTTTCGCGTGAAACAAAAGGGGTTCCTCACTGGAAAAGATGCTCCGAACGCAACAGAGCAGTCCTCTCGGCCCGAAAGCAGTCAGAAACAGCAGATCTAGGAAACGACAGCCGCATGCAGTTCTACCAGCTTCAGATTTGGATCACCAACGGACGCGGCCCTCAAATAGCTTTGATACCATGTAGGAATTTACAGGGTAGGTTCCTCAGAAAGAATGCCAAAAGGACACCGCTCACAACCAGATCACAGATCAATACACCAGTATTTTTGACGTGGTTAAAACCCTCAAAGAGGGAAACAGTCCACGACTTGTCCCAACGTGGGTACTACAGGCAATTTATTAATCAAAGAATGAAAATTTACATAAGCTTCTCTCATGCACGGATTACCCGAACAATGACCCTCCATGCGCTTTAAATAGAACTCATGGACCAATCGGGTGTCAAGCCACGGATCAAGTGTCGGTAATACCGAGGAGAGAATGAACCATCGGATCACTACATATCGTGACCGTCGGATTGTAAGTTACAAAATGTACAACGGTAAAGAAACACACTTTACCTAACTCTATACCTAACTCTACACTAGACCAAGTTGAACTTAACTATATCCTATGTGTCGGAATATCCTAACAAGGTGTTCCATGGCTTCACGTTGTGCACGAGATCTTCTGGAGCCAATATACATCTCTCTTTCCTCTGCCTATGAAGAATTAATAATACCTTGAGATTGTTAATGTTCAACAATGTTTATTTCCTCATGTTCATTCGACGCATTTTGTGGCCAAATAAATGGATTTTTGAAAGGTGTATCTTCATTTGTTGTTGTTGAAATGATATCACTTTGATTATTGAAAAATGGCTCCCACCAAACTAAATCAGCGATGTCAAAGTACTCATATGTATATCTAATACAATTTTTAATTTTTTCCAAGCAATCAGAATAATTTATATCTCTATTTTGTCTGCTCGCATTCTGAACTTCACCAACTGATTGTAATAACAATATTTCCATGCAAATATTGGATGAACCGGAATGAACTTCAAAAATTGCAAACCTGATGACGATTCCCATTATGCAGTAGTTGAATACTTCTTGCCCCATATTAGTGTTTTCCCATCAATTTTTTTGATACGAAATTGATGTTGGAAGCTAATGTCATTAAGTTGTTCAATGCATTTCCCCTCACCATATGATCCCAAAATAAACCTTCGCATGTCAACAGTTTCTTCCAACACATCAAAAGTAGGCTCTAGCATGTATGATTTCTTAATACATTCAATTAGTGATGGCAAGCTCCCAACTTCCTTCCTCCTCAATGTGACTGAAAAACGACTAAACATCTGATCAATATGGTCATGAGTGTGCCCAACAAGAAGAAAACCAACCTTTACCTTTTGAAAAATTATGAATTCAACAAACATGTTTAGATATCCAAAAACAACCTGATTTTTGTTTTCACGGCAAGTGTTGTCCAATTGTAGATACAAAACTTCAGGAAGATTACCAGACCAATGAGAAATCACATCATGAATTATGGTTATGGTCAGATTTGCATCATTATGAATATTTGGAGTTGTGAAGCACACCCTTGGCAACATTTTCCCGTTGAAGACCATACAACCGACCAAGTGAAACTAAATAAAATTTCCTCCCGTAAATTTTTGGGTGTGCGAACAAAATGTGGTAAAAGTGTTTTCTTCTGGTCCATACCATCAATTATCAAACCCAAATATTTATTCGGATTATCATAACACTTCTTTCGATGCTTGTGCAAATTCTTCCTTTCATTTTTTTGTTGTTCACAATGCTCCTGAAGTTCTTTTACAATTAAATCTACACAACATAAAAGAAATTCATTAAGAAATATGTTTTCATAGTTGATGAATATACAATTTTAAAAGTTAAAGTTATGAATGCTTACCTCTTTCTGACCCTTCACATTTGTCCCTTTTTTATTTAAGAGAAGCACATGTACTACAAATCCCCATCCTTGTCTTCTTAGGAATACGGACATTGTTGAATTATTTCTTCCATACCTTCACAAAATATTGATGTGTAATAAACCGGCCATGTCCCTCAGCACCTTCTGCATATTCTTTGTATAAGTTGTAGATTTATCGTCTTGAAAAATTATCTGGAATATGTATTGTCTCTCTATTTGGAATACACTCTCCATGCTTTGAAAAGAAATCTTTCATCCATGACATTCCAATATTTGATAATGGCCCAAATTGTCTTTTATGACGTACTTCTGAATAAAATGTGGGATCCTTTTCCACATTTTCTTGAATTCTCGAGAGACGAAAATTCCCAATCGAATGAAACATTTTGAAAGCTTTTCTACATACAAATAAAGTCCTAATATGATAATCATAACCTGACAATGTAGATTGCATGCACCCAACTAAATATGAATTTTGCATGCTTTTATTCATTGACAAATATCTCTTCCTGCTTTCTAATGAAAATTTGAAATCCATATGTTTCAAGCAATCATTTTGGCAACATTCACTTGAAATGAGAGTGCTGATAGAACTTCTTCTCGTCAGATATTTTGCTCTACCCCTTGTATAACTAGAACAACTTGCATTGATATGAAAAGGTCTGCTCCTACTCCTCGATACAATATTTCTTGGCAACATCTCCATCATTGGATCATCATTTGTATAAGGATTTTCATCATCATTAAGAGGAATGTTATCCACACTATGATCAACTCTGCTTTTCAAATATTGACTTGGAGGATATTCTTCATCTTCCCCTTCTTCAGTTCTATTGTCATAGTCCTTAGAATTCAGATTGAATGGAAAATTTGACTTGATGTTTAATGGATATTCTTCCTCATGTGCATTGTCAGTGCTACTCTCATAGTCCATAGAATTAGGACTACGTCAAAAATGTGACTGTTTACTTATTGAAGATGCTACATCCTGTCCTTTGTCATGGCTACCTTTATACTCATTAGAATTAGGACTAAGTGCATCATCTTGTCCTTCATCACTCTTGCTCTCATAGTCCTTAGAATTAGGACTAAGAGGACACTGTGACACTCCATTCTTTTGAAATCCATCATCACGCTCTTCATGACTGTTGCTCTCATAGTCCTTAGAATTAGGACTAAGTGGACACCGTGACACTTCAATCTTTTGAAATTCATCATCTCGCTCTTCATCACTGCTGCTCTCGTAGTCCTTAGAATTAGGACTAACTGGACATCGTGACACTCCATACTTTTGAAATTCATTATCATGCTCTTCATCACTACTACTCTCATAGTCCTTAGAATTAGAACTAAGTGGACACTTTGACACTCCATTCTTTTGAAATTCATTATCATGCTCTTCATCACTACTGCTCTCATAGTCCTTAAAATTAGGACTAAGTGGACACCGTGACACTCCATTCTTTTGAAATTCGCCATCATCATCTTCAAAACTGCTGCTCTCATAGTCCTTAGAATTAGGACTAAGTGGACACCGTGACACTCCATTCTTTTGAACTTCACCATCATCCTCTTCATCACTGTTGCTCTCATAGTCCTTAGAATTGGGACTAAGTGGACACCATGACAATCCATTCTTTTGAAATTTGTCATCAAGCTCATCATCACTGTTGCTTTCATAGTCCTTAGAATTAGGACTAAGTGGAACCTGTGACTCTTTATTTATTTGAAATTCTCCATCCCCTCTTTCATCAGTGTTGCTCTCATAGTCCTTAGAATCAGGACTAAGTGGAAGAATTGACTTTCTATTCATAGTGGAAGAACTCCCGCTATATTCATCAATATGAATAGAGTTGTTACGCCATGAAGATGTTGATGGTGTATAAATCGAAACTTCACTATCAGAACAATCCAACCCTTTCAAATAGAAGATGTTGAATGATACAAATGGAGAGTCTCCTAAAGATATTATATAGCTTAGAGAATGAAATTTTCCCTCCAAAAAGTTTGTTAGATTTATTTACCTTCATTATTTTATTCTACAATTTATTGAAAAATGTAAACTAATTTTTTTATGAAATAAATCATTAAAATTTAAATTTTAAACTACAACTTTTACATTAATTATTTTAATAGTTAAAGTATATAATATTTACTAAACAATTGAATATATATATTTTTAATTTTTATAATATATTCTAAAACAAATTAATCCCACATTCAACCCGTTGTAAAACAATTCTACAATATTCGCTTTATAATATTTAAAAAAAAATTATCCCACATTAATCGTACGGTAAAACATCACCGTAATTTCACTTATATACTAAATTTCATTATCACTATTACTCACATCACATCCAGGTTTTCTGAAGTTCGTTGAAAGACTTGTGAATTTGTGAAGCAGCGACATTGCTATCAACAACATATTCAACGAAGAATTCTCGCAATTGAAAGGTAAGTTACAGAAAAATTCCTTGAAAATTTTCATATTAAGTTCGTTTAATGAAGAATATATATATATATATATATATATATATATATATATATATATATATAATTAATAATTTTTCTGAACCAAAATAACAATTACGTCCGTCGTGAGCATGGTGGGCCTGACCAAACTCAATCGCCCAACAGCCGTAGGCGGGCTGCCGTGGTGTCGCGAGGTGGGCGGGCGGACGGGGTGTGAGGGCACAGATGGGGCGGTAGGGGGTGTGGGAGCGGGTGGAGTTGCGGCACCCACCCTGGCGGCCCCCTCGCCCACTGCGGGGGTTGGCACAAAAATCGCCCAACCCCCGCAGCGGGCGGGCACAGCAGCCCCACCCGCCCCCACACCCCCTACGAGAATCGCCCAACCCCCGCGGCGGGCTGGCACAAAAATCGCCCAACCCCCGCAGTGGGCGGGCACATCAGCCCCACCCGCCCCCACACCCCCTACCGCCACCCGCTTCCCACCCACACCCCGCCCCCTGCCCCCTCCCCTAACATTATGCCCCCTTAACGACACCCTCATCCCCTACCACCAGCCCCCCAAACCCCTCACCCCCACATCCCCACACGACCCCCCAACCCCCCCATGCGCACCCCACCCACCCCCCTTCTACCCCCATAGGCCCACGCCACTGCTCCCCCCCTCACACCCACCCGTCTCTCCCAGAATTGCCCAACCCTTGCGGCAGGCGGGTAGGCCGCCGCGGTGGGCGTAACAGCCCCACCTGCCACCACACCCCCTACGCCCCAGCCCCAACCCCCAAACCCTCATCCCCTCCACCCACACCTCACCCCCGTGTCCCCTCCCCCCACATTCCGCCCCCTCAACGCCACCCTCATCCCCTACCACCAGCCCCCCAAACCCCTCACCCCCACATCCCCACACGACCCTCCAACCCCCCCATCCGCACCCGCCCCCCTTCTACCCCCATAGGCCCACGCCGCCCCTCCCCCCTCACACCCACCCGCCTCTCCCCCCTCCCCCAACTACCCACCCGACCCTCCCCCAACTACCCACCCGACCTCGCCCTCGTCCCCCTCACACACCCGTCCCACCCCCTCACACACCGCCCACCCTTCCTGCTGCCCACTCTCGCCCTACCCCTGCCTTACCCTGTCCACCCTTCCACACACCTACCTCGTCACCCGCCCACGGCCTCCGCCTCCCCGCCCATCCTTCCAGCCGCCCACGCCCGCCTCCTTAGCCGCCCTCCCCCTCCCCGCCCTCGCCCGTCCCCTCACCCGCCCTCCCTGGCCCTCCCCACCCGTCCCCTCACCCGCCCGCCTCCTCAGCCGCCCTCCCCCTCCCCGGCCAACCTTCCACCCGCCCTCGCCCGTCCCCTCACCCGCCCTCCCTGGCCCTCCCCACCCGTCCCCTCACCCGCACGCCCTCCCTGCCCACGCCCGCCCCCTCACTCGTTGCACCCGCACCCGCCCCCGTCCACCTCTACCCCACACTTGCCACCCACACCCGCCCCCTCACCCGCCCTCCCCGCCCATGGCCTCCTCGCCCACCCGCTCACACCTGCCCACTCACCGGCCCTCCCCTGCCCACACCCACCCCCTCACCCGCACACCCTCAGCACCCCCTCAGCCACCCACGCCCACCCCCTCACTTGCCCTCACTACCCATGCCTGCTCCCTCACCCGCCCGCCCTCACACCCCGCAAGCCCCACCCGCCATCCTTGCCCACACCCCCCCCTCACCCGCTTGCCCTCACACCACGCACGCCCCACTCGCCCTCGCCCACCTCGCACGCCCCACCCGCCCCCGCCCACCGTACCCACCCCGCTCGCCCCCGCCCACCCTGCCGCGCCCCCCCCCCCGCTCCCCCTACCCGCCCCACTTGCCCCACGCCCCGCCCTCCCTAGCCGCCCTCGCCCACGCCCGCCCTACCCCCTCACCCGCCCTCCTGGCCAGCGCCACCCTGGCGGCCCGCCCGCTTGCAGGCCAGGACGGCACCACCCCGGTGGCCCACCCGCCTAGTGGCTGGGTGATTCCGAGAATCACCCAGCCACCAGGCCGGGGGGGCGAGCCGCCGGCCTAGGTCGTGCCACCCCGGCGGCCCGCCCGACCTCCCTCTCCCCGCTCGCCTACCCACCCAACCCTTCCATGTCCTCCCCCACCCCCCTCCCTCGCCTTCCCCACCCGCCCACCCACTCCACCTTGCCTCCCCCTCCCCACCCTACTTGCTCGCCTACCCACCTCGCCCGCCAGCGCCGGCGCGGCTCGCCCTACCTGCCCACGCGGCTCACCTCGCCCTCCCACCCTCACCCGCCCACCCACCCTCGCCCGCCCGACCCGCCCTCCCTCACTCGGCCCACCCCGCCCGCCCTCACCCGTCCCACCCCGTCCTCGCCCACCTGCCCCCCTGCCCGCACGCCCCGCCTCGCCCGCCCATCCTCACCCGGCTCTCCCCGCGCGGCCCGCTCCGCCCGCCCAACAGCCCTCGTCCACCCGACTCGCCCAACCCTCGCCCGCCCGACTCGCCCAACCCTCGCCCACCCGACCCACCTCGCCCTCACCCACTCGCCCACGCCCGCCCGCCCTCAACCGGCCTGCCCCGCCCACTCACCTGCCCTTGCCCGCTCGCCCTCGACCGGCCCGCCCTACCCACCCACCCTCCCTTGCCCGCCCAACGCGCCCTGCCCTTGCCCACCCCCGCTTGCGCTGCCCTCGCCCACTGCCCACCCGACCACCCGCACCCACCCTCGCCTACCCGACCCGCCCATCCTCACTCGGCCCGCCCTCGCTTGCCCCACCCTTGCCCGGCCCGGCGCGCCCGCCACCCTCACCCGACCTGCCTCACTCTCGCCACCGCCACCCACCTCACCCGCCCTCGCTTGCTCGACCTGACCCGCCCTCATCCACCTGCCCACACCCACCCGCCCTCACCCGGCCCGCCTCGCCCAGCCACCCGCCCGACCCACCAATGCCTGCCCGCCCCACCCATCCCCAGTAGGCCTGCTCTCACCCACCCCACACGCCCCACCCTCGCCCACCCTCACCCGCCCCCGCCCGCCCGCCCGACTCGCCCAGCCCCAATCCGCCCTCCCGTACCCGGCCACCCCACCCGTACCCGGCCACCCCCCCTCCGCATGCTCACTCCCACCCACCCCCACCCACCGACCGCCCACACCCGCCCTCACTCGCCTAGTTGCCCACCCCGGCCCGCCGTCCCTCACCTGACCTCCCTGCCCGCCCACCTACCCCCCCCAACCCGCCCGTCAAGAGTGGCTGGGCGATTTTGATTATACAAATAAAAAATTTATGATATATTTTCATTGTTAATTTAAGTTAATATGTTTTTGTTATTTACTTATTTATGTGTTTCTATTTTTTCAGGAAAATGGCATCAAAGAAGATTTCTATGAATCTTTCTAGACCAAAGACTCTTAAAGGTGCATCTTCAAGAAACATTGGTGAACGAACTCCACCTGAGCTCATGGCTACAAATCTTTCAAATGCCTCAAGTGATAAGAAAATGATTTCAGACTAGAAGAATTTAAAAGAGGTGAAATTTCCATCAAGAATCTGGTATGTGAAAGAAAGAGAAAGCAAAAATGTGAATATATATCTATATATTGATATATCGAATGATAATGGAATTTTTGAGGTGATGGGAAGAGTCATAGATATGTGTTTGGTACTAGAAACTGAAGTTGTTTACATACTTACAAAAGCTCCCAAGTCACATGAAAGGATTAAATACCAACTATCATATTCATTGTATGACACAAGAGAGGTATCTACAAAGTTGTGTAAACAAATCGTAAATGAGATGACACAAAACATCGTAAGTATTGTTATTTATACTTGTATTTTGCGTTCTTGAAAGTGTCTCGCTATATTTTTTAACTTTGTTTTTATTGACATATGATATTTTGTTTGGCAAAATTTTGTTGAAAGTTGTTCAATTAGGCTGGGATGCATTCATTTCATAGAGCATGATATCATGAAAGTTGTCAGCAGTTTTTACTCAGTGTCAGAAGAAGATATGGAAAACAAGCAAAATGTAGTAATTGATGATGCTACAAAACTACATCCAAAGAATCAGAAAAAAAAAGGCCTCTGGTGGATAAATCTAGCAAGGGTAAACAAGTTACTTTTGAGGACGATGAAGTTGAAACTGGCAGTGAAGCATATGTTGCCATTACTGAAGATGACATTGGAACTGAGAAGAGTCATAAAAGACCAAAAGTAACAATTTCCAAGAATAAATCTGTTGAGAATGTTATGACGAAGAAAAGTAAAGTTGAAGATTTTGAAATAGTCATTACTAGCAATCAAGAACCTAGTGAAACTTCAAAAGAAAGTAGAGAAATCATTACGCCAGGAGTTAATTTAGAGGGTGGCATTATCAAAGCAAAACAAAATGCCATTCAACAGAATTTGACAAAGAGAAACTCAATTGATGGTGGTTGTACATTTCAGCTTAATATCAGACAAACCTATAAGGCAAGTGAAGGACAATGTTAATATCAAGTCAGAAAGCCACATCATCTGCATGTTCACAACTTGAAGACATTGATGAGGTACAATCCATATGCTCATGTGGTTAGTTATGTGCTTCTTGTTGATCCACTTCAAGTTCCCAGCAAAGAAGCATTTGATAAGTCAAAATGTTTTGAATACAATTATTATGTGCTTTGGGGGAACCATTATGTAGAAGCTCGCAGACAATTGATGGAGGAATATCCTAATAACCCACGTTTTGAAACAATGAAATGTATCATTTATGCTAGTCTATCAAATACAGAAGCAAAGTGAATGGCATGGGATCATAATTCAGATAATGAATATAGGATGTCTATGACTTTCATCCAAAGGGTTAGATTTATTCATAGTGAATTTCAAGAAAAATGTGGTGGGGATAGGATAAACGTTACTGCAGATTTCCGAAAGGAATGTTGTATGGAAATAGGCTATCAAATTGAAGAGAAAACCAATTCAAAAGGTGGAAAAGGCAACAAAAATAGTGATTTATTCAGAGGATTTGATAGCATTTTCCAATTGGCATTTAGAACTGGAGATGTTTGGAAGTTGATTGATGAGATTTTTAGCATGTGGGAAGACATTGGCATTAAAAACCAGAGAGTCAAAAAGTCTAAGCCATTGATATTTAGCAACAGTAAATCAACTCCTGAAATGAAACAGCTTCCAAACGATATGACTATCACACCTTGAAGGGCGATGCAAGGAGTGAAAGATGAAAAAATTGTCAAAACAATATTATCTCGTGTGAGGTCAGGGGAATTATCCTTGGAGGAAATGTCTAAAGAATTTCAAAAGTAAGTTTGTTGAATTATTTTTATTTATTTTAAATTATAATTATCTTTTAAATAAAACATGTTGTTTTTTGTAGTATTTGTTATACATATCATTATATTAACTTTTTGTTACTTTATCTATGCAGTCACAAAGTTTACACGAAAATTCAAGAACAAATTGTTAGATTGTTGAGATGATGTTGTAGGCATCTATCCATATTCAATTTCTACATCAACATTAACAGCTTTTTATCTTGCATTTAAAAAGGTATCTTGATTTATACATTCATTTTTATTCATCTGTGTACTATTTTTAATTTATAACTTACACATATATTTGTTTATTTTATAAAATATGAGGAAGGATGATAATGGAGCACCAGATAGTTTCAAAACCTTTATTGAAAAAATAAAGATCGAAAGACTAAGGAAGCAACATATTAAGAATGTTGAACTTGATCCAACTCTTAATCATTTCATTTGGAATGGGCTAGACACTATGAAATATCAAGTAATACAAGGCGACTGTTAAGACATTGCTAAACTCATACCTAAAAGGGATTATGCCATAGTTATTGCAGATATTCCCCATGGTTTCAATATTCCAGACATTGACTATGATAGTGACCCTTATACTTATCAAGCTCCTAGTAAAGTGGTTCCAGGATTTGTAGAAGTCATGTCATTACCATTATGGAGATTTGTGACATTTCATTCAGACACACAATTGGCAATGATATTGTCAAGCTTCAAAGTGAACACAAATTCAAGGATGCAGCTTACATGGTAAGACATTTAAAATGTATATTTGATTAATGTTGAAAAAATCATTTATGTACAAGTTATTTGAACTTTTACTATTTCATGTTACAGGGAAAAGTCGAATCTTCTTAACAATGAAGATCAGCAATTTATAAATCATTGTGAGTTCATTCATATTGATAGTTAGGCAAAAGATGATAGCCATATGTCTATGATTTTTAATCGGCTAGACAGAAAGATTCATAGCCAAATACTGACTTATGATGTTGTTGTGAGAAAACTAACATATGAAGACAAAGAAACAAAAGGAGAGATAGTTAACATTTATCAAAAACCACAATTATTTATTAACTATCTTATAGACATATGTTCAAATGAAGGAGATTGGGTTCTGGATTTATTTTCTAGCTCATGTAAGTTTTATTATATGGAATTGAATTTCAATATGTTATTTTTTAATTAATATGTCATTGTACTAATTTAGTTCATATTTCTTTTGTGCTTGATAATTAGGTACAACACTAGCATGTTGCCTTCAAAAAGGAAGAAATTGCATTGCAATTGAAAAAGATCCAATACGGTGCAATTTCATTCAGCAAAGAATTAATTCTCTTCAATTTCTTTCAGATGCAATGCAAGAAATTAGGTTGAAGAAATGGGACTTTAGTGAATCATGTGTGGCAAAAAAGGCAAAGGAACCCCAACCACCATTACATGGAATGTTTGGAAAGACATACATTGGGAGATTCGCAGACATCAAAGATCCATTAGAAGAGGAAAATGAGCAAAAGGAAGCATAAAATATTGTGGAAGAAGACAATGATGAAACTCTAGAGGACGAAGAGTTTGGATTACGTGACATTGTTGATTAAATTTAAGTTATGCTTGGAAATCAAGCTTTGCAATGTTTTGACTTTGACATTTTATGAGAAGAATAAACACTCAATTAAGGTTGTTATGCGTTCAATATTTGTAATATGTGATTTTCGCATTGATTTTTTAGTTAATCATTATTTTTTGAAAATAATAATAATAATAATAAAAATAAATAAATTTGATTATTATTATTTTTTTGACTTGAAATTCATAAAAAAAAAACAAACAAACAAACTATTATTTAACCATTTTTAGTTAAAATTTTCGTATAAAAATTATGATTTTGACGTGTCAATTCTAGCAAAAAATTATCAAAATGTGTAGTGTTTTAGTTATATTTATGTTAAAAATGGTTATTTTTATGCCCATTGTTAAAAAATATTGTTTTTTAGAAACAATTATATCATGTGGATTGAAAAATTAATTAAGGATGTATAAATATGTAAAATATCGAAAATTCAAAATATCGACCTTCTAATTTGAAAATGCAAAACAATAAAAAGTTCACCACAAAAAAATTAAAATTAAAATAAAAAACAAGAAAATATAAAGAAAACGATCACTTCAAAAATGATCAAATTTACAAAATAATTATTTACATTTCATTCATTAGAAAATTTAAAGTCAAAAAATAGGTCTTTTAAAAAAAGGGTATGATGCAGAATACCCACTTTTTAAATCAACATGAAAATAACTACCATTCTAAAACGTAATATACATAAAAAAAAAATTAAAGTGCCAAAAACTATGCTCTAAAAAAAACATGTGTGTTCTGCATCACCCCTTTTCAAAATCAGGTCAATTTTTTGCTATCTCTACGAAACAGGTAACAGTATCAGTTCCCGTTTCAAAGTTTACATTGTTGAACAAAGATTATCTTCAGAAGAGCAGTAAAAATGGGTCACAAAGATGTTGGGCTACGACTTTGAAATCATCTCCAAAAAAGGGAAGCAAAATGTTGTCACAGATGCACTCTCAAGAAAGGATGAGTATGTGGAAGCATTTCTTTGCGCCATTTCTATTATCCAACCAGATTGGATAAACAAAGCAAGGGATGAATGGAAGAATGACGAAGAAGTGGGGCACTCATTCAAAAGATACAACAAGATCCCAGTATATATGATACATTTCACTGGAAAAATGATTCATTATGGTACAAGGATCAGTTATACCTATGTAAGAATTCCCAACTCAAACAAAATATTCTTAGGGAATAGCACACCTCTCCCTTAGGAGGGCACTCAAGATTTTTAAAAACCTACCATAGGGTTAAGAAGGATTTTTTTTGGAATGGTCTTAAATCGGATGTTCAAAAGTTTGTGGCGGAATGTTTGGTTTGCCAACAAAATAAAGTTGAAACAATTAAGACCCTAGGACTATTACAACCTTTATCCATTCCAAGTCAATGTTGGGAGGAGGTTTCAATGGATTGTATCACAGGTTTACCCAAGTCCGAAGGAAAGAGTGTTATCATGGTGGTAGTTGACAAATTTACCAAGTATGCACACTTTTGCGCATTATCTCATCCATTTAAAGCGAGTACAATTTCTACTGCATTTATGGAAACAATTCAAAAGCTACATGGAAATCCCAAGATTATTGTAAGCCACAGAGATCCCAATTTCACTATAAATTTTTGGACAAAATTATTTTCTTGTCTTGGTACTCAAGTAGCTCATAGTTCATCTTATCATCCTCAATCTGATGAACAAACTGAGATAGTAAAAAAATGTTTGGAAGGATATCTTCATTGCTTTGTATCTGATAAACAGACACAATGGGTCAAATGGTTGCCTCTGGCTGAATGGTGATATAATACTTCCTTCCATACTGCAACAAAAATGACCCCATTTATGGCACTTTATGGATATCATCCACCATCCATCACATCATATTTAAGAGAAAATTCTAAGGTTCAAGCAGTGGAAGATCACATCGAGCATCAACAACAAGTTCTCCAACTCTTAAAGGATAACCTCACCTTGGCACAAAATAGAATGAAACAACAGGCAGATCAACATCGCAGCGAAAGAAGTTTTGATGTAGCTGATTGAGTATTCCTACGGCTACAACCATATAAACAAATGTCCCTCAAGCAAGCTAAGAAGGATAATAAATTATCACCAAACTATTATGGTTCGTACAAGGTGTTGCAAAAGATAGGTACTATGGCATACAAATTGGAGCTTCCTGCCGCTTCCCGAGTGCACCCAGTTTTCCATGTTTCATGCTTAAATAAGGTTATAGGTGACAAGATTCTCGTTCAAACAACATTGCCAGAACTTGATGAGGAAGGAAAAATCACATTGGAACCCGAAGCAGTCAAAGAAACAAGAACTTGACAGTTACGAAATCGATCAATTTCGGAGTATCTCATCAAGTGGAAGAACTTACCCGTTGAAGATTCCACATGGGAGGATGAGAATTTTATACAGAAGCTTCAAGAACTACTCAAGCATTAAGGACAACACTTTTTTGAAGAAGAGGGGCATGTTAGGTTCCTATAATACTAGTGATTCCCCCATTACTATTGTCATTGTATCCCTTATCGTTATTGTTGTGCCCCTATTGTCCCCATATTGTTATTATTGTGCCCCATAGAATCCTACTATTGTTATTTTTGTACCTTTATATTATTATTGTTAGGTCAGCTTGGTTATATTGTCACCCCTTAGACTCCAAGGTTTTGTCATTTGAATCATCCAAGAATTGCTCATTTGTGTAATGTAAAGGAGACTACCCCCTCAAACAGGCTAAATTCTAAGGCGTTGATCTATTTTTTTGTGAGTTGGCTTCATAACATTCTTGTTATGACAATAACTCATTCCTTCCTTCATTGGCTTTACTACTGAAACTACTCTCGTTGTATATGTTGATTTGGATGTTGGGTAAAATATTTCACTAATGCTCCCACCTTGGCTTCTTTCTCCTCTACTTCCTCTGCCTTAGCTTCTTATGTAGCCTCTATAACTGGATACCTTGGTGAAACAATGGGTTGTGTCTCTTTAAATGGAACTTATATGGTTTAAGTGGAGATTAGAAGGTAAGAGATCGTTAGAAAAGATATCAATAGCATAGCGTTAAGGAACATCTATGCATATTTCTCTCATTGATTCTACCAGTAGCCCACGAAACAACATATAAGCACATTGTCTATAAGTTGGGCCAAACTGAAGCCGATGACTTAGATGCTGCCACCTTTGATAGTGATGATAACTTTATTGCCTTTCCTTATACTTTTGTTCGTTCAAGTTCAATATATTCTTTGACTGCGCTGACACCAAGAACACTAGAGGAATGAATAATCAACATTTATATACGGGTAGCAGTTAAAGACATTGTTGCAACTATGTTGGTTAAGTCTACAGCGGAAAGATCTCACATGCGTTTTAGGCGAACATAAGCAACAATGCCTACCATAATTAGAAGACGAGAGAGAAGAATTGTTGTCTAGATACTGTTGGCCTAGAACATAACTTTCCCAATCGATTATTGACACTGAAGGCCTCCTTGAACTACTGTATAATAAATTTGCATGCTGATGATGATAAATCAAAACATAAACTACTTTTATAGCATTTCAAACTCCAAAAATTGAATTTACCATTACCCATACCATTAAACGACCTGAGGAATTATGATCAACCACGCTCTTTGTCGTCACATGAGCTAGAAAGAAAGAAAGTAATGATTTTAACGTCCACGAGGCTAAAGATAGCCTATGGGACAGATTTCTCCTTCATCTGCTTGATGTATTCGGCCCTTTTTCTGTGAAGCTTGAAAATAAATGCTCCCAGCTTCTCGAAAAACCCCTCGCTAAATAGATTATCCCAAGAGCTAGCTGCCAGCATATCTGCATAACTTTCCCTGTTGTCTTTGAAGGCCTCACATTCTAAAATGAAATTTTTTTCTGTTTTCACTTTTCCAAAAGAACAAAAAATGCATACCCTTTCCTCCCACACTTCCTTTGGCCTTTTCCAGCACCTTGTTTCACAACGGAGTTGATGAGAATTAGTCCTTAACTGAGCAATAAGAATTTTGGCTCTCCAAGAGATATTGGCCTCTATGTATGCTTTTGGTTGATGATTAGTGAATGTGATAGCTTGGAAGAGGCAGTCACAATCGATTATTGAGAGTCATTGTGTGAATCTTTCACTATGTAGAGGAAGTTGCAGGGGGGGGCTGAACAAATATCCAATTCCTTGTGTTGAGCTTTTATTATGCAGAGGAGTTGAAGATTTTTGCCACCTTCGTCTATGTAAAGGACCTACAACCGCGTCAATTCTCGCATCATTGAGCAAAGCAATAACATAATAGTATCAATGTGAGAGCACTCATTGATAGAATGACCATTCACAATATTAGTTTTTATTTATTTTAAATGAATTATAAGACACTAACAAATACAAAAAATAAAACGCCCTCTACTAAAAGAATTATCTCCCATCAAAATTTAGTAAACCAATTTAAAATTAGATATAAAACTTCAAAATTTTTTATTATAGAAAATAGAAATATTCACTATGGAAAATAGAAATGGAAAATAAAAGATAAATCAATTAGTAGCTTTTGTGCCTTATACCCTGAAAAGGTTCCACTTCTTCAAAATCGTCAAATGAATCCATTAGTTGGCTTTGTTAAAGTCTTCATTTATCAATCAACATATTGGATAAATAAAAAATTGAGAATGATCTCCAACATAGGAATAGAGTATTCTATCGAAATATTCTCAAGTATCCACTTAATGTGGAGGATTTTTACATAAAAATTCATAAAGAATCATTTAGAAAAAGTCAACATGGAATAAAAGATTCATATTTATTTGGAGTTATAAGGTGAATCATATATTATTAAATTCTAGATACGTTAAAAAGATGTAAATTATTGTATTATTTTTTATAAATATTTTTTTTTGACAACAATAAAATTTGTTTTTAATATCATATTTTATATTTATAAATGTGGTATTATTTAATCATGTAAAAAAAATTATAAATTAATTGAATTGTAATTTAAATAATGTTTCGAGGATAAGAAATGTTTGATTTTATTAACCGTTAGTTAATATAATATTTTATATTTAGATATGGAATTATTTAAATAAAGAAAATAAATTGTTAGTTTTAATATGGTTAATGACAGTACTAAGGAGAGCATGCCACCAAGCGGGAGATTGCGATTCCCAAGCGGCCATTGGGTTAGGGTACCAAGACGATGTCCATATTATGACGGCGAAGTATCCCCATTATCCTTGTTTGATGGTATTGTTTTATGCAGAGTAATTAATGATTCAGTTCGATCGTGGTGGGCTTGTTTCGCAAGGTGGCAGGTTCTCGGGCCCTCTACCATTGCATGCAGTCTATTTAACTATCATCTGCATTGTTGTTCTGATAGCCATTTCATCGTTCACTTCTATCAGCCTGGCGTCTGTAAGGTGATGGAGTATCAGGGGCGCGGAGGTAGGCTTACGCGCAGTCAAACGGCCAACTTCATGGAGAAGGGAAAAAGCCCTGTGGGAGACACCATGAAGAAGGCGTTTATTGAGATTCAGGGGGATTCCGACGAGGAATTGGAGATGCCGAGGGTTTCTGCAGAGGCTGCTCCTTGCAGAGGAGGGAAAGGGAAAGTGGGTATTCGGAGGCCACCGATGTGTACTGTGGAGAATAGTGAGGATGACAGTCAAGAGTGGAGTGGTGCTGAACGAGGGAGTCGTGGAGCAATGCGAGGAAGAGGGTCACAGCGAGGGAGAGGTCGCCCCCCAGCAGGTCGTGGTAGTGGGGGACGTAGGAATGCAAATCAGTTAGATGATCTTGGGGAGGGGCCTGCCACTGAGGGCCGCCGATATAAACGGGGTAAGAAGGATATCAGGCAGCGACTGCAGGAGGCAGAGGCTGCGTATGTCACAGATACTCATCCGGACATCCGCACGATGATTGAACAAATGGAAGATGAAGCTTTGCAGGGTTATTCAGAGCCTGAGATGAGCGATTGGGAACAATACTTACCTGATCCTGGGCATACTCGTGGCATACGGCCACTTTACAAACAGTCGTTGCACGTGTACTGGGGGATGAAGAGGTTACTAGCTAAAGCCATGGAACAGGTGGCTCTTGAGATGGCAGAGTTGATTCAGGGCATCCCCACCATGAAGAAAGAGTTGAAAAATATTCAGATTATTCTTATGATGCATGACAAGAAAATGGATGACATTGTGGCGCTGTTACAGACCGGCGGAGAAGGAAGGGCTGCCGACGAAGGAGCAAGAGATTCTGTTGCAGTAGACCCAGTATTAACAGCCATGTTTGCAGTAGTGCAGCAGTTTTTAATCTGGTTGGTTCTTTCCTGTTTTGTTTATATATATGCTGAAAGACAAGGACTCTAACTTAGTAGTAAGCTTAGCTGTTTATATCGCTTGGATAGAAAGACTGGTTATTTTTTGTTTTTGGATGGCTTTCAAACATTTCAAATGGTTAGCCTGGTTTCCCTTAAGGGCGGGCGATGACCTGTCCATATTATGTATTTGCCCAATGTTTTTATAGTAATAGAAATCGAGTACCGAACTAGCTTACAAAAAAAAAATTGATGGGAGAAGGGTGTTCAAATTTGATACGTTTTTTTTTTTTAAATTGATGGTTTTTTTTAATTTTGGGTCAACTTTATCTTAAGCTTAATCCAATCGTCAAAAAATTAATTAATTAAATAAATAAATAAAAATAAAAAAATTATTAGATTATAATTTAGTAGTTCAAATAATATATTATCATGTAAATCATTTAAGTTTAAATTTTAGTAAATATAAAGTATTGAATAATATGTATATTAATTCAATAATTAATTATATTTATCAAAATTAAAATAAAATAATACAAAACTAAAGTTCACGACTTTATATATATATTACAAGTTTTAAATTAACAAAATATTACTTTTTTGAAAGAAAAAAATAACATTAAAAATTAAATTGAATGAATACTTATCATAAATTTTCATTTATATTTAACTAGATCTTATTTTTCATAAAGTTGTATAATGTCATAATAACATTGTCAAAGAAATGTTCCCCTTCCTTTTAAAGAGTTTGTTAAAAAAATTTAGCTAGGAACCACTTAAAGTATTGTATAAGGGGTATTCAAATCATCTCATTTTAGATAATTGAACATATTATAGTTTTTCATTTATATTTAAATAAATTGTGTTTTCCATAAAATCACGGGCAGGAGTGACAACATCGTCTCCCAAAAGAGCTTGCTAAATTAATTTGACAAGAGATTCATATAACATATTTTATAAGGGGTGTTTAGATTACTTCATTTTCAATGAAGGGAATTCTTCTAATGAGATAAAGTTTTATTTTTTTACATATTTTTTTCAAATAGTACTATTTGACTCGTTTTGAAATAGGGTAAAACCTTCCAGAAAAATGATCCATGGTTAAATTTTCTAACAATAATAAAAAAAAACCTAACTTATAACAAAATCCCTATCAAATTTGAGAGCAATTTTTAGAAAAGTTATTATCCCATTTTCAAATAACACTAACTGCAAAAAAAAAAGAAAACTAAAACTCATTCCAAAAGATAAATGATAAATAAAATAGAAAGTCATGAAACTTCCATTAAGATAAACCATTTAAAACTAGGTTTCCAAATTTTCTATTTAATACGGCCATAAGAGTTAGATGGGTTCTAAACATTTTAATATGAAAACATTAGATCTTCTCATGCTAATATAGTGATTGTTTGTTGTATCTAAAATTATTAATTGAGTGATTGATTTTGAGTAATTTTATAAAGATACTAAATTAATGGACTTGGTTGTGAAAAGTGTATTGCGTTTTAATTCATGGTTTTTTTTTTTTTAATTTTAACAAAAAAAAATTAAAGTTGAATTTAATTCAATCAATAAATTAAGTATTTTATATATCCAAAATCTTTATTGTGAACTATAAATTTGATGAATAGGAAAAATTAAAAGTGTAATTTTAAATAATTTACTAATTTTTTAACTTAAATTTTTATATATTTCATAAAAATATTATTATTCACCTTTTCGTTTATTAAAAATTTATGGATTGAAACTTAAATAAAATTTACAATTAACTTTATTTTTTAAATATTATTTATAAGTTAGACCAAGCTTATTTGATAAAAATATATAAAAATAAGTAATTACCAACCACAAGAAGGTTGGAAAATGAAGGTGCATCTATATTTGATAAAAGTAATATGAAACTAAAGGATTGCCAACAACAATAAAGTAGGAAAATGGAGATAAAGTATGAAGAAAGTAAATGGCTTAACGTTATTTTGGAGGGTGTGTGCAAAATGAAACCAAACCCCTTACACTCGAGGGGAGATGAGTTGATTTTTCCTCTAACAACCTAATTTGTTGCGAGCAAATTGGTGAACCTAAAATCAAAGGGCAGAGATAAATGGATGATAGTGATTATATGCTCTTGGTAATTTAAGGTGAGGAATTTACGTATCCTCGTGATGCCATTGTTTGGAGATGAGCTGAGGTAGGAAGGTAAGTCATGAAAGATGTTTGAGAGTCAATGTAAAGGAGTAACAGTTAATGTTTGAGAGTCAATGTAAAGGAGTAACAATTAATTATGTTGGTAAAATTTAATTGATATTAAATATTCATAATTAATATATATTTTGGATAGGTTTATTAACCAACGAAATAGAGGTAAAGTAGTTGGTTTTGCTCTTTTAAATTAGTATAAGAAATTTAGCCTTTTAAATTTAAGGGTTATAAGGTTATTTATTTCGTATTATTTGTATCTGTGTAACTGTGGTTTGTTACATTGTAATTCATATATTTGTAATGAGTTTGTTTTTTTATAATTATTTGGATAATGTCTGATCTTTTTATTTTGCTAGCTATATATAATTAAATCATTTCATTTGTGGTTCAATATTTATGTTACATAACAACTTTTCGCAGTAGTTTTTGTTGAATATAATTTGATGTTAAATGACATATGTGGTGCGGAAGAGGAACATGGGGGAGTACTTGATTTTAGACTTGTTGTTAAATGACATACAATTCACTGTCTCACGAGTGTTGTTAGTTGGAAACCATTGGCAATTTTAAACAATGCATTATGAGTTCCTCCCAATGAATTAGTTATGTATTGTGTTGAATGCTTTGGGGCAATGACTTGGTGATAATGTTCACCGAAATATATTTTCATTCACAATGTAAAATAAGATAATTTTTCCATTTGTCATTGCCAAGATGCTTCGTATTGTATATTGTGCTTTATATACTTATATAATGTGGGTTTTTTAATATGTGGTTTTTTAAAAAGTGTGTAGAGGCAGGAATATGTATAGAAGTGCAGAAATGGAGATGTGTGCGGAAGGGGAACATGGGAGAGGGAAAGTAGTTTAACATGACTATTAAATGACATATAAATCCTTGTCTCACAAGTCTTATTAGTCAGCGGTCGTTGACAATTTTAAAGGATGCATTATGACTTCGTCCCAGGGAATTAGTTCTGTGTAATTCCCCAGTCATGTTGTGTGAAGTGTTCAGCCAAGTTGACTTGGCCAATGTCAGGATGCTTCAGATGGTGTAAATAGGAATATGTACAAAGGTGAAGAAGTGGAGTTGTGAGAAAGGGGAACACATGCAAGGGAAAACGGTTGGGCGTTAGAATCTATTAAATGGCATATAAATCTTTGTCTCGCAAGTCATGTTAGTCAGTGACTGTCCACAATTTTAAACGATGCATTACCAAGTTTGTCCTTGGGAATTACTTCCATAATGAAGTTTTGTCAAGTGTTTGGTTGGGCTAACTTGGTCAATGGCGGGATTACTTTGATGGTAGATATCATGCGTTTGATTTACCGCGAACCCTATTAGTCAACAACACCCTGCAATTTTAAATGATGCATTATTGAGTTCGTCCCAAAGAATTACTTGTGCATTGACCTTCTATGAAAAGTGTTCAGTCGAGCTAACTTGGTCAATGATGAGATGCCTCAGATGATAGATACCATGACCTTGATTTCTAAAAGCATGTCTTTACATAAGCACCACATTGCGAACATAGACAATTGCCTTATTTGTAATCACAATAGCTAGTGTGCAAGCAATGTGCATAAGACTAAAGTGTTGTGGGGAAGAATGATGTGTGGAACTTAGGGATGTGCGACAAAAGGAAATAATAAAATCTGGGTCCATTCTATATACATTAACAAAATCAAACACAACAACCAATAGAGCCATAGAAGCAAGAACTCAAATCAGATTTAAAATCAATATTATACATGGAACACATATGTGAGACACAAAACTCTTGTCAAATGTTTATATTCATATTGATCAATAGAGCATTAGATATAATATATAAGTTGAGAGCAGTGCTTGGAAAAATCGTGGTCAATTAATACTTCTATTCACAACCATGGGCTTCAAAGCCATAGAATATTTGATACAAAATGTTATGTTAGAATTATTTGCATCATTTGTGAGAAGACTCAAAATATACAAAATAGACCATATTATATTATAACATACTAATCAAGGATGTCAAATCTTATTGACGTCGATAGTGATATTGTTCATCAAAATTGTAAAGGTTCCAGTTATTGAGAATCCACATAACAATAAAACAATCATTGAGATGTTTTATTTGTATTCTACAAATGATATCTGCAAAAGCTTTGGGAAGAAGACTTGAAGAAGGTCCTTTGAAAGGGTGCAATCTAGCTTTCCATCTACATCCTTGATTGTACATTGCAAATTGTGTTCATAAGAAATAACTTTTTGTCAACACAGTTTGTGCAATAAAGCATGTTATCTACTAGACAATCCATTGTTCTAAAATTTAGTTCAAGTTGTTTACACTCATTGTAGAACAACTTGTATTGTGGGAAAAACATATCAGTTGGTTTGAGGATTCTAGTAATCTGCAATAGTTTGTTTGTGAATAAACATACAATTTTGTTAGATTTATGGTACATAAACAATGTAAGGAAAAGAAAAAAGAGTAGTAGAAGGATCAAATAGTTGCAAAAAAAGAATAGAAGAAAGCTTATAAAAAGTTAAAATGCAATTAAAATTTTGCCTAAACATTTGTTTTTTACAGAGTCTGTAAATAATATTTAAGGTTATAAAAAGTAAAAATGTAAAGCAACTAATCCCTGCCTTTTAAATAGTATAGGAAACTCAACCTTTTAAATTTAAGGGTTATAAGGTAACTTATTTTGTATTATTTGTATTAGTGTAACTACTATTTATTAGATTGTGATCCACGTATTTTTCATGAGCTTGTCCATTTTATAATTATTTGCATAATGCAAGATCTTCTTACCCCGCTAGCTATATATAATTAAACCACTTTCGTTTGTGGTTCAATGTTTATGTTGAATAATAACCTTCCATGGTGGTTTTTGTTGAATATAACTCGACGTTAAATGACATTCGTCGTGCGAAAGGGGAACATGGGTAAGCACTTAGTGTTAGACTTTCTGTTAAATGACAAGGTGTTGAACAAGCTCATGTTCAAGAACAAGTACCCCCTGCCCAGGATAGATGATCTATTGGATTAGTTGTAGCAAACGAAATACTTCACCAAGCTAGAATTAAGGTTTGGATATCGCAAGGTTCGAGTTAGAGAAGAAGATACATGGAAGACCGTCTTCATAACCATGCAAGGTTTGTATGAGTGGTTAGTCATGTCATTTGGCCTATGTAATGCACCAACTTTGTTTATGGGATTAATGAATGATGTGCTACACCCTTTTATAGATTCATTCGTTATTGTCTATTTGGATGATATATTGGTATACAGTGCTACCTAGGATGGCACAACTCACATTTAACGCGGGTTTTGGAGACATTAAAGAAGCACCAACTGCTAGCAAATCTCAAGAAGTGTGATTTTCCACAACAATCTTTAGTGTATCTAGGGTATGTGATAGGTGGAGGAGAGATGAATATAGAACTAGACGAGATGGAGGCCATCATGGAATGATTGGTTCCTATGAATGTTTCTAAGGTTAGAAGTTTTGATGGGGTGGCACAATACTTGAGGAAATTCATAGCCTCGTTTTCAACAGTAGCAGCAATGCTCCATGCCATAATAATAAGTAGCAAGAGTTTCCAGTGGTGAAAGGGTTAGTAGAGGGCCTTCGAAGAGCTAAAGAAGAAGATCAATCAAGCACTAGTTCTAGCATTACCAAACTTGGAGTGGCCCTTTCAAGTGGAGAAAAATGTGAGTGGGTATGATATGGGAGCGGTCTTGATGCAGGGAAGAAGACTTGTATGCTACCATTCTGAAGTTTTTCATGGGGCAGTTCTTAACTACCATACATATGACAAGGAGCTATATGCCCTAATGCAAGTTGTGAAGAAGTGGAAGCACTATCTGATAGGAAAGGAGATAGTAATCCACACAGATCACCATCCACTATAGCACTTGTAAGCCCATAGTAAGCTACAACAAACCAGGCATTACAAATGGACAGGGTTTCTACAGTAGTTTCATTTCATGGCTAAGTACAAGAATGGAAACACAAACAAGTTGCTCGACATGCTTTCAAGGCCACCCACATCAAAGATCATAGCCTTGGGAACTCTTAGGCACATGGAGAAAATCACCCATGATGAATATAGAGAGGCATATTCAGAGGATGAGGACTTCAAGGAGGTGTTTCAGTAGCAAAGTTAGGGATGACAACGACATCATTGACTACCATCTCTAGGATGGGTTACTCTACCAGCTAGATAAGTTATGTGTTCCTAAAGGTTAGTGTTTGCAACTGATTAGAGAGGCTCACACCTCCAAGGTTACAGGGCACTTTGGTGTAGGGAAGAGCATGGCCAACTTGTAGAGGTATGTGTATTGGCACAAGATGCAAGAACAAGTAGCTAGGTTCATAAGAGGATGCATGCTTTGTTGTACCAATAATCCTAGCAACAAGAAACAACATCTATATCGATGAAATGTTTGCATCATTGGAAGAGCTCTCACCAAGCTATATTTTATAAATACATTCATATCTATTTCCACAACATTTTAGATACTGGAATTGTCACAACTTGGCATGTTGATGGTCATTGAGAAATTTGAGTTAAAATGACAGTAACACCTTCCACAACCCGTAATAATTCAAGGGTGTGGTAGGAAGTGTTACACGTTGCAACAAGATTCCAATATCAAGTTCGTTTGATTACTTAAATTTAACATAGTCATCACAATTGCTTTCTTGATTTCCATCTTAATATGAAACAATCCTCCTTTATAGAATTGAAGCACTTCTCCATAAAAAATAAAAATAAAAATTAACAAGAATGAGTAGAGGGTTTTATTAAATCTGCCCCCAGACGCAACAAAAAAACTAGTAAATTCCTTACATTTGCACAATCTTCAGAGGATCTTCTACTGAGAAATTGACTAATATTCTAGGAGACAAATCCCAATATCTTCCACGGTTTATACAACTAAGACTTTCCTCGTGATTACAACACTAAATGCTTACAAATTGCAAACTTTACAATATGCAGAAACAATACATTGACTTATTTGGGACACTTTTGCAACAAGGAGTCTACACGAATTTGGGATCCTGAAGTTAAATTACCATCTGCTTCACGTTCCCGGTTTTCCTTATGGGATTTCTGGCCTCTTCTGAGAGGTGCTTTTGCTGCATTTAAGGAGAGTGATTTTCCAACATTGATTCCTATGCTTTACTTAGTGTGAGCCGCTTTGATTGTCATAACTTTTTTGTAAAACATTGGAGTAGACCTACTCATCTCCGCAAGCTCAGCATTTGACATTGTTAATACTTTTTTCGCAAAGCGTGATTCTGTGTCTGAAGAGACAACCGTCAAGGAGATTTCTCTTCATTCTCCCCTGACACTGCTAATTTTCCTTGATCTTGCTTTGGGGTTTCATCTAGAGGAGTGATTTTTTCTTGTTCTAAATCTTGAAGAGCCTCAAAATAATTTTTGCCGAGGGAAGGTTCAGGGACTTCTTTGACAGATTTCTTTGGAGTTTCAACCTTATTCTATTTATTCTTCCTTCACTTTTGAACTGGTTCAAAATTTCCCTCATTAGATATGGGGGTATGGGTCTGCCCTTCTTTAGAGACAGGGGCTTGGGCTTGCTCATCCTTTTTTTGTTGAGGGCAATTTTTGGCAAAGTGCCCATGAGAATGACATATGATGCATTTGAAAGGAATCTAATCATAGTCCAATTCCAGAATATGGCTCCATTCCCCTAAATTTATTTTTAGGGCCTTCAATAAACCTTCAGAAAGATTTACTTCGACAAAAATGCAAGCACAAGAAAATTGGCCTCCTTTTGGTTCTTCTTTGTCCAGATAGCAACCCAACTTATTTCCAATCTCTTTTAGTGCATCATATCCCTTGTGCTCTCCTGTTTGTAATGCATCTACATGCAATGAAGATACTCCATTCTCTTCAAGTTCGTCATCGCTTAAGCTCACTTCTCAATTAACACAAGGTAGTGAGGTTGTCCATGATGAAAGAGAAATTAATCAGATAATTGAGTATCCTTTCCATCTCGTATCATCTCTTGTTTTGCATGAAGACAACTCTTCAAATCAGCTTGCTCATGAAATTTCTCCATCTCAAGATTTGTGATCAAAAGAATCTTTCGGCTTGAGTAATCTAGTTGTCAAAGTTGTAAAATCTGATCAAATCAGTGACAAAGATGGCTTCCATCTGATTAATAGTGATCTCATTGAAATAAATGAAAGCAACTATCCTCACACCATGCATGATTTGGTTCAATCTTCGGAATGTGATTTTAGAATCCTTGAAAGTTATGGGACTTGCCAGAGATTCGAGGCACTTCAACTTCCATTGATGGTTATTTTAGGATCTCACAACTCTGGTAAGACCCCTGAACTGAGTCAAGTTTGCATTTCTTCGAAAAGAATCTTTTTTTGGCATTGTTTTGCTCGATGTAAATTCTTTTTTGAAATATATTTGGCATTGCGGATATGATCTTTCCAACTTTCAAGATTCAATTTTTTATAAGATTCAATATGATTCATATTCATGCAAATCTCTTGTATCAAACTCAGGTTTGGAATGCATATCTCTCATAGAATCATGGAACTATGAAGTTTATTATTTTAAAGATTATCTTTGGCCAAAGGAGTCACACATATCACACTCTTTTGAAAACGATCAACGCTTGATTCTTCTTGTGAATATTCTGATGCTAATATTTTTCTTCATCGCACTTGAAATCCTCTTGAGCGTCAGTGAATGCATGGATTATTTGACCAATCAAATTCTTCTTCACTCGTTTTACCGTCACTAGTTTCATGTGTTTACTATAGTAGCAATCCTTTTTACTTCTTTCGATGATTGTGAGGCTAGTGTATTGTGTAACTAGTTATAAGAAAATGGTTTGTTACACTCATCATGCGAAGAAGATGATTCTATTATGTTGATCATTTGAAAAATTGTTCAAGTTGATTTATCTTTGGTAATTACAAATTGGGAATGTCATGCTTTAATCAACCCATCTGATCATGATTTTTTCTCTGATGGTTATTGTTCAACTTACTATTTCCCAATCAGCACATCCAATGACAGTTGTTTTACACCCTGTGATCTTCATGGTTTAACATCTCACTACCCGAGTACTTTTCAAGAAGTTGAGGCACTTATGCACTCGTTGATGGTTATGTCAAATCCTCATTGTCTTGAAATGTCTGCTAAATATGATCAGATCTATTTTCCCTTGCAAGATTCTCATCATAACCCCATGCCTCTAATTGAAAATTCATATTTTCAAATATTTCTGGGTTTTCAAGAGGATTGTCATGAATTTTACGATCCAATCATTGAATGGTTGGAGCAATCTTACTTGGCAGGCTCCGTCGCAAATAACAAGTTTTGATCTTTTCACGTGATTTCTAAGGAGTTCTTGTAGTTGATGACACATTCATAAGAAGCTTTCGAGGTTTGTTGAATGATGGTTTTCATAAAAAAAAAGGTAAGAATTTGAACTAGTTAGAAGTAGTGGCAATGGTCTATCTTTCTACTTACGTACAAGACCTTCAAATTTTTGTGCAAGTTATTCAAGTTCTTATATGTTCTGTTGCACATTTCTTTATATCAGTTTTAATTGCTTATATCTTTGTGAATGCAGGTCGGAAGCAGTTACAATGGCTTCATTGGAAATTTCATTATACGTGACCCTGACCTTCTAGATGATTAGGTTAGGAGTAGGTCTAGTTGCATATTAGTTTACTTGCACATTCATCCTACATTCATTTCCTATAGTTTATCTTGTGTTTTATGGTTTTGATTTCGCATCATGTTTTCATTTAACCACTTTATGTCTTGTCTTCTGGTTTTTTTTTCCTTGTTGTGCATTGTCTTTTATTTCATTTTGTGAGACCTTGCATGAAGATGCTTTGTTGGCTTAGAAGGGAATGTGGCAAAATATAAAGGAACTTTGTGACAATGCAACATTTGGCTAACTCTATGTCCTTCTTCCTTGTCTTGGTTACATCTTTTGGTCGATGATGTTCCGACAGAAAATACGATCCTTGCGTTAAGAAAGCCTTGTGTCAAACCATGATCTCCATGTCTATTCTAGAAACCTCATGCCTACACTCGGGTTTTTATGTTTTAGTGTTTTCAGGCTAATCCAATCAAGTAGAGAAGGACAAGGAGAAAATTTAAACAAGCAAACCAATATCATAGGTTTTATATATGCTTCTATAAAGGGACAACCTCTCCTGCTCCCAATAATTCGGGATCCCTCTTCCACCCATCAAATAAATAAGTGTCGATGCATAAGCGTATATAAAATAAACAAATAAAGGTGAAAGAAGAGAAAGGCTTCCTACGTAGAGAGGTGAAGCAAGTAACTCTGTCAAGGTACTATCTAGGCTCGCTGGTAGCGGAGCAATACTTGGGTTCTTGAAGTGACTCCGTCGGGGTACTATCCAGGCCTGCTGGCAGTGGAGCAGCATTAGAGATGAAAAACTATACTCTGAAAATATAAAGCTTGTGAACTTCATTACCCTATCCTGATTTGAAACATTGTGTGATCGTTGATCTTATGTTTGTGTTTAACTGAGTAAAGGAATGAAGGGGACTATGTTTATGCACGGGGTAAGTGGGGAAGCCATGGTAATCTGAATGATGAATCAATAATTCTTGAAGAACTAGACCTTGCATGGGAGAATCGACCAAGGCAAAGAAGATAGAGTTCTACCAGTGTGTCACCAAGTGTTGTCACTGCGACAAACACCCTCCAAAATTTTGCCTATACTTGGATTTTGGAGCCTGTTGTGGATCTTGTGATTAGTCGTTTTGTGGTTACTTCTTGATTGATTGAAGTCACTTGCTCACACATGCTCAGTTTGCAACGAGTTCATGAACACATTCTTCCACGTAAACTTGAACAAGCATAAGCACATTTCGTTAAGACAATGTGTGTGCAATGTTAAACCCAAGTCGACAGTCAGTGTGCTCTAATTGACAATCCCTGACTTTTGGTTGTGTTTGTACTTCTATTTTGGTCAGTTTTTCAAACTGTCGCTTTTGCGCACCTTTGTTTTCATGCTTTCGTTTGTCTTTCTTGCTTGATTTCACTTTAATTAGTGTCATTTTCATGTTATATTTGTTATGGCATGTGTCGCTTTCAATATCATTTGCATATCGCAAGTGTCGCTCTCCCTTTTCTCTTCATATAGTGAATGTCATATTTGCGCATGTTAGTTGTTGCACAATGTGTATAAGCTCATTTTGGTGGTTTCAAGGGTTTATCTGTGTGAAAATGAGTTGATCTTACCTTATAAACACACGTCGCACTCATTTCCAAAATTTTAAGCATTGTCGCACAAGTGTTGTCACGGTCGTCACAAAGTGTATCTTTAGTGTCGTACTTGTCGTAAAGTCGTCGCAAAGTTGTTGCATTGAGGGAAATATGTTGTTATTATGTTTATGATGATTTATGTTGTTATTTCATCAAGTGTTATAAGTATGTGATCATAGTCAAGTCATATCATTATTCAATACAATCTCATTGATCCCACACTTAGCAATTTTTCATAAACTTCCCTACAACCTAGCCTCATTTGACCTTCCTTAACTACACATTGCGCAATTCAAACCCTCAAGCTACAACCCTGTCCCTTGACACTGCACAATGCACAGTTCCTACCTCCCAAGATTATGCATTGTGCAGTTCTATTGCTCAATCCCAGACCTTGTCCCCCATAATTGCGCAATCCAGCCCTTCATGTTGGCCCCAACTACGCATTGTGCAGTCTCTGACCTCAAGCCCAAACCCTGAGCTCTTGAGTTGTGCAACTGTGCAATCACCAGGTTCGCTCTACCTCCCAAATTTGTTTAGTTGATTGAAACAATGCAATATGCTGGAGTCTGACTCACTAAGCCTCAAAACTGTGAAATCTTCCTGCACAATCCATCCTGAATTGTGCATTGTGAAGTCTCAAGGCTCAAGCCTCAGCCCTAAGCTATTGAGTTGTGCAATTACATAATCACTTGGGCTCCTTTGTCTTCCAGAGTTGCGCAATGGGAAAAATCAGTGTTCAAGCCCTCAGCCTGGCTCACTGAGCTCCTCAACTGCACAATATTTTTGCTCATTCTAAGCTTGAATTGCGCATGGTGCACTCTCAAGGCTCAATCCTGATCCTTGATTGCCCGAGCTGCACAACTGCACAATCATTGAGGCTCTCCCTTAACCTACCACCCAGTTCCAGCTCAGCGAATGGATCATCATGCATAATCTTAGATAGGTATTTATCAGATTGATGTCGCCTTATCATGAGTGGATTGCAGATGCAGGAACTCTATCATGCTATGGAAAGATGATGGAGAAGGAGATGGAGAAGGAGGAAATGCTAGAAGACACATATGGAGCTGAAAAGATAAGATTATCATTAGAAGAGAAGATGAAGGAACATAGGATTACAACAGAAGACCAAAGATCAAGACCGCATGAAGACTCCATCTGATTCAAAGCCCTTTCATGGGTAGATATGAAGAACAAATCATATCTCTCGTGAAGATGAAGCATTGGATACTACTCTTATTGAAGACGGAAAGAAAGAAGAAACAAAATGACAACTTGGGCACTGCCACATCATCATGCAGTCCATGTTATCAGTGTCATGTCATGTCCAGTCACGAGTCATCATATGCCACATCACAATTGTGGATTATGTAATTATCTATTCAAAATGTATTATAAAGTGGAATTCTCAAGGACACATTCATAATATGAAGAGTCATGTAGAAGTCGAAAAGTCATAGGAATTCAAACAGTCATGAGGGTAGTCAAAGAGTCACAAGGAAGGTGAAGCATCACCTCATTGATTATATATACACCCTCATTGTATGAGCAAAGGACTTTTCACCTTAGCTCCTCTCGTAAGGCATTAGAGAGACCAGCTAGTTCTTTTGAGGAGCAAGGAGTGGCTTCAATGCTCCATTATTGGAGCAAGTGTTGTTCATTGTATACATGTGTCTTGGAACCTTTACTTAATATCATAATCCTAATGACCAGCACGTTCTTCATGCATGGATTATGAATATTTGTAAGATTGTTCTGTGAATGTTTGTAATTCATGTTTTCTTTCATCTATGTTAAAATAGTTGAACTATTTCGGTTTTTTTTGTACTTTTCATATTAAGAATGTAATGTAATTGTTATTGTCGTTGTCGCATCCTTGTGGACCATTACGATGGACATTAGATATATCTTTCTTGTTGTATTGGTTGCAATGATTGTCACATCTTTGTGGACTATTCCACTGGATGTCGAATGGATTCTTCTTGTTTATGTGTGCCTCTACTAGAATGGTAATATTACTTCTCTCTTAGAGGCTCACTTCTCTTCCCCCTCCACAGTAAAAGAACTTTGACACACACATGACCAAACACTCACCGGGCACACCCCCTTGTTTTTCGAAGGCACATTTGCACTCCTCTCTCTTGTTGATTAGTTAGAGTCAAGGCAAATTTGTAAGAATAGATGGAAATTGGGCCAATACTTTGGATGGGGTTCATATTCCAAACAGTGTGAGGTCTAATTGGGACTTCACATCAGGGAGACCCCTTGGTTAACAGATTTCCAGCACCGTCAACAGAAACCTTATCGAAGAAAATTGAGCCATCAAATGAATTTTTTTTGGTGTGAAACTTTTCCTCTTCAGTGTTGCACCACCTATCACTATTTTACCCACAAATATGTTTCCAACAGTGCAAGAGTCACCTCAATTGGAGTCTGTATGCAAAAGTTATGCCACTTGGAAGTTGACTTTCTTGTTTTGACGCCCATGATTCATGAGAATTCCACATCAGCCCCATCATTAATGGAAAAGAGGCTGGCCATGTGATCATGATGAAAATGACTATAGAAAAGTCAATATTTTAACTCTAGTTAAGAGTTGAAGGAGTCAAATTTAACCACCAGTAGGTTATTGGGATGTGTTATAACCAGGCAACTAGGAGGAAATGGGGTTACATTCTATTCGAGTGCATTTTTTCTATAGATGAGTAGAGTAGCCGAGAGTGGATAGGGAGAGAGGAAACAGAGAGGATTTTTTCACTGTAGCAGCCCACAGGCCACAAGTCTCATTTCTTTGCACTTACATCCATTTTAATTTAGAGAAAGAGAGCACAAAGCAACCTCACCTTCTAGTTAGGTTTTCTCTTGAAAGGTTTTCCCAGGTCATATCTTGTGTTTTATAGTTGTGATTGATTGTATTTGTGTCTATTCTCTATTTTTTGCAATTTTCCATATTATGCGCATAAAAACAATAACTTAATAAATCTAACAGAGAGGATTTTTTCACTGTAGCAGCCCACAGGCCACAAGTCTCATTTCTTTGCACTTACATCCATTTTAGTTTAGAGAAAGAGAGCACAAAGCAACCTCTCCTTCTAGTTAGGTTTTCTCTTGAAAGGTTTTCCCAGGTCATATCTTGTGTTTTATGGTTGTGATTGATTGTATTTTTGTCTATTCTCTATTTTTTGCAATTTTCCATATTATGCGCATAAAAACAATAACTTAATAAATCTAAAAGTTTAAGGAAAATAACCCTAATAGTATATATTTCAAATTTTCAGAGTAAATTTATCAAATATGTTGTGACAAATTATCCAATGGAATATCTACGACAATTTATAGATCATTAATATGGAGTTTTGGGAATATCTTAGCAAAAAAAGATACATAAAAAATAGGAGGGATACCAACTCATAGATGATGGCATTCTCATAACAAGAACTCAATGCATGTCCCTAACTCTTCTGAGTCAAGGAAGAGCTTCCAAAATGAGATGCATAATGTGTTATACTTTGGTCATCAAATTTACTAAAAACAATTATAATAGTATGGTAATAATATATCCAACCAGGGATGTAGAAGGATGTTTATAAAAACATCTCAAGGTGTATATAATATCAACAAGTCAAAGAAAAATATAAGCATACATCTATTTTGTCATGATATTTTCCACTTTTGGAATGGAGGTGAGAGTAGTGAACATGGACTTCATCATTAGAATATGAAAAATAATAAGACAACATGACTTTATCATGCTAGAGGTTAACAAATTGATAAAAGTTGTTGTTGTTGAACCCAATTGTATAAATGGAAAAAACATGTCTTTTTTGCATCAATATCGACTAGTCACCATAACCATAATAGTACATGGCTTTTCTCGCCCATGCAACCATAGGTTTTATAATGCATAACTCATACATCTACTTTTTATATTTTCAAGAGTGAGTGGACCCATCTTAATTACTATTATTGCCTCTCCAATAACAATTTTTAGTTTGGGTTAATTGTAACCTTTGGGAAGGCTAGGTTCAATCAATTAGTGAGGTGTACACTAGTTCCTCTAGGTTTTCAAAGTTTTATCATTGCTAAGTATGGCATGACATACCCTAAATGATCACGATAGTCGTTGCATATAGTGGATGGACAAACTCTTTCTTTGCATACATTTTTACTTGATTTGGCCTCTCTTATGCATTTTAGTGTTACACATTTCATAGTTTCAAAAGGGCCTTTTTTCCTATCTATCATTAGGTTTATAGCTTTATGTACAATTCTCATTGCAAGATTTCCAACAAGCCCAAGTTTGCTCAAACCCAACTTCATATGTTGAGTTATAGAGTGTACAAGGTCCACATGATTAGTAGGTTGGTTTTTTTTTTACATAACTTCAAGGATTAAAAATGAATTTTACTAGTAGAAGAATTTTATTTTTTTTACACTTGAATGGCTTAGATAAATATGTATCATCCCAATAATAGATTGCATGCCCCATTTTGGTCTCTATAGGTGAAAACATGACTTTCACACTCTTATATTTATCGAGATAGGTCGCCATGTGCTACATCCTCAAGGATAGTTTTTAATTTTTTTTTACCTTTGTATGGCAAATTATGTGTTCACATCATGTGATACTCTTTGAAATCTCTCGAATGGTATATCATATGTCCTATTTGAGTCATCAATATTAAAATGACAACTTTCACAAAATCAACTACTCAAGCACAATTCATTGTTTGGTTGTGGGACTTGCAAGTTCATATCCAAACTTGATTTCTATAATGGGAATATTCCATTCACTTGGCATGAAGATTAACATCAAATGAATAAAATTATTGGTAAGTTATTAGTAGAGTAAGTCACATTACAAGACAAAGGATGGTTATCCAAAGACATGTTCGATGAAGTTTCCAAAAGCTCCAATTTCTAGTACATAGAAGAGGTTCAATGGGACAAACTCAACCCCTGATCATTTACCCAACCAAAGATTGGCATGCCCCTTTATTCCTCCTAAAGGTATCACATGCCTCATGAACCTCGTACTCAATCTCAAATCCATGTCACAAATAATGCACATTTGTTTTGGTTCTCATTCACTACTATGTCCACTTGACTATCTCTATCTCGACCATGGCCTTTCATGGCATGTCTCATTCTTATTCGTTCCTTGTATTATTGAGGTTGTCATCCACCTTGTAATCCACCTCTTAGCCTCATCCACATGGCCACATTCCCATTTAATCTCCACCCTTAACAACTCATGTTAAACCTCCCCTCCTTGTTGCAACTCCATAACTCACTTGTCGTTAGGCCACCACCATTCGTGGAGGATTTCCCTTGTCCACCCACCCCTCGAATCTCCTTGAGCCATTGCTACTTGTGGCAATTGTTTCCTTTTCCACCCCCTCAACACAACTCGTCATCTCCACTCCCGCTCCACCCCTTCAACCATAAAATCATCTAGCTTTGTCAAGTTATTTGATTGTCCAGATCAAGGTTGAATCATCTTGTTTCATTTGTGTCTAGACTTCTATCAACTTGGCCCAAAAGGCACAAACCAATCTTATACAAAAGAGACCCTCTTTTCGACCACAAATATAAAAAGAATTTAAACATGAACAAAGTTCCACAATAATCCAAATTCCATACATAGTGAACAATACCTCTAAAAATTTTGCCTGCTATAAATTGACTTCATATTAAAGTCAACTACAATTCTAAATGCAAATAAATATAACTCCAAAAAATTATTTTATTTTAATAACTAAAAAAATTATAAAATTAGACCATTCCGATAAAAAAATCCATACTTTCCTTAATTAATTAAAATCCTTTTCTACTTTCCAAAGCCACTGAAAACATGTTCTAAAAGGAAAAAGTAGACATGGCCTCAAGCTCATTTGTGAAGCTTCTTTGTATCCATTCCACATGGTTGAGGAGCTGATGTAACCCACTTTCTACACCATTTGAGAGCCACGTTCCAAAGGAGCTTATGCACATGATGAAGGTTAGCTTTGATACTTGCTTTGTTTGGTTTCAAGTAGCTTTGATACTTGCTTTGTTTGGTTTCAAGGCTCTTATCTCTCAAGTGTGAATGCATGCACACCTTGATCACATATAAGAAACCATAGACCCAACCACTTATGAGGTAGAGGGGCATAAGGCGGGACTTTCTATGTGGCTTGACATCATAAACAAGTACAACTAAGAAACATAAACCAAATCATGTGGTAGAGGGGTAGAAGGCGGGACTTTGTATGTGGTGATTAATTAATTTTGACTTTGGAATAATGAACCTTAATGTAATTTTATTTACCAAATACAAATGGCCAAATGGCCAAGTATATTTGAATTTTCATTTACAATAAATGCATGGGGATGAATGTTTAAACATCACAGGTTGGGTTTTCCCTTGCCATTTCCTTTTCACATAAACCCTTGTTATGCTCGTGGGGAAAATCAAATTTCCATGCATAATACATTATACACACTTCTATTCCATTTTTTATCCCAAGAAAGTTAAAAGTCATTTCCCCACTTGCTCTAAAAGATTAGCTTATAACCCTGTTTTTAAAAAATCATTTGGCAAGATGATTTTAATAATTATTCTAATTAAAAATGGATTCAATTAGCAAATCATATTTTTTTATTTTTTTACATCAAGTTTAAAGTTTAGGTTAACAATATGCCTATGTTACGAGTTTTATGGAATTTAGAAATAGAGTTTATTTTTAGTAAATTTAAAATGCAACTAAATTATATAAAACTTCATTTATTTTTAAAATTTTTATAATAAAATGTAATTAAATTATATAGAATTTTAGTTGATTTATTTAATGTTTGAATTAAATTCTAGTTTGTTTTTATGGTTATAATTAAAGTTATATGTTATGAGTTTTATGGAATTTAGAAATAAGAGCTATTTTTTGTAAATTTAAAATGCAACTAAATTATATAGATTTTTTTTAATAAAATGTAATTAAATTATATAGAACGCTCTTGCATTGCACATCATGGAAATATTCAACAACATCATTCAACAAGGATTCCTAAGAGAATGGACAACTAGCCTAGCAATACCCCTTTTTAAAAGTGGAGACATTAATAATCCATCCAATTATAGAACAATTACGATCAATCCTTTGTTTGCAAAGCTTTTCAGCAGCATGGTAGAAGGCAGAATTATTAAGTGGGTAGAAGTAAAAGAAAAGAGGGCAAGAGGACAAGCGGGCTTTAGGCCGAAACATTCTACAGGGGATCATGGTATCACATTGAGACACATTGTCAAAAAGGTCTGGGAGGACAAAAAAGAAGTATTTTGCTACTTTGTTGACTTCAAAAAGCATTTGACACAATCCCTGGGGATAAGTTGTGGCATGGAATGGAAGAACTTGAAATTCCTGTGCATTATAGAGCCGTTGTCCATAGACTTTATGAAGAAGTGAAAGTCAAAATTAGAACCTCGACAGGTATTTCAGAAAGCTTTAGAAGTGACATTGGAGTTAAGCAAGGTTGCCCTCTATCCCCTACTCTTTTTGGTCTATATATTGATAAATTTGAAGAGTGGCTAAATCTACAAGGTGGAGATGGTGTTTGCTTGGGCGAGTTTGTGATAAAGCTTATTTTATATGCTAATCATATTGTATTGATTTCTAAATCGACCCATGGATTGAAAATGCACTTATATGCCCTTGAGCATTTTTGTAGAGTAGTGGGGATGCAAGTCAATACTAGCAAGACCAAAATAACGATTTTCTCTAATAAAAGGAAGCAGAGCCAACAAACTTTCTTCTTTGAAGAGTACATTCTTGAAGAAGTAAATGAGTACAAGTACCTTGGGATTGATTTCAACGACAAACTCAATTGGGAGGACTGCAGAAAGAAGAGAATTTTAGGAGGGTGGAAAGCATTATATGCTCTTCAAAACAGATGTAGAGAGGCAGAGTTATGGGAATGGAAAATGATTAAAGTGATTTTCAGAGTCCTAGTTTGTCCAGTGATGCTATGTGGGTGTGAACTATGGGCTAGTAGCACTCTTGTCTCAAAATGGAAACAAATTAAGAAAATCCAAAAACGCTTGACCATGAGCAAGTTCAAAATAAAAAGTTTAGTACCTTATGAGATAATGTTGAGTGAAACAGGAGCAACTCCCATTGAAGCAATTGCTATGGTGCGGTTCATAAGATATCTAAAAAGAATTGAGTAAATCACAGTAGGTAGATGGCCTAATGTTATCTTCAATGAAGGCATGAGTGAAAGAAAGAAAACATGGATGAAACAAAACTACACATGGATGCAAAAATGGAATATCTACCTCAATGTATGTCCCACAAATAGTAAGGAGCTAAAGGATTTTGTTATGGAGAAGTTTCATAAAAGGGTATGGGGAAAAGAGTTAGTAGAAAGAAGAAATATTACATTGAGGAATTCAACCCTACGTGTGATCTACAACAAAAAGAGTTCACTGGAGCTAACATTTCGTGGAGGGCAAAGGTTCTTATTGCTCAATTAAGGACCAACTCACATCAACTTCGGTGTGAAACAGAACAGTGGAAAAGGCCTAAAGAAGCTTGGGAAGAACGGGTGTGTACATTTTGCACGTCTAGGGTTGTGAAAAACATTTCATTTTGGAATGTGATGCATTCAAAAACATGAGAGAAAATTATGAAAACATGTTAGCATCAGTTTCTTGGCATTGTCTTTTTAGCGAGGGGATTGTTGGAAGGTTGGACTAGCTCATCATCAATTTGAATCGGAAAAGGATTGAATTGCAAAAGCGTAAAACAGGGAACTAATGTCTCATAGATTATTTTTAGTCTCGTGGACCTTAAAATATCATTTTATTTCATTTTTAATGTGTGAATTAATTTTTTTATTAGTTTTTTGTAAATTTGTTTTTATGATTATAATTAAAGTTATATGTTATGAGTTTTTGTAGGAATTTACAGGGTAAGTTCCACAGAAAGAATACCAAAAGGACACCGCTCACAACCAGATCTCAAATCAATACACCAGTATTTTTGACGTGGTTAAAACCCTCAGAGTGCAAGGAGGGAAACAGTCCACGGCCTGTCCCAACGTGGATACTACAGGCAATTTATTAATCAAAGAATGAAAATTTACATAAGCTTCTCTCATGCACGGATTACCCGAACAATGACCCTCCATGCGCTTTAAATAGAACTCATGCACCAATCGGGTGTCAAGCCACGGATCAAGTGTCGGTAATACCGAGGTGAGAGTGAACCGTCGGATCACTACATATCGTGACCGTCGGATTGTAAGTTACAAAATGTACAACGGTAAAGAAACACACTTTACCTAACTCTAACCTAACTCTATACTAGACCAAGTTGAACTTAACTATATCCTATGTGTCGGAATATCCTAACATCCCCCCTTAAGAACAACTTGGGATAGGATTGAAGGATTTACAAAAATGACACAATAGGAGAAGGAAGGAGGCACTAGAGCCTATCCCCCCTTAGTGACAACTTCCTGAACTCCAAGCATATATCGAAGTTTAGTGAACTTCGCCTCTGTGAGAGCCTTTGTGAAGATGTCTGCAACCTGATCATCTGTTGGACAATATTGCACTTCAAGAACATGGTCATGAATGAGCTTTCTGATGAAGTGCATGTGTAGTTCAATGTGTTTGCTGCGCTGATGCTGGACTGGATCTTTGCATAGCTGAATGGCACTTTGATTATCACACCAAAGTGTGGTTGGATGCTGCTGCTCAAAGCCAAACTTTGATAGGATCTGACGAAGCCACAAGGCTTCCTTACTAGCTTCCACGGCACCACGATACTCTGCTTCTGCTGACGAAAGAGAAATGGCAGCCTGTTTCTTACAAGCCCATGTAATAGGTCCTGAACCAAGAGTGAAGACATAACCGGCAGTAGACTTCCGATCATCATGGTCACCAGCCCAATCAGAATCAGTGAAACCAACTAACAGAGGAGCTGCTTTGGCACTGTAATGAATCCCAAACTGTACTGTACCTCGAACATAACGAAGTATTCTTTTAGCTGCTTTCCAATGACTTTCACGGGGGTTTTGCATAAATCGAGCAACAAGGCCAACAGCAAAGGATCAGGACGAGTATGGGTTAAATACAAGAGTTTTCCGACAAGTTGACGGTATAAGGTAGCATCAACTTCAGGAGAAGTACAAGAGACTGAAAGTTTGACTCCAGACTGAAAGGGAGAAGGGGCTGGCTTACAGTCTTCCATGTGAAAATGACGAAGAATATCACAAGCATACTTGGACTGGGAAAGGAAAATACCCTCTTGGGATTGCAAGACTTGAAGACCGAGAAAATAGTGTAAGTGTCCTAAGTCTGTCATTTCAAATTTCTTTTTAAGGCTAGACTTCACATGGTTTATAAGGTTGGGATCACTACCAGTAAGAATAAGATCATCAACATAAAGAACAAGGATGATAAGAGAGTTGCCCACTTTCTTGGTGTAGACAGTATTGTCAGAATGACACCTAGAAAAGCCAGATTCTAAAAGAAAGCTATCCATTTTGGCATACCAAGCCCGAGGAGCTTGCTTGAGGCCATAAAGGGATTTCTTAAGTCGACAAACAAGGCTGGAGTCTGTTTGTATGAAGCCAATGGGTTGTTCCATATAGATTTCTTCCTGCAAGTCCCCATGCAAGAAGGCAGATTTAACATCCATTTGATGGACTTCCCATTTTAAAGAGGCAGCAAGGGAAAGAACAAGGCGGATAGAGTTCATTTTGGCAACAGGGGAGAAGGTTTCAGTGTAGTCAATGCCTTCAACCTGTGAAAAGCCCTTAGCAACGAGACGAGCTTTATGTTTATCAACTTTCCCATCTGGTCCATACTTGGTTCTGTAAACCCATTTACATCTAACAAGTTTGCGTCCCTTTGGTAGAGGAACAAGATCCCATGTATCATTTGTCATCAATGAATGATATTCTTCATTCATAGCTGCTTCCCAATGTGGATGGCCTGAAGCTTCTGCAAAAGTGTCAGGATCATGATTTACTGGAGCTTGAGCCAGTAAAGAAGAGGCTCTTTCAAACTGAGAACGTGTACGTCGCTGATCTGTAGGATCACCGGCAAGATCACCTGCTGCATCCCGAGTAGCACGGACCCATCTTGGAAGTTGAGGATCCTGAGAAGGTGGGGGAGGATTATCATCCTCGCTTTCATCATCTGAAGAAGAAATGTTTTCAAAAGTAGAAGAGATAGGAAGAGGTGGCACATCCGCCGGACTAGGCTCGCAGGCCGATTTATTTTCATCAAATTTTACATCTCTTCTAATGATAACATTTTTGGACTTAAATGGAATAAGTCTATAACCTTTTACATCTTCAGAATATCCAACAAAAGTACATTTCTCACTCTTAGGTTCTAAAGCTTTATGCTTTTCATCTGGAATATGGGCCCATGCTTCACTTCCAAACACACGAAAGTGACTTACATCTGGTTTAATGGAACTCCAAGCTTCTTCTGGAGTGATATTCTCTAGAACCTTAGTAGGAGTGCGATTGATTATATAATTTGCACAATTAATTGCTTCGGCCCAAAAACTAAGACTGAGTCCTTTAGATTGCAGCATACAATTAGCCATTTCCTTTAAGGTGCGATTTTTCCTTTCAGCTACACCATTTTGTTGTGGAGTGTATGGAACAGTATGTTGCATTTGAATTCCATTTTCGGTGCAAAAGTTGATGAATGTGTTTTTAACATATTCTCCACCATTATCAGTTCTTAGCTTAAGAATTTGATGTCCAGATTGTTTTTCAACAAATGCTTTGAAGGCCAAAAAAGTGGTAAATACTTCGCTCTTGAGTTTTAAGAAGTATACCCAAGTGCGTCTGGAGAAATCATCAATGAAAGTTAAGAAGTACTTGCAGCCAGAGAATGAAGCAACAGGAAGAGGACCACATAAATCACTGTGCACAAGCTGTAAAGGGGCTGAGGCGTGCCAAGAGGCACGTTTGTCAAAACTGTCCCGATGATGTTTTCCGAGTACACATCCGGAACAAACACCATCTCTGCAAGATACCATAGGAAGACCTGTCACCATATTTTCTTTACATAGATGCTGAAGGGAGCGATAGTTTAAGTGACCAAATCGCTCATGCCAAAGTTTGCTCACTTCATCATTATGAGCAACAAATACTGAGGGAAGATTGGATGACCCAAAGTTGTGAAACTTATACAACCTTTTGGAATCATCAGCAAGACCAGTAGCTAGAATCTGTTTAGGATCTTTTAGATCCTTGATTACAACATCATGAGGTGAAAATTCAACAATTTTACCTTCACCTGAATGAGTTATCTGATAGACAGATAGAAGGTTGCAGGATAAGGTTGGAACACATAATACATCATTAAACTGACCATTGTCTAGATGAACAGTTCCAGTCCCTACAACATTAAGAGATCTATCATCACCAATATATATATTTTTGGTGTTACAATCATTTAAAGAAGAAAACATGGCTTGGTTTTTGGCCATGTGACAAGAGGCTCCAGAATCAATGAGCCACTCATGAGAATGAGAAGAAGAAGAAGATACATTTAATGCATAACCAGACTGAGATGATTGACAATGACATGCAGAAAGTGCCATTCCGGAAGTTGAAGTTGAAGTAGGCTCCACATGGATGTTATGTTTCTTCATTGCGGCTTCCAAGGCTTCCATCTTCTTAAAGCATTTAGATTCTAAGTGGCCATCTCGATTACAAAAGTTACAATGTCTATCAGTCTTCTTCCATTTGTTTTTATTGGTCTTATCATTTTGCTGAAATGATCTTTCATTTTGAGGCTGAAATGGTTTAGGACCATTCTTTTGAGGATATGACTTCTTAGGATTCTTTGAATTTGGTTGCTGCTGGGCGGCTAACGCTTTCGTGGAAGAGTTTCCAAGATTAAGAAGACCAAGGTGTAAGAGTTTTTCTTGTTCTCTTATTAAGGAATCACAAAAGGAGTCAAAGGAAGGGGGCTTGTAGTCTTGTCCTTGACAAATGAAAGCTTCTCTTGTAGAATGGAAAGTGGAAACAAATACAGAGTAGGCTGGTCCCAACTTAGTAAGGATGGAATAAATAAGGTTACCATTTCTTTCTTAACTTTAACACCTTCCAAGAGATATCTAAGGTTCTTGAATTTGGACAAGAAATCTTCAATGCAAGAAAAATTATTAGGATCCAAAGTAAGCAGCTCATTTTCAAGTTGATGGGCTCTAATTTCATTTTTAATCCCAAAAACTTTAGCAAGTTTTTCTAATGCTTCATGAGGAGTCTCAAGTTCTGCAATGTGGAATCTAAGATCAGGAGAAATAGACATCCCTATCAAACCACGTGCTTGATCTTGTCTATTTTCCCATTTTGCCGCCTTGTCTTCATCTTTTGGTTTCTTCTCTTGGTCTGTGGCTATTCTGAAGAGACCTTTACTTCTAAGTAAATCTTCCATGTAGGCTACCCATTGGAAGTAGTTAGTGCTGTCAAGAATGACTTGGCATGGACTTTCCATTTTAAAAAAAAAAACTGAAGCTGAAGATGCTGAAAGTAAGTGTTCCAATGGATAGATCTCGAAAAAATAGGCGGTTTTAAAAAAAACGGCTCTGAAAAAGGCTTCCGGATGAAGAAGTTATGGCTTTTTGAAAAAAAATTGTTGAAGTTGCCGGCAAAGTGCGCGAATGTGCGGGAATGAAAAAATCCGCCCCCACAAAATGGAGACTTGAACCCAAGACCTCTACTCTCTTAAAATAGTTTTGAACCAATTGATCTATACAAAAAATTTGAGAGAGAGAGAGAGAGGGGGGGGGGGGGGGGGGGGGGGCCTCGGTTTGCGTGCTTGCCTTGAGAAAGCTCTTTTTCCCTACAAAACACAAAACACAAAACCCAACACGAATATGCAAAGAAAAACGAACCTTGCGGCTCGAAGTTAGCTTTAGCCAAAAAACTAGAAATTTTAAAAAAAATCTCAAAGTTAGCTTTAGCCGAAAAACTAAATATTTTTCTCAATGTTTCTGATTTTCCGAGATCACACTAAGGTGCAGGGAAAAGAGCATACGCATGAGAAAAATCCTTCCTTTCTGTTTCTGATTTGCCCAGATCGCACAGAGTCGCAGGGCAAAGAGCATACGCAGAAATGAAAGGTATAGATCCGGGTTAAAAAAAAACTAAATAAACTGAGACCGAAATAAGCAGAGAGAAAATAACAGTAAACTGCAAAAAAAAACACTGTATACCTCCCGATCTGAAAAATGACGCAGCTAGGGCTACCGGAAACCTTTTCGCGTGAAACGAAAGGGGTTCCTCACTGGAACAGATGCTCCGAACGCAACAGAGCAGTCCTCTCGGCCCGAAAGCAGTCAGAAACAGCAGATCTAGGAAACGACAGCCGCATGCAGTTCTACCGGCTTCAGATTTGGATCACCAACGGACGCGGCCCTCAAATAGCTCTGATACCATGTAGGAATTTACAGGGTAAGTTCCACAGAAAGAATACCAAAAGGACACCGCTCACAACCAGATCTCAAATCAATACACAAGTATTTTTGACGTGGTTAAAACCCTCAGAGTGCAAGGAGGGAAACAGTCCACGGCCTGTCCCAACGTGGGTACTACATGCAATTTATTAATCAAAGAATGAAAATTTACATAAGCTTCTCTCATGCACTGATTACCCGAACAATGACCCTCCATGCGCTTTAAATAGAATTCATGGACCAATCGGGTGTCAAGCCACGGATCAAGTGTCGGTAATACCGAGGTGAGAGTGAACCGTCGGATCACTACATATCGTGACCGTCGGATTGTAAGTTACAAAATGTACAACCGTAAAGAAACACACTTTACCTAACTCTAACCTAACTCTATACTAGACCAAGTTGAACTTAACTATATCCTATGTGTCGGAATATCCTAACAGTTTTATGGAATTTAGAAATAGGAGCTCATTTTTAGTAAATTTAAAATACAGCTAAATTATATAGAACTTTATTTATTTTTTAAATTTTTATTATAAAATGTAATTAAATTATATAAAACTTAATTTGATTTATTTAATGTGTGAATTAAAATTTTTTATTAGTTTTTTATAAGTTTGTTTTTATGGTTGTAATTAAATTTATATGTTATGAGTTTTATGGAATTTAGAAATAGGAGCTTATTTTTGGTAAATTTAAAATGCAACTAAAGTATATAAAACTTGATTTATTTTTTAAAATTTTATAATAAAATGCAATTAAATTATATAGAACTTTACTTGATTTTTTTATTAGTTTTTTATAAGTTTGTTTTTATAGTTATAATTAAAGTTGTATTTTATGAATGTTGTGGAATTTAGAAATAAGAGCTCAGATCTCATTTTTTAGTAAATTTAAAATGCAACTAGATTATATAGAAATTTATTTATTTTTAAAAATTTTATAATAAAATGTAATTAAATTATATAGAACTTTACTTGATTTATTTAAGGTGTGAAATACATATTTTTTATTAGTTTTTCATAAGTTTTTTTTTAGGGTTATAATTAAAGTTATATGTTATAAGTTTTATGGAATTTAGAAATATGAGTTCATTTTTCTTAAATTTAAAATGCAATTAAATTATATAGAAATTTATTTATTTTTAAAATTTTTATAATAAAATGTAATTAAATTATATAGAACTTTACTTGATTTGTTTAATTTGTGAAATATTTGTTTTTATTAGTTTTTTATAAGTTTGTTTTATGGTTATAATTAAAGTTATATATTATGAGTTTTATGGAATTTAGAAATAGAAGCCCATTTTTCATAAATTTAAAATGCAACTAAATTATATAGAACTTTATTTATTTGAAAAAAAAAAATTATTTTTAAATTTTTAATAATAAAATGTAATTAAATTATATAGAATTTTACTTGATTTATTTAATGTGTGAATTAATTTTTTTATAAGTTTATTTTTATGGCTATAATCAAAGTTATATATTTGTAGTAGTGTTAGATTTTGGTTTTACTTTTAATTACCATAAATATGTTTGTGATTCTTCATGGTTTATTTATTTTTAGATTTTTTTAATTTATGGTTTAATTTTAACATATATATATATATATATATATATATATATATATGGATTTGTTATTCAAACATCACACAGTCATATTGTTTTATTACTATTCATAGATAGTTTGTTTTCTTTAAGTTTTGCTTCTGTCAAATGTTAAAAAGAATATGCAGAGTATTGCTCACAATTTTTTATTTTTTTGTTCTTCTCTTAGACCATGTTGGTAACTATGTTTCTCATAAGTGCTTCCATTATTATTTGGAACTAATTGTTGGTTTACTAACACTTATGGATAACTTGCACCCCCTCACACACCCACGCCCACCCCCTCACTCGCCCTCCCTGCCCATGCCTGCCCCCTGACACCCCGCACGCCCCACCCGCCATCCTTGCCCACACCCGCCCCCTCACCCGCTTGCCCTCACACCCCGCACGCCCCACTCGCCCTCGCCGACCCCGCACGCCCCACCCACCCCCGCCCACCGTACCCACCCAGCTCGCCCCCGCCCACCTTGCCCCCCCCCTCCCCCCGCCCGCCCCACCTGTTCCACGCCCTGCCCTCCCTAGCCGCCCTCGCCCACACCCGCCCCACCCCCTCACCCGCCATCCCGGCCAGCGCCACCCTGGCGGCCCGCCCGCTTGCCGGCCAGGACGGAACCACCTCGGTGGCCCGCCTGCCAGCTTGGTGGCTGAGCGATTCCCACCTGCCCACCCGACCTCCCTCTCCCCGCCCGCCTACCCACCCAACCCTTCCCTATCCTCCCTCACCCCCCTCCCTCGCCTTCCCCACCCGCCCATCCACTCCGCCCTGCCTTCGCCTCCCCGCCCTACCTGCCTGCCTACCCATCCCACCCGCCCGGCCTCCCCCTCCCCGCCCGCCCACGCCCACCTGGCCTCTCCCTCCCCGCCCGCCCCGCACACCCACCCTCACCAGCCCCGCTCGCCCACGCCCGCGCGGCTCGCCCTACCCGCCCGCGCGGCTCGCCCTGCCCTCTCACCCTCACCTGCCCTCGCCCGCCCACCCACCCTCGCCCGCCCTCACTCGGCCCACCCCACCCGCCCTCACCCGTCCCACCCCGTCCTCGCCCACCCGCCCCATGCCCCCCTGCTCACACGCCCCGCCTCGCCCGCCCATCCTCACCCGGCTCTCCTCGCCCTCGTTCGCGCGGCTCGCTCCGCCTGCCCACCAGCCCTCGCCCACCCGACTCGCCCGCCCGACCCACCTCGCCCTCACCCACGCTCGCCCGCCCTCAACCGGCCCGCCCCGCCCACTCACCTGCCCTTGCCCGCCCGCCCTCGCCCTGCCCACCCACCCTCCTTTGCCCGCCCAACGTGCGCCGCCCTCGCCCACCCGCCCACGCCCGCCCGCGCTGCCCTCGCCCACTGCCCGCCCGACCACCCACGCCCACCCTCGCTCGCCCGACCTGCCCATCCTCACCCGGCCCGCCCTCGCTTGCCCCACCCGCACCACCCTTGCCCACCCCGCCCCACCCTTGCCCGCCCCGCCCGCCCGCCACCCTCACCCGGCCTGCCTCACTCTCGCCACCCCCACCCACCTCACCCACCCTCGCTTGCCTGACCCGACCCGCCCTCGTCCACCTGCCCACACCCACCCGCCCTCACCCGGCTCGCCTCGCCCACCCACCCGCCCGACCCACCCATGCTTGCCCGCCCCGCCCATCCCTAGCCGCCCTGCTCTCGCCCACCCCACACGCCCCACCCTCGCCCACCCTCACCCGGCCCCACCCGCCCGCCACACTCGCCCAGCCCCGGCCCGCCCTCCCTCACCCGACCACCCCACCCGTACCCGGACACCCCCCCTCCGCATGCTCACTCCCACCCGCCCCCACCCACCGACCGCCCACACCAGCCCTCTCGCCCTCACCCACCTGGACTCACCGCCCACCCCCGCCAACCCCGCCCACCCTCACTCGCCTGGCTGCCCACCCCGACCCGTCGTCCCTCACTTGACCTCCCCGTCCGCCCACCTACCCCCGCCCAACCCGCCCGTCAGGAGTGGCTGGGCGATTCTGATTATACAAATAAAAAATTTATGATATATTTTCGTTGTTAATTTAAGTTAATATGTTTTTGTTATTTACTTATTTATGTGTTTCTATTTTTTCAGGAAAATGACATCAAAGAAGATTTCTATGAATCTTTCTGGACCAAAGACTCTTAATGGTGCATCTTCAAGAAACATTGGTGAACGAACTCCACCTAAGCTCATGGCTACAAATCTTTCAAATGCCTCAAGTGATAAGAAAATGATTTCAGACTGGAAGAATTCAAAAGAGGTGAAATTTCCATCAAGAATCTGGTATGTGAAAGAAAGAGAAAGCAAAAATGTGAATAGATATCTATATATTGATATATCGAATGATAATGGAATTTTTGAGGTGATGGGAAGAGTCATAGATATGTGTTTGGTACTAGACATTGAAGTTGTTTACATACTTACAAAAGCTCCCAAATCACATGAAAGGATTAAATACCGACTATCATATTCATTGTATGACACGAGAGAGGTATCTACAAAGTTGTGTAAACAAATCGTAAATGAGATGACACAAAACATCGTAAGTATTGTTATTTATATTTGTATTTTGCGTTCTTGAAAGTGTCTCGCTATATTTTTTTAATTTTGTTTTTATTGACATATAATATTTTGTTTGGCAAAATTTTGTTGAAAGTTGTTCAATTAGGTTGGGAAGCATTCATTTCATAGAGCATGATATCATGAAAGTTGTCAGTAGTTTTTACTTAGTGTCAGAAGAAGATATGGAAAACAAGCAAAATGTAGTAATTGATGATGCTACAAAACTACATCCAAAGAATCAGAAAAAAAAGGTCTCTGGTGGATAAATCTAGCAAGGGCAAACAAGTTACTTTTGAGGACGATGAAGTTGAAATTGGCAGTGAAGCATATGTTTCCATTACTGAAGATGACATTGGAACTTAGAAGAGTCATAAAAGACCAAAAGTAACAATTTCCAAGAATAAATCTGTTGAGAATGTTATGACGAAGAAAGTAAAGTTGAAGATTTTGAAATAGTCATTACCAGCAATCAAAAACCTAGTGAAACTTCAAAAGAAAATAGAGAAATCATTACGCCAGGAGCTGATTTAGAGGATGGCATTATCAAAACAAAACAAAATGCCATTCGACAGAATTTGACAAAGAGAAACTTAATTGATGGTGGTTGTACATTTTAGCTTAATGTCAGACAAACCTATAAGGCAAGTGAAGGACAATGTCAATATCAAGTCAGAAAGCCACATCATCTGCATGTTCACAACTTGAAGACATTGATGAGGTACAATCCATATGCTCATGTGGTTAGTTATGTGCTTCTTGTTGATCCACTTCAAGTTCCCAGTAAAGAAGCTTTTGATAAGTCAAAATGTTTTGAATACAATTATTATGTGCTTGGGGGGAACCATTCTGTAGAAGCTCACAGACAATTGATGGAGGAATATCCTAATAACCCACGTTTTGAAACAATGAAATGTATCATTTATGCTGGTCTATCAGATACAGAAGCAAAGTTAGTGGCATGGGATCATAATTCAGATAATGAATATAGGATTTCTATGACTTTCATCCAAAAGGTTAGATTTATTCATAGTGAATTTCAAGAAAAATGTGGTGGGGATAGGATAAATGTTACTGCAGATTTCCGAAAGGAATGTTGTATGGAAATAGGCTATCAAATTGAAGAGAAAACCAATTCAAAAGGTGGAAAAAGCAACAAAAATAGTGATTTATTCAGAGGAGTTGATAGCATTTTCCAATTGGCATTTAGCACTGGAGATGTTCGGAAGTTGATTGATGAGATTTTTAGCATGTGAGAAGACATTGGCATTAAAAACCAGAGAGTCAAAAAGTCTAAGCCATTGATATGTAGCAACAGTAAATCAACTCTTGAAATGAAGCAGCTTCTAGACGATATGACTATCACACCTTGGAGGGTGTGTTATGAAACCAGCTCACAAAAAGATAGAGAAGAGAGATCCACGCCTTAGAATTCAGCCTCTTCGAGGGGTCAACCTCCTTTACATTACATAAATGAACAATTCTTGGATGATACAAATGACAAAACCTCCTTTCTATATATAGGAGTCTAAGGAGTCACAATATAATCCAGCCGACCTAACAATAATAATATAAAGCCACAAAAATAACAATAGAGGGATTCTATGGGGCACAGAAATAACAATATGGGGGTAATAGGGGCACAACAATATAAATAAGGGGTATAACTACAATAGTAATGGGGTAATCACTAGTATTATAGGGACCCAACATGCCCCTCTCCTTCAAAAAAGTGTTGTCCTCAACGCTTGAGCAGTTCTGGATACTTCTGCATAAAATTCTCATCCTCCCATGTGGAATCTTCAGCGGATAAGTTCTTCCACTTGATAAGATACTCTGAAATTGATCGATTTCGTAGCTGTCGAGTTCTTGTTTCTGTGACTGCTTCCGGTTCCAATATAATTTTTCCTTCCTCGTCAAGTTCTGGCAATATTGTTTGAACTGGGAGCTTGTCGCCTATAACCTTCTTTAAACATGAAACATGGAAAACTGGGTGCAATCGAGAAGCTGCAGGAAGCTCCAATTTGTATGCCATAGTACCAATCTTTTCAACACCTTGTACGGACCATAATACTTTGGTGATAATTTATTATCCTTCTTAGCTTGCTTTAGGGACATTTGCTTATATGGTTGTAGCCGTAGGAATACCCAATCACCTACATCAAAACTTCTTTCACTGCGATGTTGATCTGCCTGTTGTTTCATTCTATTTTGTGCCAACACGAGGTTATCCTTTAAGAGTTGGAGGACTTGTTGTTGATGTTCGATGTGATGTTCCACTGCCTGAACCTTAGAATTTTCTCTTAAATATGATGTGATTGATGGTGGTTGATACCCATAAAGTGCCATAAATGGGGTCATTTTTGTTGCTGTATGGAAGGAAGTGTTATACCACCATTCAGCCAGAGGCAACCATTTGACCCATTGTGTCTGTTTATCAGATACAAAGCAACGAAGATATCCTTCCAAACATTTGTTTACTATCTCAGTTTTCCCATCAGATTGAGGATGATAAGATGAGCTATGAGCTAACTGAGTACCAAGACAAGAAAATAATTTTGTCCAAAAATTTCCAGTGAAAATGGGATCTCTGTCACTTACAATAATCTTTGGGTTTCCATGTAGCTTTTGAACTGTTTCCATAAATGCAGTAGAAACTGTACTGGCTTTAAATGGATGTGATAATGCACAAAAGTGTGCATACTTGGTAAGTCTGTCAACTACCACCATGATGACACTCTTTCCCTCAGACTTGGGTAAACCTGTGATAAAATCCATTGAAACCTCCTCCCAACGTTGGCTTGGAATGGATAAAGGTTGTAATAGACCCGGTGTCTTAATTGTTTCAACTTTATTTTGTTGGCAAACCAAACATTCCGCCACAAACTTTTGAATATCTGATTTAAGGCCATCCCAAAAAAATTCCTTCTTAACCCTGTGGTAAGTTTTTAAAAATCCTGAGTGCCCTCCTAAGGGAGAAGTGTGCAATTCCATAAGAATCTTTTGTTTTAGCTGGGAATTCTTACAGAGGTATAAGCGATCTTTGTACCATAACGAATCATTTTTCCAGCTAAATGTATCAGAAGTACTGGAATCTTGTTGTAGCTTTCGAATAAGTGCCCACACTTCTTCGTCATTCTTCCATTCCTCCTTTGCTTCGTTTATCCAATCTGGTTGGATAATAGAAATGGCACACAACAATGCTTCCACATCCTCATCCTTTCTTGAGAGTGCATCTGCCACCACATTTTGCTTCCCTTTTTTGTAGATGATTTCAAAGTCATAACCCAACATCTTTGTGACCCACTTTTGTTGCTCTTCAGAGGATAATCTTTGTTCTAAAAAGTATTTAAGGCTATCATGATCCGTTTTTACCTTGAAGTGTCTTCCCATTAGGTAGGGTCGCCATTTCTTAAGTGCATGGAGTATTGCCAACATTTCCTTCTCATAAATAGCTTTGCTTAAAAACTTTCCCTTGATTGGACGACTTTCAAAAGCAATGGGTCTTTCATCTTGCATTAGAACAGCACCAATTCCATTTCCTGAAGCATCACATTCCACAATAAAGGTTTTTGTGAAGTCCGGTGTAGCTAAGACCGGTGCTTGGCACATTGCCTCTTTAAGATGTTTAAAGGCCTTTGTTGCTTCCGGAGTCCATGAAAATGAATCTTTCTTCAATAATGTTGTTAGAGGTGCTGCTATTCTCCCATAATTCTTAACAAACTTGCGATAATACCCTGTCAACCCAAGAAATCCTCGCAGATGCTTTATGGATGTGGGGATTTTCCATTCCTTAATGGCTTTAATTTTGCTAGGGTCTACCTTAACTCCTTCATGAGATACAATATGACCCAAATATTCCACCTCCTGGACTCCAAAGAAACATTTGGATCTTTTTGCATATAATTGTTTCTCCTCCAATAGTTGTAGCACCTTGTCAACATGTTCAACATGATCCTTCCAAGACTTGCTGTAGATTAGTATATCATCAAAAAATACTAACACAAATTTTCTAAGGAATGGTTTGAAAATTGAATTCATCAAACCTTGAAATGTTGAAGGTGCATTGGTAAGGCCAAAAGGCATGACCAAAAATTCATAATGACCCTCATGAGTTCTAAATGCCGTTTTCGGAATGTCTTCAATCTTCATTCTGATTTGATGATATCCCGAACGAAGATCCAACTTGGTGAAGTAAATTGATCCATGCAATTCATCCAGTAATTCATCAATGACAGGAATGGGGAACTTATCTTTAATAGTGAGCTTGTTGAGCTCCCTATAATCTGGACACATGCGCCATGATCCATCCTTCTTGTGCACCAATACTACTGGAGCTGAGAAAGAACTTTGACTCGGTTGAATTATACCAGCCTCTAGCATTTCTGCAACCATACGTTCAATTTCACTTTTTTGGACATATGGATATCTGTACGGCCTGATGTTTGGAGGAACACTTCCTGGAATCAGATGAATAGCATGATCATGATCACGCATAGGTGGGAGACCTTTGGGAGTCTCAAATACCTTGGAATGATTGTCCAGGACTTTTTGGAGATCTGGAGAAATAGATGATTCCAATGTGGAAACATCTAGCGAACATAATTGTGCAATTACACCTCTTTGCTCCTTTTTTAGAAGCTTTGTCATGCCATTAGAGCTGATTATCTTTCCTGGTTTCCCTGCAATACCCCTTAATTCAACTTCCTTTCCTTCCACAGAAAATTTCATGAAAAGTTCTTGAAAATTAAAAGCTATTGTACCCAAGGATTGTAGCCATTGGACTCCTAGTACAACATCAGCACCTCCCATTGGAATGGAAAGCATTGGGCTAGTCAATACATATTCTCCCATGGATAGCTTGATATTATGGCACTTTCCAGAACAATTTATTGTTCCTCCATTTGCAATCATCACTTGACACTCTGGTGCTGGATATAGGAAGCAATTCAATTCTTTTGCTACCCTACAATGAATAAAATTGTGGGTGCTTCCTGAATCAATCAACACTATTACCTTTTTCTTCTTGATTTGTCCTTCTATCTTGATGGTTTGAGGAGTGGTAATTCCCGCCAATGCATTACAAGATATGGTCGGATTTATTTGTTCTTCATCTAGGCTTTGTTCCTGGAATATATCCTCTTCTTTTGACCTTTCTTGCTCCTTTTCTTCTTCCTCTTCACAATCTATGTAGAATAATTTCTTCTCAGCACACTTATGACCTTTTGTGTATTTGCTATCACAATTGTAACAAAGCCCTTTTGCTCTTTTTTCTTCCAATTGTTGTGGTGTCAACCTTGTAGGTTGTGGAAGACTATGGGCAACAACACTTCCGTCTTTATAGTTGTGAATGGTATGCTTCCTAGTTGCCATAATTTTGCTTTCCATTTTTCTTGCTAACCTGAATGCCTTCTCTAATGAATCAGGTTCCCAAAGGCGCACATCATGTTGGATATTATCCTTTAAAGACCCTATGAACACATCAATCCTATGCTCCTCTGGAATATCTTTTACCCTTATGTTCAATTTTTGGAACTCCTCAATGTGCTCCATTATTGAACCCTTTTGTTTGAGACTTATCAATTGGCTAAAAAAAGTGTTGCTTTTTGTATCCTCATAATGTGCTATCAATTCTTCCGTAAAAATTGCCCAAGTGATAAATTGTTTACGAGAACAAAGCCATTGATACCATACAAACTGATTTGGTTCCAAATATAAAGTTGCCATACGTACCTTTTGTGTGTTTTGCACATTATTGAGATCGAAGAATTGCTCCATCTGTAATATCCATGTGGCGGGATCCTTGCCATCAAACTTCCTCATATCGATTTTTGGAACATGGTGAGTCTTCGATCCAACATTAGAGTCTATGGAATCATGATTAACATTTCTTTTGTTCTCATCATGAGTTTCCTTTACTACCTTTTCACCATTAGTGACCCTTTCTTGTAGCAACTTCTTCAATTATTCCATCGAATCCTCCATCTTAGCTTCCATGCCCTTTATCTTAGATTCCACGCCATTTATCTTAGATTCCACGCCACTTATCTTAGCTTCTGTTAGCTTTTGTGAGCGTGACATTTGTTGCACTTGTTCTTGTAATTTTGATATATCATGTAGCATTTCTTCCTCTTCTTCATGAGTCATGCTAGAGCTTTCAGGTTCCTTACTAGGTGTTTGCATTTTCTTTCCTCGGGGCATCAGTTACCGATAATAATGCTTTACTATGCCCTTTGAATTCCTTCAAACCAAGCTTATGCAAAAATTAAAAAAAAACTACACACCTTTTTTCACTTTGTAGAAGCCTGATATTGAATCTGATGTATCTCTGTAATTTCGAATCATCCAGTTCTGAAATTGTGACCTGTAGTAGCCTTCTATGTCCTCTTTCCAATGCCACAAGTCTGATCCAAATTGGATTCTCCAAGAAGAGTTATGAAAAATCTCCCACAGTGACTTGATTATAGACTAGTTCAGTAGAGCGAACTTGTATGAAGTGCCACGTGTCACTGTTTCAACCTTTGACTCTGAAAAATATATAAAAGAAAACTACAGTCCGTCCTCTTTCTGTACTTTCTTACGAAATTTCAATCCGATGCTCAGAGAGAAAGTTATGACGATTTTCCCCAGGTCACCTGTTTTGAATGTAATTCAGGAGTCTGCAAAAAGACCAACTTCCTCAGATCATATCTCCGAAAATATCGCGCGAAAAACTCTGAAATTCGGACCCAAGGTTCAGCGCGATTTCTTCTCAAATGGGTTTTTTTTGTGACTTCTGAAACGTCACAGAAAAAAAGTTATAGCGAAAATGCCACGATGACCTGTTTGGAGCAGCGAAACCCTAGAATCCAAAGCTCTGATACCAAATGTTATGAAACCAGCTCACAAAAAGATAGAAAAGAGAGATCCACGCCTTAGAATTCAGCCTCTTCGAGGGGGCAACCTCCTTTACATTACATAAATGAACAATTCTTGGATGATACAAATGACAAAACCTCCTTTCTATATATAGGAGTCTAAGGAGTCACAATATAATCCAGCCGACCTAACAATAATAATATAAAGCCACAAAAATAACAATAGAGGGATTCTATGGGGCACAGAAATAACAATATGGGGGTAATAGGGGCACAACAATATAAATAAGGGGTATAACTACAATAGTAATGGGGTAATTACTAGTATTATAGGGACCCAACAGGGTGATGCAAGGAGTGAAAGATGAAAAAATTGTCAAAATAATATTATCTCGTGTGAGGTCAGGGGAATTATCCTTCGAGGAAATGTCTAAATAATTTCAAAAGTAAGTTTGTTGACTTATTTTTATTTATTTTAGATTATAATTATCTTTTAAATAAAACATGTTGTTCTTGGTAGTATTTGTTATACATATCATTATATTAACCTTTTGTTACTTTATCTATGCAGTCACAAAGTTTACATGAAAATTCAAGAACAAATTGTTAGATTGTTGAATGAAGATAGTTGAGATGATGTTGTACGCATCTATCCAGATTCAAGTTCTACATCAACATTAAAAGCTTTTTATCTTGCATTTAAAAAGGTATCTTGATTTATACATTCATTTTTATTCATTTGTGTACTATTTTTAATTTATAACTTACACATATATTTGTTTATTTTATAAAAGATGAGGAAGGATGATAATGGAGCACCAGATAGTTTCAAAACCTTTATTGAAAAAATAAAGATCGAAAGACTAAGGAAGCAACGTATTAAGAATGTTGAACTTAATCCAACTCTTAATCATTTCATTTGGAATGGGCTAGACACTATGCAATATCAAGTAATACAAGGCGACTGTGAAGACATTGCTAAACTCATACCTAAAAGAGATTATGCCATAGTTATTGCAGATATTCCCCATGGTTTCAATATTCCAAACATTGACTATGATAGTGACCCTTATACTTATCAATCTCTTAGTAAAGTGGTTGCAGGATTTGTAGAAGTCCTGTCATTACCATTATGGAGATTTGTGACATTTCATTCAGACACACAATTGGCAATGATATTGTCAAGCTTCAAGCGGAAAACAAATTCAAGGATGCAGCTTACATGGTAAGACGTTTAAAATGTATATTTGATTAATGTTGAAAAAGTCATTTATGTACAAGTTATTTGAACTTTTACTATTTCATGTTACAGGCAAAAGTCAAATCTTCTTAACAATGAAGATCAACAATTTATAAATGATTGTGAGTTCATTCATATTGATAGTTGGGCAAAATATGATAGACATATGTCTATGATTTTTAATCGGCTAGACAGAAAGATTCATAGCCAAATACTGACTTATGATGCTGTTGTAAGAAAACTAACATATGAAGACAAAGAAACAAAAGGAGAGATAGTTAACATTTATCAAAAACCACAATTATTTATTAACTATCTTATAGACATATGTTCAAATGAAGGAGATTGGGTTCTGAATTTATTTTCTAGCTCAGGCAAGTTTTATTATATGGAATTGAATTTCAATATGTTATTTTTTAATTAATATGTCATTGTACTAATTTAGTTCATTATTTCTTTTGTGCTTGATAATTAGGTACAACACTAGCATGTTGCCTTCAAAAATGAAGAAATTGCATTGCAATTGAAAAAGATCCAATACAGTGCAATTTCATTTAGCAAAGAATTAATGCTCTTCAATTTCTTACAGATGCAATGCAAGAAATTAGGTTGAAGAAAGGGGACTTTAGTGAATCATGTGTGGCAAAAAAGGCAAAGGAACCCCAACCACCATTACATGGAATGTTTGGAAAGACATACATTGGGAGATTCGCAGACATCAAAGATCCATTAGAAGAGGAAAATGAGCAAAAGGAAGCATAAAATATTGTGGAAGAAGACAATGATGAAACTCTAGAGGACAAAGAGTTTGGATTACGTGACATTGTTGATTAAATTTAAGTTATGCTTGGAAATGAAGCTTTGTAATGTTTTGACTTTGACATTTTATGAGAAGAATAAACACTCAATTAAGGTTGTTATGCGTTCAATATTTGTAATATGTGATTTTCGCATTGATTTTTTAGTTAATCATTTTTTTTTGGAAAAAAATAAAAAAATAATAATAATAATAATAATTAATTTGATTATTATTATTTTTTGACTTGAAATTCATAAAAAAAAAAAAAAACAAACAAACAAACAAATAAACTATTATTTAATTATTTTTAGTTAAAATTTTCGTATAAAAATTGTGATTTTGACATGTCAATTCAAGCAAAAAATTATCAAAATGTGTAGCCTTTTAGTTATATTTATGTTAAAAATGGTTATTTTTATGTTCATTGTTAAAAAATATTGTTTTTTAGAAACAATTATATCATGTGGATTGAAAAATTAATTAAGGATGTATAAATATTTAGAATATCGAAAATTCAAAATATCGACCTTCTAATTTAAAAATGCAAAACAATAAAAAGCTCACCACAAAAAAATTAAAAAACAAGAAAATATGAAGAAAATGACCACTTCAAAAATTATCAAATTTACAAAATAATTATTTACATTTCATACATTAGAAAATTTAAAATCAAAAAATAGGTCTTTTAAAAAAAGGGTTTGATCGAGAATACCCACTTTTTAAAATCAACATGAAAATCACTACCATTCTAAAATGTAATGTACATAAAAAAATTTAAAGTGCCAAAAACTATGTTCTAAAAAAAACATGTGTGTTCTGTATAACCCCTTTTCAAAATCAGGTCACTTTTTTGCTATCTTTACGAAACAAGTAACAGTATCAGTTCCCGTTTCAAAGTTTACATTGTTGAACAAAGATTATCTTCAGAAGAGCAGTAAAAATGGGTCACAAAGATGTTGGGCTATGACTTTGAAATCATCTACAAAAAAGGGAAGCAAAATGTTGTGGGAGATGCACTCTCAACAAAGGATGAGTATGTGGAAGCATTTCTTTGCGCCATTTCTATTATCCAATCAGATTGGATAAACGAAGCAAGGGATGAATGGAAGAATGACGAAGAAGTTGGGCACTCATTCAAAAGATACAACAAGATCCCAGTACATCTGATACATTTCGCTGGAAAAATGATTCATTATGGTACAAGGATCGGTTATACCTATGTAAGAATTCCCAACTCAAACAAAATATTCTTAGGGAATAGCACACCTCTCCCTTAGGAGGGCACTCAAGATTTTTAAAAACCTGCCATAGGGTTAAGAAGGATTTTTTTTGGAATGGTCTTAAATTGGATATTCAAAAGTTTGTGGCGGAATGTTTGGTTTGCCAACAAAATAAAGTTGAAACAATTAAGACCCTAGGACTATTACAACCTTTATCCATTCCAAGTCAATGTTGGAAGGAGGTTTCAATGGATTGTATCACAGGTTTACCCAAGTCCGAAGAAAAGAGTGTTATCATGGTGGTAGTTGACAAACTTACCAAGTATGCACACTTTTGCGCATTATCTCATCCATTTAAAGCGAGTACAATTTCTATTGCATTTATGGAAACAATTCAAAAGCTACATGGAAACCCCAAGATTATTGTAAGCCACAGAGATCCCAATTTCACTATAATTTTTTGGACAAAATTATTTTCTTGTCTTGGTACTCAAGTAGCTCATAGCTCAGCTTATCATCCTCAATCTGATGGGAAAACTGAGATAGTAAACAAATGTTTGGAAGGATATCTTCGTTGCTTTCTATCTGATAAACAAACACAATGGGTCAAATGGTTGCCTCTAGCTGAATGGTGATATAATACTTCCTTCCATATTGCAACAAAAATGACCCCATTTATGGCACTTTATGGATATCATCCACCATCCATCACATCATATTTAAGAGAAAATTCTAAGGTTCAAGCAGTGGAAGATCACATCGAGCATCAGCAACAAGTTCTCCAACTCTTAAAGGATAACCTCACCTTGGCGCAGAATAGAATGAAACAACAGGCAGATCAACATCGCAGCGAAAGAAGTTTTGATGTAGGTGATTGGGTATTCCTACGGCTACAACCATATAAACAAATGTCCCTCAAGCAAGCTAAGAAGGATAATAAATTATCACCAAAGTATTATGGTTCGTACAAGGTGTTGCAAAAGATAGGTACTATGGCATACAAATTGGAGCTTCCTGCAACTTCCCGAGTGCACCCAGTTTTCCATGTTTCATGCTTAAATAAGGTTATAGTTGACAAGATTCTCGTTCAAACAATATTGCCAGAACTTGTTGAGGAAGGAAAAATCATATTGGAACCTGAAGCAGTTAAAGAAACAAGAACTCGACAGCTACAAAATCGATCAATTTCAGAGTATCTCCTCAAGTGGAAGAACTTACCCGTTGAAGATTCTGCATGGGAGGATGAGAATTTTATACAGAAGCTTCCAGAACTACTCAAGCATTAAGGACAACACTTTTTTGAAGAAGAGGGGCATGTTAGGTTCCTATAATACTAGTGATTCCCCCATTACTATTGTCATTGTATCCTTTATCGTTATTGTTGTGTCCCTATTGTCCCCATATTGTTATTATTGTGCCCCATAGAATCCCACTATTGTTATTTTTGTAACTTTATATTATTATTGTTAGGTCGGCTTGGTTATATTGTTACCCCTTAGACTCCGAGGTTTTGTCATTTGAATCATCCAAGAATTGTTCATTTGTGTAATATAAAGGAGGTTGCCTTGTTTCACAACGGAGTTGATGAGAATTAGTCCTTAACTGAGCAATAAGAATTTTGGCTCTTCAAGAGATATTTGCCTCTATGTATGCTTTTGGTTGATGATTAATGAATGTGATAGCTTGGAAGAGGCAGTCACAATCGATTATTGAGAGTCATTGTGTGAATCTTTCGTTGTGCAGAGGAAGTTGCAGGGGGGGTTGAACAAATATCCAATTCCTTGTGCTGAGCTTTTATTATGCAGAGGAGTTGAAGATTTTTGCCACCCTCGTCTACGTAAAGGACCTACAACCGCATCAATTCTCGCATCATTGAGCAAAGCAATAACATAACAGTATCAGTGTCAGAGCACTCATTGATAGAATGACCACTCACAGTATTAGTTTTTATTTATTTTTAAATGAATTATAAGACACTAACAAATACAAAAAATAAAACGCCTTCTATTAAGAGAATTATCTGCCATCAAAATTTACTAAACCAATTTAAAATTAGATATAAAATTTCCAAAAAAAAATAATTTTATAGAAAATAGAAATATTCACTTGGAAAATAGAAATGGAAAATAAAAGATAAATCAATTAGTAGCTTTTGTGACTTATTGTTACATTAAAGAACTTTATACCCTGAAAAGGTTCCACTTCTTCAAAATCGTCAAATGAATCAATTAGTTGGCTTTGTTAAAGTCTTCATTTATCAATCAACATATTGGATAAATAAAAAATTGAGAATGATCTCCAACATAGGAATAGAGTATTCTATCGAAATATTCTCAAGTATCCACTTAATGTGGAGGACTTTTACATAAAAATTCATAAAGAATCATTTAGAAAATGTCAACATGGAATAAAAGATTCATATTTATTTGGAGTTATAAGGTGCATCATATATTATTAAATTCTTGATACGTTAAAAAGATGTAAATTATTGTATTATTTTTTTATAAATATTTTTTTGACAACAATAAAATTTGTTTTTAATATCATATTTTATATTTATAAATGTGGTATTATTTAATCATGTAAAAAAAATTATAAATTAATTGAATTGTAATTTAAATAATGTTTCGAGGATAAGAAATGTTTGATTTTATTAACCGTTAGTTAATATAATATTTTATATTTAGATATGGTATTATTTAAATAAGGAAAATAAAATGTTAGGTCTAAAATTTATGTGAGAAGGGGCGTTAAAATTTGATCTGGTTTTGTAAAAAAAATTGTGATAGCATTTTGATGGTGAACAGATTTGTTTTTCCTTCTAATTTTGGGTCAGCTTTATCTTAAGCTCAATTTAATCGTAAAAAAATTAAACAAATTAAGAAATTAAAAAAAAAAAATTATTATATTATAATTTAGTAGTTTTATCATGTAAACCATTTAAGTTTAAATTTTAGTAAATATAAAGTATTGGATAATATGCATATTAGTTCAATTGTTAATTATATTTATCAAAATTAAAATAAAATAATACAAAACTAAAGTTCACGATTATATATATATTTTACAAGTTTTAAATTAACAAAATATTACTTTCTTGAAAAAAAAAATAACATTAAAAATTAAATTGAATAAACACATATTATAAATTTTCATCTATATTTAATTAAATCTTATTTTCCATAAAGTTGTATAATGTCATGACAACATTGTTAAAGAAATGTTCCCCTTCCTTTTAAAGAGTTTGTTAAAATAATTTAGCTAGGAACCACTTGAGGTGTTGTATAAGAGGATTCAAATCATCTCATTTTAGATAATTGAACATGTTATAGTTTTTCATCTATATTTAAATAAATTGTGTTTTCCACAAAATCATGAGGAGTAACAACATTGTCTCCCAAAAGAGCTTGCTAAATTAATCCCGCAAGAGATTCATATAACATATTGTATAAGGGGTGCTTAGATTACTTCATTTTCAATGAAGGGAATTCTTCTAATGAGATAAAGTTTTATTTTTTTACATATTTTTTTTCAAATAGTACCATTTGATTCATTTCGAAATAAGCTAAAGCCTCCAAGAGAAATAATCCATGGTTTTTTTTTTCATAAAGAAAAGCATAAATATTTATATTAAGGAAATATATTTAACATCATAAAACTGATGGGTCTTAAGAAAACAAGACCGCGATAGGGAGAGCCATTGTTTATGAGAGAAACAGCATAGCCTTCATAGCTGAAGCGATACATAGAAACATATTGAGGCAAAAAGACATCATCACTAATGAGACATTTAGCACATCTGATCAGAGCCTTCAAAAACAAAAATGTAAACTCTATACCCTTCAGACGAGAAGCAGTCATGAGGAAGGAGGATAGAGTGCCGAGACAGAAGATAGGACAAATTTGGAGGAGATGTTTGAGTCCTCAAAAACTTTTAGATTTCTCCATTTCCAGAGGCACCAGATTGTTGTGGGGAGGATTGGGCGTTTGATAGCATCCTGTCCTCCCCACCAGGCGAAGGTTGCATCAACAGAAGAGAAGTTAGGGAGCTGAAAGGAAAAAAACGATGCAATATCATACCAGATTTGTAGAGAGACCCTGCAATTGAAGAACATGTGGAAATTCGTTTCCTCCTCCATCATGCAAAATACGCATCTATTGGGGCCCTACTAGGATCGTTTCCTCAAATTTTCCCAAGATAAATTCTTGTTGTGAAAGACAAGCCAGGAGAAAAGGATCAATTTGAGGGGACAAGCAAGCTTCCACCATAACACTAGGAAAATCTTTCTAGCCGGCATGATTTTCTTTGATATGAGATCCAAGTAGATGACCCTGACAGAAGCTTGAGAGTTTGAGAGAGATAACGACCAAACCAAGTGGTCATCAATCCCGGCCTGCTTCAAACCTGCTTGATCAATGGATAATTTGAGGTTATCCCATAGGGAAAACAAAGCCTGAGGGACACCAAGATCAGCAGCATTCTTGAGCATAGGATAGGGGCCACTCCATCTATCAATAATTCTGTCCCAAGTGAAAATACCAAACCTGTGGAGGTGAAAAAGAAGAGGATCTGGAACCTGTAGATTTCCCTTGAATCCAGCAAAAGAGTCGAGACTGATGAAGATCTTTCTACCAAAAAAAATTCTCCATTTAAGGTTGTTCAGAAAGTACTGCTCAATTCTTCTGAAACTCAGCCATATCGTCGATCCCTGTTTGATACCAAGAGAGCCAGACCTGAACCAGAACTCCAAGCTTCTACCTTTTTGATATTTTTGGCGAATAATAGCGCTCCATGGGTTTGAGTTAAAGATGCCTCTCCATAAGGATTTGCAGAGAAAGGCTTTTCCAAAGATCCTTATATCCATCAGACCCCAACCACCCAGATTTATTGTTAGAAAATTTAACCATGGAAATAATCCATGGTTAAATTTTCTAACAATAATAAAAACCCTAACTTATAACAAAATCCCGTTAAATTTGAGAGCAAATTTCACTAAATAAAAAAGAAGTTATAAGTACTTTTTATCCAATTCACAAATAACACTAAAAGCTAAAAGAAAAAAACTAATGATAAATAAAATGGAAAGTCATGAAACTTCCATTAAGATAAACCATTTAAAACTAGGTTTCCAAATTTTCTATTTAATATGGTCATAAGAGTTAGATGGGTTCTAAACTTTTTAATACGAAAACATTAGATCTTCTCATTATAATATAGTGATTGTTGGTTGTATCTAAAATTATTAATTGAATAATTGATTTTGAGTAATTTTATAAAGATACTAAATTAGTGGATTTGGTTGTGAAAAGTGTATTGCATTATAATTCATGGTTTTCTAATTTTAATTAAAAAATTAAAGTTGAATCTAATTCAATCAATAAATTAAGTATTTTAGATATCCAAAAATCTTATCGTAAATTATAAATTTATTTTAGATATCCAAAAATCTTATTGTGAACTATAAATTTGATGAATAGGAAAAATTAAAAATGTAATTCTAAATAATTTGCTAATTTTTTAATTTAAATTTTTTAAATAAAGTTTTATATATTTCACAAAAATATTGTTATTGACATTTTTGTTTATTAAAAATTTATACGTTGAAACTTAAATAAAATTTACATTTAACTTTAATACTTTATTTTTAAATATTATTTATAAATTCTGGGCAGCCAATCTACTGGCTAATTGGGGTTGTGGAGGGCCGAATAGGAGTGTAGATTGTAGTTGGATGTCATTACAAGACGATCCAAGCTGGAATGATTTAAACAATATCTTACACCAAGATTATGACGATGCGACCGCTCAGCAGAGGAACTCGCTGGAATGATTTAACCACTATTTTATACCAATGTTATGATGCCACGACCGCTCAGCAGAGGAATCATTAAACGACCTAGGATTATAATAAGGAGGAGGAAGGACAGAGCACTTAAGGTGAGATTACGCCACCCACTAGTCCGATATTATGTGATTAATGGTCTGAAGGCTGGCAGCATTCGACCCATGGGAAGGTTTAGCATACCAAGGCGAAATCCGGCCAAGGTACCGAGGAGAAGTGGTAGCTATGGCGGCGAAGTACTATTACCCTCCCACCATAGAGGTGTAATTGGAATGGACATTAATGATAGAGCCAGGCAGCGAACGTTCACGATGGCAAGGTGGCAGCCTCACGATTGTTTAAGTAATGCATGTAAATGCCCGAACCTCCATATGCAGAGGAGTAGAGTGAGGAAACGCAAAGCAGAATTGCAGAAGAAGACTGATTGTAAGATGGCGGAGTACCAGGAGCGGGGGGTAGGCAGGTTGACGCGGAGTAAAACGGCGACCCCCATGGAAAAAGGCAAGAGCACTGTTGAGGAAGCCATGCAGAGGGTTTATCTTGATATCCCGGAGGATTCGGAAGAGGAATTTGACATTAGGAAGTTCTTTGCAGAGGAGGAGCCTCCACGGGGAGGGAAAGGCAAAGTGGGCTTGGGGAAGACCCAAATGAGAAAAGCGGGAGACAGTGAGGACGAGAGTGAAGACCTCAATGACGAAGAAGAGGTGGAGGAACGAGGCCGGGGCAGAGGAGCGCGGGGAAGAGAGAAGCAGCGAGGGCGAGGGAGACCTGCGGGACGAGGTGGTCGAGGCAGTAGAAACTCAAATCTGCATTCGGAAATGGAGGAAGGTGCAGCCAGTGAGGCACGTGGCAGAAAGCGAGGGAAGAAGGATGTGAGGAGGCGTCTGCAAGAAGCAGAAGCTGCATATGTTTTGGATACTAATCCTAATATTAGAAGGATGATAGCGCAGATGGAGGAAGAAGCATTGCAGGGGTATTCAGAGCCAGAGATGGAGGATTGGGAACAATATCTCCCTGAACCTGGACATACACGAGGTAGAATGTCATTATATAAACAGTCTTTGCATGTCTACTGGGGTATGAAACGTTTATTAGCTAAGGCTATGGAACAAGTCGCTTTAGAGATGGCAGAATTGATTCAAGGTATTCCAACTATGAAAAAGGAACTGAAAAACATTCAAGTGACTCTTATGATGCAAGACAAGAAGATGGATGCTATCGTGCAGCTGCTCCAAGAAGGGGATCTGGGCATCAAGTTAGAGAAAGAACCAAAGGATGTACCGAAGGAGTAACAGTTTGCAGTTCAAGGGACGAGGTTTTTATCTATGTAGTAGATTTTCTGTGTTTTGTTTATACATATTTTGATGATACTGTCTCAGAAAGAAAAATTTGAACTGTTGGTCAGGATAGATGTATATTTAGCATGGATAGATAGGATGGTGACATACTGTTTTTGGATGGCTTTGAAACATTTCAGATGGTAACGAAGCTCGGTTTCCCTTAAGGGCGGGTGGAGACCTGTCCATTTTTGTAATTTTCTCATGGTTTTTAGTAATGGAAAATAGAGTACCGCACTAGCTTACAAAAAAATATATATATTATTTATAAATTAAACCAAACTTATTTGATAAGAATATATAAAAATAAGTGATTACCAACCACAAGAAGGTTGGAAAATGAAGGTGCATCCATGTTTGATAAAAGTAACATGAAATGAAGTGATTGCCAACAACAATAAAGTTGGAAAATTGATGCAAGAGCATCCAGCTAGGGCACCATGACCGGGTGCTGGTCTCCGTCAAGATAGAAGTTGTGTTAACAAATTTTATTATTATTATTATTTTTATTTTTTTATTTTTTTTTTACGATTAGTTTGTCAAAGAAGGGTGGAAGATTTTGTTTACTTTCAGTTTCAGTACTAGTTAGGGACAGTTTGGTCGGTTAGGATCATTAGTTTGTCTGCCTTTAATCAATAGAAATTTAATAATTGTTTTGTCATTTTGGAGAAAAAAACAAAATGTGTTTGATGTAAAATCTTGTCAAAAAGCAGAACCGAATACAAGCATCGTTATGTAACTAAATAGAATTACAACTGAAAACAGTTACTACACAGTTCAAGTAACTGCGAATAGAGACTACAAATGTACATGAAAAATCCATTGAAAGGGTTCAGCATTTTTCTAGCATTCAAGCAATAACAATAGAAGAACAGATAATTTGAGTCCATGTGTGTGTCCATAACATTTTCGTTTTTGCTTTCTAATTCACCGAACATCAGAGTAACCGATACAATGCATACATACAAGTTTATTTAATTCTTCTTTTTCTAAGAAACAAAGTCCAAACAACGAGACAAAGATGGAATTCCAGAACGAGGGTTTGTAACCTGTGAAAGAAATCGACAGTGAATGAACAAGAGCGAATGCAAACAAACAAATCGGACAAGTTAAGCACATATGAGCCATACATTATTTTCCTAATTTCGAAATCGACCACCAGAACGAATACCAGAGCAATTACAGTGCTTTCTATTCGTGGAAGAAATTACAAACACATCTGCAAATTAACAATCCCAATTCGAGGGCGTTTAAGTCGGAGTGAAAGGAACGACAACCAACAATTACCATTAAAACAAGGTAATCAAAACCAACACTTCTCTGGAATTTTTCTTTCAATTATAATATGAAATGTATGAGCATACATAGCAGAGTTCCAACATAACCCACGAACAGTCACATAGCTGACAGTCGACAAACCCTAGGTGAGGGTTTTGGGAAGCGGCTCCCACACATTATAAATTACAGTCAACAAGCATAGAATGAGGAAGCCTACGTTGAACCAAACAACCAGGACGTTGGGCTACAGCTGAGGGACAACATTGACCATGCATTGAGGAAAACCAAACCCTCAATCTCACAGGCCTAATCCTAAAACTAAATATTAGTTGCGTTGACAGAGTCTACCAGGCAGAGGCCGACGTGATTGTTCCGAGCATACCCAACTGCAAACCCTATCACCTGCACAAGAACCAAAACGCAGTTGTTAGCAACCTGTCGATAGAGGGAGGAAAAAATAACAAGTGCATGAATGAAATTGTAAGAGGGATTCATTCCCCTACCTGAAGGGTTCGCAGCAAGAACAGAGTACAAGCCCTTAAACCTCAAATTCCAAACAATGACTGAGACAAAGGAGCGGCCACATTAGTAACAGAAGGATGGAAAAAGTAAATTGAAACATGGACGAAAGAGGCTACCTGCATTGAAACCGAAGACCAGAGAGTGCCATGGTTACGCAACCTAAGTTCATGCCAACCCACTGAGATTCACAAGCAAATATAAGAGTCACACTGTCAGACAAGAAAACCCTAAAAGTGCGCCCAACAGGTGCAGCGCAGCTGCATACACAGGCAACAAAACCACAACAGAGCAAACCTCGATGACAAAGTGCAAAGAACAGAAGTGGTTGAAAGAAACACTGTTATGAAACCAGCTCAAGAAAAGATAGAAAAGATAGATCAACGCCTTAGAATTCAGCCTCTTCGAGGGGGCAACCTCCTTTATATTACATAAATGAACAATTCTTGGATGATTCAAATGACAAAACCTCCTTTCTATATATAGGAGTCTAAGGAGTCACAATATAATCCAGCCGACCTAACAATAATAATATAAAGCCACAAAAATAACAATAGAGGGATTCTATGGGGCACAGAAATAACAATATGGGGGTAATAGGGGCACAACAATATAAATAAGGGGTATAACTACAATAGTAATGGGGTAATCACTAGTATTATAGGGACCCAACATGCCCCTCTCCTTCAAAAAAGTGTTGTCCTCAACGCTTGAGTAGTTCTGGATACTTCTGCATAAAATTCTCATCCTCCCATGTGGAATCTTCAGCGGATAAGTTCTTCCACTTGATAAGATACTCTGAAATTGATCGATTTCGTAGCTGTCGAGTTCTTGTTTCTGTGACTGCTTCCGGTTCCAATATAATTTTTCCTTCCTCGTCAAGTTCTGGCAATATTGTTTGAATTGGGAGCTTGTCACCTATAACCTTCTTTAAACATGAAACATGGAAAACTGGGTGCAATCGAGAAGCTGCAGGAAGCTCCAATTTGTATGCCATAGTACCAATCTTTTGCAACACCTTGTACGGACCATAATACTTTGGTGATAATTTATTATCCTTCTTAGCTTGCTTTAGGGACATTTGCTTATATGGTTGTAGCCGTAGGAATACCCAATCACCTACATCAAAACTTCTTTCACTGCGATGTTGATCTGCCTGTTGTTTCATTCTATTTTGTGCCAACACGAGGTTATCCTTTAAGAGTTGGAGGACTTGTTGTTGATGTTCGATGTGATGTTCCACTGCCTGAACCTTAGAATTTTCTCTTAAATATGATGTGATGGATGGTGGTTGATACCCATAAAGTGCCATAAATGGGGTCATTTTTGTTGCTGTATGGAAGGAAGTGTTATACCACCATTCAGCCAGAGGCAACCATTTGACCCATTGTGTCTGTTTATCAGATACAAAGCAACGAAGATATCCTTCCAAACATTTGTTTACTATCTCAGTTTGCCCATCAGATTGAGGATGATAAGATGAGCTATGAGCTAACTGAGTACCAAGACAAGAAAATAATTCTGTCCAAAAATTTCCAGTGAAAATGGGATCTCTGTCACTTACAATAATCTTTGGGTTTCCATGTAGCTTTTGAACTGTTTCCATAAATGCAGTAGAAACTGTACTGGCTTTAAATGGATGTGATAATGCACAAAAGTGTGCATACTTGGTAAGTCTGTCAACTACCACCATGATGACACTCTTTCCCTCAGACTTGGGTAAACCTGTGATAAAATCCATTGAAACCTCCTCCCAACGTTGGCTTGGAATGGATAAAGGTTGTAATAGACCCGGTGTCTTAATTGTTTCAACTTTATTTTGTTGGCAAACCAAACATTCCGCCACAAACTTTTGAATATCTGATTTAAGGCCATCCCAAAAAAATTCCTTCTTAACCCTGTGGTAAGTTTTTAAAAATCCTGAGTGCCCTCCTAAGGGAGAAGTGTGCAATTCCATAAGAATCTTTTGTTTTAGCTGGGAATTCTTACAGAGGTATAAGCGATCTTTGTACCATAACGAATCATTTTGCCAGCTAAATGTATCAGAAGTACTGGAATCTTGTTGTAGCTTTCGAATAAGTGCCCACACTTCTTCGTCATTCTTCCATTCCTCCCTTGCTTCGTTTATCCAATCTGGTTGGATAATAGAAATGGCACACAACAATGCTTCCACATCCTCATCCTTTCTTGAGAGTGCATCTGCCACCACATTTTGCTTCCCTTTTTTGTAGATGATTTCAAAGTCATAACCCAACATCTTTGTGACCCACTTTTGTTGCTCTTCAGAGGATAATCTTTGTTCTAAAAAGTATTTAAGGCTATCATGATCCGTTTTTACCTTGAAGTGTCTTCCCATTAGGTAGGGTCGCCATTTCTTAAGTGCATGGAGTATTGCCAACATTTCCTTCTCATAAATAGCTTTGCTTAAAAACTTTCCCTTGATTGGACGACTTTCAAAAGCAATGGGTCTTTCATCTTGCATTAGAACAGCACCAATTCCATTTCCTGAAGCATCACATTCCACAATAAAGGTTTTTGTGAAGTCCGGTGTAGCTAAGACCGGTGCTTGGCACATTGCCTCTTTAAGATGTTCAAAGGCCTTTGTTGCTTCCGGAGTCCATGAAAATGAATCTTTCTTCAATAATGTTGTTAGAGGTGCTGCTATTCTCCCATAATTCTTAACAAACTTGCGATAATACCCTGTCAACCCAAGAAATCCTCGCAGATGCTTTATGGATGTGGGGATTTTCCATTCCTTAATGGCTTTAATTTTGCTAGGGTCTACCTTAACTCCTTCATGAGATACAATATGACCCAAATATTCCACCTCCTGGACTCCAAAGAAACATTTGGATCTTTTTGCATATAATTGTTTCTCCTCCAATAGTTGTAGCACCCTGTCAACATGTTCAACATGATCCTTCCAAGACTTGCTGTAGATTAGTATATCATCAAAAAATACTAACACAAATTTTCTAAGGAATGGTTTGAAAATTGAATTCATCAAACCTTGAAATGTTGAAGGTGCATTGGTAAGGCCAAAAGGCATGACCAAAAATTCATAATGACCCTCATGAGTTCTAAATGCCGTTTTCGGAATGTCTTCAATCTTCATTCTGATTTGATGATATCCCGAACGAAGATCCAACTTGGTGAAGTAAATTGATCCATGCAATTCATCCAGTAATTCATCAATGACAGGAATGGGGAACTTATCTTTAATAGTGAGCTTGTTGAGCTCCCTATAATCCGGACACATGCGCCATGATCCATCCTTCTTGTGCACCAATACTACTGGAGCTGAGAAAGAACTTTGACTCGGTTGAATTATACCAGCCTCTAGCATTTCTGCAACCATACGTTCAATTTCACTTTTTTGGACATAGGGATATCTGTACGGCCTGATGTTTGGAGGAACACTTCCTGGAATCAGATGAATAGCATGATCATGATCACGCATAGGTGGGAGACCTTTGGGAGTCTCAAATACCTTGGAATGATTGTCCAGGACTTTTTGGAGATCTGGAGAAATAGATGATTCCAATGTGGAAACATCTAGCGAACATAATTGTGCAATTACACCTCTTTGCTCCTTTTTTAGAAGCTTTGTCATGCCATTAGAGCTGATTATCTTTCCTGGTTTCCCTGCAATACCCCTTAATTCAACTTCCTTTCCTTCCGTAGAAAATTTGATGAAAAGTTCTTGAAAATTAAAAGCTATTGTACCCAAGGATTGTAGCCATTGGACTCCTAGTACAACATCAGCACCTCCCATTGGAATGGAAAGCATTGGGCTAGTCAATACATATTCTCCCATGGATAGCTTGATATTATGGCACTTTCCAGAGCAATTTATTGTTCCTCCATTTGCAATCATCACTTGACACTCTGGTGCTGGATATAGGAAGCAATTCAATTCTTTTGCTACCCTACAATGAATAAAATTGTGGGTGCTTCCTGAATCAATCAACACTATTACCTTTTTCTTCTTGATTTGTCCTTCTATCTTGATGGTTTGAGGAGTGGTAATTCCCGCCAATGCATTACAAGATATGGTCGGATTTATTTGTTCTTCATCTAGGCTTTGTTCCTGGAGTATATCCTCTTCTTTTGACCTTTCTTGCTCCTTTTCTTCTTCCTCTTCACAATCTATGTAGAATAATTTCTTCTCAGCACACTTATGACCTTTTGTGTATTTGCTATCACAATTGTAACAAAGCCCTTTTGCTCTTTTTTCTTCCAATTGTTGTGGTGTCAACCTTGTAGGTTGTGGAAGACTAGGGGCAACAACACTTCCGTCTTTATAGTTGTGAGTGGTATGCTTCCTAGTTGCCATAATTTTGCTTTCCATTTTTCTTGCTAACCTGAATGCCTTCTCTAATGAATCAGGTTCCCAAAGGCGAACATCATGTTGGATATTATCCTTTAAAGACCCTATGAACACATCAATCCTATGCTCCTCTGGAATATCTTTTACCCTTATGTTCAATTTTTGGAACTCCTCAATGTGCTCCATTATTGAACCCTTTTGTTTGAGACTTATCAATTGGCTAAAAAAAGTGTTGCTTTTTGTATCCTCATAATGTGCTATCAATTCTTCCGTAAAAATTGCCCAAGTGATAAATTGTTTACGAGAACAAAGCCATTGATACCATACAAACTGATTTGGTTCCAAATATACAGTTGCCATACGTACCTTTTGTGTGTTTTGCACATTATTGAGATCGAAGAATTGCTCCATCTGTAATATCCATGTGGCGGGATCCTTGCCATCAAACTTCCTCATATCGATTTTTGGAATATGGTGATTCTTCGATCCAACATTAGCGTCTATGGAATCATGATTAACATTTCTTTTGTTCTCATCATGAGTTTCCTTTACTACCTTTTCACCATTAGTAAGTATTTCTTGTAGAAAATTTGTCAAATCTATCTTCAAATCTGCCATGCCTGTCTTCAAATTTGTGTTCAAATCTATCTTCAAATTGTCCATCTTAGCTTCCATGCCATTCATCTTAGCTTCCACGCCATTTATCTTAGCTTCTGTTAACTTTTGTGAGCGTGACATTTGTTGCACTTGTTCTTGTAATTTTGATATATCATGTAGCATTTCTTCCTCTTCTTCATGAGTCATGCTAGAGCTTTCAGGTTCCTTACTAGGTGTTTGCATTTTCTTTCCTCGGGGCATCAGTTACCGATAATAATGCTCTACTATGCCCTTTGAATTCCTTCAAAATAAATTTTCAAACCAAGCTTAAGCAAAAATTTAAAAAAATCTACACACCTTTTTTCACTTTGTAGGAGCTCGATATTGGCTCTGATGTATCTCTGTACTTTCCAATCATCTAGTTTTGATTTTGTGACCTGTAGTAGCTCTTTGTGTCCTCTTTCCAATGCCACCAGTCTGATCCAAATTGGATTCTCCAAGAAAGAGTTATGCACAATCTCCCAATATGACCTGATTATAGACCTTTCCAGAAGAGCGAACTTGTATGAAGTGCCACGTGTACAATTTTCGATATTTGGTTCTGAAAAAGATATACAAGAAACTAAAGTCTGTCCTCTTTCTGTACCTTCTTACAAAATTTCAATCTGATTCCCAGAGAGAAAGTTATGACGATTTTCCCCAGGTCACCTGTTTTGAATGTAATTCAGGAGTCTGCAAAAAGACCAACTTCCTCAGATCATATCTCTGCAAATATCACGCGAAAAGCTCTGAAATTCGGACCCAAGGTTCAGCACAATTTCTTCTCAAATGGATTTTTTTTGCGACTTCTGAAATGTCACAAAAAAAAAGTTATAGCGAAAATGCCACGATGACCTGTTTGGAGCAGCGAAACCCTAGAATCCAAAGCTCTGATACCAAATGTTATGAAACCAGCTCAAGAAAAGATAGAAAAGATAGATCAACGCCTTAGAATTCAGCCTCTTCGAGGGGGCAACCTCCTTTACATTACATAAATGAACAATTCTTGAATGATTCAAATGACAAAACCTCCTTTCTATATATAGGAGTCTAAGGAGTCACAATATAATCCAGCCGAACTAACAATAATAATATAAAGCCACAAAAATAACAATAGAGGGATTCTATGGGGCATAGAAATAACAATTTGGGGGTAATAGGGGCACAAAAATATAAATAAGGGGTATAACTACAATAGTAATGGGGTAATCACTAGTATTATAGGGACCCAACAAAGACTGTGGAAGGGTTTTGGCGTGAAATGAGGAGCGGGAAACGCGACCCGAGATATAGTACAGTGTATTAATTGCACACATAATTGCCACCTTATCATTTTCCAAAAAAATCTGAGAACGATTGGTAATCATAAACTAATCCATGGTTAATCACATTTAAATCATTTAATTGTTGAGTAATCCAAATAGTGTTGGGCTGGTCCCATCATAGTGGTATCAGAGCAGGTTGAAATTGACTGAAGAAATGGAGGTAGGAAGGGGAGGTCATGGAAGAGGTGTTCGGAGGATAGCAGAGGAAGGAATGAGAGAGGAGATCAGGGTTCTTACTGCCTATTTGGAGGCAGTCGAAGCATGGAGAAGAAGGGATCCAGAGGTAGGCGATGATAGCAAAGAGGAAGCTAAAGCGACAACAGATGGATCGGATGGAGAGGGCCCAGAAATGAGACTGTTGAGATTGGTCTTAGTGGCAAGCAGTAAACCCAAACCAGAAATCCCAAATTATGACGGCAGCCTGTCCATAGAGGTTTTATTGGACTGGATCAGCGAGCTGGATAAGTATTTCGAGTGTGAGGAGGTCAGTGAAGACCGCAGAGTTAAGTTCGCTGCGACGAAGTTGAAGGGACACGCAGCCCTGTGGTGGGATAGTGTCCAAACAGAGAGAAGGAGATTGAATAAGTTGTCGATCAAAACCTAGTCAAGGATGGTGGCCAAGTTGAAGGGAAGATTTCTGCTGAAAGACTATCAGATTGCACTACACAGGCAAGTGCAGAATTTGAAACAGAAAGGAATGACAGTAAGGGAGTACACTGAGGAGTTTTATCAAGTGAACCTAAGGGCCGGTTATACAAAGGATACCTCGGAGAAGACAGCCAGGTATGTAAATGGTTTAAGGCTAGAAATTTTATATGAAATTAGTATTCTGTCTCCAAAGAACATTGAAGAAGCATATTAGAGTGCTATGAAAGCTGAAGAGAAAATTATTAGAAAAAAAAATGCCAAGAGAGGACGAGGAACCGATAGAGGAAGAGGCCAGTCATATGGCAGAGGGTGGACTGCTAGTAGTAATTGTCAGGCGGAAAGAGTCGATTGTGCGGACACAACCAACCTCCCTAGGAGCCTAAGACTCTCTAGTGACAAACAAGAGCAATCCTTCTCTAAACATGCATTTACTATATAAGAAATCAAGTGTTTAGATCCTACCTGTAGTCCCACGCTGTTGTAGCAGTCCAGCTCCGCTGATCCGGATGAGCTCCTCCTTCACTTTGAAACCTGCATCCACTAACAATCAAACGATTAAATAGCACTTGATAATCTCATAGAATAAAACATGTTTAAAACATAGACCAAGGAGTACATGAAACAACTCATAAATAACAAGTTATTGAGAAGAATGGACTCATTTGCATTAATAGGAAACAAAAGGAACAATTACAACCTGAGCCTTGGTGTTGTGCAAGTCCCTCCCAGGGTCCATCAAGAGTTCTCCTTTACTTTGACAAAGCTCACCCACTTCCAAATAGAACAAGCAAAGATGGCAATCTCTCCTCACAAGCTTCTAAATGGGAGTCCTAATTCCAGCAGCATCTACCCTTAGAAATGTATAGCTTCCAACCTCCCCTCCTTCTGGCCCAATGCCTGTATTTATAGTGCTCAAGAGGAAGTTAATCAGGTCCACCATCAATGGGATAATCCCCCTTTGGATGGGATAGCTCCCTTATTGATGGGATAAGTTCCTCTTTGGTAGGGGTGCATGAACCATCTGGAGGCGCTCAATACACGTCGAACAACCTTCTAGAATGCTCTAGAAATGACCACAAGTAACTTTTTAAAGATGAAACTTGCGCATTTTGACCTTTACAGGGGGACGCACCTGCCCCTTTACATACAGAGCGTCCAAAGACGCAGCGTTTGTGAACATTGGATGCGTACCCGCAGGTAAGGTTGAGAGAACCTGCGTACCCAGAGATAAATACATTTATAAAGACTTTCTCTCTTTTTGGAGTTTGACATGGAGAGCAGAGGCATAAGACTTGCTTAAGAGGGTAGCATGACTGTTGATAGAGCCATACTAACTGTAAATAGCCATGGTGACATTTTTTAGTGTAACAGATTGCCCCCTAAAGTGCGAAGCCTGTAATAGATTAGGGTTTTGTATTATCTAGGAAGGGTGAAGCGCTTTATCATTTCAAGGATTATCTCGTGGAGAGCCTGGTCAGAACCTGCAATTTTCAACACAAAATACATGTATAAGATTATATCATCACTGAGGTAGGCATTCCCATACTCAGATCAAAACTTTAACTAACAGACTAACTACTCTGATACAGGAATGATCTTGCAGTACATCATAATCATAGACTTTTGTAGACACAGTATGGGCGCAGCCATCTGTTTATGATTAGTCTACTTAGATAATGAATACAAAACTCCTCGCAGCCTGGATGGTGGAAACTAGATCCAGGGTCTTCATCTTTACTTCCCGAATTGGTACGATTCTAGCCATGCGAATAAATGAGTTGATGTCGAACATGGTAGAAACCACTTGATTACCAGTCGATGATGAAAACTGTTAACAAGTGTGAGAGAGACCACCAGTAATGTCAATGGTTCTCAAAGTACCCAGTACAATCCATGAGATGTGAATGAATGAGTTGATGTCGAACATTTCACGGAATCCTTCGATCGAAAGTCAATGATGTAAACTGACGTCAAAGGCGAGAAACCTGCCATTGATGCATGCAGACTTCAAGGTACTGACGATTTCTAAGTCATCTCTCTAGATAATGTGCTGATGTCGATAGAAAGCGACCCGTTGCAGGCAAGCCCACAACACGAAATCATTGTTCAAGTTGAAGAAATGTTGCTGTAAGGACTGACTCAGGGATGGTCAAATGGATGACAAGTATTTTGCAGATGAAAGTTTTGCTTGCAGACCTCTTGAACACATAACGACACGACAGATGGCTTGGTGATGAATAACTCAAAGTTAATCCCCGGAACCTGGCTGAAGACTTTCAAAGTGGTTTGATCAACTGTGAGGTAAAAGATTTCCCAACCCAGGTGAATGAAAAGTGTCGTGTCTAAGAGTGGTAATAAAGTTTCTTCTGAGACAAAAGATAACAAATAGGCTCATTCTTCTCTTTTTTCCCCCACCATTTCTGGCAAGTACCTCTTTATTTTTAACAAGCTTGAGGAGGATAACATATGCTTGATTATAAGCTCATCCTTCGGATGAGTCCAACCTAGTTTTGATTCGAACCCTAGGAAGGAGTGGTTCGTTCCTGTTTGTAATTGAACAGGTCCTTTACTGTGAAATTTTAACGAGTCCAGTATAGGAGAAACTCGGCGTTTTTCAATTTTAGAGAGTCTGAAAAACTTAAGAAGACTCCAAGTTGAACTTTTTCGTAGATTTGTGTCCCTCAAGCCCGAAAAAGTATAAAATAATACCTGGGGGAACCGCTTGATCTTGCGACCAAGGAGTACTTTCATAATTAGTGCCACTGACCTGAAAAGTAAAAAGCGATCAAGGACACGTCGTTTTATTTCCATATCGAGTTTGAAACGACAAAAACCCGGCAATCTTTTCCTGATTTTACGGTCAGAAAAGAGCTATAAGGGGACCGTCTTTTAATTCCGTTTTAACGAGTGTAAAAGAAACGCTCGGCAATCTTTTCATATTTTAGGAGTCAGAAAAGGGCTTAAAAGATGACTCTGATATTTTGGTTCGTGAAAAATGACAATTTTCCCTCTAAATCCCTTTGTCCTGCACAAAAACGACACATTACTCATACCTGTTTAAGATAGGCAAAAATACATTGAAAAATATCCTTCCATGGTGAAAAATGAACAAACCTAGCATTCATTCATCCAAAAAACCTATAAAAAGACTTTTTACCATGTCATTTTTACCATTTTACTGTTGAGGTTGAAAAAAGGGCTTTTGGCAAGAAACTTCCCGTGGTCGCTGCGGAGAATCCGACCGTCAGAATCGAACGCCGTCTCTTCCAGGTATTTCACAACATCCTCCTCTTCAATTTCATCCGATTAAAATTGTGTTTTAGGTTTTAGTTTTGATTTTTGGGGGGTTTTGGGTTTCAAAAATCGCTCTGCGGGGTACGCAGGTGCCCTTAGGGTGACCTGCGTCACAGCCCACCTTCAGGCCAGCTGCGTCCCGACGCTCTGTGTCCTAAACGCGGGGTGCGTCCCCCGCGAAAGGCGGAATTTGAAACCCCAAACTCCACAAACAACCATTTAAATTTTCCCAAATCAATTCTAATCATTGTTTCTTGGTGTGTAGGGCACTCACCATGTTGGATTGGAGAGAAAGAGAGCACGAGGACGTTGATTTAGCCGCAATTAATCATCAACCTTCCATTGATGCCCTAAAAGCATGCGGACTATATAAATACTGGGCCATACCTGGCATGAGGGCTCAGGTGAGATTCTTAGAGTGGCTGGTTGAGAGATGGAACATTCATGAGCAATGCTTTTACATCGGAGGGCACCAGCTCGAGATAGAGCCCTCTGACATATACTTTCTCACTGGCTTGCCAAATAGAGGCGAGCAACTCAATCTAGCCGGGACTAGGCCGGGTGGCCAATCCCTTGCTAGTCTCCGGGCAGATTGGTGCACACCCAATGCACACCATGCGAAAGGCGTAGAAATCAAACACATCTCTCTGCGTGAACTCAAGGTTATAGCTTTCACGGTTACCAGAATTTGCGGTGCAGCCGCTTTACATATTGCCACCGGGTCCCAAATGCGGATGGCGATTGACTGTTTCCAAGGCACCATTTTCAACTGGTGTGATGCTGTGTCGGCCAATATGAAGGGCCAACTGACTAGGGCAAAGAACGGACAACTGAAGACCTTTGGATATGGGCCTCTAGTTGTGAGCTTTGCCTTAGAGAGAGTTTCGATGCTGATCCCTCAGCAACTCACTGTTGATATCTTGGGTCCTCGGGAGCCAAAGCTGATACGATGGGTTACGGTGATGGCCCGGCATCCTGACGAGGGCGCGGCGGTTGTTCGATTCCCTGATAGTTATTTTCACTGGTTAGAGGACCAGGTTTTTTCGATCCAGGACTTTCCGTATGCCGGAGTAGATTTTCGAGGTGATCCGGACATGGTTCTTCCACAGGGAGAACAATGGGATGACAGAGGTACTTTATTTTTCACAAGTTTTCAAATTATATATTTTTTTGTTTTTTATATATATTGTCTCAAAACTGACAGTAAAAATTTTCAAAATGCAGATGTTGGTCCACAGCGCCCAGCCAACCTCCGGCCTTTTGAGAGGAGACATCCAGTTGCACCGGTACCGGCCCCACAGGACGCGGCTGCAGAGTCACTAGCTGAGTTGGAGCAAGATCTAGAGCGTCTGACGGTGGATATACCTGAGACTACTATAGATGATATTCCTATCAGACTTCAGCGCTATGTAGTCGCAGTCCCTGGACCGTTTAGGAGGTTTTTGTGTAAGGTAGCCCGTGCAGTGGTGTCGTATAGGGAGCACCACCAGTGATTGGCTAGTCACTTTTGTAGACACATGTGACATTTTTGACTTTTTGTACTTATCATTTTGCCGATCATAAGGTGTTTTTCAACCTATGATCGAAGACGATGTATATTTTTTGACACACTCCTATCTATATATATATCACTATTACCGGCTTATCTTGTTTAACATATGTGATGAAATGTTTTTAAATTTACTTGCATGATTATCGTAAATGTCTGTCCAACATTCGAGAAGCAATTGCATCTGCTAATGTATTTAAAGACCTTGGAATATGCTGATATTCAATGTAATCAAATTCACGTTCCAAGAGACGCACTCTCAAAAACAACCTTAATAACACAGGATTTCTAATGGCATATACTCTATTAAGCTGTAATACAACAAGTTCAGAATCTAACCTCACTATCAAACGTCGAATTCCAAATGAAATAGATTCGGATAATAATTCAACCACTGCACTGTATTCTGCAATGTTGTTCGTTGTTTGACCGAGGCTTACCCCATGCATAGAAACTAACTCGTCAGAGGGCGAATAGATAACCCAAGCTGCGGAAGAGATATTCCGTGTACTACGACAAGCACCATCAGCAAATCCAATGTATGTTTGGAGAGGCGTCGACATCTGCAATATCAAGAGTAAAACCAAGATAAGCCAGAATAACGACGAAAAACACACTCTCTAAGCTAAGCACACTAACTAAACTAACAAACACACTAGCTAGAAAGAAAACCTAACCTAACTAAAAATTCTCCATACCCACCATTTAAGCATAATACCTCTTTAGGTAAAGTCCATTTCTGGGTTTACCCAAAGAGTCCCCATCAAAATCTACCAGCTCATAAGCCCCTTTTGCTAGCTTTCGCTTTACAATGTAGGGTCCATGCCACATAGGAACGAATTTTCCAGCACCTAGCTTATCGTTAGCTTGATCATATAATAGCACTAGGTCTCCCTCCGAAAAACTTCGAGGGGTCACATTTCTATCATACTGAGCTTTCATTCGCTTCGCGTGAGTCTCGATTGCCAATGCAGCGTCACGTCGAGTCTCATCTAATTTAGCTAAGTATAATAAACGTTTCTCCTCTTCGGAAGTAGCTGGAAGTAATTCGACAGCCATTTGAAGTGATGGGATTTCGCATTCAATGGGTAACACAGCTTCCAAGCCATAAACTAGCTGGAAAGGAGTGAACCCTGTTGAAGTTTTCACTGAGGTTCGGTATGCCCATAGCGCTGAAAATAACATGTTGTGCCAATTCGACCGATGAATACCAATGGTTCGTCGGATCATGATAACCAGAACTTTGTTGATAGACTCAACCAAACCGTTGGCTTGCGGATAATAAGGAGTAGAGCTATCGTGGCGCAAACCAAGCTGGCTTGTAAGCTCAGTCATCATGATGTTTCGAAAATGGCTCCCATGGTCAGTAATGATTGCTTGTGGGACACCAAACCTAGTTATAATATGATTGAATACGAAAACTGCAGCTGTTTTGCCGCTTGCGTCGAATGTAGGCATCGCCTCGGCCCATTTAGTAAAATAATCAACCGCGAGGATGATATACGCATGCCCCCCGGCCGAGTGAGGGTTACAAGTAATAAAATCGATACCCCATTTGGCGAATGGACCAACGGCAATTATAGGGTGGAGAGGAGCAGGTGGTGCGCGCATCTTGCGATCAAACACTTGACAGTTGTGGCACTTCCGGACTGCAATGATACAATCTTTGAACATGGAGGGCCAGAAGTAGCCAGCGCGCAACACCTTCTGAGCTGTGGCATACCCAGACATATGACCGCCACATGCTCCAGAGTGACAATCATTCAAAACCCTCTCAGCCTCTTCGTGAGTTAAACAACGTCGAAAAACTAAGTCTGCCCCCCGGCGATAAAGTGTATCTCCAATAATTTTGTATTGCTGGGATTGAAACCGAATTTTTCGACGTTCCGCCTTTGAAGCTTCAGGCCGAAAGGTTTGGGTTTGGAGATAGATGATTATATCCCCGTACCACGGATCTAAAGTACTGATAAGAAACAAAGATTCGTCCGCAATGGACTCCTCTGCCACAGTCTCTGTGTCAGCACGAGGGAAATCACACATCAATTCCGCAAAAACTAAGGATTTCTTAGACTTGGACTTCTCGAACTCCAAGTCGAACTCTTGCAGGATAACGATCCATTTAGAGTACTTGCCCCCTAGCAGTTGTTTTGTCAAAATATAAATCATAGGGTTGCAATCCGAAATAACTGTAGTTTTACGGAGAAGAATGTAGTGACGAAAACGCTGGACAGCTTGAACGGCTGCCAGGGCCAATTTCTCCACATGCGAATATTTTAGCTCAGTGGGATTTAAGGTCCTACTAAGATAATATATCACATGTTCCGCTCTGAATTCATCTTCTTGAACTAACACCATTCCAATGGTGGAATGCGAAGCTGCGAGGTATAAGAAGTAGTCCTGGTTGTAGTTGGGAGGATGCAACAACGGTGCATGGGTCAACGCGTGTTTAAGTGCATCAAAAGATTGTTGGGCAATCTCGTCCCAAAAGAATTGAGCGTTCTGTTTCAACAACCGTGTAAAACCTTTAGTGACCTCGGCGTAGTTTGGAATGAATCGGCGTAAAAAGTTCGCTTTCCCTTGCAAACTTTGGAGTTGGCGCAAACTCGAAGGAGGAGGCAATTTGATGATAGCTTCGACCTTCGAGGGATCGACGCGAATGCCGGCTTTTGAAACAACAAATCCCAGCAATCGACCCGTCTCTATACAGAAAACACACTTGTGGGGATTCAACCGAATTCGATAATGCCTACACCTCATAAAGATTGCTCGTAAGTGGACAAGGTGATCAGCTCGATGTAAAGAATGAGCAGGCAAATCATCGAGGTACGGTTGCACAATGTGCTTGATGTCATGAAATGCATAAGACATCGCCCGTTGAAAAGTGGCCCCGGCATTCTTAAGCCCAAAAGGTAATTTGCAATAAGCAAATGTCCCCCATGGACAAATGAATGCCGTTTTTGGTTGGTCGGCAGGTAGAATATTGATTTGATTATAGCCCGAAAAACCATCCATAAAGGAAAACATTTCACTTCCGGCACAATCATCAATAATTTGATCGATATAAGGCGTAGGATAGTTGTCTTTTGGACAAGCTCGATTTATATCCCTATAGTCGATACAGATTCTTATTGTTCCTTGTTTCTTGTTGACCGGAACAATATTCGATACCCAATCCGTTAACGGGATCGGATAAATGAAACCTGCTTTCAACAGCTTCTCGACTTCTGCTTTAATCGCAGCCGCTTTCCGAGGGTGAATCTGACGCAACCGTTGCCGGACGGGTTTAGCATCCGGGTAGGTCTTTATTTCATGAACAACAATGGCAGGGTCGATTCCCGACATTTCCTCGTAAGACCAGGCAAACACATCGCGGAATTCTTGGAATAGGGCCTTGTAAGTTTGGATTTCATCTTCTGTACATGCGGCACCTATATGAATGTTCTCCTCAATTCCGGGCTTCACTGAAATATCAATGGGAATAGTACGAGAAATATTCCCTAAATTCAACTCTGAATCAGAATGTTTCGTTGGATTCTGAGCGTCTTTGACATATTCAGCGGTAAAGATAGATGAAAAATCATTTTCAAAAGCATCATCCTTAGGTAAAAACGAAGATCTGTGATGGAGATCTTCCCATGGTAGATCGTCTACACTTAGGATTTCGCGAAGTTGTTCGTCAGATGACACGACTTCGGGAAACGCTATCCGTTCTAAGGTTGAGGTGAAAAGTGATTCTTCACTGACCACATTCATTTGGTCGATTTCGGTTGAACGCGAGTCGGTAAAAGACATGACAGCTTCATAAGCAATTTCATATGGACTCAAAGGCATAGCATCACCGAATGAGTCTATCTCAGATTCAGATGGGAAGATCCAAGGATCATCATAAATAATGTTTTCTGATGTAATCATATGAATTGATGCAAATGAAGGGTCTGCGTTGATTGGAGGGAAAGGAAAAGTTCCCAGTAAACCGGAATCTTTAACTAAACCTACGCCAACGTCCTTATAAGGGATTGTCGTCTTACCGACATGCTGGATACTCTCTGAAGAGGCTGGGTCGGATGAAAAGTATGTCAGCTGATCAATTGTCACGATCTTACCGTTATGTGGAAACTTTATTACTCTGAAGACCGATGAAACGACCGCTGTCATAGCATATGACCAACTTCGACCCAAAAGAAGGTTGTAGTCTAGAGGGGCATCAACCACTTCCACATCCAGACTAACGGTTTTACCTTCTACCCCTATAGGCAATTCCTGTAGAATACCAAACGGACGGAACCCACGGCCATCAAAGGCCTTAAGGATGGTTGGGGATTGGTTCAACGAAGGAGAACCAAGCGATCTCCAACATTGAATCGACATAATACACGTAGAAGCTCCCTCATCAATCACAGTCCGATGAATAGGCCTGTTTTTTACTATCACTGGAATTTGGAAAGCCATTTGATGGGGTAGACGCGGTGTACTATTTTCTAGATCGAAGATTATCAGGTTTGGGTCCTGAACATCAACAGCTCCGATAGCCGACAAAAGTAATTTTCGTTGTGCTGGGCATGATTGCAGCACTTCTAAAGCCGACATTGCTGAGGGTGAAACAGCTAAGTCCTCAACAATGTTGTAATTCTGGGCCGCTCTCGCATGTGGATTGAAAGCAGACCTTCGAAGTACACCCTTGGCGGGCGGTTTAATTACTAAGTTCGGGTTAGGTTTCTCGATCTGTAGTGGATCGGAACCAGGAGCTGAGGTTGATGGGTTAGAGTGAGAAGATTCTGCTTCCTTACCATCAACAGGATTCTTACTACCATAATCTTGCGATCGAGTCGCAATCCTCACATGAGACATCATCAAAATGGGTTCTTCACTGGCATTCGAGGAAGAACCTATCATCTTATTCTCCTGCTCCGGAAATGGATTTTTTAACACAGCAGGAGTGGGAGAACCTTTGACTATTTTCACAACCTCGGCCCGATGAGGGCAATCTCTCGTAAAATGATCCTCTTCACAAATAAGACAAGGATATCGAGGTTTGCGCTTTTCGTCATTGGTTTCCGACTTTTCTGTTTTCTCCTTCGGAGCCTTGTCTGCTTTAGCCTTCTTCTTTCCTTTCTTCTTTCCACCGTTTTTTGATTTGGTCGTAGATGACTCTACAGCGTGAATATCGGCGGTAAGTTCAGGAGAAGACTCTCTTGTCGGGGAATCAGGCAAAGTGATTATAGGAGTAGTTGAAGCCTTGGAAGACTTCTTCTTGCTCTTTGTATTCACGATACCAATCATACCATCAGCGGCATGAGATCCCGAAGGAGCAGCAGCGATTTGATTCGATTTTGGAAGATCCAGAATCTTCTCGTGTAACGTACCCGACTGAGTGTAAACTAAGTCAAGGTATTGCGCCTGAGCAATGACTTGCTCCTCAGTAACTACTCCGGCCTTAGCTACATCTTCAGTAATCTTCGGTAATAATGATTTAACAAACCATTCAGCTAAGATTTGGTCCGGGATAAAAACTTTCACTAGCCTTCTTCGACGTCTCCACTCATGAATGTGATCAGAAATATACGTGGACGTCGATTGTTTTAGTGAAGTTAATAACTCCGTGCCGTTATCGTATCTGACCGGCAACTGAAAGTGAGTTAAGAACGAGGTAGCTAACTGGCTAAAATTGTAAAAAGAGGCCCGTGGTAACTCAATGTACCACTTGGCCGCGAGACCAATGAGTGTACGCTGGAAAAGACGTAAGCGGATCGAATCATCCGAGATAGAATTTGAAGCACACCAGAGGTGGTAAGTCATCACATGATTGGACGGATCCTCTCCAGACTTACCTTCGAACTTGGGTATATCACTGGGCAACTTATTTGGCATTGGCGGCCAGAACTGAAGATATTGAATTGGATCATTCGTTAGGCGCGTCAAGTCTGGTAAATCCAAAGTTGCGATAAACGGTAACTGTCGGTTAGGATCTCTAAAACTCTGGGTCACAAGACCAGTCCCAGGAGGAGGATATCTAGGATAACTAGGAACAGGAGTCGCATTTGGGATATTATATCCTCCTGGAAAACCAGGATTAACCGGACCGTACTGGGGTTGTTGAGGTTGTTGATAAGTGTACCCAGGATACATTTGATACTGGTAAACCGGTTGTTGGACAGCTTGCCCAGGTTGGTACTGTCCCTGGTACGGTTGTTGAACAAATTGAGGTTGAGTAGTGACAACCGTACTTATACCAGGTTGACCTGTAGGCATCTGGACCGTGGTTTGAATCGTAGATCCAGACAACGGTAAAGATGTCTGAGGAGTGGTTGCAGAGACAGTAGAAACCGGAGCTGTCGATACTCCAGAAGTAAGTGCGGCAGATGTAGCGGTAGTTGCAGCAGCCATTTGAGATGGAGTACTAGGTGCAATGGGCGGCTGAGTAACTACCGAAGTTACAGAAGTTTGAACATTTGACTGGACAGGCTACGGTTGCTGGGGTGGACCAGACACTACGGGTTGTCCAGCTTGAGGTACCAACTGTAAACTTGGCTGCAACACCTGTTGACCCTGTGATGGATCCCACACTAACATTCTGGGGTATTGACCCGTAACAGGTTGAGGATACTGAGATCCATAACCGGATTGAGGATAGGATTGATAATTGTAAGGTGCAGTTCCCATACTTGGAACATATGACTGACCTTGAGGCGGTTGATAACCTTGACTCGAGTATTAACCTTGAGGTTGATAACCTTGAGGTAAATACGGATACTGGGGTTGACCTTGACCTTGAGGTTGATACCCTTGAGGTTGATACCCTTGAGGTTGCCATCCTTGAGGTTGCCATCCTTGAGGTTGATATTGATACTGAGGTTGACCCTGGGGTACATATTGAGGCTGGGGTTGACCTTGAGGCATGTATTGCACCATAGGTGCATACTGACCTTGAGGTTGCCCCCCAGACACGATTTGTGTACCTTGAGGTTGCCCCCCAGGCGTTAACTGAGGCTACCCCCCAGGCGGTAATTGGCCACCTTGAGGTTGGGAAACGGGAACTGAACCTGACATCATGTAAATGTCTCCTACACCCAATGGTATATTACCACTGTTTCCAGCTAATAACCCATGATCGACGAGTTGAGGAGATGCCCCTGCAAAGGTACCAGAAAGTGATTGATACCCGGTGGGAACAGAAGGACCGCCGTGTAAAAAAGATTCAGGACTTTGACTAAACATGGACGACTGACCAGACATATTTACAGGAGTATAAATACCTCCAGGTGGAAAAGGAGTACGAGGTGTAGAAAAACCTACCCCTGAGTTGTCTAAATAATTGGTTAACGAAAGGTACCAAGTAGTACTTCTAGGAGGACTGTAAAAGATGGATTCACGCTCCCTTAGATCAATAGTAAGTTGATCTTCAAGGTTAGAGACGCCTATTTCTTCCTCTGGAGCAAGTTCTTCAATAGCAATCAAACCAGTAGGAAGATTTTCGGTGATAACTCGTTCTATTCTCGGTGAATCTGGAACACTAGAAGTCGGAGTAACAGGTTCAGATATTTCAGGTTCTTCGCCTGTATCACTAGCAGACGAAAAACTACCAACAAGTTCAGAAACTGTAATAGCTTTGGGATTATAGCCTATCTCTAAGCCTTGGTAATCTGAATGGACTACCAAGGAAGATTCTCCTTCTTCATGTGAACCTACTCTACTGCCACTAGGAGGAGTTACAAGGACCTTTAAACCTTCTAGATTATCGGGGTCGTCTCGAGGAGGTGATCCCCTAAGTCTACGGGATCTTCTCAACAATTCGGCCACAGAAACAACTTCAGGAGACTGGCCCCGAAGTCTACGGGACTGTCTCGGTAATTCCGCCACAGCTAAAATCTTTTAACTACTACACACGAAAACAAAGTAAAATTTCAAATCAAACCACCTAAAGTCTCTAAAGAACCAAACAAATTTGAATCACACGCCTAAAGAATATAGGGCGTCAAACCAAGCACAAACAGTAGCCTTCCAGACCGAAAACGCTAGTTGGTGATGAAGCCCAACATCGTCGGATTCAATACAGAAGTGGCGGGTGGAACAGTTACCCCGGCAACCTGCTTAATGAATAGACCGGCACAAGTTCCTCCACTTTAACCGTCTCGAGTGAAGTGAACCCCCCGGAAAATCCAAGTGAGTCTAGCCGACGTCTGCTCCAGGTACAGTGGGATCTTCCCTCCACCGTCACCTCGGTAGAATCCTAAAGATAATGGTCACTAAGGTTACCAACCGCAACAAATGCACCTGGGGGAACAGTCTACACTCCGACAGCACGCAAGGGCAGAGTATCAAGCTCAATCCCCTTGCCGGCTCCTTGACAATAATCCAAGGTTTACCGACAAGTGACCCCTGGCTCCTCGACAATGGTTAATCCGAGGTTTACCGTTTGTAATACGTGCGTGTCTGGCGTCGTTCCCAACGAGGGGGGATTGATCCCCTCACTGGTTCAGACACGAGCTCGTGCTTCTCCTTTAAGAGGAGCTTTCCAGAGTACAAATGAGACAATTGGATTTATTCTATCACAAGATAAGCTACTTGTTTGGTTTTGTTGTCTTGGAGAGTTAATTACTCACCTACTCCAAGACACTAGCCTGATCTAAATTGGTGTTTCAGAGCCCTAGTAAATAAAAGTTACTACGTTGATTTTACTTTAAGCGTTAATTTTATGGTTTTTCTTAAAGACAAAAGGTAGCGGAAGTGAAACCAATGGTGTGTAGACTCGACTCAAACCACTACAAAGATGCACCTAAGATGATTTACGCTATTTTCCTTTTTTCAATGAAATTCTTAACTAAGAGAGTTGAGAGATGCAAATTTTATAGAAAACAACTTTCTTAGTAAAGACAATCAAATAAACAATTCTCTTTATCTTTCCAAGCATACAAACATGACCACTCCTTATGTGCACGAAAAACTCTTTTTCTTTCAAAACTTTTCAAAGCTACTTGAAACAAAACTTTTCAAAGGAGATGTTTTTGTATTTTCTCTATTTAATAAAGCATGTAAATCTATTTTAACGAAAATCAATCTTAAAAGCTATAAAATCTATGAAAACTTGACTCACAAGCAAATCAAAAAGAAATTTACTCTAAGCAAACCTAACGAGGTAAAAGCCTACAAAGATGATTCTAGGTTGTTTTACTTGACCAAAATCAAATCAAGGACCAGCTAATGCAGAATCAAAAGACTAGTCAAAACAAAATTCAAATCTTTTTGTAAAATGGAATTCAATACTCAATCAACAAGCACTTCGAAATTTGCCCAAGAGACCAATCAAAGGTAAGTTTCTCTCACAGGTAGATTTTATGACAGGTCTGACTTCTAAGAATGCTGACAAAACCAGAGAGATCTAAGGTTTGACAACTTCTACCGCCAAAGTCACTACAAGACCTACTCAAAAATCAAACCCTAGGGCTTAAACTTCTATGAAATCCACTAAAACACTCAATGCTATCGAAACAAGTTCAGGTGAAGATCTTTGACAAGAGACTAATGAATCTGGGCAGTAAAAACTAAGAAAAAGCAAAATCTAAGAGAAAAAATGCAAAAAATGGAATTTTCTCAAATTTTAGCAGGGGACGCAGGCAACCCGTTAAGACAGGTGCGGGCCCGCTCTGTGCACACAGCGACAGTTCATCCAGGGACGCACTGTGCAATACTCAGAGGGTGCGTCCTACTGGAAAATTCAAGAAAGACTAAAATGAATCTAACCCTAAGCTAACCCACCCAAAAACAAAGTCACAGAGCCAAAAACTAGAAAAATAAACCAATTTTCCCAGAGCAAAGTTCATACAAAGGAAAAGACTTTCACATCAATGGATTCCCCAGTGGAGTCGCCAATTTGTCAGGCAGAAAGAGTCGATTGTGCGGACACAACCAACCTCCCTAGGAGCCTAAGACTCTCTAGTGACAAACAAGACAAACAAGAGCAATCCTTCTCTAAACATGCATTTACTATATAAGAAATCAAGTGTTTAGATCCTACCTGTAGTCCCACGCTGTTGTAGCAGTCCAGCTCCGCTGATCCGGATGAGCTCCTCCTTCACTTTGAAACCTGCACCCACTAACAATCAAACGATTAAATAGCACTTGATAATCTCATAGAATAAAACATGTTTAACACATAGACCAAGGAGTACATGAAACAACTCATAAATAACAAGTTATTGAGAAGAATGGACTCATTTGCATTAATAGGAAACAAAATGAACAATTACAACCTGAGCCTTGGTGTTGTGCAAGTCCCTCCCAGGGTCCATCAAGAGTTCTCCTTTACTTTGACAAAGCTCACCCACTTCCAAATAGAACAAGCAAAGATGGCAATCTCTCCTCACAAGCTTCTAAATGGGAGTCCTAATTCCAGCAGCATCTACCCATAGAAATGTATAGCTTCCAACCTCCCCTCCTTCTGGCCCAATGCCTGTATTTATAGTGCTCAAGAGGAAGTTAATCAGGTCCACCATCAATGGGATAATCCCCTCTTTGGATGGGATAGCTCCCTTATTGATGGGATAAGTTCCTCTTTGGTAGGGGTGCATGAACCATCTGGAGGCGCTCAATACACGTCGAACAACCTTCTAGAATGCTCTAGAAATGACCACAAGTAACTTTTTAAAGATGAAACTTGCGCATTTTGACCTTTACAGGGGGACGCACCTGCCCCTTTACATACAGAGCGTCCAAAGATGCAGCTTTTGTGAACATTGGATGCGTACCCGCAGGTAAGGTTGAGAGAACCTGCGTACCCAGAGATAAATACATTTATAAAGACTTTCTCTCTTTTTGGAGTTTGACATGGAGAGCAGAGGCATAAGACTTGCTTAAGAGGGTAGCATGATTGTTGATAGAGCCATACTAATTGTAAATAGCCATGGTGACATTTTTTAGTGTAACAGTAATGAGGAAGGCAGCAATTCTAAAGCTTCCGGATCAGCAGACAAAGGTGATAATGCAAGAGGTGGTAGGTCATATCAGCGAGGCAGGGGAAATGGCTGAGGCAGAGGAGCTGGTTATCAATGTTACAGGTGTCATAAGTGGGGACATAGATCATTTGAGTGTCCTGAGGCGGACCAAGTTGGACAGAGGGGTGCGTATGTCGCACAACTAGTAGAAGCAGAGGCACCTCCCCAAGAAGCAGAGAATGCTCCGAAAACAGGGGAAGCCCTGGTGTTGAATAAGGTATTGTTAAAACCAGCCAAAGAAACCACCCAACAAACTCAGCGGAAGGATTTGTTTGAAATGGTTTGTAAGTCACATGGTAAGTGTTGTAAGCTAATTATTGATAGCGGTAGTACAGATAACTTAGTGGCCACAGAGATGGTGGGAAAGTTGGAATTGAAGTGATTGAAACATCCCACCCCTTACAAAGTTTCATGGCTGCAAAAAGGCCATCAGTTGCTGGTAGATGAGCAATGCGAGGTGGAGTTTCAAATAGGCAGATATAAGGACAAGGTCATTTGTGACATCATGCCGATGGATGTATGTCACATATTGCTAGGCAGGCCATGGCAGTACGGCAGAAAGGTGGTACATGATGGATTGACAAACTGCTATAAGTTTGTCTAGGATGGAATCAAGCACACGCTTGTGCCCATCAAGGAAGAAGGAACAACAGGGACAAGTGAGCCAAGAGCATTGTTGTTCAACGGAAAACAATTTCTGAAACAAGTTGAGGATAGCGAGGTGAGTTATGCAGTTGTAAGAAGAGAAAAAACGGTACTGTTGCATACAGAGGCATCAGATTTACCCCCAGAAATTCAACAGATGTTGCAGGAATTTACAGACATATTGGTGGATGACTTTCCAGATAAACTGCCCCCCAAAAGAAGCATAAGCCACCATATTGATTTCATACCTGGAGCAAGTTTGCCGAATAAGGTAGCATATCGAATGAGCCCCAAAGACAATGAAGAGATTAGGAAGCAGGTGCAGGAACTGCTAGACAAAGGATTGATAAGGGAGAGTTTGAGCCCTTGCGCAGTTCCAACAGTTCTCGCTCCCAAGAAAGGAGGAGAATGGCAGATGTGCACAGACTCGAGGGCCATCAACAAAATCACCATCCGGCACAGGTTTCCACTCTCACGAATGGACGACATGATGGATTGCCTAAGTGGGGCAACATATTTTTCTAAGATAGATTTGAAGAGCGGGTATCATCAAATCCGAATTCGAGAGGGGGACAAGTGGAAGACAACCTTTAAGACGAATGAGGGACTGTATGAATGGCTGGTTATGCCATTCAGACTGAGCAATGCACCCAGTACATTTATGTGGTTAATGAATGAAATGCTGAAAGAATACATCAGAAAATTTGTGATAGTGTACCTGGACGACATACTAATTTTCAATAGGACAAGGGAGGAGCACCTTCGACATGTTCGAAAAGTGCTGGAAAAATTGCAGCAGAATAAGTTGCTGATAAATCTAAAAAAGTGTACTTTTTTGCAAAAAGAGTTGATTTATTTGGGCTTTGTAATAGCAGAAAACAAGCTAAAGATGGATCCGGAGAAGATTGCAGCGATAGTTAATTGGCCATCCCCGAAAAGCTTATTTGAGGTACGTAGTTTTCATGGGCTGGCGAGTTTTTACCGGAAATTCATAAGAAATTTTAGCGAAATCTGTGCACCTATGTTGGAAACTATTAAAAAGGCTAGTCAGCCTTTTCGATGGACTGATGCAGCGGAGAGGAGTTTTCAGCTACTAAAGAAGAAGATCACAGAGAGACTAATCCTGAGATTGCCAGATTTTAAAAATCTCTTTCAGGTTCGTTGTGATGCTAGCAGTACGGCTATTGGAGCTATACTCAGCCAGGAGGATAAACCTGTTGCATTTTTCAGCGAGAAGCTAAATGAAAGCAGGCAGAAATATTCATCCTATGACAAGGAGTTCTATGTTGTTGTACAGGCATTGAAGCACTGGAGACACTATTTGCTGGGAAATGAATTTGTGTTGTTTTCAGATAATTCTGCACTACAATATGTGATGCAACAGCACAAGCTGAATCACAAACATGCCAAGTGGGTGGAATATTTGTAGAGTTTCACCTTTGTGTTGAAACACATCAGCGGGCAGGCCAACAAGGTGGCAGATGCATTGAGTAGGAGGGCCTTACTTTTGCAGGAGAGTACTGTACAAGTGCTGGGTTTTGAGCACTTGAAAGATTTATATCAAACTAACACAGATTTTAAAGAGGCCTATGAGGCATGTCAGAATCCCTTGGTGAGAGATAACAGTCCATGGTTGGACTACAACTTGCAAGAGAAACTGCTATTTAGAGGAGGACAACTATGCATTCCTGACTGCTCGATGAGAGAGAACATTATTCGGGAGAAGCACAGTGGAGGTCTAGCCGGACATTTCGGCATAGACAAGACACTCGAGCAGCTCAGTCATTTCTACTTTTGGCCAAAGATGCGAAGGGATGTACAGCGGTTTGTGACCAAATGTAAAGTGTGCCAGTTGGCGAAGGGTTACAGTCAAAACACGGGACTGTATACACCATTTCCAGTTCCAAGCAGACCGTGGGACTCAGTCAGCTTGGACTTTGTCTTGGGTCTACCTAGGACACAGTAAGGTTATGACTCGGTGATGGTAGTAGTGGACAAATTCTCGAAGATGACGCATTTTATCCCTTGCAGAAAAACCAGTGAGGCCACTCAGGTGGCCCACTTGTTCTTCACGGAGATTGTCAGGCAACATGGTTTGCCTAAGTCTATTCTTTCGGACAGGGATGTGAAGTTTACAGGGCACTTTTGTCGTACCCTATGGAAGAAGATGGATACACACTTGAGTTACAGCTCTGCTTATCACCCGCAAACCGATGGACAAACAGAGGTGGTAAATAGGAGTCTGGGAAACTTGCTATGAAGTTTTATGGGAAAGAATTCGCGGATGTGGGATCGAGTGCTTGCCCAAGCAGAGTTCGCTTATAATGACTCACCTAATCGCAGCACAGGTTACAGTCCATTTCAAATTCTGTACGACATGCATCCTCGCGGAGTGCATGAGTTGTGAGATCTCGGACTGCAAGAAAGGCGAAGCGCAGATGGAGAATATTTCCCTAACGCGATGAGAGATTTACATGAGCAAGTGAAAATTAAATTGTAGGACAACAGCCAAAAGTATAAACAGCAAGGAGATTTGAAAATAAGGGAAGTACAGTTCAATGTGGGAGATGAAGTCCTCGCGCATTTGCGCAAGGAACACTTCCCTAGAGGTGCATACAATAAGCTGAAGTATAAGAAGATAGGTCCCTGCAAAGTCCTCCGGAAATTTTCAGCGAATGCCTATGAGATACAGTTGCCACCAGGAATAGGCATTTCACCTATCTTTAATGTAGCAGACCTGTTTCCTTACACTACTAACCCAGAAGAAGAAGACAGAACCACATGGCCTACACGGAATACCCAGGATGGAGGAGAAACTTGGATGAGACAGATGCCTTACGTTCAGCCTCCCGAGATCGAGAGCATCCTCGACACTCAGGTGGCCAAACAAACTCGGCAGAAGGAGTATCTGCAATACCTGGTCAAGTGGAAGAATCGTCCTATTGAGGACAGTTTGTGGCTTGATGCCAGGCAGATTGAGCAGGCGGGTTCTTCAGTCGAGAAGCTCATGGACCGGAGTCATGATTTCTTTTTACCTCAAGAGCCTGATGCAGGAGCATCCAGCTAGGGCACCATGACCGGGTGTTGGTCTCCGCCAAGATGGAAGTTGTGTTAACAAATTGTTTTTTTTTTTATGATTAGTTTGTCAAAGTAGGGTGGAATATTTTGTTTAATTTTAGTTTCAGTACTAGTTAGGGACAATTTGGTCGGTTAGGATCATTAATTTGTCTATCTTTAATCAATAGAAATTTAATAACTATTCTGTCATTTTGGAGAAAAAACAAAATGTGTTTGATGTAAAATCTTGTCAAAAAGCAGAACCGAATGCAAGCATCGTTATGTAACTAAATAGAATTACAACTGAAAATAGTTACTACACAGTTCAAGTAACTGTGAACAGAGACTACAAATGTACATGAAAAATCCATTGAAAGGGTTCAACATTTTTCTAGCTTTCAAGCAATAACAATAAAAGAACAGACAATTCGAATCCATCTGTGTGTCCATAACATTTTCGTTTTTGCTTCCTAATTCACTGAACATCAGAGTAACCGATACAATGCATACATACAAGTTTATTTAATTCTTATTTTTCTAAGAAACAGATTCCAGACAACGAGACAAAAGATGCACTTCCAGAACGAGGGTTTGTAACCTGTGAAAGAAATCGACAGTGAATGAACAGGAGCGAATGCAGATAAACAAATCAGACAAGTTAAGCACATACGAGCCATACATTATTTTCCTAATTTCAAAATCGACCACCAGAATGAATACCAGAGCAACTACAGTGCTTTCTGTTCGTGAAAGAAATTACAAACACAGCTGCAAATTAACAATCCTAATTCAAGGGTGTTTAAGTCGGAGTGAAAGGAACGACAGCCAAAAATTACCATTAAAACAAAGGTAATCAAAACCAACATTTCTCTGGAATTTTTCTTTCAATTATAATATGAAATGTATGAGCATACATAGCAGAGTTCCAACATAACCCAGGAACAGTCACATAGCCAACAGTCGACAAACCCTAGGTGAGGGTTTTGGGAAGCGGCTCCCACACATTATAAATTACAGTCAACAAGCACAGAATCGAGGAAGCCTACGCTGAACCAAACGACCAGGGCACTGGGCTACAGCCAAGGGACAACATTGACCAAGCATTGAGGAAAACCAAACCCTCAATCTCACAGGCCTAATCCTAAAACTAAAGATTAGTTGCGTTGACAGAGCCTACCAGGCAGAGGCCGACATGATTGTTCCGAGCATACCCAACTGCAAACCCTATCACCTGCACAAGAACCAAAATGCAGTTGTTAGCAACCTGTCGACAGAGGGAGGAAAAAAAGAACAAGTGCATGAATGAAATTGTAAGAGGGATTCATTCCCCTACCTGAAGGTTTCGCAGCAAGAACAGAGTACAAGCCCTTAAACCTCGAATTCCAAAAAATGACTAAGACAAAGGAGCGGCCACATTAGTAACAGAAGGACGGAAAAATAAAATTGAAACATGGACGGAAGAGGCTACCTGCATTGAAGCCGAAGACCGAAGAGCGCCATGGTTACGCAACTTGAGTGCATGCCAACCCACTGAGATTCACAAGCAAATATCAGAGTCACACTATCGGACAAGACAACCCTGAAAGTGTGCCTAACAAGTGCAGCGCAGCTACATATACAGGCAGCAAAACCACAACAGAGCAAACCTCGACGACAAAGTGCAAAGAACAAAAGTGGTTGAAAGAAAGACGGTGGAAGGGTTTTGGCGTGAAACGAGGAGCGGGAAACGCGACTTGAGATACAGTACAGTGTATTAATTGCACACATAATTTCCACCTTATCATTTTCCAGAAAAATCCGAGAACGATTGGTATTCATAGGCTAATCCATGATTGATCACATTTAAATCATTTCATTGTTGAGTAATCCAAATAGTGTTGGGCTGGTCCCATAAAAAATGCAGATAAAGTATGAAGAAAGTAATGATGGCTTAACGTTATTTTGCAGGGTGTGTGCAAGATGAAACCAATCCCCTTACACTCTAGGGGAGATGAGTTGATTTTTCCTCTAACAACCTAATTTGTTGCACTCGAATTGGTGAACCTAAAATGAAAGGGCAGAGATATCCTCATGATGCCATTGTTTGGAGATGAGATGAGGTAGGAAGGTTAGACTTTGCAATGGGATTCGTAAGTCTTGAAAGATGTTTGAGAGTCAATGTAAAGGAGTAATAATTATTGTTTGAGAGTAAATGTAAAGGAGTAACAATTAATTATGTTGGTAAAATTTAATTCATATTAAATATTCGTAATTAATATATATTTTGGATATGTTTATTAACTAGGGAAATGGTTGTAAAGTAGTTGGTTTTGTTCTTTTAAATTAGTATAAGAAATTTAGCCTTTAAAATTTAAGGGTTATAAGGTTATTTATTTTGTATTATTTGTATTTGTGTAACTATTGTTTATTACATTGTAATTCATGTATTTGTTATGAGTTTGTTTTTTTTTTTAATTATTTGGATAATGTGTGATCTTTCTATCTTGCTAGTTATATATAATTAAATTGTTTCATTTGTGGTTCAATATTTATGTTACATAACAACCTTTCGTGGTAGTTTTTGTTGAATATAATTTGATGTTAAATGACATATGTGGTGCGGAAGAGGAACATGGGCGAGTACTTGATTTTAGACTTGTTGTTAAATTACATGCAATTCACCGTCTCACGAGTGTTGTTAGTTGGCTGCCATTGGCAAATTTATACAGTGCATTATGAGTTCCTCCCAATGAATTAGTTATGCATTGGGTTGAATGCTTTGGGGCAATGACTTGGTGATAATGTTCACCAAAATATATTTTCATTCACAAGATAAAATAAGATAATTTTTCCATTTGTCAATGCCAAGATGCTTCGTATTGTAGATTGTGCTTTAAATACTTATATAATGTGGGTTTTTTAATATGTGGTTTTTTAAAAAGTGTGTAGAGGCAGGAATATGTATGGAAGTGCAGAAGTGAAGATGTGTGCGGAAGGGGAACATGGGAGAGGGAAAGTAGTTTAACGTGACTATTAAATGACATATAAATCCATGTCTCACAAGCCTTATTAGTCAACAGTCGTTCACAATTTTAAAGGATGCATTATGACTCCATCTCAGGGAATTAGATCCGTGTAATTCCCTAGTCATGTTGTGTGAAGTGTTCGGCCAAGTTGACTTGGTCAATGTCGGGATGCTTCAGATGGTGTAAATAGGAATATGTATGGAGGTGCAGAAGTGGAGCTGTGAGAAAGGGGAACACATGCAAGGGAAAACGGTTGGGTGTTAGACTCTATTAAATGGCATATAAATCTTTGTCTCGTGAGTCCTGTTAGTCAGTGACCGTCCACAGTTTTAAACGATGCATTACCAAGTTTGTCCTTGAGAATTACTTCCACGGTGAAGTTTTTTCAATTGTTCGGTTGGGCTAACTTGGTCAATGGCGGGATGCCTTTGATGGTAGATATCGTGCGTTCGATTTACCGCAAATCCTATTAGTCAACAACACCCTGCAATTTTCAATGATGCATTATTTAGTTCGTCCCAAAGAATTATTTGTGCATTGACCTTCTATGAAAAGTGTTTGGTCGAGCTAACTTGTTCAATGATGAGATGCCTCAGATGATAGATACCATGACCTTGATTTCTAAAAGCAAGTCTTTACATAAGCACCACATTGCGAACATAGATAATTGCCTTATTTGTAATCACTATAGCTAGTGTGCAAGCAATGGGCATAAGACTGAAGTGTTGTGGTGAAGAATGATGTGTGAAACTTAGGGATGTGCGAAAACATGAAATATTAAAATCTGGGTCCATTCTATATACATTAACAAAATCAGACATAACAACCAATAGAGCCACAGAAGCAAGAACTCAAATCAAATTTAAAATCAATATTATGCATGGAACGCATATGTGAGACACAAAACTCCTGTCAAATGTTTATATTCATTGATCAATAGAGCATTAGATATAATATATAAGTTGAGATCAGTGCTTGGAAAAATCGTGGTAAGTTAATACTTCTATTCACAACCACACGCTTCAAAACCATAGAACATTTGATACAAAATGTTATGTCAGAATTCTTTGCATAATTCGTGAGTAGAATCAAAATATACAAAATAGACCATATTAGATTATAACATACTAATCAAGGATGTCAAATCTTATTGATGTCGATAATGATATTGTTCATCGAAATCGTAAAGGTTCCAGTTATTGGGAATCCACATAACAATAAAACATTCGGTGAGATGTTTTATTTGTATTCTACAAATGGTATCTGCAAAAGCTTGGGGATGAAGACTTGAACAAGGTCCTTTGAAACAATGCAATTCAACTTTCCATTTGCATCCTTGATTGTACATTGCAAATTGTGTTCACAAGAAATAACTTTTTGTCAGCACACTTTGTGCAATAAAGCATGTTATCTACTAGACAGTCCATTGTTCTAAAATTTAGTTCAAGTTGTTTACACTCATTGTAGAACAGCTTGTATGGTGGGAAAAACATATCAATTGGTTTGAGGATTCGATTAATTTGTGATAGTTTGTTTGTGAACAAACATATAATTTTGTTAGATTTATGGTACATAAAAAATGTAATGAAAAGAAAAAAGAGCAGTAGAAGGATACAATAGTTGAAAAAAAAATAGAAGAAAACTTATGAAAAAAGTTAAAATGCAATTAAAATTTTGCCTAAACATTTGTTTTTTTACAGAGCCTGTAAATAAGATTTAAGGTTATAAAAAGTAAAAATGAAAAGCAACTAATCCCTGCCTTTTAAATAGTATATGAAACTCAACCTTTTAAATGTAAGGGTTATAAGGTAACTTATTTTGTATTATTTGTATTAGTGTAACTACTATTTATTAGATTGTGATCCACATATTTGTCATGAGCTTGTCCTTTTTATAATTATTTGCATAATGCATGATCTTCTAACCTCGCTAGCTATATATAATTAAACCACTTTCGTTTGTGGTTCAATGTTTATGTTGAATAACAACCTTCCACGGTGGTTTTTGTTGAATATAACTCGACGTTAAATGACATTCGCGTGCGAAAGGGGAACATGGGTAAGCACTTAGTGTTAGATTTTCTATTAAATGACAAGGCATTGAACAAGCTCGCGTTCAAGAACAAGTACCCCCTGCCCAGGATAGATGACCTATTGGATCAGTTGTAGCAAATGAAATACTTCACCAAGCTAGAATTAAGGTTCGGATATCACGAGGTTCGAGTTAGAGAAGAAGATACATGGAAGACTGCCTTCATAACCATGCAAGGTTCGTATGAGTGGTTAGTCATTCCATTTGGCCTATGTAATGCACCAACTTCGTTTATGAGATTAATAAATGTTGTGATACACCCTTTTATAGATTCATTCGTTATTGTCTATTTGGATGATATATTGGTATACAGTGCTACCTAGGAGGAGCACAACTCACATTTAATGCGGGTTTTGGAGACATTAAAGAAGCACCAACTGCTAGAAAATCTCAAGAAGTGTGATTTTCCACAACAATATTTAGTGTATCTAGGGAATGTGATAGGTGGAGGAGAGATGAATATAGATCTAGACAAGATGGATACCATCATGGAAGGATTGGTTCCTACGAATGTTTCTAAGGTTAGGAGTTTTGATGGGGTGGCACAATACTTGAGGAAATTAATAGCTTCATTTTCAATAGTAGTATCAACGCTCCATGCCATAATAACAAGTGGCAAGAGTTTCCAGTGGTGAAAGGGTTAGTAGAGGGCTTTCGAGGAGCTAAAGAAGAATATCAATCAAGCACTAGTTCTAGAATTACCAAACTTGCAGTGGCCCTTTCAAGTGGAGAAAAATGCGAGTGGGTATGATATGGGAGCGGTATTGATGCAGGGAAGAAGGCTTGTATGCTACCATTCTGAAGTATTTCATGGGGCAGTTCTTAACTACCATACATATGACAAGGAGCTATATGCCCTAGTGCAAGTTGTGAAGAAGTGGGAGCACTATCTGATAGGAAAGGAGATAGTAATCCACACAGATCACCATCCACTATAGCACTTGCAAGCCCATAGTAAGCTACAATAAACTAGGCATTACAAATGGACAAGGTTTCTACAATAGTTTCATTTCGTGGCTAAGCACAAGAAGGGAAACACAAACAAGTTGCTCAACATGCTTTCAAGGCCACCCACATCAAAGATCATAGCCTTGGGAACTCTTAGGCACATGGAGAAAATCACCCATGATGAATATAGAGAGGCATATTCAGAGGATGAGGACTTCAAGGAGGTGTTTCGGTAGTTGCAAAGTTAGGGATGACGACAACACCACTGACTACCATCTCCAAGATGGGTTACTCTACCAGTTGGATAAGTTATGTGTATTGGCCCAAGATGCAAGAACAAGTAGTTGGGTTCATAAGAGGATGCCTGCTTTGTTGTACCAATAATCCTAGCAACAGGAAAAAAGGTCTATATTGATGAAATGTTTACATCATTGGAAGAGCTCTCACCAAGTTATATTTGATAAATACATTCATATTTATTTCCACAATGTTTTAGATACTGGAATTGTCGTAACTTGGCATGTTGATGGTCATTGAGAAATTTGAGTTAAAATGACAGTAACACCTTCCACAACCCATAATAATTCAAGCGGGTGGTAGGAAGTGTTACACGTTGCACCAAGATTCCAATATCAAGTTCGTTTGATTACTTAAAGTTAACATAGTCATCACAATTTCCTTCTTGATTTCCATCTTAATATGAAACAATCCTCCTTTATAGAATTCAAATTTTTTTTTAACAAGAATGAGTAGAGGGTTTTATTAAATCTGCCCCCAGACGCAACAAAAAAAACTAGGAAATTCCTTACATTTGCACCATCTTTAGAGGATCTTCTACTGAAAAATTGACTAATATTCTAGGAGATAAATCCCAATATCTTCCATAATTTCTAGAACTAAGACTTTCCTCGTGATTATAACACTAAATTCTTACAAATTGCAAACATTATAATATGCAGAAACAATACATTGACTTATTTGGGACACTTTTGCAACAAGGAGTCTACACGAATTTGGGATCCTAAAGTTAAATTGCCATTTGCTTCACGTTCTCGTTTTTCCTTATGGGATTTTCGGCCTCTTCAGAGAGGTGATTTTGTTGCATTTGAGGAGAGTGATTTTCCAACATTGACTCCTATGCTTGACTTAGTGTGAGCCACTTTGTTTGTCATAACTTTTTTGTAAAACATTGGGGTAGAACTACTCATCTCCACAAGCTTGGCATTTGACATTGTTAATACTTTTTTCGCAAAGCGTGATTCTATATCTAAAGAGGCAACCGTCAAGGAGCTTTCTCTTCATTCTCCCCCAACACTGCTAACTTTCGTTGATCTTGCTTTGGGGTTTCATCTAGAGGAGTGATTTTTTCTTGTTCTAAATCTTGAAGAGCATCAAAATAATTTTTGCCAAGGGAAGGTTCAGGGACTGCTTTGACAAATTTATTTGGAGTTGCAACCTTATTCTATTTTTTCTTCCTTCACTTTTGAACTGGTTCAAAATTGCCCTCATTAGATATGGGGGTATGAGTCTGTCCTTCTTTGATGACAGGTGCTTAGGCTTGCTCATCCTTTTTTTGTTGAGGGCAATTTTTGGCAAAGTGCCCATGAGAATGACAGATGATGCATTTGAAAGGAATCTGATCATAATCCAATTCTAGAATATGGCTCCATTCCCCTAAATTTATTTTTCGGGCCTTCAGTAAACCTTCAAAAAGATTTATTTCAACAAAAATGCGAGCACAAGAAAATTGGCCTCCTTTTGGTTCTCCTTTGTCTAGATAGCGACCCAACTTATTTCCAATCTCTTTTAGTGCATCATATCCCTTGTGCTCTCCTATTTGTAATGCATCTACATGTGATGAAGTTACTCCATTCTCTTCAAGTTCGTCATTGCTTAAGCTCACTTCTCAATTAACACAAGGTAGTGAGGTTGTCCATGATGAAAGAGAAATTAATAAGATCATTGAATATCCTTTCCATCCCGTATTATCTCTTGTTTTGCATGAAGACAACTCTTCAAATCAACTTGCTCATGAAGTTTCTCCATCTCAATATTTGTGATCAGAAGAATCTTTCAGCTTGAGTAATCTAGTTGTCAAAGTTGTAAAATTTGATCAAATCAGTGACAAAGATGGCTTCCATACGATTAATAGTGATCTCATCGAAATAAATGAAAGCAACTATCCTCACACCATGCATGATCTGGTTCAATCTTCGGAATGCGATTTTACAATCCTTTAAAGTTATGGGACTTACCAGAGATTCGAGGCACTTCAACTTCAATTGATGCTTATTTTAGGATCTCACAACTCTGGTAAGACCCCTGAACAGAGTTAGGTTTGGGGTTCTCTGAAAACAAATCTTTTTTAGCATTGTTTCACTCGATGTAAATTATTTCTTGAAATATATTTGGCATTGCGGATATGATCTTTCCAACTTTCAAGATTCAATTTTTGATAAGATTCAAGATGATTCATATTCATGCAAATCTGTTGTATCAAACTCAAGTTTGGAATGCATATCTGTCATAGAATCATGGAACTATGAAGTTGATTATTTTAAATATTATCTTTGTCCAAAGGAGTCACACCTATCACACTCTTTTGAAAATGATCAACGCTTGATTCTTCTTGTGAATATTCTGATGCTAATATTTTTCTTCATCTCACTTGAAATCCTCTTAAATGTCAGTGGATGCGTGGATTATTTGACCAATCAAATTGTTCTTCACTCGTTTTACCCTCACTAGTTTCATGTGTTTACTATTGTAGCACTCCTTTTTACTTCTTTCAAAGATAGTGATGCTAGTGTATTGTGTAACCAATTATAAGAAAATGGTTTGTTACACTCATCATGTGAAGAAGATGATTCTATTATGTTGATCATTTGAAAAATTATTCAAGATGATTTATCTTTGGTAATTAGAAATTGGGAATCTCATGCTTTAATAAACCCATCTGATCATGATTTTTTCTCTGATGGTTGTTGTTCAACTTACTATTTCCCAATCAGTACATCCAATGACAATTGTTTTACAACCTTTGATCTTCATGGTTTAACATCTCACTACCTTACTTGTCAAGCAGTTGAGGCACTTATGCACTCATTGATGGTTATGTCAAATCCTCATTGTCTTAAAATGTCTGCTAAATATGATCAGATCTATTTTCCCTTGCAAGATTCTCATCATAACCCCGTGCCTCTAATTGAAAAATCATATTTTCAAATATTTGTGGGTTTTCAAGCGGATTTTCATGAATTTTATGATCCAATCATTAAATGGTTGGAGCAATCTTACTTGGCAGGCTCCCTCGCAAATAACAAGTTTCGATCTTTTCACGTGCTTGCTAAGGAGTTCGGTGTAGTTGAAGACACATTCAAAATGGCTTTTGAGGTTTGTTGAAAGATGGTTTTCATAAAAAAAAAAAAAGGTAAGAATTTGAACTGGTTAGAAGTAGTGGCTATGGCCTATCTTTCTACTTACATATAAGAGCTTCAATTTTTTGTGCAGGTTATTCAAGTTCTTATATGTTCTGTTGCTCATTGATTTATATCAGTTTTAATTGCATATATCTTTGTGATTGCAGGTCGGAAGCAGTTACAATGGCTTCATTGGAAATTTCATTATAAGTGACCCTGGCCTTCTAGATTATTAGGTTAGGAGTAGTTCTAGTTGCATATTAGTTTACTCACACATTCATCCTACATTCGTTTCCTATAGTTTATCTTGTGTTTTATGGTTTTGATTTCGCATCATGTTTTCATTTAGCCACTTTATGTCTTGTCTTCTAGTTTTTTTTTCCTTGTTGTGCATTGTCTTTCATTTCATTTTGTGAGACCTTGCATGAAGATGCTTTGTTGTCTTAGAATGGAATGTGACAAAATAGAAAAGAACTTTGTGACAATGCAACATTTGGCTAACTCTATGTCCTTCTTCCTTGTCTTGGTTACATTTTTTGGTTGATGATGTTCCAACAAAAAATACAATCCTTGCGTTAAGAAAGCCTTGTGTCAAACCATGATCTCCATGTCTATTCTATAAAACTCATGCCTACACTCGAGTTTTTATGTTTTAGTGTTTTCATGCTAATCCAATCAAGTAGAGAAGGACAAGGGGAAAATTTAAATGAGCAAATCAATATCATAGGTTTTATATATGCTTCTATAAAGGGACAACCTCTCCCGCTCTCAATAAGCTGGATCCCTCTTCCACCCATCAAATAAATAAGTGTCGATGCATAATCCTATATAAAATAAATAAATAAAGGTGAAAGAAGAGAAAGGCTTCCTACGTAGAGAGGTGAAGCAAGTAACTCCATCAAGTTACTATCCAGGCTTGCTGGCAACGGAGCAATACTTGGGTTCTTGAAGTGACTCCGCTGGGGTAGTATCCAGGCCTGCTGGCACTGGAGCAACACTAGAGACAAAAAAACTATAATCTAAAAATATAAAGCTTGTTAACTTCATTACCCTATCCTGATTTGAAACATTGTGTGGTCGTTGATCTTATGTTTGTGTCTAATTGAGTAAAGGAAAGAAGGGGGCTATGTTTATGCACGGGGTAAGTGGGGAAGCCATGGTAATCTGAACGATGAATCAATACTTCCTGAATAACTAGACCCTGCATGGAAGAATCGACCAAGGAAAATAAGCTAGAGTTCTACCAGTGTGTCGCAGAGTGTTGTCACTGCGACAAACACCCTCCAAAATTTTGCCTATACTTGGATTTTGGAGCCTACTGTGGATCTTGTGATCGGTCGTTCTGTGGTTACTTCTTGATCAATTGAAGTCACTTGCTCACACATGCTCAGTTTGCAACGAGTTCATGAACACATTCTTCCACGCAAACTTGACCAAGCATAAGCACATTTTGTTAAGACAATGTTTGTGCAATGTTAAACCCAAGTCGACAATCAGTGTGCACTGTAATTGACAATCCCTGACTTTGGTTGTGTTTGTACTTCTATTTTGGTGAGTTTTTCAAACTGTCGCTTTTGTGCACCTTCGTTTTCATTCTTTCGTTTGTCTTTCTTGCTTGATTTCACTTTAATTAGTGTCATTTTCATGTTATATTTGTTATGGCATGTGTCGCTTTCAATATTGTTTGCATATCGCAAGTGTCGCTCTCCCTTTTCTCTTCATATAGTGAATGTCATCTTTACCCATGTTGGTTGTCACACAATGTGTATAAGCTCATTTTGGTGGTTTCAAGGGTTTATCTGTGTGAAAATGAGTTGATCTTACCATATAAACACATGTCACACTCATTTCCAAAATTTTAAGCATTGTCGCACAAGTGTCGTCACGGTCGTCACAAAGTGTATCTTTAGTGTCGTACTTGTCGTAAAGTCGTCGCAAAGTTGTCGCATTGAGGGAAATATGTTGTTAATGTGTTTAGGATGATCTATGTTGTTATTTTTATTATCACTCAGAAGTTTTCCCTAGAAGTTATCAAAAGAAGGAATCATCTGAGGTAATCGCAAATTGATCTTTTAGGCTTAGGTTCTAGCCAACCTAAGTCCAGAGAGGGCTTTCTCTTTATGATTTAGCTTTGTTCTTATGAGATTTTAGGTTATTTCTTAGTGTTCATAGGGTTTTGTTTTGAATTGAAGGTTGGGTGGTGTAATTCTTAGAGCAGATGGATAGAGCTAGGTCTTCAAGCCATTGGGTTATGGAGTCAATCAATGGATATCATAACTGGACCAGATCATTAAAGGGAGTGTTCACAGGGCAGGCTAGCAAAGCAAAAGGAAAATCTTTAGGTCTAATGGATGAATTGATTCTAATCAGGGTGAAAGAGCAATGAAGAATCCTTGGACTGGGATCAAAATGGAGAACAGAGGGCAATTAAGAATACTTTGCTATATACAAGGAAAAAACTATGGAAGTTAAGGAGAAATTAAGGATTTCCTAACTAAGAGAGTTTAGTAGAAAACATTTAAAATGTAAACAGTGAAGACAGAGTGCATTCAATCAATTTCTGAAATATCATTCCTTGTTATACATTAAGATTTTTAGAGAAACAAACAACATTGTGAAGAAACATAAAAAAAAAAAAACAACAATAAACATGAGAGAATACTTATTTGTATTTCACTTTACACAAGAATCCTGTAAAATATTTGAGCTTTATTCCTTGATCCAACAAGCCAATCCAGTCATTGATACAATAGAATTTTGATTTGAGAGAAAAATTCTATAGAAATTTCATTGAATCCACACTATATACTTCGAAATGTGAAGTATTTATACAAAAATTAATTAGAAAATATCGCATAACATTTGAGATTTAATCTAGGAAATAAAATATCTTCATGCATGAAGATAGAGACAGATGTGAAACTGCTTCTTGTTGTCCCTTTTATTGTGGTGTTGTTGGTTGTTTCTGTTGAGTTTTAAGCCCTTTAAGCTGGCTGATGGTTGTGGTATTTCCACGCTAGAGTCTTCTTTACTTTGATCTTTCACTGATACTCTTTGACTCTATTACTCTTTGACCCTGCTTATCTGTCTTTCACCTATTTCACCTAGCTGCCTTCAGATTTACTGTGGTAACTTTCTGATGTAAAACTTTTTCAAAGTAAATCTGTCATTTTTTCCCACCATTCTGCTTCAGGCAATCTCACCTTTAACATTCTCCTGTAAATTTCGTCTGCCTCTGTGTATTTTGCAAAATTGGGCTTGGTGAGAAATAAATGTTTCACCTCATGTTCTAAGAAAAAGAGGTTCTCTAATGTATCATACAGTACTTTTCCAGTAGGCAAAGCTTTAATGCCTGAAGAGCTGGCTTGTTCTTTGGCCAACCTCCTTAGTCTATCACTATAGTCCAGTTGGGTCATGAGTTTATCATTAATGACCATAGGACTGGGAAGGCCTTTGTCCCTCAAAATTTGAAATTTGGCCATAAACCTGTCAATGGCCACCTACATGTTGTGGCACTTTTCTTCTAAGTTGAGCATAAGGTTTCTTTTGGAAAGAACCTTTTTAATCTCTAGGATGGCTTTAGTCCTATCCTCTACACCAAGCTCATGGAGCTCATACCTGTTCTTATTATTTAGGAGGTGGATGAGTCGATTTGCATTCTTAGGTTGGTCTCCTAACTCTTTCCTTACTTTCTGGATAGCCTCAGTGGCTACCTCCACCAATTCAATTTGCTCAAATATAACTTGAATTGATGGCCAAATATCATTGACAGAGTCAATGATATTGGCCCAGAGCATTTCTTTAGTCTGTCCTAGTGGCTTTTGCAGTGTTAAATCTTTCTCTAGGACTTTGATTTTCTCACCCATCCTTAGGGCTTTCTGTGTTTCTTCTCTCTGCTGAATTTGGGCAAGTTTACAGTCAATTTCTAAACTTTCCACTTTCTCCTTTAATCTTTTGAGCTTTGTAGCTTGGATGGACATTTCCTCCATAGCTTTTACCAGTTTTGTTGTTTTTTCAGTTGAAGTGCCTGTTGTTGTAGTGGATTCAGTTGTAATTGGTAGTGTTGTGGCAGGTGGAGCTGTTGGTGCCAATGATGCTACCAATGTGGAAGGAACTGTTGTTGTCACTGTGGGAATGGCAGTTGTGGAAGTTGTTTCCAGGTCACTTTGCTTGGACTGAATCAAAATTTCCAACTCCTTCTCTGTTTCTTTAAGCTGATCATTTAGCTTTAGGACTAGGTCCATAAGCTCTTCATGTCCTTTTTGTGCTTCTAGGACTTCCATTGTTTGAGGGTGATGCAGCTGAGGAATTTTGAGCTGCTTCTTTAGTGCAGCAATGTCATCATTCTTCTTTTTGATTAGTTGCTTTATTGCTTTCACATCCTTGGGATCATGTCCCAATCCTATCACTAATTCCTCTAAGGACTTGATTCTTGTATCTTTGGCCTGTGAAGAGGCCTTCTCCAATTGGAACTGAGCTGACATATTATTTAAAGAGTTATGTAGTTGGTGGGCTGTTATGGCTTTCCCTGTCAGTGTAGAATAAATCATCTCACCTGTTTGTTTATGCAGCTCAATCTGGTCAATGGGATGAATATCCCTTGCCAGTACTTCAAAATCCACTCTTTTGAAATCTATTGTTGTCCTTGGTTGCTGAGTGGTCGGCTTGATGAAGGTCATTTGCATCTTCCCCTCTTTTACATCATAGGCTGACATGAGCCTTGTTTGATTGGTAGGGGTCATTTTCAGGTACTATGCATAGGTCTGGGCTTTCAGCCTCTCATTTCTGGCCTTTATCTCTTTGTATCTCTCTTTGATGTCTTGATCTTTATCTGCTGGCATTCTGAAAGAGGACACCTCGACACTTTGTTGCCTTTCCAACATCTGAGTGTGATGTGGAAGGTTCTAGGATGCCTCCAGACGGAGTGGCATGCCTGCTCCCATCTCTTTTTGTGCTAGTAACCTAGGCTGTCTCTTTTGTATATTCCTATTTAGAAACAGGATTTATTCTTTGTCTTTTAGCCTGGCTTGTCTCTGCATAGGCTTGAGATGTTGTTCTTCCTGAAGGAGTGGCCCCTTCCCTGTTTCTCTTGAGGTTTTTCTCCTCATTTAGAGGAGTTTGTAAGACTGGGGGGGTGCTCATGGTGGCCTCTGGCCTGTCTATTTTCTCTGATTGTTCTGGTATATCTGATTGGTCTGGTGCTTCTGATTCTTCTTGTGCCTGTGACTCTTCTTGTACCTGTGATTCTCCTGGCACCTACAGGAAAGAACCCTCATCAAGTTGTTTCTCTAGATCAATTAAAGTGTTTTCCACAACAACTTCAGTGTTATCCCTGTCTTCTAAAGTGTTTTCCACCCATTCTAGTTGGTTGGCATACTTTTCTATTTCAGGGATACAGTGATGAATGTAGGGAGCCATCTTGTTTTTCTGTCTTCTGTTGCAGATGAAGTCCAAGGGATCATACCTCCATATGAAGCTCTGTTTTAGATTTAACCTTTGAAGGATTTCGTCTGCCTCCTTTCCAACTTCTCGACTATTACAAATAAAGGGGCCTAATTAGTCTTTGATCCTGAGCTGGGCCTTCTTTTTGGCTCTAACAAAGTGTACCTCATCTGAATTGATTATCTGCCTGTAGTACTCCAGAGCAAATAACCTCATTGGGAGGTATTTGGGTAGTTTATATGGGGCCAACTCACAGCCATAAATTCTAATCTCAGTGTGGTTTTGGTACAAGTACCAATCCCCCACTTTGGATTGTTTTGAGAGTTGCAGGATCCTCCTTATATCTGAACTGATTCTTGGAGGAGGGCTGCCTATTAGCATTGTCATAATGGGATGTACAAATAGGTCTATGAAGTCTGTATATGAATATGGGGAGTCATATTTATGGGTCAATGGAGTCCAGAAAATCACTGACCTAGGGTGACCTTTTGTGTCAAGCTTCTGAAGAGTAAATGGGAACTTATCAACTTGGTAGTATAGAAAGAGGTGATACAAAACAGAGGAGTACTTGAAGACTCACTCATTACTCATCCTAAGGAACTAGTCATGCATCCTATCAGCTATAAACTTGGCATAATCATAAATAACAACAGGAGGCTGTCCTGGAGTGTATATGGACATGAAAGCCAAGATAATCTCATCTATATACTCACTAGTGGTATAACCTAGGACACTGGATATCATTGCTACAATGTCTTGGCCAAATGGGGAAAATATGGTATACACATATGGAGGAGGATCTTTGGGAGTATACTTCTCTTCTACAATGTAGGTTTGAATTATTTGGTCTAGTCTTGTACAACTAAGATTGGTAAATAAGTCCAATAGATCTCCAATGGAGAGGGGAATCAAGTTTTTGCCAGGTTGAAGTTGCAGCATCTCATTTATTGATTCAGCAGTGATTGTGAAAAGTACAGTCTGGTTAGGGGACATCACTGCTCTTTGGCTAGGGATATAGTTTGCATGGCAATAATGGACAATTTATGGGAAAATGTGAACTTCATGGAATTGGTACTTGAGCAAATTGGATTCCCAAAAACCAATTTTAACAGCATGGTTCAGGTATTGGTCTCTGTATCGGCAGTGGAGTTTGAGAGGGGATTCATGGACAGAGGTGTCCTTTATCTGGAAATCTTTGTCTGCCATATTCATGGCAATTGGGGCAGCCATTCATAGTTCTTGTGGATTTGAGAATGGGGGAGGTGGTTTTCAGTTTTTTAGGGCAAAGGTGGTCGAGTCAGAGTAAGCTTAAGTCACTTGAGTTTCTTTAATTAATTTTTTACTTTAATTAACAAACTCAGTAACTGGTTCTGAATTTGAGAGGTTTTCTAGTGAATTATGGCTTAAATACCCGGAATTAGGGAGAACTAGCTTTGAATGGGTCGGTTGGAAATTGCGAACGGTTGAAAAGTTTCTGAGTAGACTAGAGAGAAAACTGGGTATTTCGTGGTGTCTTTAGGGTGGAATTGGATGTAGGTTGACAACTTCGACGTTCGCAGGTGTGTGCATGGAGCTTTTTAGTTGAAAAAACGATAAAACAAATGATTTGGGGCTTTCTTGGATTTATGCGCAAAAGTCAATTTTGGCGGGTACGAGTGAACAGTGGTTGTTTGTCGTGTAGCGGGGTGCATTGTGGCTTTTTTGGTGCATAACGGGCGGGCGGTAAGTGGTTTCCATCGCACCGCTTTTAGGCACTTGGTGGTATTGGGGGGAGGCCGCCCGATTCCATTCATTGAGCGACACGTAGCCTCGGGGGCCCAACAAAAAACAACTCTTTTCGGGTAAGTAATGTTCGAACGTCGGGGCCAGTCTAAAATGGATGTGGGCCATCCAATGTGAAGGGAAATGATCATGCGGTGATCAGGGAGTGGAGTTGCACGGAGGGTAGTGGGGGGGCCCGACGGGTAATTAAGTGCGGCAGTTTTAAGTTAATGAGGGATTAAGGCGTCGGGGTCATTAGGGGAGGCTTTAATTGGATTTTAGACTAACTTAATCACGGATCGATTAGTTAGTGGGGTTTAGGTAGAAAAATCATAGTTTATATAATTAAACTAGGGTGGGGTTAATTAATATCGTGGGAGTTAAATATATACGGGAAAAGGGTTTTTGTTTGGGATTTAATAAATAAATTAGTAATTAGTAAAATGAGCGGAAAGGGGCACAATACCCTAAGTATTTGATATTTCATGCTTTTCCGGTAATAACATAAAAACTTAGGATATAGTGTTTTGTGGGTTTTTGATATGAAAATGAGTTATGTGGGGGAATAAACACTTTTTCCTAGGTAAAAGTAATTTAACCTTAGGAAAGAGTATTATTTAGGGAAAATGAATGAACTAAAGGGGGGAATGAATGTTTATGAGGGGGTTTTAGTACTGATTGCCTAAAAGTCAGAGAAATGCTCTGAGCCTCTTTGACTCAAGGTTTTTAAGTACTTTGAACTTTATTGTGGGAAATTAGTTAAGTAAAAGGTGAAATGACTGAGGGAAGTTAATTAATTGACTTTGATATCCATCTGCATGCTTGATTGCCCATTCACATTTGAAATACATGTTGAAAGATGATAAATGTGCTTTTGTCTAATCAATCATCATACTTTTGGAACCTTTCTTCTACTTATCCATCTACTCATCCTACCATTTTCACTTCTTTTTATTAGGGTGCATTTGAGCTAGCAAACCCTTATCAAACATTTTTCTTTCTCTTTACAATAGTAAACTGACTAATTCTAACCTTATTACATCCAAGGGCTCAGATTAAATAGTTGAGCTCCTTTTATTTACTCTACCTATCTACTTATTTGCCAAGGTTACACTGTTTGGCCATATTTTTATTCTCTACCTATAGACATGAAATTGAAACATGAAATAGCCAATTTTAAACATTTTGACTATCATGGACTGTGGCAAAGATTACAAACTGCACACAACCACTTATTTTGCACAAAAAGTAAATAGTAGTGGCATTTTGACTTGCTTTCATGGTCTTTTTCTTTTCTTGGGGTTCATATTTTTTTTTATTTTTTTTTGACCTTTTTATTCTTTTTGTCCTTTGATTATTCTTTTAGGACATACCCTCTTTACATTTTTTATTTTTTTTAATATGGAAAACATTTGCAGAAAGAAAAGGTATGTACATATTACAGGTTTAATCTCAACCATTAAAAAATTATGACTCCTATTGGTATAGGAACCTAAAAATTTCATCAAGTGTTCTAAGTATGTGATCATAGTCAAGTCATATCATTGTTCAATACAATCTCATTGATCCCACACTTAGCAATTTTTCAGAAACTTCCCTACAACCTAGCCTCATCCGACCTTCCTTAACTACGCATTATGTAGTTCCAACCCTCAAGCTACAACCCCATCCCTTGACACTGCACAATGCACAGTTCCTACCTCCCAAGATTATGCATTGCGCAGTTCTAGTGCTCAATCCCAGACCTTGGCCCCCAGAATTGCGCAATCCAGCCCTTCATGTTGGCCCCAACTACGCATTGTGCAATCTCTTACCTCAAGCCCAAACCCTGAGCTCTTGAGTTGTGTAATTGTGCAATCACCAGATTCGCTCTACCTCCCAGAGTTGTTTAGTTGATTGAAACAATGTAATACCCTGCAGTCTGACTCACTGAGCCTCAAAATTGTGCAATCTGCCTACACAGTCCATCCTGAATTGTGCATTGTGCAGTCTCAAGGCTCAAGCCTCAGCCCTAAGATATTGAGTTGTGCAATTACATAATCACCTGGGCTCCTTTTCCTTCTAGAATTGCGCAATGGGAAAAATTAGTGTGCAAGCCCTCAGCTTGGCTCGTTGAGCTCCTCAACTGCACAATCTTTTTTCTCATTCCAAGATTGAATTGCGCATGCAGAGTCTCAAGGCTCAATCCTGATCCTTGATTGCCCGAGCTGCACAATTGTGCAGTCATTGAGCCTCTCCCTTAACCTGCCACCCAGTTCCGGCTCAGCCAATGGAACATCATGCATCATCTTAGATAGGGGTTTATTATATTGATGTCGTCTTGTCATGAGTGGATTGTAGATGCAGGAACTTTATCATGCTATGGAAAGACGATGACGAAGGGGATGGAGAAGGAGGAAATGCTAGAAGACACATATGGAGCTGAAAAGATAAGATGATCATTAGACGAGAAGATGAAGGAACACAGGATTACAATAGACGACCAAATATCAGGACTGCATGAAGACTCCATCTGATTCACAGCCCTTTCATGGGTAGATATGAAGAACAAATCATATCTCTCGTGAAGATGAAGCATTGGATACTACTCTTATTGAAGAAGGAAAGAAAGAAGCAACAAAATGACAACTTGGGCACTGCCACATCATCGTGCAGTCCATGTCATCAGTGTCATGTCATGTCTGGTCACGAGTCATCATATGCCACATCACTATTGTGGATTATGTAATTATCTATTCAAAATGTATTATAAAGTGGAATTCTCAACGACACATTCATAATATGAAGAGTCATGTAGAAGTCGAAAAATCATAGGAATTCAAATAGTCATGAGGGTAGTCAAAGAGTCACAAGGAAGGTGAAGCATCACCTCATTGATTATATATACACCCTCATTGTATGAGAAAAGGACTTTTCACCTTCGCTCCTCTCATAAGGCATTAGAGAGACCAGCTAGTTCTTTTTAGGAGTAAGGAGTGGCTCCAATGCTCCAATCTAATGCTCCACTATTGGAGCTAGTGTTGTTCATTGTATACATGTGTCTTGGAACCTTTACTTAATATCATAATCCTTATGGCTAGCACGTTCTTCATACATGGATTATGAATATTTGTAAGATTGTTCTGTGAATGTTTGTAATTCATGTTTTCTTTCATCTATGTTAAAATAGTTGAACTATTTCGATTATTTTTGTACTTGTCATATTAAGAATGTGATGTAACGGTTATTGTCGTTGTTGCATCCTCGTGGACTATTCCGTTGGATATTAGATATATCTTTCTTGTTGTATTGGTTGCAATGATTGTCACATCTTTGTGGACTATTCCACTGGATATCGAACGGATTCTTCTTGTTTATGTGTGCCTCTACTAGAATGGTACTATTACTTCTCTCTTAGAGTCTCACTACTCTTCCCCCTCCGTAGTCAAAAAAATTTAACACACACATGACTAAACACTCACCGGGCACAACCCCTTGTTTTTCGAAGGCACATTTGCACTCCTCTCTCTTGTTGATTAGTTAGAGTCAAGGAAAATTTGTAAGAATAGATGGAAATTGGGCCAATACTTTGGATGGGGTTCATATTCCAAACAGTGTGAGGTCTAACTGGGACTTCACATCGGGGAGACCCCTTGGTTGACGGATTTCCAGCACCGTCAACAGAAACCTTCTCGAAGAAAATTGAGGCATCAAATGAATTTTTTTTGGTGTGCAACTTTTCCTCTTCAGTGTTGCACCACCTAACACTATTTTACCCACAAATATGTTTCCAATAGGGCAAGAGTCACCTCAATTGGAGTCTGTATGCAAAAGTTATGCCACTTGGAAGTTTACTTTCTTGTTTTGGCGCCCATGATTCATGAGAATTCCACATCAGCCCCATCATTAATGGAAAAGGGGCTAGCCATGTGATCATGATGAAAATGACTCTAGAAAATTCAATATTTTAACTCTAGTTAAGAGTTGAAGGAGTCAAATTTAACCACTAGTAGGTTATTGGGATGTGTTATAACTAGGCAACTAGGAGGAAATGGGGTTACATTCTATTCGAGTGCATTTTTCTATAGATGAGCAGAGTAGCCGAGAGTGGATAGGGAGAGAGGAAACAAAGAGGATTTTTTCACTGTAGCAGCCCATGGGCCACAGGTCTCATGTCTTTGCACTTACATCCGTTTTAATTTAGAGAAAGAGAGCACAAAGCAACCTCACCTTCTAGTTGGGTTTTCTCTTGAAAGGGTTTCCCAGGTCATATCTTGTGTTTTATGGTTGTGATTGATTGTATTTTTGTCTATTCTCTATTTTTTGTTATTTTCCATATTACGCGCATAAAAACAATAACTTAATAAATCTAAAAGTTTAAGGAAAATAACCCTAATAATATAGATTTCAAATTTTCAGAGTAAATTTATCAAATATGTTGTGACAAATTATCCAGTGGAATATCTACGACAATTTATAGATCATTAATATGGAGTTTCGAGAATATCTTAGCAAAAAAAGATACATAAAAAATACAAGGGATCCCAACTCATAGATGATGGCATTATCATAACAAGAATTCAATGCATGTCCCTAACACTTCTGAGTCAACGAAGAGCTTCCAAAGTGAGATGCATAATGTGTTATACTTTGGTCATCAAAGTTACTAAAAACAATAATAATAGTACGGTAATAGTATATCCAACTAACCCGGATGCGGGTGTCATTACGTGCCATTAAGGCAAGCACTCGCCTCAACATCTGTGACAAGGCCGAGAGGACAGGTATGTACATTCCAGCGATGAAGACAGGATTTAATTCAATGCTCATGGCAAACGGTATTAAGTTGGTTCAGAACAAGGAGGACGGCGCATTCAAGCCAAGCGAGGCTGCTCTGGACTCGATGCGCTCAGGCATGATGGAGCCATGCCCTCTGCCTACGGTGACTGCAAGGAATTTGTTATTTAGTAGGAATGCCCAGACTTGCAATGTACAGGGCAAGCCACTCGACGCTGGAAATTGGCAAGGGAATTCTCCGGAGTGCCGAATCAAGGTGGTTGAGCAACGCCTCAAAGCCCTTGCGTTAGGAGCTATGATGCGTAGCAGAGGTGTGCCTCGACGAGGCGGTAGATCAGGGACTCGAATTGCAAATGAAATGGAGGAGCCGCACCCAATCGCTCCCATGGCTGCTGTGCCCCCCTCGTCATCCAGTTCTGAGGAGGAGTTTCTGGTTTTGCAGGATACATACCAGACATTCCGCCTCAGAATTCCTAGAAGACTCATCCAGTCTGATGTAATTGTCAATTTCTCAGTTTATCTTTCGGAAGCGGCACCTGAAGACCCCTGCCTCAGCAAGCATCCAGGGCAGCGATATACTCCTGGGGGACATGCATGGCAGGGTTTATCGTGCGCCCCGTCCCCTGGATGCCATAGAGCAGATTGTTCAGCCTCAGCAAGTTCTGGTTCAGGAGGACTCGGCCCAAGCCGAGTCAGTGCAAGAAATTCCGCCGACGTTCAATCGTGCTCAGGGCAGAGACGAGGGACATGACTCCATTCAACCGGGTTCGGATGGGCAACTTCATATTGGTGATGAGTTCGTTATATGGCTCGATCCGCCCAGTCCGCAGCAGGGGAAGCCGCCAGCGTCGCCCAACCACCCAACTTGAACCTACTCGGGTGCTCTTCTCAAGGTTTTTTGCACAGTTGTTAATGTCTTTGTTGGTTCACACTTCGGTTATTTTCAGTCCTAGTTCTCAGCCTTACCATGGATGTTTGTTTCTAGTCAGTATAGTTAGCCCGTTAAAGGTTAGAGTCAATGAAGTAAAAAGGGTCTGTATTTTGTCTGTCCATGTTCAAAATGTCTGTTGTCCAAGGAACTCAAATGGACAAGTTTTTGTAACTCTGTCTCAGTGGATCGATAGTCTGTCCAGGTCGTTATCGTTAAAGGGCGGGCCACGGCCCCCTCGGATGATGTAAACCATGTAAATATTTTTCTTACCTTAATATAGAAGTAGACTTTACCTAGAAAAAAAAATAGTATATCCAACTTGGGATGTAGAAGGATGTTTATAAAAACATCCCAAGGTATATATATTATCAACAAGTCAAAGAAAAATATAAGCATACATCTAGTTTTTCATGATGTTTTCCACTTTTAGAATGGAGGTGAGAGTAGTCAACATGGACTTCATCATTAGAATATGAAAAATAATAAGACAACATGACTTTATCATGCTAGAGGTTGAAAAATTGATAAAAGTTGTTGTTGACCCCAATTGTATAAATGGAAAAACATGTCATTTTTACATCAACGTCAACTAGTCACCATAACCATAATAGTACATGGCTTTTCTCGCCCATGCAACCATAGGTTTTCTAGTGCATCACTCATACATCTAATTTTATATTTTCAAGAGTGAGTGGACCCATCTTAATTACTATTATTGCATCTCCAATAATAATTTTTAGTTTGGGTTAAATGTAACCTCTCGGAAGGCTAGGTTCAATCAATTAGTGAGGTGTACACTAGTTCCTCTGGTTTTTCAAAGTTTTATCATTGCTAAGTATGGCGTGACATACCCTAAATGATCACGGTAGTCATTGCATATAGTGGATGTACAAACTCTTTCTTTGCACACATTTTTACTTAATTTGGCCTCTCTTATGCATTTTATTGTTGCACATTTCACAGTTTCAAAAGGGCCTTTTTTTCCTATCCGTCATTAGGTTTATAGCTTTATGTGCAATTGTCATTGCAAGATTTCCAACAAGCCCAAGTTTTCTCAAACCCAACTTCATAAGTTGAGTTATAGAGTGTACAAGATCCACATGATTAGTAGGTTGGGTTTTTTTTTACATAACTTCAAGGATTAAAAATGAATTTTACTAGTCGAAGAATTGTATTTTTTTACACTTGCATGGCTTAGATAAATATGTATCATCCCAATAATAGACTGCATGCCCCATTTTGGTCTCTATAGGTGAAAACATGACTTTCACACTCTTAGATTTATCGAGATGGGTCGCCATGTGCTACATCCTCGAGGATAAAAATTCATTTTTTATTACCTTTATATGGAAAATTATGTGTTCACATCATGCAATACTCTTTGAAATCTCTCGAATGGTATATCATATGTCCTATTCAAGTCATCAATATTGAAATGACAACTTTCACAAAATAAAATACTCAAGCACAATTCATTGTTTGGTTGTGGGACTTGCAAGTTCATATCCAAACTTGATTTCTATAATGGGAATATTCCATTCACTTGGCATGAAGATTAACATCAAATGGATAAACTTATTGTTAAGTTATTAGTAGAGTAAGTCACATTACAAGACAAAGGGTGGTTATCCAAAGACATGTTCGATGAAGTTTCCAAAAGCTCCAATTTCTAGTGCATAGAAGAGGTTCAATGGGACAAACTCAACCCTTGATCATTTACCCACCCAAAGATTGGCATGCCCCTTTATTCCTCCTAAAGGTCTCACATGCCTCATGAACCCAGTACTCAATGATCTGAAATGGGGCACTAAAGGCTTCTTGTCAACTTACAAGAACCTCTCCCACTCCAAAGCTTAAACAATTTCCAAGATCTAGCTTATGCTTGACAATTTGTGGAATTAAAAGAACTTGAAATAGGTGTATGTTGTTGATTGTCCTTAACTGTTTATGGGTTTTGAGTTTGTTTGCTTATGCTGAAATAAAACTCAGATAACAGTAAATAAAAGCAACAAATAAACATCATACACATAGCAAAGGGATGCAGCAAATAACCAAATGACATATACAACAAGTTTAATATGGAGTTCACCCTGATATCTTGGGCTACGTCTCCTTGAGCTCTAATAAACTCGATTAGACTCTTTGGGATTATGGATTCAATTCTTTTACAAGTTCCACACTCAACTCCATTGGTTTACAACTGAACCAATGGGCTTAGAATGCCATCTTACCCTTGGTTGTCCTCACTCTGCAGATAGATATAGGCTTCTCTGGACTAGATTCCTTCAATCAGCGCTCCGGGCTATCTTGAGCTCCTAGCTTGCACCAACTCCCTCAGAATTATTTTAACTGTCTCTGGAATTCCTTCTTCTATCTTCAGCACACATCAGACACCAACAATAGCTTGATCATTTCGATCTCTTTGTTGTTCTGACTTCATTACAGCTTCATGGCTTGTAGAAGTCCATTGAGCCCTCTGGCTCTGCGGCTCTGCCTCCAACCTCTGGTGGCTATGCCTCTGTCAGCGCTCTGGCTCTGCCTTCCAACCTCTGGTGGCTATGTCGAGCTTCTCTGAGCTTCTCCGAGCTTCCTCTGAGCATTACTCTGCTTGAGCCTCTGAGAATCCTCTTTCTCTATGCTTTCTGTGTTTTTCTCGGCCTCTGCGTGAATCCCTGTCAATTCTGTTCTCTGTGTGTATTTATCGTGCATCGGTTTTTGCCTCTGCAAGCATGGAAGACTGATCAATTCATTAAAGAATCATTATTTTTACTAAAATTCACTAGCGGGTACAGGAAACCCGGTCGTTTGGCCTCCTCCTGCAATCATCCCGAATTCCAACACGTCATGGCCATACACAGAGAAACGCACGCAAAACACATCATGGGCCTTTTAGCCAGACTTCAAATAATATGCAATCGCCCCTATAAGCCTTTCGGGTCCGTCCTTTCATCGCATATTGCAATCGCTTTGCGTAGGCCAAAAACCAAAATACACGGAAAATACAAAGAAAACCCGCAAATCCATATTTCAAATATTATGAAATCACGTCCATAATGATAGAAAATTATATATTACGGAGCAATGGAACACATAAAATATTGCAGAAATATAAACACAGAAAACGCACAAAACAAGAGAGACACAGATATACGTGGTTCACCCAGTTTGGGCTACGTCCACCCCGAACAGCCAGTCCTTCCTTTCTATTATCCAGCAAAATGAAGAGATACAACCTACAGCAAAACCGCTGTAATATCCTCTGTTTTCTCTCACAGTCTCACCTCTATGTTTCTCGCTCACCGAATACACATCTATCACAGCCTCAAATACAATGCCCTCATATAAAGAGAGGGGTTGCCTTCTAGGGCAAAAAACCCTAAACTAAACATAAGTTCTACCGTCAGATCATCCGCCTAATGAACGGCCCAGATTGACTAGAAATTACTATACTTTTACAAGGCAATTTTACAGCCACGGCAGCGATCATTTTACGGGCGGCGTTGCCGCCCCATTTTGAACTGGGGTCCAAAATGCCGGTACTATAGAAGATAATCAGGCTCCACACCCAACAATCTCCCACTTGGAGACTGATTGTAGCAACTCCACCGCTGCTCCATTTGCTGGACAATGACTCCTCTTTGGACCTGGTTGTTTCTCATCTTCATCGTCATCCTTGAAGACCAACTGAAACTGAGCATATTCTCAGTTTCTCCCTGGTTACAACTTTTGTTAGCATATCTGCAGGGTTCTGGCTAGTGTGTATCTTTTCCAGCTTCAACTCTCCATCTTCCAACACTGATCGTATGAAATGGTACTTGAGTTGTATGTGTTTTGTCCTGGAATGAAATGCTGAGTTCTTTGCAAGATGAATGGCACTTTGACTATCACTGTATAACGTGCCCATATCATGCTCCTTACCCAATTCACCCATAAACCTTTGTAACCAAATCATTTCTTTACTAGCCTCTGTAGCAGCAACATACTCTGCTTCTGTTGTTGAGAGTGCAACAACACTTTGGATTTTTGAAACCCAACTGACAGTTGTTCCTCCGACAGTAAATACATATCCTGTAGTTCTCCTCCTATTATCTCTGTCACCTGCCATATCTGCATCAACATATCCTTGTAGGGATATGTTTGAACCACCAAAGCATAATGCCTGATTTGTGGTACCTCTCAAATATCTGAGAATCCATTTCACTGCCATCCAATGTTCCTTTCCAGGATTGTTCATGTACCTGCTTACAACTCCCACTGCATGTGCAATATCAGGCCTTGTGCAGACCATTGCATACATTAAACTTCCAACTGCTGATGCATATGGAACTTTAGACATATAATCCATGTCTTCTTGGGTCTTTGGGCACATTTCTTTGCTAAGTTTGAAATGGCTAGCAAAAGGTGTACTAACTGGTTTTGCATTTTGCATGTTAAATCTTTTCAACACCTTTTGTATGTACTCATTCTGAGACAATGTTAATTTTCTATTTTTCCTGTCTCTAGTTATTCTCATACCAAGGATTTGTTTTGCAGCACCCAAATCCTTCATTGCAAATGAATTTGCCAATTTTCTTTTGAGCACATTTATTTCCTGCATGTTAGATCCTGCAACAAGCATGTCATCTACATACAATAACAATATAATATAGCTGCCATCATTTTGCTTTTTCAGATAAACACAATGATCAGAGTGACATCTAGTATAACCTTGTTCAGACATAAACTTGTCAAATTTTAGATACCACTGCCTTGGAGCCTGTTTTAAACCATACAAGCTCTTCTTCAACCTGCACACAAGTTTCTCCTTCCCTTTCACCTCATATCCTTGTGGCTGCTGCATATATATCTCTTCCTCCAAATCCCCATGGAGAAAGGTTGTCTTTACATCTAACTGCTCAAGATGCAAATCTTCAGCTGCTACAAGACTTAAAATAGTTCTGATTGAAGTCATTTTAACAACAGGAGAAAATATTTCATCAAAATCAATAACTTTCTTCTGTGCAAACCCCTTCACCACAAGTCTAGCTTTGTACCTTTGCTTTCCTCCATCTTCTTCCTTCAGCCTGTAAACCCATTTATTCTTCAATGTAGTTTTTCCTGCAGGCAACCTGACTAAATCCCAAGTCTGGTTATGCATTAAGGAGTCCATCTCTTCTTCCATGGCTACCTCCCACTTCTTCTTGTTTTCAACCTGCATTGCTTCTTCATAACATTCAGGTTCACTGGAATCAGTCAACAATAAATAATATAATGAAGGAGAGTATCGTTCAGGAGGTCTACCTATCCTGGTAGATCTTCTAACACCACTTTCAGGTGTTTGGGGTGCCTGTTGCTGTTGTGGTTGTTGTTGTTGTTGTGGTTGTTGATTATTATTATTTTCAGGCACCTTTACTTTTTCAGTGATTTCATCAAGGACTGCGTATTCCTTGTTTTCCTTTTCCTGTTTCTTTTCCTGCAACTGATTCTTATACAAGACCTTTTCATTGAATATTACATCTCTGCTCCTAATGATTTTGTGATTTTCGTAATCATATAAGCGATAACCAAAATCATTAACACCATATCCAATAAAGTTACATTTCTTTGACTTTGCCTCAAGCTTTGTTCTATTTTCTTTATCAATATGGACAAAGGCCTCACAACCAAAAGGCTTTAAAATAGAGTAGTTTACCTTTTTACCTGTCCATGCTTCCTCTGGAACACCACCATCCAAGGAACTTGAAGGCCCTCTGTTTATTAGATAAACAGCAGTATCTACAGCATCTGCCCAAAACTGTAAAGGCAATCCTGCATGCAATCTCATGCACCTTGCACGCTCCATGATTGTCCTGTTCATCCTTTCTGACACACCATTTTCTTATGGTGTTCTTGGAACTATCTTCTCTCTACGAATTCCATGCTCTGAATAGTACCTATCAAACTCTTTGCTGCAATATTCACCTCCATTGTCTGATCTAAGACACTTCAATTTCTTTCCTGTCTCAATCTCAACCAAAGCTTTCCATTTCTTGAAAGTATCAAATACATCAGATTTATTCTTAATACAATAAATCCAAGTTTTTCTAGTTGCATCATCAATAAAAGTAACATAATAACGAGAGCCACCAAGAGATGATACCTGAGCAGGTCCCCATACGTCTGTATGCACAAGCTCTAATTTTTCGTTCTTCTTTTCTTTCCCAACTCTGAGAAATCTGACTCTCTTCTGTTTTCCATAAATGCAGTTCTCACAGAAGTCCAAATCAACATTCTTCAAACCTGGCAACAAATTCCTTGAGTGAAGAATCTTCATCCCTTTTTCACTCATGTGTCCGAGCCTATGATGCCATAATGCTGCATCTGCTCCTTTGGAAGTCAAAGCATTAACAGAGTTAGAAATACCATTGCATAAATACAATGTACCAACCTTTTCACCTTTTGCTATTACCAGTGCTCCTTTTGTGACCTTCCAAGCTTTATCTGTGAAAGTTGTCACACAACCTTCACTGCCTAACTGCCCTGTTGAAATCAGATTTTTCTTTAGATCTGGAACATGCCTTACCTCCTTTAGTAGCCATTGGTTTCCATTCTTCTGTTTTACAAGAACCTTACCCATTCCAACAATTTTACAGGGTTTGTCATCACCCAGACGAACTTGTCCAAAATCTCCTTGAACATAGTCATAAAAGTATTTCTTTTCAGGTGTGGCATGGAATGAGGCCCCTGAATCTACCACCCAGGAATCAGTAATATTTTCGAAAGAAAGAATCAAAGCATCTTGTAACACCTCACCTGTCACATTTGCTTCATGATTGTTTTCTTGCTGTGCATCTCCTTCTTTTCCCTTCCGAGATCTACAGTCTTTCTTTAGGTGTCCGTTCTTTCCACATTTCCAGCACACTATCCCCGATCTGGACTTGGATCTGCCTTTCCTTGATTTACTGCGATATCCTGAGCTCTTTCCTCTTTCCATTTTTCTTCCTCTAGACTCTGCACTCAAAGCATTTCCCGATGTCTCACCGGAGCTTTTCCGTCGTATTTCCTCGCTAAGGATAGCACCGACAACATCATCAAACTTTAAAGTACTAGATCCAGAAACGAAGTTACTAATGGCCATTACCAAACCATTCCAACTTTCTGGTAATGAGCACAAGAATAACAGAGCTCTAACTTCATCATCAAAGTTTACCCCTACAGAACTTAACTGGCTTGTAACTGTATTAAAATCATTTAAATGGTTTGCAACAGATCCACCTTCCGACATATTCATATTAAATAACCGTTTCATAAGAAATACCTTGTTTGAGGCCGAGGGTTTTTCATATAGTTTCGACAACGTCTGCATCAAACCCTCTGTCGTGGTTTCCTTCGAAATGTTGAAGGCGACTGACGCAGCAAGACACAACCGTATTGTTCCGAGTGCCTTTCTATCGAGAAGGTTCCATTCTTCGTCCTTCATACCCGTCGGCATCTTTGTTTTTCCGCCCAATGGTAGGTATAGATCTTTCTGATACAGATAATCTTCCATCTGCATCTTCCACAGCGAGAAGTTTTGGCCGTTAAATTTCTCGACCCTAAACTTACCATCTTCTGCCATTGCTCCCACTCGAACCAGGAACCCTTCTTTCCTGCGAGTTTATCAGCCAAATAGACCTTCGGCTCTGATACCAGTTGTTAGAAAATTATATATTACGGAGCAATGGAACACATAAAATATTGCAGAAATATAAACACAGAAAACGCACAAAACAAGAGAGACACAGATATACGTGGTTCACCCAGTTTGGGCTACGTCCACCCCGAACAGCCAGTCCTTCCTTTCTATTATCCAGCAAAATGAAGAGATACAACCTACAGCAAAACCGCTGTAATATCCTCTGTTTTCTCTCACAGTCTCACCTCTATGTTTCTCGCTCACCGAATACACATCTATCACAGCCTCAAATACAATGCCCTCATATAAAGAGAGGGGTTGCCTTCTAGGGCAAAAAACCCTAAACTAAACATAAGTTCTACCGTCAGATCATCCGCCTAATGAACGGCCCAGATTGACTAGAAATTACTATACTTTTACAAGGCAATTTTACAGCCACGGCGGCGATCATTTTACGGGCGGCGTTGCCGCCCCATTTTGAACTGGGGTCCAAAATGCCGGTACTATAGAAGATAATCAGGCTCCACACCCAACACATAACCTTATCGAGTCCGGCCTTTATCGTATGTCACAATTGCACGTTGCATTAGCGTGGCTTCTTTGTGCCAATCGTCGATCGCTCTATCGGCGCTATCACTATCGGCCCATCGCATCGACATATGTCGCATGTAACGGCCCCCTTGGTATTTGCATGACCCAATCGCCGATCGCTCTATCGGCGCTATCACTATCGGCCCATCGCATCGACATATGTCGCATGTAACGGCCCCCTTGGTATTTGCATGACCCAATCGCCGATCGCATCAGCGTATCGATATCGGCCCTTCGCAATGCTACGAGTCCTTCCCCTTGGGTTATGTGCGATGCGATATTGTGATGCGATAATCGTAATCACATATCGCTGCATCCTTCAACCTGTTGTCTGCTCCTTTGCTTTTCTCCGATGCGATTTCCTTAAGGAACACATATAAAGCCTTAAGCCCATTTTTATAAGAATTTGCCTCCTTTTTTAAGGATAATGGGCAATCTTCTTTTTACAATAACTTCTTCATCCGAAGTTCGTTTTAGCCCATTCAAATTGTGTTGGATTCAGAATGAAACAATCTACAAGATGAGACTATTTTTAAAATCATCCAATGACTTTCATTTTTCCTCTGTGAGGAAGATTCATATACTTAGAAGTCAATGTTAGATCCATTTTGGATCACTCAATCTCAAATCCATGTCACAAATAATGCACATTTTTTTGGTTCTCATTCGCTACTATGTCCACTTGACTATCTCTATCTCGACCATGGCCTTTCATGGCATGTCTCATTCTTATTCGTTCCATGTATTATTGAGGTTTTCATCCACCTTGTAATCCACCTCTTAGCCTCATCCACATGGCCACATTCCCATTTAATCTCCACCCTTGACAACTCATGTTAAACCTCCCCTCCTTGTTACAACTCCATAACTCACTTGTCATTAGGCCACCACCATTCGTGGAGGATTTCCCTTGTCCCCCCACCCCTCGAATCTCCTTAAGCCACTGCTACTTGTGGCAATTGTTTCCTTCTCCACCCCCTCAGCACAACTCCTCACCTCCACTCCCGCTCCACACCTTCAACCACAAAATCATCTAGCCTTGTCAAGTTATTTTATTGTCTAGGTCAAGGTTGAATCATCTTGTTTCACTTGTGTCTAGACTTCTACCAATTTAGCCCAAAGGGCACAAGCCAATCTTGTACAAAAGAGACCCTCTTTTCAACCACAAATATGAAAAGAATTTAGACATGAACAAAAGTTCCACAATAATCCAAATTCCGTGCGTAATGGAACAATGCCTCTAAAAATTTTGCCGGCTCTAAATTAACTTCATATTCAAATCAACTACAATTATAAGTGAAAATAAATATAACTCCAACAATTATTTTATTTTATTTTGATAACTAAAAAATATTATAAAATTACACCATTCCAATAAAAAGCCCTTTATACTTTCCTTAATTAACTAAAATCCTTTTCTACTTTCCAAAACCAATCAAAACATTTTCTAAAAGGAAAAAGCAGAGATCGCCTCAAGCTTATTTGTATCCATTCCAAATGGTTGAGGAGCTTATGTAAGCCTTTTTCTACACCATTTGAGAGGCCACGTTCCAAAGGAGCTTATGCACATGATGAAGGTTAGCTTTGATACTTTTTGTTTGGTTTCAATTGCTTTGTTTGGTTTCAAGGCTCTTATCTCTCAAGTTTGAATGCATGCACACCTTGATCACATATAGCTTTGTTTGGTTTCAGGGCTCTTATCTCTCTAGTTTGAATGCATGCACACCTTGATCACACATAGGAAACCATAGACCCAACCATTTATGAGGGAGGCTTGACATCATAAACACGTACAACTAAGAAACATAAACCAAATCATGTGGTAGAGGGGCATAAGGCGGGACTTTGTGTGTGGTGATTAATTAATTTTGACTTTGGAATAATGAACCTTAATGTAATGTTGTTTACCAAATACAAATGGCCAAGTATATTTTAATTTTCATTTACAATAAATGCATGGGGCTGAATGTTAAACATCACAGGTTGGTTTTTCCCTTGCCATTTCCTTTTCACATAAACCCTTGTTATGCTCGTGGGGAAAATCAAACTTCCATGCATAATACATTATACACACTTCTATTCTATTTTTTATCCCAAGCAAGTTAAGTCCTATTTTTTATCCCAAGCAAGTTAAGTCATTCCCCACTTGCTCTATGCCTATGTTACGAGTTTTATGGAATTTAGAAATAGAGTTTATTTTGAGTAAATTTAAAATGCAACTAAATTATATAAAACTTCATTTATTTTTTAAATTTTTATAATAAAATGTAATTAAATTATATAGAACGCTCTTGCATTGCACATCATGGAAATATTCAACAATATCATTCAACAAGGATTCTTAAGAGACTAGACAACTAGCCTAGCAATACCCCTTTTTAAAAGTGGAGACATTAATAATCTATCCAATTATAGAACAATTATGATCAATCCTTTGTTTGCAAAGCTTTTCGGCAGCATGGTAGAAGGCAGAATTAGTAAGTGGGTAGAAGTAAAAGAAAAGAGGGCGAGAGGACAAGTGGGTTTTAGGTCAAAACATTCTACAGTGGATCATGGTATCACATTGAGACACATTGTCAAAAAGGTCTGGGAGGACAAATAAGTATTTTGCTACTTTGTTGACTTCAAAAATCATTTGACACAGTCCCTGGGGATAAGTTGTGGCATAGAATGGAAGAACTTGAAATTCATGTGCATTATAGAGTCGTTGTCCATAGACTTTATGAAGAAGTGAAAGTCAAAATTAGAACCTCGACAGGTATTTCAGAAAGCTTTAGAAGTGACATTGGAGTTAAGAAAGGTTGCCCTCTATCCCCTACTCTTTTTGGTCTATATATTGATAAATTGGAAGAGTGGCTAAATTTGCAAGGTGGAGATGGTGTTTGGTTGGGGGAGTTTGTGATAAAGCTTCTTTTATATGCTGATGATATTGTATTGATTTCTAAATTGACCCATGGATTGCAAATGCACTTATATGCCCTTGAGCATTTTTGTAGAGCAGTGGGGATGCAAGTCAATACTAGCAAGACCAAAATAATGATTTTCTCTAATAAAAGGAAGCAGAGCCAACATACTTTCTTCTTTGAAGAGAACATTCTTGAAGAAGTAAATGAGTACAAGTACCTCGGGATTGATTTCAACAACAAACTCAATTGGGAGGACTACATAAAGAAGAGAATTTTAGGAGGGTGGAAATCATTATATGCTCTTCAAAACAGATGTAGAGAGGTAGAGTTATGGGATTGGAAAACAATTAAAGTTCTTTTCAGAGTCCTAGTTTGTCCAGTGATGCTACATGGGTGTGAATTGTGGGCTAGTAGCACTCCTGTCTCAAAATGGAAACAAATTGAGAAAATCCAAAAACGCTTGATCATGAGCAAGTTCAAAATAAAAAGTTTAGTACCTTATGAGCTAATGTTGAGTGAAACAAGAGCAAATCTCATTGAAGCAATTGCTATGGTGCAGCTCATAAGATATTTAAAAAGAATTGAGTAAATGATAGTAGGTAGATGGCCTAATGTTATCTTCAATGAAGGAATGAGTGAAAGAAAGAAAACATGGATGAAACAAAGCTACACATGGATGCAAAAATGGAATATCTACCTCAATGTCTGTCCCACAAATATCAAGGAGCTAAAGGATTTTGTTATGGAGAAGTTTCGTAAAAGGGTATGGGGAAAAGAGTTAGTAGAAAGAAGAAATATTACATTGAGGAATTCAACCCTACGTGTGATCTACAACAAAAAGAGTTCACTAGAGCTAGCATTTCGTGGAGGGCAAAGGTTCTTATTGCTCAATTAAGGACCAACTCACATCAACTTCGGTGTAAAACAGGACGGTGGAAAAGGCCTAAAGAAGCTTGGGAAGAACGGGTGTGTACATTTTGCACGTCTGGGGTTGTGGAATTGGAAAAACATTTCATTTTGGAATGTGATGCATTCAAAGACATCAGAGAAAGTTATGAGAACATGTTAGCATCAGTTTCTTAGCATTGTCTTTTTAGCGAGGGGATTGTTGGAAGGTTGGATTAGTTCATCATCAATTTGAATCGGAAAAGGATTGAATTGCAAAAGCGAAAAACAGGGAACTAATGGTCTCATAGATTATTTTTAGTCTCGTGGACCTTAAAATATCATTTCATTTCATTTTTAATGTGTGAATTAATTTTTTTATTAGTTTTTTGTAAGTTTTGTTGAATTGAGGCTTATGTGATCCATAATATTAATACGAAGAGCTTCGACGTAAATCACATAAAGAGAGACATTTGTTGACGCGTTTCGAACCAACCAGTGTGGTTCATCGTTTTTTGTAAGTTTGTTTTTATGGTTATATGTTATGAGGTTTATGAAATTTAGAAATAGGAGCTCATTTTTAGTGAATTTAAAATGCAACTAAATTATATAGAACTTTATTTATTTTTAAATTTTTATTATAAAATGTAATTAAATTATATAAAACTTAATTTGGTTTATTTAATGTGTGAATTAAATTTTTTAACTAGTTTTTTTAAAATTTGTTTTTATGGTTATAATTAAAGTTATATGTTATGAGTTTTGTGGAATTTAGAAATAGGAGCTCATTTTTCGTAAATTTAAAATGTAACTAAATTATATAAAACTTTATTTATTTTTTAAATTTTTATAATAAAATGCAATTAAATTATATAGAACTTTACTTGATTTATTTAATGTGTGAATTAATTTTTTTATTAGTTTTTTTTTAAGTTTGTGTTTATAGTTATAATTAAAGTTATATGTTATGAATGTTATGGAATTTAGAAATAAGAGCTAAGAGCTGATTTTTTAGTGAATTTAAAATGCAATTAGATTATATAGAACTTTATTTATTTTTTAATTTTTTTATAATAAAATGTAATTAAATTATATGGAACTTTACTTGATTTATTTAAGGTGTGAAATACAAATTTTTTATTAGTTTTTCATAAGTTTGTTTTCATGGTTATAATTAAAGTTATATGTTATGAGTTTTATGGAATTTAGAAATATGAGTTTATTTTTCCTAAATTTAAAATGTAACTAAATTATATAGAATTTTATTTATTTTTAAAATTTTTATAATAAAATGTAATTAAATTATATAGAACTTTACTTTACTTGACTTATTTAATTTGTGATTTTTTTTATTAGTTTTTTATAAGTTTGTTATTATGGTTCTAATTAAAGTGATATGTTATGAGTTTTATGGAATTTAGAAGTTAGAGCACATTTTTCGTAAATTTAAAATGCAACTAAATTATATAAAACTTTATTTATTTTCAAAAATATATATTTTATTTTAAAAACATTATAATTAAATATAATTAAATTATATAGAATTTTACTTGATTTATTTAATGTGTGAATTATTTTTTTTATTAGTTTTTTATAAGTTTGTTTTTATGGTTATAATTAAAGTTATACATTTGTAATAGTGTTAGATTTTGGTTTTACTTTTAATTACCATAAATATTTTTGTGATTCTTCATGGTTTATTTATTTTTAGGTTTTTTTAATTTATGGTTTAATTTTAACATTAATGTAATTATATATATATATATGGATTTGTCATTCAAACACCACACAATCATATTGTTTTATTACTTTTCATAGATAGTTTGTTTTCTTTGAGTTTTGCTTGTGTCAAATGTCAAAAAGAAATATGCAGAGTATTGCTCACATTTTTTTATTTTTTTGTTCTTCTCTTAGACCATGTTGGTAACTATGTTTCTCATAAGTGCTTCCATTATTATTTGGAACTAATTGTTGGTTCACTGACACTTATGGATAACTTGCAATTCTTATGAGAATGTGTAAAATTCATTGTTTACTCTTAAGGATTAGAGGATATATTTTTGCTAAATTTACAAGTTTAGTTTAATTTTATTCAACAAAACCACTTACTTAACCCCTTGCTAGGTGGATGTAAAAGTTGTATTTCTACTCCTATTAAACATATAGAAACTTTTGAAAAACTTATTTGAAGCATTAAGCACCAACAAGATCAAACACATTAAAACAAAACATTATCAAAAATCTCATAAAAACAAACATACTTCTTCTCCCTTTGGGTCCACGCTTCAATATAGGTTTTAAGGATGAACTCATATTTCAATTTCAAGATCTCACACATAGATTTGTCTCTCTACATCAAAATTTTGTTTCAACTTTTGTTTTTCAACATTTAGCTTGGTTTATTTTCTCATTTAAATTGTTTTAATAATTACTTTTCATTATCAAAGGTCTCAATAGAGAAATAAAAGCTACGCCTACAAACCAAATTGCCTTTACTTTCTTTTGTGTAATTAAAATTACTAGATTTTAAGTGTCAAATTGGGAAATCCTTAGTCAAGGGACTCCTTGAACAAAGAGTAATCATAATCAAAGCTTTTTCTTTTGACATAATGCTAATTTAGTCACAATTTTGTCATAATTAAAGTATGGATAACTTTGTTTTGATTGAGACTTTCAAGAAAAGTTACAAATTGGGTGTTTTAACTCCCTCGAGGAAAGCTTGTGCCCTCTTCTTGAATTGCACGTGTGACCCCTCATATTTTGGGTGTCACTAGTTCTCCTTCCTATTTACTCCTATACCATTTAGTGATAATTTGGTGCCACTAGTAAAAGGGGGATGAATTTGCTCAACAGGACATTCATAATGGTGGTATATATCCTTTTGCTTGCATGATTAACAAAAGATTAAAATCAGTAATTTACAATCTTGGGTCTATGAAGTTATTTTAATCCAAACAATGGCTCTAACTTAATACTCGACGAATTGATATTTCATACATTGTGAGATTGCATAGTTGCCACTTATTTTAGGCATTCTTTCAAGTTGATTGTAAAAGTATCACTGTCAAATTAAAGAACCTACAAACCTTTTCATATCTACTTTTGCATTATATATAGTGATTGTTCATTCAACTTGCTTTCTTTATTTTGTCACTTAGTGTTGAAACTAGTAACCCCCTCAACTTTTTCTCTTTTCTCTCATATTTTTGCATATAGTATGCTCTTTTATTAGTTCATCTCTACTTTGTTTTTTATTAGTTTATCTCTGCCTTATTTTTATTTTTTAATTCACCCTTGGCCACCTCAAAAAAAAAATTGTGAATTAAAAATTGTATTACCTTCTAAACAATCAATTACATGATCTGGATCTTGGAGGGAGGCCCTTACGATCTAAAAATTTAAAATTCCAAAAGGAAAGGGGAGAACACGGAGTAAAAAAACCACAAATATTTATTTATTTTTATTAAAACAGAGAATAACTATAAAAGCTACATTATGGTGGAAAATTTGTCCTATTACAAAATGCGACATGTTACTTATAGCCTTTTTTAGTTACAATACCATAGGTAAATACCATGGGTAGATGTCACTTACAATACCATGGGTAATTACCATGGATGGATAAATACCATGGGCGAATGAATACCATGGGTGGATAAACACCATGGGTGAATGAATACCATCAATAGAGGCCACTTACAATACCATGGGTAATTACCATGGATGGATAAATACCATGGGCGAATGAAGACCATGGGTGGATAAACACCATGGGTGAATGAATACCATCAATAGAGGCCACTTACAATACCATGGGTGGATGTCACTTTTCATTTGGATCATTCCTCCCCCCTTAAGAAGCAATGGTCCCCATTGCGTGAAGTTCCCTCCTGAGAAGCCTTTATTGAATATGAAGAGCCACTGAAGAGAAGGGTTTTACGTGGTTAACACATAACCGTGATGAATGAAGATCTAAGGATAGAGATACCCTGTAATGCTTGTGACCAACTGTGATACTGATAGTGTGCGGCCTATAAAATGGACTTCAGTGAAGCGTGATTTTGTGGATGACCCATAACCATGATAAACGAAGATCTGAGGATGGAGGTACCCTATAATGTGTGTGACCAATTGTGATACTAACAATGTGCGACCTAGCAAATGGACTTCGATGACAAGGGTTTTGTGCAATTGACCCATAACCTTGGGTTTGTGGATGACCCATAACCATGATGCTTGTTAGTCTGCTTGGTAAAAGCATGGTGGCTTGTCTGGTAGATTCTCCTATCCAATGAGATGTTGTAAAGGCTTCTTTCACATTATAGACCTCTTGTTGATAGCTTTTGCTACATGTGATGAGATCAAATTTTGTCAAAGATCCATTTGAGGTATTGAGGAGATCTTTCTATTGATATAAGAAACTTGAACTTTGATGACCTGTGGGGTGAGAAAATGATTCTAGGAATTCATGGTACGTGCAGCCATGCAATGTTCTAGACATGTGTAACTTCAATTGCTCATATCTCTCAAACTGGGAAACAAAATCAAATTCCGTAAAAAAACCCATTTGAGATAACATAGAATATTTTTCAATGAGTTATTTTGCACCTTCTAAAATGATCTGTCAAGGTCGTAGCACTTGCATGAAGTTTGTTGAATATTGTTGCAAAACTTTGAAACTGAAATATGCTTCAAACCCTCATTCCCATGGAGTCGTAACCTGAATCTGATATCAATGATCTGGATCTTGGAACGAGTACACAAAGATCTAAAAAATTAAAATGCCAAAAGAAAATGGGAGAACACACAGTGAACAAACGACAAAGAATTTTTTTATTATTATTAAAACTGAGAATAACTATAAAAGCTACATTGTGGTGGACAATTTGTCCTTTTACAAAATGCGACTTGTTACTTATAGTTGTTTTTAGTTATAATACCATGGGTAAACTCCATGGGTAGATGTCACTTACAATACCATGGGTAATTACCATGGATGGATAAATACCATGGGCAAATGAATACCATGGGCGGATAAATACCATGGGTTAATGAATACCATAGATAAATACCACTTACAACACCATGGGTGGATGTCACTTTCCATTCGTATCATTACATGAAATTGAGAAAATTAGATTGGTTTATCTCAGGGAAATCCAACCAAGTCCCCAAAAAAAAAAACTAACCTAAAATTTACAATGTCAATACATTTACTACGGTATGAGTCTTTGAGCCCAAGATTGATCATGGGTTTTTTCGAAGATCCTTTTTTCCTTTTTTCTTATGAACATCAATTCATTTTGAGGAGTTGTCAACAATAGATGTAGAGGAGACAATAGTTTCATTTCCTTGAGACAATTCCATTTCTGGGGGGTCTGCAATGTTGGTTGCTTCCTTAACACTATTCGAGTGATCCCATTCATGGAAACGTTTGCGCCTGCTCATTGTCGAGGCCAATATTATGCTTGTGTCTTATTCGTATCCATTCGATGGGTGGACCCCAGCGTCAAAGGGATGAGATGGTGCTGCATGTGGCTAAGCTGAGGTTGAAGGACTTGATTTAGCTATAGAAGTTTTTTGTTGTTAATCATTGTCTTGCTTGTGAGATGACGAATTATTAGATCCTTTAGTATCTTTTATGTCTTGTCATCCTCAAATATTTTCTTGGAATCTCGGGAGTAGAGGGCCCTTGAGAAGAAGGGCAAAATTTTTGGAGATGATTTAGCTGTCGACAGATTCTGCAACATAAAGTTATGTTTTCATAGCCCATCGACTATGAAAAAACAAGTCTCCTCTAATTAATGGATTTGTCATGCAAGCATTTGTTGGGATCTATTTCAACACATATGCAAGCAAAGGTTACAATACCCCTCTAAGGCCTGCCTATGTCTACCTTAATGAAATGGCTTAATGAGTTTCCCACATCAGCTAAAATATTTGGATGTAGCAGATGAATGGGCAAATTAAGTATCCTAACCAAAAATGGAATTTCCAAAACTATCAAAGATAGAGGGTTAAAATGTGGAAACCATTGCTGAAGGGAGAGCCCAGAGCAACCCCAAAACCAGGGTCCTTAATCAAAACCCTTTGACGATCCTCTAGATTTTGAAATATACCATAAAGAAACCTTTCAAAAAAAAATTCAGATATTTATTCAGGGACCAGGTTTGATGCACTCATTCTCGAAGCGTAGATGGTGATGGCCAAAACCCATTAAAATGGAAAATAATGGCATGCTGCATATAACCTATGCAAGAAATTCCAAATTGAGCAAAATCCACTTTAATAGATGGAATATCTTTAGCTTGATCCATGACGAAGGTTGGCCTTAAGAGATCATTGGGATTCAGATATGAGATCCCTGGCTTTAGGACATCCTCAAAGGATCTAGATGAAGAGGAAGAAGGCACACCTTGACCTTTGGCTCCACCGTTTAATCATGAAACTAAAAAGATTGAATCATCGTTGGCTATGCCATAATCACTGAGTCAATTCCTTTCCTAAAGTTGTTTGCCTTTGTGAAGGAGCCACATAGAGATGGAGGGGATTCCTACATGATCATGAATTATAACTGCAAGAGATATGGCCTCACGAAGATAGTAAAGTTCAAGAGATATGGGTGATGGACTTAGCTTGGATGTAAGAAGAACTCTGCTGCAAAAGAAGTTCCCCTTGATTTACCATATTTTCAGAAATAACACCAAGGTGAGGGGGATTTGAACAAAATACTAAGTCCTGAGTGGAAAATATTCCAAAAACAGGGTGACAACTAGAGGCATTAGGGTTTCCCTCGAGATAGTTAGCCACCTAAAACTTGATTCAAGGTAAGAGATGCAATTTTGAGGTGTAAGCTTTGGAGGTGTGTTTGCCATTAGTTTTATTGTTTGTTGTGGTCTTGTTGTATGCAATAAAAACCCATTTCAACAACTAGAGACTCCACCAGGGAGGTTCTAAAATTGGTTTGCTCTTGCTCTTTCTTCTTGTTGCATGGTTCATTTCATGTGCTTTGTTTTCTTGTCTTTTTTAGTGTCACCACCAAAACTTTCTCATAATTCATCACTTTCCCTTAATTTGCTTGGAATATTGTTTGCATTCATTTCTTGTCTCTTTTCTTTCCTTCTTTCTTTACTTACCAAATGACATTTTTGTTGAGTTTTATGGGTGTTGTTATGTTTAATTAGAAGCACATTGGAACAGATATTTTGTGTGACGTTGAATCACATGACACAAATTATTAGATAATAACTTCATTCCTTATTCAAATAACATGGTTTGGCCTTGGGATTGCATCCTACCCCTTAACTTAGAGGAAGGTATACACAATTTACCTAGAACCGATCATGTCCAAATCTCATGTTTTGGTGGATATGGACTTGTTAGAGTAAAGGATCACACCAATCACATCTTTAGAATCTTTACCACCATCTTGACTATATACAAGGACATAGTTATGAGACTGCATGTTAGAGAACTATAAGGAGATGAGATATGGTAGTTTCGCATCCTCCCAACATTCTCTAAAATGAGTTGTATTATTTAGAGAAATATCTTAGTAGGAAATAAGGATGAGGAGGATGAAAAATCCCCTTTTTGTTACTTATGACAAAAAATAGAATCATTATCGAACGAAACTTTTAGAATACACCAGTATTCATCCATAGTCAATATTCTTATGATTATTAATGAACAATTTACAATCATGACAATTTTAAGCCATCTTTGTTATTCAAGAAATGTGAACATCTTAATTAGTCTATTATCCTTTTTATCAAGACAACTATGATCTTGCACAATGTTATTAATACTAAAGGCATTTAGAGCTAACCACCCTAAATATTATCTCCGCTACCTTTTAAGATAAATCTATCTTCATAAATTGGGCTTTATATTTATAACCAATTTGTTGCTCTATTTGTCAAGAAGGACATAATCCCATACATTGCAAGTGCCACCTAAAAAACATGTGGTTAACCACTCTCTATAGTTCTCCTCTTATCTATTCATATGGATAGTGGGATATTTCATAGCATGCAAAAAACTAATTACCTAGAAATTATCCCCCTACATAAAGATTCACCTACTCATACCTATGCCATAGGAAACATTAATTGTTTGAAGCTCAAATACTTTCCACTTCCATTTTGGCATACACATCTTTAAAACCACTTAACAAGGAAGGTGAAACTATTCGAACTTTTCCATTCAATGTTTTGCTTTGAATGACGTTGTAGACATGATTTCCTTTTGTAAAGGATCATTACTTTCCTTACACCTACTTAATTTGTCAATGTGAAAGCACATCAAAGGTGTTGCAAACACTTGCTAAGAAAGAGAATGGACTTTTTCCTTTATCTTCCAATGACATCTTTGAGTATGTTAGACTCTAATTATATACCTTTCAACGCCTTTGATGATGATGAGTAATTCCGAGAGAATGTCCCACAATATTGTAACGATTATAAAAGATATGAGCTTTAGAGGCACAAAATATATCAATCTTGTTAATGGTTTCATGCAATACTGACTTATTTGTAGGAATTTCTCAAGATCCACCTACTCATATTAGTGAATGAAGTAACAAACTCACTCTTACCTACTACCTACCTTAGTTTGTTCGATCAATAATGCTAGGGGTTGATACTTGACCAATGGGCAAGGAAGTCAAGGAAAGGTTACATAAAAAATAATTTTGACCCTACCTATAGTGTTAGAATGTTTCACCCATATCATAGTGTTAATATGCTCACATCAACTCTTCAAAGTGATGCATTTTGTGAATGGTAACATATGTTTTTAGCTACTAATGAGGCTTGTTCTACAATACATCAAGAAAATTTAGTATGCGTAAACTTTTATCACTTTCTCATACAACAAATCCCATTTCCCTTAATGATTATGTGTCAATGAGAGTCATCAAATGAGATCCTTATTGACATATAAGATATTGATCTCCCTTTGATAGAAGAAATAATCAAAATTATACATAATGTAAAGACTTATGGAAGTCAAGTTTAAGAGAAGGACTAATCCCTCACTTGATAATGCCCCATTCATGTTTATTATACCAATGTCGACACTAGTTTATGTGAAATTAGATTTTTTGCTTCTTTCTTATCTCATATTTCAATAGAAGTGCCTCAAGAGTCTACATCTTTTTAGTCACTAAATCAAAGACATGTTATAGTTTTTGAGTATAATGTAGTCAAAAAAACATGGGATTAGAAATAGATCTAACTATTTGAACTTGTGATTGTCCTTATGAATCATCGATAAACAAGTTCCAAATAGTTGAGGCCATTTTGTGGGACCTTGTGACAAAACTCAATGATATTCTAGTTTGAAAGTTTTGATATGCTTCTTTGTATGCTTTGAGTCTCATGTTTCCCAACTACAATCCCAACATGCTATCACATATTGGGACCATCCAATCAACGCACAATGGTTAAAGAGTTAAACTTTCAAAGACACATAAAAGGTATTGAGAAGAATATCCATTTTAATTTATGGCATGCATTTTTTACAACCAGTAATCCTTTCATTATCATTTGAAAGTGTGTGCCAAAGTTTTTTAGGTAGGCCAAATGGGATCAAAATAATTCCAAACTTGATCATGGTTGAATTCAAAATCTCGGGTGCTTGATCCAATGGGAACACACTATCCAACTTGTAGGTTTACTTACTTTGTTGGTTAGTTTCTTGGGTTTCACTTAATTTAGCTTTACTTTTTATTAGATATTTTTTGGGTCATTTTATGTTATTATAAAACATCCTTTTAACAAAGATGGTTTTAAATTTCCACTTTTGGGGAGATTTTTAGCAAAGGTGGTTGGAAAAAAAAATGTGGACACCAAACCTTGGTGCACTAATTAAAAAATATGTACACATGTGTGCTTAATATACTAGCTCACCAATTCTCCATAATCCATTGCACCAAAGCACTATCAACCAAAAAAGTTATCAATGTTGAAGTTTGATCATGGCAAACCATGTCTCCAATTTGGACCAGGGACTAGTTTTCCCGGGAAAAAGAACACTAAGGTAGAAAAATCCAAAATAAGTCACTGGTTCTCCATTTTGATCTCGGTGCACTAGTGCTAGACTTTGGTCTCAAAGCACCAATGCTACAAATTAGTCATAGTGCAATGGTGCTCCATGTTGTTATAAGTACATTGGTCCTTCATGATGAGTGTGTATTGTAGAGAAAATAACCTAAAAATAATATGGAAAACCACTCTAGCCTTGTAGCATCAATGCCCAATTTTTCCCTTGGAGCATTAGTCCTATTTTCCAGTGTTAGGGCATTAGTGCTCCAATTTTCTCTAGAGAATCGTGGTAGACTAAATGACCTTATTTCTAATTCCTTTTCAAGGTTCAAGCAAATTCCCTAAGACACGATGCTCTAATTTATGCTTGGAAATTATCTAAATTGGATCATTATATTATTTTTCATCTATATCAATGCTTTCAAAGTGGAAAATTTGGGGGAATTAACACATGAGACCATTTCTATCGGCACATCCCAATTTGGTGAATTAGGGTTTGAAACCTTTCACAAGTAATTTGAGGCATTAAATGGTGTTTTCTATGGAAAAACCTTTCCCCTCAAGTGTCTCATCCCCTAGAATTATTCTATATTAGATACCTTTCCAACGACGCAAGAAAGACCTCAAACAAAGTCCATATGTCAAGGTTATGCCACCCAGAAGTTAACCTTCCTATTTTGACCACCATGATTCAAGAAGATGCCACATTAGCTCCCATTATTCATGGAAAAGGGAATGACCATATGGTCATGGTGAAGAAGACTCTATGAGAGTCAATATTGTAACTCTTGTTAAGAGTTGAAGGACTCAAAGTTAACCACTAATAGAATATTAGGCTATGTTATAACTTGGCCACTAAGAGGAAAAGGGATATCGTTCTATTGGAGTGAATGTTGTTCCATAAATGAGCAGAGTAGTGGAGAGCGCATAGAGAGATAGAACACATAGAGTATTTGTGTACTATGCTAGCCCACAGACCACGGGTCTCACTCCTTTGTACTTGCATCCATTTCCATTCAAAGAAAGAGAGAATAGAGCAATGCCACCTTCCAGTTGGGTTTTCACTTACAATGGTTTCCCAGATCATATCTTGTGTTCATTGTGGTTTGTGAGTTTTATTTCATTATTTTATATTTTTTATATTGCATGCTCAAGCATAACACAGTAATTAATGAATCTAGAAATCTGAGGAAAAATTAACCCTCATAGTGTAGATTTCATATTTTCAAATATATTTTAGTAGATCTCTTGTGGTGAATTGTCTAGTGGGATATATTTTAGTGATGTTGTTCAAACCTAGAGCGATGGATGATACTAATATATAGGCACCATACTAGAGAAAATAATCTAGAAGAAAGGACAGTTAAGTGGGTTAGAGTAGAAGGAGCACTAAGAAGCTTCCAAGGAGGGGAAGAAGAAGCAGGGGGGGGGGGAATTAAAAAAATATAGCAGCCATAACACACTAGGGAAAGAATACCAACAACCACTTTAACCATTATAACATTGATGGTCATATAGAGGAGAAGTCCTAGAAGTTACATCCAAATCTCAACCCAAAGAATCGAAAGAAAGATGCTAAGAAGAAAATCTCATGGCCATAGATTCAAGTAATAAGGTGGAAAGAAACTCCAATATGGATGATAATATTATATGTACATCAATGCAGAAGGGGGTGAATCTAAGCAGCCTTCAACAATAGTAAGAGAAGGAAATGACCAGACTCTTCCATATAAAGATATGAGTCAAGAAGATGAAAAATTATGCTTTATTCAACACATGATCACATGTGAACCTCATAGTAGTAGATCTGGTCAACAAAATAAGGAACGAAGATTCATGACCATCCTATCCCATATCCACTGGGATGAGACAACAAGGAGGTATAGATAGATGTAAACAAATAATGCATAATCAAATTTGTTATTAGTGTTGATTTTATTGATGCAGAGCTGGAGGTAGTTCCACTTGATGCATGTGGAGTTGTATTTGGGGGTTACCTATATCTACATGCGGGATGCAATCTTCTTCTGGAGAGGCAACCAGTACTGCCTCATCAAGAATGGGAAATATTTCATCATCAATGTGCACAAGTGTAAGTCAAACATCTCACTAGTAAGTGTCAAGCAAGTCAAAAAGTTGTTTATTTCTACTAAGAAGCATGTTTTGTAATTTTTAAGAGAAAATCAATATATAAAAGAGTCCATGATAGCTAAGTCATCCCTAGAGGGGTGCACTGAGGAACATAAAAAAACAACTATAATAGTTGTTATAAGTGTTTAGGGGTGTGTTCTAGGAGTTTAAAGGGTTGCCACCCTAGAGGAAAGTAGAGCACAAGATCCAATTGTTGCCAGAATTTCCAGTGCCAAACATTATGTTGTACATGCAATTTGCTATAAAGGGAAAATAGATGAAGAAATGGTTGTAATAACTACTGGAAAAGGGTTATTCGAACAACTACCTCACCATGTGGGTCACCCATTATAATTGTGCCAAAGAAGGATGAGACTTGGAGGATATACATTGATTACTTATGGAATTTTCAATATTCTGAGCCCCGGTGGCTCCTAGTCATAGTCATGGTCATGAAGGAGCTTAAGGCTTAGAATATGAGGGTTAAGCACCCTTGACACATTTCCATATCAATTTTTTAATGAAAAGCGAAGGATTATGGAATTTCTAGTATTATGATATTTGGAGCCCTCAACATATCAACAAACTAGAAGATTTTATGGTGCAATGAACATTGAATCATTTGATATCTTGATATCCCAATGCTTAGGCTTGTTAGCTTATAGTGAATTCACCGGCAGTTTATAGAAATTGTTGTCGTCATCTATACTTGATAAATCTTGGTTTTGCGAGTGTTTTTTGTGTTAAAGGATTTCATCAATATATCGATATAATAGTGATTAACATGTTACATGAACACATATTGTAGTGCTAGGGCTCATATGCACTAATACACATAAAGTTGGATTAAAGCAAACTTTGAGCTTCCGAAGAATGGTAAGTGTGTGCATATCACTTGTTTGTATGTATAAATGCCAAGTTATGATAGTTGGAATGAAGGGAGTGAATGTATATTAAGGAATTATAAAGGCACTGGTAGTATAAGTGCTTGAACAAAACACATAGGCATATGTGGAGTTTAAGTTTAGATTAGAAGTTGTTGTATGACTATGACTAAATAGTCTAGGTAGTAAAAGCACTATATTTTGAAGGTGGTTTGGAGGAAGTGCCTATTCTAACAGTTTGAAAGAAAAAGTTAATTCTGATAGGTTAGGTTGAGGGAAGTGCCTATTCTTATAGTTGGAATTGGAAAGAGTGCCAAATTAAAAATGACATTGTAAGGGGTAATTGTATAATGGTAAAGTATCAAATAGATAAGCAAAGTGGATCATTACAAAGCAAAATTAGAACAACAAAATGGACCTTTGAAGAATAAGATTGGAGAGTATAATTCAAAGAAGAAAGAGTAGATCTTTAAAGAATAAGTTTATAGAATAGACTAGTAAAGGGGATTGGTGTCTCCTATAGGTTGGTACCTATAAAGCAATAGAGAGGATTGGTGTCTCATGTAGGTTGGTGCCTACAAAGAAATATCATTTAAAGAAGTTTTGTGGTTTTCTCTTGAAAGGGTTTCTGCATATATGTTGTGTTTCACACCCATCTTATGAGATTGATGTTTTATGCTGCTTGAATGTTTAAATAAGTAAAATTGTATTATACAAATTCACACCCCCCCCCATCTTGGTATAATTGTGAATCCATCAATTGGTATCAAAGAAGGTTCCTTTAGAAAAAACCTAACATCTAGAAGGAAGATCTTAGAGGGAGCAATGGCCAGTCAAGATGCTTCTTTTCTAAAATAGAGCCCCATTATTTGATGGAACAAATTATGCTTTTTGGAAGATAAGGATGAGGATCTATTTGATGTATCTTGGTGTTGATATTTGGATATATATTGTGGATGGTTATCAAGTTCCCAAAACAAATCCAATTGATCAAGATTGTAAAAAGGCCTTCGATAAAAATGTACAAGCAATAAATTCCATTTTGAATGGCCTAGCAGAATTAGAGTTTGTCAAGGTAATGCAGTGTAGGCCTACAAAAAACATATAGGAAAAGCTTCAGAGTAGTTATGAAGGAGATGAAAAGGTAAATAAGACAAAGCTTAAAACTCATAGAAGACAATTTGAAAGTTTGAAGATGGATGTAAAAAAAATATCACGGGCTTCTTCCTTCATGCAAATTAAATTGTTAATATTGTTAGAGGACTTAATGAAAAGATTGAGGAACCAATAATTGTTTAGAAAGTGTTGAAATTTCTTCCCTTGAGATTTAATGCAAATGTTTCAGGTACTGAAGAAATGAAAGATTTGGAAAACCTGAAGATGGATGAATTGCATGGGATCCTCATCGCATATGAAATGAAGATAGGAAAAGACATGACCCTATCAACACTATAAGCAACACCATACATGGAGTTAAGGAGCACCAAAATCAATGAAATTTCTTAAGCACTTTTTCTTTAAATAGGCCTGTCACATCCAGGTATCAAAACCTTTTCTTGGGATATTTTTTTCTTATAATAATTTTGGTCAAAGCAATGAATTGTAGAGCATATATAAGAAATGGTCATATGAGAGATAAAAACAAAGAATCCTATGAGACTCCAAGGAATGGTTATGTGAATAACAAACTTAGAGGTTTAAATAAGAATGTTGTTAGAAACTAAAAATCATTTGCTCCTCTATTGGATCATGTTGAATGTTATAAATGTAACAACTATGTGCATTGGGTAAGTGATGTAGAAGTAAATCAATAAGGATTCCTCAACAAAACAAGCAGTATGAATACACAAACGTATGAAAGAGGATGCAAGAAAAACATAAAGAATGTGGCTTTGAGCTATATGCTCAAAATAAAGAGAGCCAATTGTATGTTGACAATGGATGCTCAAGGCACATGACATGATATTAGAGTAAGTTTCTTACTCTAAAAGAAGAAGAAAGAGGCAATGTGATTCTTAGAAACAATGCATCGACAAGGATAGCTAGAAAGGCCACAATCAGTCTTGATAATGGAAGGACTAAAACTCATAATGTTTTGTGGTTGAGGGTTTAAATCACAATATTATGTGTTATTAAAATGTGTGATCAAGGATATTATCTAACATTTTTGTCTAAATGATATGAAATAAGGAAAATAGGATCATGAAGATTGGTGGCAAATGCAACTAGAACCTCAAGAAATGTATATATCCAATTTTACGTGTAGAAATCATGGTGTATATTTGCAACTTTTTTTGAATTTTTAATCAAAATCACAAGACACGGACCTACTCTATTGCTATGCAGAAAGTAATTCACAATTTAGAACACAAATCTTAGACATGCAATAAGAAATCACACACATGCAAACAATATTTTTCTTGTGGAAAGCAATCTGTTAAAAACCCCAATCCCTACTTGCATTAAATCAATAGAATAGAGACGTATTACAATTGCTTCGCTCAATTGAGCACAAGCTGCAAGTGCACAACCTATATGTCTGCTCGCTAAGAAACTCTGACCCAGACTTAATCAATTTCTACGTTTGCTTGATCCTCTGTTTACTTGCGCAATTCCTAAGGAAATAGGCCCCTATTAATTAGGATTTTCCTCCAAAATTCTTGCACAATTCATCAGGGTTGATCACTTGACCTCATGCAACACCAGTACACTCAACTAGTTTACAATTGTTGGTTAACTGCCTTGGAAACTCCACCACAATTGGACAACTCGTATTCTTTTACATGAATGAGCTAATTATTAGCTGATTGATTAGTTAACTAGATGATCTCTAAGTTAGACTGATGTCCCATTGCTTAACTGACCACCAACTAGTTCTATTAACATTTATAACTAGTTTAACTGGTTACAACTAAAATTAACTCAACCTAGGCTCCTAAAATTTAGGAATCACTACATACAATTGAACTTCATGCAATTAACTCGAATTAGCTAAGATAGACTCTTATTTTTTAAGGAATCAACACAAGTAAACTAAACTTCAACTCGTTAACTCGAATTGAGTGTTCTTAACTGAGTGACAAGAGCCATGTCACCTCAGTTAACTCCTCCAAGTTGTCTACTGATGTGGAATTTAGAATTTCCTCAATTTGATTAAGGCAAAATCAAAATTGGGACTTTCTTGCTGCATTTTCAACACTCCTTCTTAGTAAGAAAGGCATTATCAACCACCTCTATCTTGCACCGGTGGAATGTACTGCATGCAACACCTCTCACTATTGTTGTTGTTACTACAACATCTGCAACTAAGAAGCATAAAAAAAAAAGTAAACTGAATCAACTGTGTCTGCAACTGTCTACTAGGAAAATTGTATTGTTGTTGACTCTACTACTAAGCCTCTTGCTCTTTTTTGAACACTCCCCAGTATCTCACTAACACTGATCCTCGTGCTACTGAATATTGTGGGCCCCTATAGCAAGGTAATGATCCACGAGGAGAACGCCTCAATGGACCCTGCCCAAATTTCTGCAACTCTTGAACTAAGGATCTACATCGCTCCATCTCACTCCTGGAGGTATAGATGCATGTGCTCCCTTCGCCCACTAGGCTCAAACTATCCCCTTATAGTAGGTATTTGTTGTAGTGGATGTCTCCACACTTCCTCCTCTCCGCCTCTCCATTTGTGGATATTACGCAACTTCTCAAGGCTCCTTCTGAGGCTACATGTTGAGAGGTATAACATGCTCCATCTCAACCACCATATCTCTAGTCTCTGCTTTTCTCCTCAAGGTTGTGCATTCATCTTGTACCTCAAGTGCATATAAGTTCTTGACTCGAACCTCGATCTACTTCACTTGTCTCGTGGCTATGTGTCTTCAGAATGCCTTTCCTTTGCTGAAGATCACATCATAACCACGGTCTTCCAAAACTGCAACAAATATGAGATTTTTCTTTAGGCATGGAATGAACATGACATCCTTGAGTCTGAGAGGGGATCCTGACTCCCTCTGAAAGGTGATTGTACCAATACCGGTTCTGTTGTACCTTTCGTCATCTCCAAACTCAATATTCATCTATAGATATTTCTCCTTCAGGACACTGAAAAACTCTCTACACCATTCATGTGGGACGAGGCACCCAAATCCAAGTACCACACAATCCCCATCATAGTGTTGGCCATGCATGTGATAAGCACAAAATCTAGCTCAAACCGTGAAGCCAAAGCTTCACTTGTTGTTGCTACTGCAAAATCCTTCTTGCTAGACTTTTTGTGTGGACACTTTGTAGCATAGTGCCTAAATTCATGACAATTGAAGCATTTAATTTTGGACAAGTCTTTCTTCTTTCCCTCTTGGCTGGATTCAACCTCACCTTGGGACTTCTTTCCCTTGGCCTTCATTCCTTTGCTGACTAGAGAAAAGTCCTCTTCCTCTTCTTTGGATGAGGTTCCATCTCTAGTATTCCACCTTATTTCCTCATGTACCAAATCATACCATAAGCACTCCCAATTTGGTAGTTTCTCCCTCCCATTCAGTGAATCTTGATAGTTATGGCAACTCTTGGGAAGGCCAAAAATGGCTAGGCTTACCAAGTCTTCTTTAGGGACATTAACACCGACCTTGCCAAGTTCATCACGACACTGTGTAAACTTGCTCAAATACTACGGAGTTGTGTCATTCTTATGCGTCTTGATACTTTGAATTTTATCCTTGAGTGCCAACTTCCCGTGGTCACTATTATTCTCGAACAATTTTTTTAGTACTTTCCACATTGCGAACAAAGTTTCTTTTCCATGGAGATTTAAGACAATGTGTTCTCGTATTCCTTCCAAGATAATTTTCCTCGCCTTGGTTACATATTTCTTCCATTGAGCAAGGTTTTGGGCATCAAATGCTTGTGGTTTTGCAACATTTGACTTGATGTATTCTAGAAATCCACTGTCATCCAATACTACCTCCATATGATCCTTCCATGCAACAAAATTAGAGGTGCCTTCCAAGGCATACTCTAGCCTTAGTCCATTTAAGGCCATCTTCTCAGCTCTGAAGAAATCTTGAGGCACTAAGCTCTAAAATTGGACCTCCTAAGAATAACTTCAAATTCTTGCTCTAATTTGAATTCTGCACTGGCACCATGTAGAGATTATGGTGCAGATTTGCAACTTCTCATGAAGTTTTAATCAAAATCACTAGACACAAACCTACTCTACTGCTCTATGGAAAGTAATTCATAATTTAGAACAAAAATCTCAAACATGCAATAAGAAATCACACACATGCAAATAGTATTCTTCCTGGGGAAAGCAAACTACTAAAATCCCCAATGTTTGCTTGCATTAAATCAGAAGAATAGAGATGTACTATAACCACAACCGGTAGGTGCATAACCTACCTGTCTGCTCACTGAGAAGCTCTGACCTAGAATTAGTCAATTTTTGCCTTTATTTGATCCCCTATTTACTTGTGTAATTCCAAAGGAAATAAGCCCCTATTAATTATGAACTTCCTTCAAAATTTTATGCAATTCCTTAAGGTTGATCACATGACCTCATGCAACACCTGTACACTCAACTAGTTTACAGTTGCTGGTTAACTGCCTTGGAAACTCCACCACAATGAGGTGTTGTAGCGGCTACAACCACCCTCCAAAATTTTTACTCAGCTTCGTTTTGGAGCTTCCCTACCAACCGTTCATAGCAACATGTCTTGCTTCGTCAAGTACACAAGCTCCAATGATTTTCTTGTAGAAAGGCAGCCTGTCTATAAGAGCTTGATGCATTCCCCTCACAAGTTGTTTCTCCAGACTTGGTCCAACTGCAGGTTGAGCAACTCCTTCGATAAATTACGCAATTCTGGATGGCAACCAGCCTTCCCTCTAGAAATTGCACAATTCAGTTTGGTAGTCTGTTGGGCTCCAAAATTGTGCAATTTTGCCAGTCAGGCTTCATCCAGAAAATGCGCAATTCTTCCCAGCAGGGCTGCTCAGCCCAGGAATTGCACAATCCTGGGCAACAGTCAGCTACTTTGCCCAGAAATTGTCCAAATCTCTTGGGCAGCCAACCCAACTCCCATCTAGAAATGCGCATTTTCTCCCAGCAGTTGAGCAACCTCTTGCATGTGTAGTTGGGTTGACCAGTTCCACCCAGGACCAAGGAAACTTGACTTGCATGCATGGCTTTCTTTTCCCGGAATAGCAAAAGGCAACATGTAAAAAGCATCCCTTGATTCATGAGCTATTTTTAGTAGCTGGATGTTACATGCAAATATCGGTTTAGAATCTTTCCTCCAAGTGTCGCTTTTTCCTATATTTGTGGCATGCACGTCATGAGCCCAAACTTATTTATTTGACACATTAGAGCTCATTATTTCACATCGATCTTGGAGCTCTGACATCCCACAACACATCCAGGACTCTTTGACACATCCAGCTCAGTTATTCACGGGTAAGTGGTCTCAACTTGTCTTTTTTAGCATTTCTGTCGCTTTTGTGTTTTCGCTTATGTGAGTGTTGTTTTCTTGATTTCTTTGAACGCTTGTTGCCGTTTACATGCATACTAGCTTGTACTAACACCGTTTCAGTTTTCATTGCTATATGACTATTGTCGCATGCATGCAACTGTTTTGCACGAACAGTCGCCGATTTGGCAACTCGCTTCACCCACATGCATGTTGTTCTATTTTCTGAATCTTTCATTCAATGTTTTCATGCACGATCATTTGCTTCCACTTACACTTATTATTGTCATGCATTCACTTTCACATTTGCATTCAGCTGCCCATCGACAGGTCTGGGCAACCTTGGCTCAAACTCTGCCTCACCAAGACAACATTGCCCAATCCTGAGAGGGAAGGCTCTGTCTTCCCCTCAAGAAATGCACATTCCTACCCAACAGCTATTCCCTAGGCCTACTTTACGCAATTCTGAGGGACAGTGATTGCTAGCCCAAAAAATTGCGTGATGCAATCACTGAGCCTGCAATCCTTGCCAGCTGGAATTGTGCATTGTGCAATTCCAACTGCCAATCATGCCTCCTAGACTGCCTTTTGTGCAGTTATGGCAGCCAGTCACCCAGCCTCCCAGAAGAAATTGCACAATCTTTGCCTATTAATCCCAGGTATGTGTTATGTCATTCCCAAATTTGCTTTGGTTTTCGCTGACAGATTTCTTGCCATGCATGTTGCTTTGTCTCAAGATCTAGCAGGTGTTCGTCTACCTCTTACAGTTCAGGAACAATGGCCTCTAAGAGAGCAGGATCTAAGGACACTGATGGAAGTGCAACTGGAGCAACAGTCGAGTGAGTGTTTGCTAGCCTACGAATCTATGAAGATACCAAGATGATTCTAGCATCATCAATCTCTGAATCACCCAATACTGAATCATTGAAACCCAGTCAACAAACTGCAATCACCAGAACACAGAGCAGAACACAGACCTCTGCAACAATGTTCAGATCTAATTGTATCATAAAAGATCATGTATCAGAGTGCATACGCTACTTGGAAGAGCCGAACTAGCGTGTATACGCAACTTCACCAAAGCGAACCAACATATATGTCATTAATTACTTACTTATAACTTCGCTGCACTTCCTGCATATGTACGCGCTTTTATCATAGTCAACCAGCGTATACATCTGTAAATATTCATTCATGATTTGCAGCTATTCCAAAACTTGAGTTATACCCAAATCATAATATTTACAGAACATTACATGCATCAGTATACAGATCTAGAATAAGTGTGATCAAACTGTATAGAGATGATTCATTCCAAGCCATTAGATCCCAATCTATCCTTAGATCTCGTTCTCCATCAGCCGCTGAGATTCCTCCTTAGAAAAGCATTATGAACCCATAACTTGCATACTAGATCTCATACTTCATCAGATATTCAAGACTTTCTGAATGCATTTGCCTAATGATCTTCTTCTCCTTTTATAGTCGTAGGCCTTACTCAATACCATGGTCCAAAACTATAGAGAATCAATACCATGGACCCAATTCCTGGGTTTAACACTTCGAACGAGATACCATGGTCCAAAACCATAGGTCCAAATACCAAGGACTAAATGCCACGGACCCAAAGCTTAGTTTTCCGACATGTACGCTCCTTTCCTTGCGTGAAAGTGCATGTGTGCGATATACGCGCCTTTGTATATAGTGATCATGCGTGTATACACTACTTGGTATATAGCAAACCTGCATATATATGCGACTTGGTATATAGCGAACCTGCGTGTGTACACGACTTGGTATATAGTGAACCTGCGTATATACTTTTCTTTCTTCATTCTTTGTAGTCTGATCATCAATTCTTTGCTACTGACCTGCTGCACTATGATCTGTCATCTATGTGAGTTGACATCAAGGACAACACTTGTATCATAATGCCAACAATCTCCCCCTTTGGACTTGATGGCAAAGCTAACTTGCCATACTGAGAACTGTCACCTTAATGAGTTGTCATCGTTCATTACATTTGAACTGATTCCTTTGAGCTGTCCTACATCCCATGTATTCTGTCACATCTGATATCTCTTCTGTAGATTCATCTAGTTATAAATAAGTGGGTTTTTCTTCTACAAGGGGTTGCCATCAAGTACAACACATGCATCATAATGCCAACACATCAAACTAAAATGGAAAGAGGTCAATGATGCATTTACATGCACATTTGGGAAGACCTTGAAGACCGCCAGGTGTACGTGAACATTCACAAGTCTGGCTTGTACCAGATTGCATGCAGATGCCCCGTGCTCCCATGCGCGGATATGATACACTGGATCGTCTCACACACTGATCACGAGAAAATGACCTTGAGCAGTGTCAGTAGGACGAAGATTGCAACCTTCAGGGTAGATGATTATGATGAGATGTATCAGATGTTGGATCTCGTAACCATCATGGATACCCCCTTTCGATTACCCAACAACAATACCAACTCTAGATACATTCCGAAGAACTGGGTAAAGGAGTCGACTAGATTCAGGATGATGCCCAAATAGATCTACAAGATGAAGATATTGCGGAAGGCGTATCAATACTTGGTCATATTTGCATGTCGACTGTATGGACAAGAAAGCACTTCCCACAGAGTTGGGTGATCGCGTTGGACCAACTGGACAGAGAAGGAAAACCATGTAACTAGTTCGGCATGTTGGCTCATCAATTGAGGAATAGGTAACAAGGGCTTGTCAGTTGCCCGAAGGTATGCAAGCATAAATCTACATGTCTGCCTACATCTTAGATGCAGTTGTGCCCGACAAGAGTTCTTGGGCTTGGAGTAGGCATGGTCACCGGTGGATACTGCTGTGAACACTTATTGTAAGTTGTTTTCCGAATGCAGCTTCAAAGGAGTTATCACACAATAGTCCGATCATTTTTTCACCTCGGTCTATAAGATGATATTCGAACAGGATCCACCCTGCATGTCAAAGGCAGCAATGGAGGCATTGATAGACATAGCTGACTGGTATGCCTCACCGTCCGACACCTCCATACGATGTATAGTGCGGAGAAGCCTCCGTATGTTCTGTCGAAGTTTGCCTTGGACATACTCCTCATGTGGGAAGTAGCATATCACATCTCGGTAGGATTGATAGCTAGACTGCACCAGAAGAAGAAGGCACCTTGGCCAGCTCTTTCGTTGCAGATTGGGTTATACGAGATCCAGAGTTTCAGGCAAGCGGATATCGAAGCAGAGCAGATGAAGAAGTATCCATTTGACCTCCGAAGTTACAATTTGTATGACCCACATTGTCTTGTGAAAGATCACTGCATGAGAGTACAATTCAACTAGATCCACAGGGCATTTCATTGGGCGGAGGAGGACCCATGGAGATATTGCTATAGTTTCTCCAGACCCAATGAACAGGTCGGCTTCGTTGTGGAGTGGTTAGCAAAGCAATGTGAAGCAGCATCCCAGAGAGCACCAAAAGCAACAATAGCAGTAGAGGTGAACATACCAGTGCATGACAAGGGCAAGAGGAAGATTGTCGATCGCATGGAGGAAGAGAAAAGCTGCAAGTTCTGAGCAGATCCACTTGTGGAGAAAGCAACTATGGCTATAGAGGTAAAGAGGCAACAACGCGATAAGTGAATCGTGCAAAGGCAGAGAGAGAAATGAATAATGGAGGAAACAGAGAAGGAGTTACATGAGTTGAAGGAGCAACTCTAAAAGGAACAAGAGTTGCGCAAACAGGAGAGGGAAGCACAGCAGAAACAAATACAACAGGGGGCGCAACATGTGCAAACAGATGAAACAACGGCCGTACAGGTAGTGGACTCATTAGAATAGCTGGCATAAAGCAGACAGGGTGAACCATCGCAGGAGCAAGGCTTCGCTCGTGAGATAGAGAAAACACTTCAACAGTTGGATATGGATATGGAGCGATAGGAATTGAAACAAGATATCGACCTCATACCTCATCACCAAGAGGTCGACTTACCCGCTTCACCACATCTAGAATATGAGCAAGTCTCAAGTGACCAAGGAGGCACTAAGATCCTTGGAGATTAGCCGGAAGGAGAGATGCACAACATCTCATTCGATGAGTCTCAACATAGAGTTGTGCAGTCTCGCAGAGTGTCAACTCCGGATGATCATACATCTCCTGCGCAAGTTGAGGAATGAGTGATCGTGTCTAACGTGCGCAAACATCCAACAGCCTTGGCCAATGCTACCAGAGTGTATGCCGAAGCCACTAGCTCAAGCGTTCACTTTCTGATAGCTGAGAATGAGTGAATGGATAAGGAACTACAAATGACCAAGCAAGGAGGAGATTTGGTTACAACATCCGCCCGAGCAGAACTGAAGAAGGCAATACTAGATGAAGTGTTTTCCCTTGACATAGTCATGTGAGCGTTGTATTCCAAGTTTGGTACCATGCACAAGGAAATTTCCATCTCAACGGATGGCAACGACGATGTGTTAGAAGAGCACATATCTTGGCGAACATGCATACTGTTGTTGGTTACATGCAAACATGGACGATGAGATACAAGGGAGCCTCGCTTCACTTGCATAAGATGATGAAGCCCAGAGCAATCGAGTTGAAGGCATGAATTCGGAGTCAGATCTAGAACTATGAAGAGCTCCCACAGCTCATCACTAGTATACATGCTTCCCATGCACGTGTATTCAAGAGTATGGATGTTGTGGTGCGCGCACATGTGATCCCATCTATTGGGACTCTCACCCAGGTGAAGACAAAGGCACAGGTTTGACTAGAGCTTGACTTGTACTTTGATGAGTTGATGCACATTACTACCAGCCTAGACTTATCGATCAGTACAGACACCATGAACAAGTATGTTGCTAGTTCGGCCGCATTGAAGACAATGATGCACATGCTTTCAGACGAGTTGGATAGAGGAGCCCGAGCAGTGTACCCAAATGATATGGAGGCAAGAGTCAGGTTCCAGAAATATGTCACCTTGGAGCACAAGGACACCATCATGGGCTACGGATATTGGCATCAATATGCTACTATCAACCACAATGAAGATGTTGAAGAGTTAGTCTTCCAATAGTTGTCCGAGTCATAGTGATGTCTAGCATGCCTTGCTCAATCCATTTTGTCTCACATGGGTACATGTGCATTGTAATGTAATGTCCTGTCAAGTGTAAGTTCAAGTGTCGATAGTTGGATGTAACAGTCATAGAGTAGATGAAGAGTCATGAGGGTAGATGAACTGTCACAAAGGGGAATGCCAAGGGTCACCCCTCCCGTTGCTATAAATAGTCCCTCATAACTCATTGTAAGGGATTTTGGTTAGCCAAGCTTCTGATAAGACTATCTTAGAGAGAGCTTGGACAATATTGTAACGAGCCTTGGCTTCTCCACTGTGCAAATCTAGTGCATCTCTTTGGAGGAGCAGGCGGTTGTGGCTGTAACGTTCCGCTATCCAAACTAGTGGTTGGACATGGATGTACTGTATGACTGGAACTTACACTTCTTAATATAACAAGAGCCGTCACATTTCATGCATATGTTGTATTCTATTCTATGGTATCTAGTTTACTCTAAATGATATATGTATCTGTTTGCTTATGCATGCATGTATAGCTTCCTGTGTATGTATGAATATTTCTGAAATGTGTTGTTGGTTTAACCATTACTTTGGATTGCTAGCTAACTAGCCTTCCATGTTGTGATGCATCTTTGCTTGTGTGTTCCCTTCTTAACTCCATGCTATCACAGGTTTCCAAGGGGCGCACTCATCTCAACCCCCGTGTGTTAGAACCTTTGATGCACCTTCCTTAGCTCACTGCATATGTCACACCCTTGCTACCAACATAGTTATCTTACTTGCCTCTATGCGAAATAGCGGTCAAGGCATTACCATACGACCCATTGTTGGGACTCCTACACCAAACGATCTGAGGTCTAATTGGGACTTCTTACTGGGGAGATCCCCTGACATGTTGGCGGGTCCAACACCGTCAACATGAGGAAATTCATATTCTTTTGCATGCATGAGCTAATTATTAGCTGATTAATTAGTTAACTAGTTGATCTTTGAGTTAGACTGATGTCCCACTACTTAACTGACCACCAACTAGTTCTATTAACAATTAGAACTAGTTTAACTTATTACAACTAAAATTAACTCAACCTAGGCTCCTAAAATTTAGGAATCACTACATACAACTAAACTTCACTCCCTTAACTAAAATTAATTGAGCTAGACTCCTATTTTTTAAGAATCAACACAAGTAAACTAAACTTCAACTTATTAACTTGAATTGAGTGTTCTTAACTGAGTGACAAGAGCCATGTCACCTCAGTTAACTCCTCCAAGTTGTCTACTGATGTGGAATTTCAAATTTCCTCAATTTGATTAAGGCAAAATAAAAATTGAGACTTTCTTGCTGCATTTCAACATTAAGTAAAGGGAGAAAAATGCTACATAGGGAAATTGGATGAATGTTGGTTATGGCATAGAAGTGGGTCATGTCAATTTTGACAATTTAGTGAAACCCAACAAATCAAAATCAATGAGAGACATGCTAAAGATTTCAAAACCCAATGACACTATTTGCAAGCATTGTCAACATGGAAAGCAAACCAAAGTCTACTTCAGGACAAAAGAATATTCATATAAAAAACCATTGGCATTTGTTCATACAAACCTTTTTGGGTCAATTAAAACACAAACATTAAGAGGTGAAAGATATTTTATGCTTTTGATTGATGACTATACAAGAATGACATAGGTGATTTTCCTTAAAGTAAAATTTGAACCATTCAAATAGTTTGAAACCTTTAAAGCTCATCTTGAGAATGGAACTAATTTAAGGATCAAATGTTTGAGATCAAATAGATGAGGAGAATTTACTTGCGATGAATTCAATGAATTCTGTGAAAAACATGGAATAAGATACAATTTTTAGTACTAAAGGCTTCTCAAGAAAATGATGTTATTGAAAGAAAAAATAGAACTACGCAAGAGATGACAAGGACAATGTTGAATGAAGCAAAACTTCCATACACATTCTAGGGAGAAGCATTTAATACAATAGTTTACATTCTAAATAGAGCTCAGATTAGATTAAATAATAACAAGAGTTCGTATGAATTATGGAAAAGTAGAGCAACTACAATCAAGTACTTCAAAGTGTTTGGAAGGAAACGCTACATCAAGATACATGATGACATTTTAGGGAAGTTTGATTTTAGAATATATGAAGGAATATTTCTTGTTTATTCATCTAGAACCAAGGGCTATTAGTGTTACAACACAATATAGTAAACATTGATGTAAGAGTAGGTGAAGCATTACCTCAAAAGGAGAAGCCACATACAAATAAAGATTCATAGGAAAAAATCAACATAGAGCATGAAAATGAAGAAGAAGAAGAAGAAGTGGAAGAACAAAGAGAACAAGAGGAAGAAGAGAAAAAGTTAGACCATCAACATCCAAAGACTCCATCTAGGTATGTTCAGAAAAATCAACCAGAAAACCAAAAATTTGGTGATAAAGATATAAGAGTTTAGATAAGAAGGGGACTATTAAGCTCACCCAAGCATGAAAACTTTGCCTTGTTTTTTGTTTTTTTGTCAAGTTATCTGTGATCCCCCAGGCTTGACCTGTGGCTTGAGGAGCCGCAACCCAGGGCCATCTAAGCTGTCAAAGTCACCTGAGGATCGCAACTGGCCTAGGCCACACCAACCCTTAGTTGACTGGAATTTTTAGCATGTCTCCTCCCCCTAGCATAGGGTACAACCATCCCCATGAGGTTTGATCCTGGGTTGCCTTGTTGATGAGGCCCATCCTTAACCGATTGTGCAAGTGGGAATTGACGAAAACTTTGCCTTGTTATTTAAAGTATAAACCCAAAATTTTACCCAAGCCAATGAAGATGAGCATTGGGCAAATGCTATGAGGAAGAATTAAATCAAATTAAGAAAAATGAAATATGGGAACTTGGAATTATACCAAAAGATAAGAATGTAATTGGAACTAAGTGGGTCTTCAGGAACAAGTTAAATGAGGATGAATAGGTAGTGATAAACAAGGCTAGATTGGTTGCAAAGGACATGTACAAGTGGAAGGTATTGACTTTGAATAAAGAATCTCTCCAATTTCTAGACTGGAAGCCATCAAATTGTTCTTGGCATTTGCTTGTTTTAAAAATCATAAAGTTTATCAAATGGTTGCCAAGTTTGCTTTCCTAAATGGAAACTTGGAAAATCAGGTATATGTTGAATCATTAGAGGGATTTCAATTTTCAAAAAATGAAGACTATGTATGCTGGTTGAAGAAAGCTCTTTGTGGTCTTAGAAATCTCCTAGGGCTTGGTACTCAAGTCTTGATAAATATTTATAGCAACAAGAACTCAAAAAGGGAGCAACAGATAACAACCTTTACATCAAAATAAAAAATATATTAATCATTGTTGTCTATGTGGATGGTATCATATTGGACGTGATGTTGGTATAATGAGTCAAAGGTTTGCAACAAAAATGTATAAAGAGCTTGAAATGTCCATGTTGAGAGCATTTTCATTATTCCTAGGATTACAGGTTGTTCAATCAAATAAAGACATATTCATCTCCCAATCCAAATATCTTAAGGATATGTTGAAGAAGTTTGGAATGGAAGAGTGTGTACTTGTTAACACTCCCATGGTTACAAGATGCACATTAAGCAAGGATGAGGAATCCCTAGATGTAAATCAAACCTTGAATATATCAATGATATGCATCTTATTGTATTTGACAACTTCAATGCTAGATATAATGCAAGTAGTAGGGATGTTTGCAAGGTTCCAATTTGCTCCGAAGGAGACTCATGTTTAGGAAGTATTTTGTTTTCAAGTATTTGAAAGTAACTATGGAAATTGGTTTATGGTACTAAAGAAGAAATGGTTTCAACTTAATAACATATATTGATGTAGATTTGGAAGCAAGTGTTGATGACAAGAAGAACACTACTAGTGGAGCATTCTTCTTGGGAAATTATCTGGTATCATGGTTGAGCAAGAAACCGACCTCAATCTCTCTATCCATAGCTGAAGTAACATATATTGTTGTTTGACATCTCAAAAGTCCTATGTGGACATATACTCCTTCCAAATTTTTATGCCTTGTCTTTGTCCTCTTATGATGATCAAACCTATCTCACATTTCATGTTCAATGGTTGTTAGATACTTTGGGCACATCCATTCTTTCAAATAAAATATTACACCAATTAACAAATATTTTATGACCAACATAATGACTAGTTTGCTTTATTGAGTTTACCCTCAGAACTTTCCATTAGGGATCTTTCATCCTTTACAAAGTCACGACTTTCCTGATGACGATAATGTATCATAGTATGCTAACTCTTCAAAATGACAATTTTATGACTTCCAACACTTCCATTTCTTAGATTCCTTATGAAATTGGAAATCACATGGAACATACATTCTCAAAAATTTGAGTGATGTAATGGCATCCTTCATGATCTTTTTACAACATCAACGTTCTTCTACCCCTTAGACATATTTCTTGTATTTTGGTTTCATCAAAAATTTTCACATATGAAGCTTTGGAACTATTCTTAGGTTTTTGGATGATTTTTCAATAATTAACATTAGGTTAATTGGAATAGTTACTTAAATATTCTTCATTAGAAACCATTTATCCTTATATGATTATAATTTTATACCATCTAATGTAACTTGAAATTCATGATTATCGGTTCTCGACGACCATTTGCAATCTTCATTTCCTTTGTCATACTTAGTCATTGTTTTAAAGTTTTCCCTTGAACATCCCTTATTAAAGATCAATATAATTAAATAAAAAAGATCCTTATCTTAGGTACGTTTAACAAATTTGTAATGGGCTTGTCTTAGGTACGTTTAACAAATTTGTAATGGCTACTCTCTGATGATTATGTATGATGTGAAGTGCATAATTCTTTTTTATGAGTTCTCGTTGGAACCTTTTCACCTTTGAGGAGTTTATTGCTTCTAGAAAAGCTATTAAACGTGTTAGATATAGACATTAATTTGAATAACATCACTAAAAAACTCATATTATTGGTTAAAAAAGCAGCCTAAAGAAATGTGGAGGGATCGAACTCAAGGCCAGCTACATAAAGAAATGTATGTGTTGTTGTGATGAGCAAATACCATGTGGGGGTTTGAACTCAAGAACAACTACTTATGGATACAAGGTTGTAACCAAAATGTTAGATCAAAGCATTCAACAAAGTGCCTATGTCATTGGTAGAAGTCTGACCCATGAAAATGTATATGGAATTGTACTGGTGCACAAACACAACAAGAGTATGAAACTCAAGACCAACTACTTGTGGATATGAGTCTTTAATCAAAATTCCATAACGAGACATGCAACAAGGTGAACTCTAACCCATGAAAATGTATATGGAATTGTACTGGTGCACAAACATAACAAGAGTATGAGCCTCAAGACCAACTACTTGTGGATATGGGTCTTTAACCAAAATTCCATAACAAAGCATGCAACAAAGTACTCACCTTATTAATAACAATTCAAGACATAGATATATAAATGGAATTACATATAAAATTTTAACTAAAATACAAAGTTGTTAATAATAAATATCCATATCATTTATAAAAAAATATCTATTAAAAAAACATTCCAAAACACATAAATTTGAAAAATTAAGAAAACACATAAATTAGAAAAACATGATGGATGTGAAAATGATACTGTAAAATACTTTGAATAGGATTTACAACTAATCAACCACTTCATTAATAAGAAACACTAATGCCTTATCACTCTGGTGAAAGAAAACCAAAAATCTTAATATTTAATTTTAAAAAACAGTACACTTACCCCTCCAGCCGCAACCCGAGACAATTAATCTTTAGGGAAAAAAAAATAATACAACGAAAATCCGGTTACGCCTGCATTTCATTTTTGCATCGCCCCTAGCAAATCCTTCACGTTACTCTCTATGCCTTCTCACGACATATTTAGGTATTAATTTCTCAACTATGGAACAATATTACGTGTGTTTTGGGTGTTAAACAACGAGAGATCAAAACCATGGCCGCTTGTGCAGTGTTGCGGCGTGCCTTGGCCTTTTCAAGATCATCCTCTTCCCATATACTCAACTCTCACAAACGATCAGTGTTATGCTATTCAGCATCTTTTACCAGGGGTTATCGTAGCAATGACAATGGAATGTTCATCAATTTTTGTGTTAATACACACTTGGAGCCGCCTCTGCTTAATCAATGGCAGAGGGGATTCGCCAAAGCAAAGAAGTCCAGTAAGTTATTTGTTTCACCCATTCCTCCGTCTTCCATTTCTTAGTTTTTCGCAGTTTTTCATAGCAAACGTCTTCCCAAATGTAGAACACAAGTACAAACTATATCTGGTCTGAAACAGCTCCTGAATATTTGGGATTTTGAGTTATATACTCGCGTAAACCCATCTAAACCTCTTAAAGAATATCTCCTATCTCTTAGTTAAACGGGAGAACAAACTCCCCTCAGTTTCTGTTTGATATGGAGGCCGTAAAACTTAAGGTCGTTTAACTGAGATTCCGATATTTAATATATCACCCATTTGTGTAGCTGCAATATTCATCCTCTTGTCGTGAAATTTGAACTCCCGGTCTAGATGGACCTGTGCTAGTGTAAATATTCAACGCACCCAATGCATTGTCTAGATTCAATTCACCATTACACATGTCAGTGTTGATGGATCTCCCACTCGGGCCGTAGAGCACCTTGGTTCTTTGTTTGTAATTTTTAGAATCAATTTGTTAAATATTTTGCTTGGTTGACTAAAGGTATTTAATTATAATTTCAGTGGGCAAGTCTATTTGCAGTTTCAGGTCTCCATAAATTTGAATGGTTCATTCTTGTAAGTGTAGGGTAAGTTTCTCTCTCACCATTTATTAAAACCTAGGGCACAAGATATATGTGCACAACAAGATTTTACGCAAATACATGATGGACTACCATTTGCTGTTAAGCACACACAACACAAGGCGTTCAATTAGCGCTACACAGGATTTTCTGCGTATAAGTCTATACCCTTCAAATATTTTTTACATCAGCATAGAACTTTTGTTTTTTTTAGTTTATCTCTTTTAAGTGGTTAATTTCTACGTTTTATATTTTTAAAGACAATTATTTATATTAAACGTACCTGGAAGGGGCTAACGGAGCTACATATGATACGAAAATGGGGGCCCATAAGAGTCATGCCTCTCTCTTAGATTAGCTTCTCGTCACTCAAAATGCCCTACTTGCAGGGCTACATCCTTTAGACCAAAACAAAGAAACAAGTCTACTAACACTATTACTATACCCTCTGACTCTAGATACCCTACAAAACAGACTTCCTTATTTAACATTGTACAAACTTTAATATCTAATGAGAAAGCCAAAACCAAAACTGAACTGAACTGATCGAAATAGAAAGGCAGAAAATTTTAAATTGACCGAGCTGCATATTCAACTCTGCTTTGCCTTGTTCTCTATGAGCTTGGGTTTCTGTGGTTCACCTTTGATTATTAATTTACTACAGTTCCAGCTCTGTATCTGCCATCAATATCTGCATATCCTTTGTGATCTGGGTCCTTAACCCCACAATGTGTTCTGATTCTGAAAAACTGCAATCCTGGGTATGGCTTGATCCCTCAGCAGCTTGTCATTTCTTCAATTCACATCTAAAAAGACCTGCTCTGATACCACTTGATCCAAGATCTTTTGTTTATAGATGTGTTAAAGAATTACATGCATAAATTGTAGTTTAACAGAGAATTCTTAATTTACACATGAGGAAGGAGGAGAGACACATAAAGCATGAAAGAAGACAACAAGACCTGATAACGGAGTTCGTCCGTCTTAGACTACGTCTCTGGGCCCTGCTCGATCAATGGGGAGGCCTTCATTCATTAAGTGGCATGAAAAAGAAGAGTACAAGCATCAGTTACAAAAAGGAGTCTTATACCTCCATACTGAAAAATGGTCGAAAAATGCAGAACTCTGATGAAGAAACGGATAGCGCCATTGCGTTCGTGGCGTCAAGAGGGGCTGAAACCATATAAAATTTTGTCAAATTCTGACAAAATGAAATTTCGCCCCTCCTGCAAGCTTCTGCCTCGAACCGCGTGCACTGCCTCCCCCCTCTTTCCTGCGGCTCTGCCTGCATCGTGTTTTTATAACACGTTTTTGTTACAAGAATCCGCCTATGGCATGAACAATTTGTTCGAAATAGAAACAGTTTACCTGAAAGGGCCGGTGGGTGCAGACAGTCCCGATCGTTCGACCTTTCACGGAGCTAAAATCCCAAAGCAGATCCATTCAACCATATATAGCCATACACAACAACTACATTGAAATACATTGAAAAACGGACTAATCCAGATCTCAAAATTCATCAACCCGCATCTATAATATCATCGGGTTTGCGCAAATCGCTTGGAAATGCTCCTTTTGCTTTGTATCCCCTGATTCTCTCATCTCCGATCGCTCCGATCGGCCTCATCTGCGATCTGCGTATCGCTCTGACCGGCGATTGACATATCGGCATATCGCTCCAATCGGCGATCAACATATCGCTGTTTCGCGGTTCCAGTCTTCAACTTTCCTTGAAAGCGATCGCTGATTCAATCTCAGCCGTTGATCCTTGATGCCGATCCGACGACTGACAATACAAGTGCTTACAGCCTTAAGGTCCTGCCCCTTTGGGTCTTGCGATGCGATAATTCGCAAATCGCATGTCGCATGTCGCATGGCCTTCGGGCCGCGGCGTAAGTCCCCCCTTTACTTTGCGATGCGATATTTGTAATGGATCTATACCGTTGATCTGTGCGCCCGATCCAACGGCCCATATTAAATCGTGCTGATCGCAATCGTAATTCGCTCATGGCCAAGGTCTTTAACACTCTGCTGGCTCTTCTCCGCTGTGATAGTTAAAACTGATCCATTGCTGCGCTTTTGCTCCCGTTTGTTGATCTTTTGGATCCAACGGCCCCTTGAGCATTATTGCTACATTCTTTAAGGCGCTACGCTTCATTGCATTTCTCTGTTTTTACTCTGTTTTGACTGTTTTTTTTTTAAACATATCTTCCCATTTAACACATAGGTAAAACGTATTTGAAGACTTAAGAGGTTTGTTCAAGATCCATTTTGGATTAATCCACCTGGATCAACCTTCAACTTGGCTATTGTACGATCCAATTTTTGTTTTCTTGCAAAAGAATTTTCCTTGGCCATTGTACAATATAAGACCATCATACCAGAAAAAACTTTGTTGCTTGATATGATTGTAGCTGAACTTGGCACCTTGAGATTAGTTCTTAGAGTTTACGCTTTGATACCATCTTAATTTTCAAACCTAGCACTTGATAATTAACTGCTAGTTTATTTATCACTGATCTACTGGATAAATGCATAGTTAGGTTCTTAACACATTTATTTAGTGGAAGCAAAATATTAACAACCAGTTTCAATCACGTGACACATACAAATTTTGCCTAATCAAATCAACTCTTCATTAAATCTTAATGAAGAACCTACTTGGGCTCCTGTCCTGGGATAATGGCCCAACTGAGAAATTTACAGTTACAACATACCCTAAATTTGATCTAGTTGATAAAGCCCTAGATCTATCCTTGAACTCCTCGGTTGATTTGTATCTCCTATGTTGCATCCTTGCACCTTCCTCAGATTGGGCACACTTGAGTGTCACACTCTCACTTGAGAAAATCCATCTCTCAATGGCTTGTGCTAGTCTATGGTGTCTCTTTCTCCTCTCCTTAGCCTTGCTTTTATAACTTTACATTGAGCTAAATCCCCAACCCTAATCTCCAAAGTAATTAACAATTGAGATTAGATATCGCCTCACTTGAGATCAATGGTTGAGATTAAAATATAATCACTAAAGTAAACACTTTACTTTTCCTAAGTTTTTTTAGCTACTAGCCAACATAATTAATTATGTGCTTTTCCTAAGGTTAAATTACAATAGCAACTTACTCGTACTTGAGCAAGTGTCCTAAAAAGACTTTGGGCAACTTCTGCATGCCTAGACACTTAAGGTCTGTGCAGAAGTACTTGCTCGAGCTACAATCATCAACAAAGTTAGGGAGGGCTTTTAGCTCAACTTATTGTCTTCTTATTGGAGCAAGATTGGGCTTCTTCAAAGATTATTTCAACAACAAAAATAATGGAAATCTTTGCAAAAAACCCTAGTCATCCATTAAAAAGAAAAAGAGATCAGCAAACCTTGCATTGAACTTGTCCCTTAACTTCCTCCCAAAAAGATATTCAACTAAGCTTGGAGGGGAACTACACAGCTCCAACCATGCCTTTAACAAATGAGTCTCTCCTCTATTTATATCTTTCAAATGAAACCCTAATTCATAAAAGGTTCTAGAATCCTCCTTGAGTTTGCCTTTTGAGTGAATAAAATAGGTTTATATTGGCACTTGGCATCTTTTTTTATTTCATGAGATCCTCTTAAAACTTGCATTTATTATTCATTTGAAGGTTTGATCATGTCAACAATGCTTCATGACATCTTCTCATGGAATGATCTTTCCTCCAAACATGTAGAAAATACCTTGAACAAAGTGTTCTCGAGTCAATACTCTCTTTGAAGGTTAAACATGCCTCAAAATATGTAGAAAAGGCCTCAAATGATGTGTCTCTATCCCTAAATACCTCAAAAGGTGAAATGCCTCCAAATATGTGAAAGTGGATGAGATAATGTGTTATTACCCCAAAAAGTTCTCCTCAGAGGGGTAGTATGCCTTGAAATATGTGGAATACACCATGATTAATGTGTAATTCCCTATATAGTCTCTTTAATATGCTTTGAATGCCTTCTTGCACAAAATTTCCATCATAAAGGTGGTATATTCATGATCAAGGGACCAAATGTTTATTTTTTTTTGATTCATAGAATGGGATGCTTTACATCAGATGACCCTTATTTGACAGTTGAACAGCCTTCAATACCACATGTCAACATTCCAAGAAAGGTGTTCCTTAACTTCTTTCTTCACCACCTATCATGCCTCAGGGTTCCTCCAAGGTAGGGCATTTTGCTCCTTTAGGCTTTGTCATGCCACATGCCATGCTTTAAAACTCTTGTAATGTAGGGTGTTCCACTTCTAGGGCCGTGTCTGGTTTTTACCTTGCCATAAATCATACCTTGGACACTTCTTGAGGTAGGGCATTCATCCTCTAGGATTTTCTTGTTTGCTTACATCCTCCATCTATGTGGTCTAGGGTCCTGGCTTCAATCAAGGAACAAGGCTTCTCATCAATGATGCAATGAAAGATAGTGTAAAGCATGTAGCCATGCCTCCAAATCAGTGTCAAGTGCACCTGAGTGGAACTTCATGGTGAAGTGTCTCTGGGAAAGACACCATCAATACCTCCCAAGTCTCTTCCTGCAACTTGTAACTGCCATTGAACTCCAAGGAGCTGCCGTGCTGGTGAGAGATGAAGGCCCATGAAAATGTGAAATGAACCATGCATTTTCAAGGGGTAAGACAAGTGATGTATTTTTTGAGTCAGCTCACTTCCTTTTACAGGGTTGATACTTGTGTTCAGATCAATGTTTTAAAACTCCGACTCGACCGAGGGTCCACTCCGACTTCGACTCCGACTCGGTATCAACTCGGCCGGCTCGATTTCAATGACTCGGTCGTTGTAAAAAATACATTAAATATTTATTTTTTATAAAAACACATAATTTTAAAGATTTTCATTCATGTTTCCAAACACACAACATTAGAATATAGATATAAGACAACATATGATCAAAGTAGGCTCATGAATATATCCATTATATCAAAATGGCACCCAGTGCACTGTCCAATACATACACGATGATGATATAGAGATCAAAACAAAAACACATAACCAAGGAGGCTATAAATGGCCTCTAGAACAAAAGTCTGTGACCAGTACTACTGGCTACTGCTAGAGTTGCCAACATCATCTGGCTCAGTGTTACTTGGGAGCGGGAGCGAGAGTGAAAACGAGAGCGGGAGCGACATTTTCAAAAGCTCCCGGTTTGGGAGCGAATCCCGGAGGAGTTCGACAACCAATGTCACTAACATCAAGGTATATAGAGGGATTGGTGCTCTTGATTAAATACGAGTTCCATACCCTAATACATGACAAAATTCAATGGAAACATTGCAATCCCCCAATCTTGAAATCCTTAAAAACTGATAAGTCTGCTGGATTTTGAATGAAATCTAAAATTCTACTTTCTCCATATGAAATCCAATGAGGCCGGAACCACTCTCAAACATCCTGAGTCATTTCATGGTAATGTTAAAAATTTAAGTAAAAGGATGGTCATTTTCATCCTTTTACTTTAAGAATTTAACATTACCATGAAATTTGAATAGCATATCAATACTAGGAGAGGGGAATGGACCCCAAAGACCAAAAAACCAATTAATAAAACCATTTGGAGTTCCCCACACTAAAAAAAAACATAAAAAAAAACAAAAATTGCATTTTTGGGGTTTACTGGCCGCATGAAGTGACCCGACCGAGTTGATATGGACTCGGCCGACCGAACTGGTTCGACGGCCGAGTCGCAAATTTTTTTACCGGCTCGGACCAACTCGGCCGAGTCGGTTCCGAGCCGGCCGGCTTTTAAAACACTGGTTCAGATTTAGGTTCATTCCCCTTTTATATGAATGATATCTTTTATGATATTGATAGTCTTCTTTGACGAAAGCTGACTAGTCCTATACTTGGTTGTACAATATGAATGCTTTCTTTTATGAATTCTTTACTGATAGGCCAAGCCCTCAAGGAAGGAGAATACTTGAGCCCTATATATTGTGCCTTTTGTATTTACCGTTCATCATTTCATTTTTATGGAAATTAACATTGAGATTTAACTCTCTGTACTTTTGCACATTCTTTCTAGCCTGTTCAAATGCAGAGCATATTGTGCATTTTTGGAGCTGTATTCTTAACTTTTTGTTTAGTATATGGTAGATGTGCTTTAGGGTCTAGGCATCTGCATCTGTTTTGGTGCTTGAACGTGTATTGCAACAGTGTTGCGTACTTTGGTTAGATGATTAGCTTTCAGGTCCTGTAGATATATGCATCATGTATGCTTTAATGAAATGTAGCAAAAGGAAGCTGCACTATTTTCCATTACCACCGCTGTGTATAATTTATGTAGGAACTCTTGTGCCATAGCAGGATTAACGGCATAAGAATTCTGTTTTGTTTAAGATGCAGAGGATGTAGGTTGATGGTAAAGGCAGGAAAGGATTCCGTGAACTGAATGAGTCGTAGTAATTAGTATACTGGTATTATGTAGTAATAGCTGTTGTATAATTATTTTGTTCACATTACTATTTATTATATCTCTACTTAGTTTTAAAGTACTTAGTTTTTGTCATGGCTTTAATCAATGAGTTGTAGTAATTAGTATACTGTATTCTAGGATAATAGCTATTGTATAATTATTTTAATCATCTTACTATTTTATATTTTTGTGCCTAGTTTTTGTCATGGACTTAATCATCTACATATGCTGATTTCTATATGGACTTAATCATCTGCATATGCTGATTTCTATATTCACAGCTTATGTTTCATTTTAATTCTCTCAGTATGGAAAAATGGATGGTTTTAGAGTCTACACCTCTGAATGATCCTTTTTGTAGCAGGTGATGAGAGTACTGTTGAAGTTGTGCCGAATGTTGGCCCTACTATAAAGTCAACTGCTTTGGCACAGATGCAGGCTGGGATAGATGCATTATCAAGAGAACTTTCCAAACTGCGTACAGGAAGAGCATCAGCAGGTTTGTTGTTGCTTTGCATATTTACCACAAAAACAATATGATGCCCAAAAGTGCCATTCTAATGAATTGACAGTTGCATGCTTTCAGGTATGCTTGATCACATTATTATCGAATCTGATGGTGTACGAACACCTCTAAGCCGTATTGCTGCTGTATCTGTCCTAGATTCACAAACACTCAGTGTGACACCTTATAACTTAGATGTAAGAGTATTACTTGCTTCTTCTCTTCATTAGTTATGTATTTGTTTTGCTTTTGCATGTTAGACCTTCCCGAACCCAGCACCCGATATTCGGTTCCTAACAATTATTAACTGAACAAACACACAGCTAGATTCCTAACACAAAAAATGTAGCAGAAGCAAAAAAAGACTTGATCTGAATCACACACATAAATAGATTTCTGCCCAATCAACAGTTCTTCATTAATAAATTAATCACAGAACTTACTTGGGCTCCCGTCTTGGGATAATTGCCCATCTGAGAAAATACAAATTACAAAACTGGTTACCAGCCTCTCTGCAGTCTCTTGGATCCAACACAAGCTCATTGAGAAGCCTCTTTCAATCTTGTGCTGTTGTTGTGTCTTAGCTTCAACACTTAGGCTCAATTTATAATCTTCATAAGCTAAGATTGACGGCCAAAATTAGCTCGTCAAGTTAACTGAAGATAAGTGACTTTAGTTAACTATCCTATCTTCAGCGTTCTCTACTTTTAACTCAAGTACAGTCGTCAATTTAGCTTGCTTTACATGCACATCTCATGCATGTCACATGCAACACATCCGCATGCATGCAACTCGCTTGCACTCTCTGCATGTCACATGCAAGCTCCTAAAGAGGCAAATCAAGGTCCTTCTAGTGAAGACATAAGACTAGAAGTACCTTCCGAGCTACAAAGCTCAACATTACAATTACAGTATAATGCTTAGTATGGATTGCACTTGACTTTGTTTGGGATAGGCAAATGTGCAGTTCATCCTTGGTCATAGAAACATGATTAATTGTTTCACAACAAACAAAAACATTTTTCAAGGGTTGTTTTCAACCATGCTACTAAATAGCTTAAAATGTCTGTAGAATTGCTTTCTACATGTAACAATGCCAATATTTTTTGGTGGAGCATGTTCCTTTTCAATCTGCCATTTTTTCTTATGCAGTTTTTTAATATCACAAACTAAACTTTCTTGTTACAGTCATTTGGTGTACTCCATGTTGTACAATACTGCAACCATTTCCCCTTAACCAACTTAATTTTAGGTACATACAATCACTGTACTGCTGCAAAGAGCACAGGTGAATAAGAACAAATACATTCATTAACTAAAGAAAAGGAAGAAGATGCAACATAAAACGAGTACGATCACCATATGGTAACCATTTCACCAATTAAATATCAGTCAGCAAGGCTGGGATGATAATGTGTATATCTTTGTCAAGTGCCATAGATGCCCATACATCAAGATATGCTGCGACACACAGAAAACCAAATACATACTTCTCCCAAGCCAGGGACAATGGAAATGTGTATACTGCAACTTGGAAGGGGAACGACAGTCACCCAGGCTCCAACTCCCTTGCCCTTCTCAGATGACGAAGGGTCACCTAAAATGGGGTTTCCCTAAAATGATTCTACACTAAAGGCTACGAGTTTTCAGAACAATGTAAGTTAGCGAATCTTTTGTTGAGTGTGTGTGTGTGTGTAAATTTCTGATCTTGATAGGCTGGAATATCTTCTCAATAAATATTGTATAACAAATAAACACTTTGCCCAATCATTTATGTCAGTCATCCATGAATATATGTGGCATATCTCATATTAGTGAACAGCTCTCTTATAGATCTACCTTTCTAACAGAGATTTGAGGCATTAAGGAGCACGCTCTTTTGAGCAGGTAATGTTCAAGCTGTAGGAAAATACACAGGAAATGAATGGTTGATATTGTGATGCCTTTCTGTGTTCCGTTAGATCAGCCTGTGCACTGCAAATTTCTTTTTAAGTACAAGCCATTAAGACAGAATTGGAAACTGGGTATATAAGAGAGAATTCACTAATTTCCAATAGCAAGAGTGTTGCTAATGAAGTTTCCAGCTTGAGGTTTGAGTTCTAAAACCAATCACAAACATCCAAATGATAGGCTAGTGTTCATGCTTCAACATATAAACTTAAAAATGATAAAGTTTTAGGCATAGATGAAAAGGAATCATTCGGACATCTCATCAAACATGCGGTATGTATCCTGGAAATTTTTTAGATGGGAATGAAATGCAATGTTTTGTTTTAAGATGGAAAATAAGACAATTGAGAGACCAACTTTCAAATTTAAGTGAGATGAGGAATGATGAGATAGCCAATCCTAACAGCTCTCAAATTCAGTTCGGAAACCAGTATACCAGCAAAACATGAAATCTATTAAACAATCATAATGAGTTTCATTGATCCATTTCATCAAACAGTTCATGCCCACTCTATGACAACACTTAGATTCTTTAGGTTAGTTACCCATTACATAGAGCATATATCTTGTATTAATATACTGTAGCTTCCAAGTATTAAATGACATTTCTAGGCTTATAATTATGAGTTCAGCTCCATAGTACAAAACAGAATTGATGGATGATATGCAAATGGGAAGGTTTCACACATACATTTGCTTAAACAGTTATACAAGTCCCATACATCTCTGATCACGGCTGAAGATACATGCGCTATTGCTCAAGGAACCAGAATTTAAACTACCTATCACTGCTCGTATGTAATGCAGTGATTTATGAGATGTCTCATTCATACAGTTATACTCTCAAGGCTGGCATACAAGCAAAAATGCTGAGGCTGTCACACAATCTTGAAAATTTTTCACAGAAGAATTTCACTAAACAGTTAATAAGCAACCTCAAAATTGCCAATTCCTCCAATGTTTCAGCCTCAAAAACAGAGTTTGGCTTTGCACATCTATGCTGTGGCAATATATGCTGAATTAAATCAATTTTCCTATATGAAATTGCCACTTTGAAAACAGAATGCTAATGTTGTTAGCAATGCTTTAAACTTCTGAAAATTCTTAGATACCTTTCATCAAACAATTTAGCTGCTAAGAGAGCTCAGAATTGGTAGGCTGCACCCTTGATATAAGACTTTTTGTGGATGGTGCGTTGTTTTAGATGGAACAACAGACTCAATGATGGTGGCTTGAACCTTGGTCTGATGTTCAAGTGAAGGGCTGATGAAGTAAAATTTTTGGTGGTTAAAGGAGAACTACAGTGCCTTACAAGAAGTTGGGCATGGTGTCCAAGATCCCATAAAATCCGGATAGCACAAAAAGAGGAAGAATGGCACACACGCTGACAAATCCAATCTGCAGGACCTAACTATCATCTGCAAAAGAAATGTTTAGTACCAAAACCCTCACCAACACACTTGGAAATGTAGACAAATGGATGTACTTCAGCTGCAATCCTATCATAAAACATCCCTAAATGTATGCTACCAAATATAGAGAAAGCAACAGCCAAGGAACTATTCCAAACGACGAATTTTATTAAAGATGAAACAGGAGTACCATGAGTATCAGCTGAAACCAAACTTGTTGAAGGAGTTGCTGAGCAATTTTACACTGTATATAGCGAGCTCTAGCCTGCTAGGGTGTGCCTTAGAAGATTCATAGACTGTTTGCAGGTAAATACTGGAAGAAGACTTCTATTCCAACCTTCAACAACATAACAACTTTTTCTAGAAGTTGGGCTCACTAGGAAGTGTGCCTTGTAAGGCTGGAAATATTACATTTAACACATTTTCTGTGGGGCCCTAAAAATAGCTGTGCCCTTTGCTTTTTTGGTGACAAAAATAAACTCAAAAGTATAACTTTGGTGGGCCCTGATGAGATGGGTGTCTCTTCCCAGCTGAGATGGACAGCATTACATTGAAATATTCCCAGTGGGGCGCTTAAAGTGTGCCCATCCCTTTGCTTCTAATGCTGGAGCATATTGTATGTGCATGAAAGTGGTGGGGTCCCTATAAGTGCACCCCTCACCTTAGACAAATACATTGCATTTCATTTTCTGTGTCCCATGCACCCTCCTTGGCTACTATGGCTGAAAATACATTTTACAATATGCATGATTAAAACTCTAGGAGGGGCTCCCCTTTCTTTGACTTAGTGAACTGGTCACACATATGGAGAAATATCTGTGTGGGCCTCATGCCAAGCACGTGGTAACAATAAACAACCAGAATTTGGCAGGTAATACATGCATGCATTCCTTACCTGAAAATATGAGAAATTTTGAACCATAGCCATTACTGCCATTACTTGCTGTCAATATACAAAGCTATCAACAGAGAAATAGATACTTATTTTCGTAAATGGGACCATATGCTTATTCTCATAGAAGGTACCAATTGCAGCAGGACAATTTTTCTCACAGCCATAGAAATCCAAAGGACTGCATCCTCTTACTGCTCAAACTAGTAGGGGTTCCAAAAGGGGATCCTTGAAGGGCTACTACTAGGTCAAGGGCAACAATAGCCCACTGTCACCTCGGCTAAAGCTCCCTACTCTTTACAGACTTTCGGCTATGGGAGGAGACCCGATATGATAAGGATCACAAAGATGAACAGATCAAAGATAGGATGAAGGGTGATCCTAGGAGCCTATTCACAAGAGAGGCTCAAGATTGTGGCTTGCTTGTCTTGGAAGACAAAAAGGAACACTCTCTAGGAAGGGCTTGGGGAGAATGTCAAGGGTTAGGTTTTGAGTATGTGCCTTATAAAGGAGATCCCTAAGCCATAGAAATCTTGAGGAAACTTGGGTTCTAGGTGATCTTTGAAGAATTAACCTTGATAGTGCATGGGCCACACGGGACCAAGTGGACTTGAGGTTAGGTCAAGAGGATAGTATTTAACAACCAATGATATACTTGACCTAATTAGGGAGGGGAAAAAGATCAAGGAATACATTTTCAATGAAAGGCAATGCAAAGATTCCAGTGAAGTTTCTAGCCTAAGGGAAACCAAGGGCAAAAATTGGTCTTTGAGCTAGGGCTTGCGATATCTCAAGATCTCACTGTCAGAATCTCATGATATTTGGAGGGCTTCTTGAGGACACACCAACGCAGTTGTGTACCAAAAATCGAAGTATTTGGATGGCTATATTGTGAGATAGTTGATGCCCTAGGTGACCTATGTAGGCTAGGCCTATAAAAAGAGGGGAAGGTGAAAGAAATAAGCTTTAAAGTGATCACCAGAGGAGGACCAGTGCTTTGTCCTTTGGGAGAGATGGTGTCAAGGAAGATTTAGAGTTTGGATTGATTTCCACGTGTCAAGGAGGCCTAAAAGACAACTTCATTGGGCATTAGGGCTTAATGGAAGTAGCTTCAAGGTCATTTATACTTCGTTCAACAATATTTGGTGACTTGTCAAGACAAGGATGTCTTTAGGAACATTCATTCATTCAAACATGGTCCAATCATGATACAACACTATTTAGAGATTGAATTTCCACAATTTTGTTCCAAGAAAAACAACAAATTAACCCTAGAATAGCGAAAATCCTGAAATCAGCGAAATAAAGAATCAAAATAGCATTAACATAGTACTTACATGTAAGAAGAATACATCCAATCAGTAAGATATGCCAATCATAGAAGCTCCAAGACAAAGAAGAATAACCAAACATCGAAATTCATCCATTCATCCAAAAAGTCTCATCCTCAAAAGATAACGAAAATCTCACAAGAAGATATGATCCAATCCAAGTGATGATACAAATGAATTCATGCCTCTCCTATTTATACACTCATTAGGAGTTTGAATTACCTAATTTAAGCCTACATTAGCCCATCAATTAAAATAATGTGCAAATAACTATCAATTGGTGACAAGCCCACCAAACTAGCTCACAAATAAAATAATAAGCCTCCAAAGAGGTTGAATGATCAATAATGCATGTCCTTGGGCTCTCTAAGAGGCCTGATGAAGTCCATAAGTGCCAAAATAATGAATTGGACTTCCAAAAGTAATGGACAAAGGGGATGACCCCTTGTTCTCCACATAATAAACCCGTGGTGCTCCCAATGGCTGCGAGGGCACACAAGTGACCTCATGGGTCTCCAAGTAAGTCGAAGATGCCTGTAGATTGTAAAGAACAAAGTTCCTTCTACAAATTAATCACTCCAGCAGACTTGGAATATAAAGGTATCCATGAGGATACAAATATTATATATTAAATGTGTGAATAATAATGAATGATTTACAATGAGAACGAGAGGCTTGCTTATATACCAAGCAAGTGTCTCTTCATGGAGAGTCATGTCCTATTTAGACATGCCTCTTCAACCTAATTACTAGTTTAACTAATCATTATTTATGATTATTATCGTTTACATTATTTATATATGTTTTATTCGTAACATTGCCTTCTTCCTCAAAAAGCTTTGTCCTCAAAGCTTGTCGATGAAAAAGGCTTGATCTCTTTTTCGGCTTCAAATGACCTTCTCTCTCGGAACAAACATCTTCGTCGATACAAGCCGATATGATCTTCTAAGTGACAAACAAAATTGTCGCACTGAGAAGGGATCAGACCATCCTAGATTAATCTTCTGTGTAGTATTCTGATCACTGGAATTTTGTAACAACTTGTCATCATAAGACGAAATTGATGTTATGTCATTATTCTCTGGAACATCAATTTGTTGTTTCTGGTCTGAATGGTCCTGATACGTAGCGTGGTTGATTTGTCTATTCTCATGATTCGGATGTCGATATGGAATTTTTTTGGTTTGACTTTCCCTTATTAAGTGTGTGGAAATTTTTTGATTTACTTCAGGGAATGATGTTGTTGAGTTCGTTACCAACCCTTCACTTGGGGTGTTTATCATCTGAACTGCAACATCCAAGTGTGTCATTTCTTCAATTGACTTGCCTTCTTAGGTAGACATATTCACTGGATCGGTATTTGTTGTTTTGTCATCAACTTGAATTCCTACATTTGATGCTTCCTTCTTGATAAGTTGTTGTACCTTGTTTTCTAATGACTTCTTATCCTTCTTAAGTTTCTTAATTTGCGTCAGTAATTTTTCACTATGGTTTTTAAGTCGAGAAACTTCTTCATTTTTGTCAACAGTGATTTTGTCAATTTCATTTTGCATATTTTGTAATACTTTTTTACCTTCTTGAGAAATTACTTTTGAAATATCTGATATATCTTCTGGCGTTACTGAATTTGGTTTCAGCGTAACATCTTGGAGTGTTATTTTCTTCTTCTTGTAAGAAAATGTTAGAAGCTTTTTCTTCGTATTTAAGATGACAGATCCTACTGTTTCCATCCAAGGTGATCCCAAAATGATGTCACCTTGATTGTTCCATAGGGTCCGAACTGAGAATTGCGATACAAATGTATAATCTTCAATGTTTAACTGTAAATTCGCTATTTCATATTTTATTGCGAAAAAGTCTAATTTTTCAGTTATATTTGACTCCGGGATCACTAGTTGGTTTGCGATTTTAGGTGTTATATAATTTGCATCTTCTGCCGAAGAAATAGAAATAATAACATCTTTTCCTGCGAGATTTCCTTTAATGTTAAATAACGCTTTACCGTCTCTGGGTAAGGTTTTTGGGAATCTTATGGCCTTCATTTTTTTATTAGACTCCATTTTTGCTTCTTGAATATTAAATACTTTTTAAATTACTTTTTTTTAAAAATAAATCCCTTTATATATATGTATATATATATATATATAATTTTTTTCTTAATTAATTAATTTATTTTTAAAATATATATATATATATATTAATTTGATATAATTAGTTTAATTATATTTAAGTCTATAAAGTAACTATTATACTTTATATGACCCAACCAATTTATGCAAATTCGAAATGTGCGTACGATATACTCTCGCGGCATTTGATTGGGTCACGTTTGTTGACCACCAGTTAAGACAGCGGTTCACTGCTCCCTGTGGCTCCAGCGAATTTGCAACGGTTAATGGCAGCAGCTTCTTGTGCACAGTAGCGTTATGACAGTGCTACGGATAGCACAGATAGCAGAAATACGACCTTTCTGTCTTCTTTGTTAATCCGCGTCGCAATTTCTCAGTCAGTTCTAGTAGAAAACAACGACGTCTGAGGTTTTGCTGCGGCAGAGCCCACTTGGAAGGCTGCCCGAGCATCTGCGATGGGTGCTAAGATGTTGTTAGCGGCCAGCAAGAGATTGAAACAACAACGACTGGGATTTTTGTGGCGGCAGAGCCTGATTGGATTGCTGTCGTCTTTATTTATTATTCATTTATTATTAGTTTGTTTTTTTTTATTAATTCTATACTCTCCCTTCTTCTTTTTTTATATAATTTCTATAATCTTTATATATATATATATATATATATATATTTTTTTTTTTTTTTTTTTTTCCTAATATCCTCCGACGAACGACTGAGAAACTCCCAAATTGCAGCGAAACGCTTGAATTAAGACAACAACAAAGTTGATGATGATTGATGGCCAAGGGCCGGTGACCGGAGAACGAGCTCTATGCAGCAGTGAAGCGGTCAAAGGATTGACTGCTCTGATACCACTGTAAAGAACAAAGTTCTTTCTACAAATTGATTACTCCAGAAGACTTGGAATATAAAGATATCCATGAGGATACAAATATTATATATTAAATGTGTGAATAATAGTGAATGATTTACAATGAGAACGAGAGGCTTGCTTATATACCAAGCAAGTGTCTCTTCATGGAGAGTCATGTCCTATTTAGACATGCCTCTTCAACCTAATTACTAGTTTAACTAATCATTATTTATGATTATTATCGTTTACATTATTTTACATTATTTATATATGTTTTATTCATAACATAGATCATTTGTAAGGGCTCAGATGATAGTGTAGGTGATGCCACATCATCCTACAAGTCCTGGGTTAGCTGCCAAATGCATGATACATCTGTGGGGCTGGCTGGGCAAAGGTGAACCAGGTGCATCTTCCTCGTCCAATAGGTGAATCTCGAGCAATCTCTGAACATCTCTAGGGATCCATGGAGTGTTGTCTTGTTAAAATTGGCAACTAGGGCCAAACTCCATTTGGGTCATCTTATTTATGGTAGCTGATATTTTTCTTGGATTCCTCTCGTCAAGAGGTGTAGGATTGATCTAACGATCATCCGATTCCGACATGTATTCATGGAGATATGAATTTATTTGTATTTCTTGACAATTTGTCAAGGTCGGCCAGCAAGTAAAATAGTGTTGCACACCCCCAGCTAAACCTCAATGTGGCATATAAATAGAGGAGACCTTGAGGCATTAGCACACTCATCTCATCTCCACATCTCTTCTCTCTCCTTGTCTCTTGGTTATACGAAGGAGGAATAAGACTCTCTCACGTGGGAAGAAGAAAGAGGACGCAGTTAGGGCAACAACTGTAGGAGGACGCAGGAAGGTGCAACAACTTTGTTTTGGGTGCTAAAGGACTGCGTTGACCAATGTATAGCTCCCTTGACTATGGATTTGTGTGGGCAGCCTCTCCTAGGCTAGTGCATTGCTCGATAACCTGCGTTGACCTATTGGAGGACGTGTTTGGGATTGCGTTGACTGGTTAGGGCTGACTGCAGTATTGCTGTAGCATTGATTGCTGTTTTGACCTCCTTCCATTGACTGTTTTGGGCTGCTATCTATTGCTGTTGGACGCCGAGTTCTCTTAGGTTGTCTTGAGGACATTTGGAGCTGATTGATCAACCTTGTCATAGCTGTTCAAGGGTTTTCATTACTGCTGTTGTAAATCACAGATTTGTGATATTGTACTATCTCTCTCTCTCTGCTGAATTATTGAAGAATATAGAAGAATTGATCAAAGGGTTTCCCCGCATCGGGGTTTGTCCCTGGTTGGCGCCACATCTTGTGCCTCTTGTCTTGGCTTGTCTTCTGTTGTTTTCATTTATGTTCTATCAGTATTTTACTATCATATTAATGTGATTGCTATACTGGAAATTGACATTGGGCTAATAAGAAGAATTGAAGTAATTGCTCTTAAGCATAGAACATACCATAATTTAACATATCTACTGCTGTGGAGGCCCATGGATCTCAACACATACCCTACGTGTGCCAATGTAGCCCTCTGCAGGGTTAGGACCCCATATAGGGAGACCAAACCCAAGATGGAGACCATCTGCAATCTTGCATAAGATCCAATGCATCCCCTAGCCTTCCAGTACAACAAGTCATCAAAGAAATTGAGTAAAAGAGCTTACAAACGATGGACTATAGGTGGGGATTTCATAATGGCCTTCCTTTCCATAATTTGCTTTGGCATGTGCTCATGTCTCCAAACTCCAAATGGGGTTAACCAAGTATCCTATTAGGTGGTTTCTACTTCTAAAGGGGATAATTTGTCTGAGGTACATCCTTTAAAAGGTGGTGGTATGTGATGAAGAGGTGAATGGAGTAGGGGATGAGAAGGGGCAACCCTGCGCCACACTCTGGGGTACAAGGTTGGCTAGTAGAAGGGAAGCCCACACTTGGGTATATAATGTATAGGAGGGAGCAATCGTGGTACATGAGGTGCCCCGACCTTGATTTTTCCACCCTTCTTTATATGCCTTTTGCCTTTTTATGATTTTTCTTTAATTAACTGCCTGGGGCTCGATGGGTAAGAGCATGATGTGTGAAATATAGTAGTGGATATCCCCTTTTAAGGTAGGGCGGTTCATTGCCCACCAGGGGTTGGGACAATCATGGATTCCTATATGATGAAGGAGTCTCATAGAACCTGTAGGAACTAGGGTGATGGCCATGATGATGGGGTAGAGGTCATGTATTGGCTTTTGCCCACGTGCTAAATGTGTTTGTCCCAACCATCTTTTGCATTTTGTGGTACATTTTCCTGTTGAATGTGGCCAATTATGCTTTTACTTTTATTTTTAGTTGCATCAACCTTTGGGGCATCATTCTAGGCTTGACTTAAGGTGTGGGCAAGGGGAAGGGGAGAACTAGTCCTATGTGGACCTAGTGGAGGAATGTGGACGCAGGTGGGAGAAATGATGAATGGGGTAATAATTAGTGGAAAGGAGGTAATATATGCGGACAAAGGAGTGGGACCACACAACTAAAATCAGGGTTTCTCGTGAAATACCATTCCTAAAGTCAAATGATCAGTAAAAGAGATCCCACGGGACTAGAATCCAAGGTTAATAGCCATAAGGGGTCTAGGGGACAAGAGCACAGACCTAGCCCATTCTTTCCGCTGAATCCCCCCATTAATCCATGCCCAGAAGTGTCCATGATAAGCAAACTACAATACTCAATTACCAAATGACAAGGCATACCTTTAGGTTTGGGAGGCCCACCTTCAAACATACGATCATGACAGATGGGTGAGGGACCACATCGCTGACTTAGGTGGCGGAGAAATGGCACAATGAGCTAGTTGGTGGCTGCAAGGGGCTACTGGCTACCGGTTGAGGATCATCTTGGAGAAAACTTTCTGCTAGTTATATCACCCACAAAATGGTGGGTAAAATCTGACTCCAATTGGGATGTGATCTCTCGAAGAAGTGGACGAAGGTACTTGAATGGGAGGTCACGAGAACTCCAACAATCTCTTGGTTATTGTAGACTTGTTACCTGTACATATAATAGATGAAAGACAAGGGGCAACATGCTTTCGCGACGTCTCATGATCGCACATGCGTAATGTTAGGCTGAAAAATCAACAAAAAAATTAAATATGCAAATTTTAATTTAGATGCATCTAATCTACCTTAGAAATATCATATGATGTTAGTTCTAATGCAAAATCAACATACGATGCACCCTACTCTACCATGCATATGATACAATGTCAAGTGTTAGGTATAATCATAGACCCAATGTAACCAACATATCAATTGATCAATACAAGAATGCATGCTTGCATGATTATTTTTGCAATGGACTTGACAATATAATTGGGAATTATGATGTGAGGAGTTACGGAGGCTGGAGGTGGGAAAACAGGAGACCCATATTATATCGAAAGGAACCCTAGAGGAAGGGAAAGACATCAATTGAGAAGATTGAATTTGGTCTTCTAACTAGGAGATAGAAATGTCAATGATCAAAAATCTTTGATGAAGAGCTATCTCAGGCCAATCACCCACTAGGTAAGAAGGATTGAATGTCTCAAACATATTTAGGATGATATTATTTTGGTCATTGGGAAAAAAGTGGACTCATCACTGTATTTGGGGAAAAACCATGATTCTTGGTTCTTCATAGGGGAAAGCAGCTCTTCATCAAGACTAGGGGAATGAACATCATCACAAACCTCTATTTCCAGGGTAGGGTAGGAACGCTCAAACATGAATAAAAACCCTTTATCAGGGGCATGGCCTAAGGAAGCATCTTTCTCAATCTTGGAAGGCTCTTCTTTGATTGAATCGTCTTGGAACATAAAGAAGAGACCTTTCCAATCTCTAGGAAGGGCTTCCTAAGGACCAACATTGTTATTCAGAAGGGGCAGAGCATTTTCTTCTTCCCTGAGCTCATTCTTATGGACTTGAGAAACCATGGGGTCTTCATTTCTGCAATCATACCCAATTCCCCAATCAACGACCCAATTGTCACTCGTAGATTCTTTGTTTATTTGATTATCATGATGTTCCTTAGAATCCTCCCATTCGTCACTATATATTTGGTGTTGGTTAGGATGCCATTCATTCTCTTCTTTAGATAGGGAGGACTTGTCTTCCATCTGTTCTCGAAGAATGATCTCCAAGGTATTTACTACATGATTTTGATAAAATTCCTCAAGAAGGTCATTGGTAGGACTCTCTTTATATTCATTCTTTGTGTTATAGAGCCTTTCCAATTGCTCTTAATAGTGGGAGAAAATCTCTTGGGAGTTATATGTGGTCATTAGTTTCCTGCAAGAATTTTCTTATTCCATCATCCATTCTTGCAATGTCTGAGGGCTCTCGGGGTTGAGATCTTCCTCATTATCCTTAGAGGGCATGCTTTCCAATTCATGAGTCTCTCCTTTGGCACCATCATTAAAGTATGCATCAATAAGAGGCTCTTCCTCAAGCATAAAACCATATTCAATAACTTCCTCCTCTTGAAGGGCCATATCTAACATTTGGGATATGTCTTCATGAGATTGGAAACTCGACCCTTCATGCAACAAGAAGTGCGTAGTCAACATTGGAAGAGAAGGAATGCTTTTAGGTTTACATGACTCAAGCCAATCGGTACTTGGGGCAATGGATAGGACAAACAATTCCATTTGGTCACAAGGTTGAGTTATATTTTGCTTTGAAAGGTACCTTATGAACCTTACCACGTGGTTGGCTGCGGAATGTGGATCCCCATCAAACATTGGCATATTCTTCATGGATTTCAATGAAGGATATCTTGGGGTCCTTGTCATATCTATGGCAGGAATATATGTGATCAACATGTTGCTGGGTCCTTAATGACATGGAAGTTGCCAGGGTGAATGAAATTGCCTTAACAAATGCTTGCTTCACCTTATAAGCATTGAATTTGAAGTTCAATGAAGAACTAAGACTTCATTCTTCCAATGGAGTTGCCAATATTGTCATGCCAATATGTCGGATAGGGAACCAAACACACGTTTCGTGTCCTCGGCAATGATGCCAAAATGTTACCGCTCAAACTAGCAGGGGTCCCAAAAGGGGATCCTTGAAGGGCTACTACTAGGTCAAGGGCAACAATGGAACAATAGCCCACTGTCACCTTGGCTAAAACTCCCCACTCTTTATGGAATTTCAACGATGGGAGGAGACTTAGTATGATAAGGATCACAAAGATGAATAGATCAAAGATATGATGAAGGGTGATCCTAGAAGCCTATTCACAGGAGAGGCTCAAGATTGTGGCTTGCTTGTCTTGGAAGACAATGTTAATTTTCAGATTGTTCTATGTTGTATCAATTACTTTAGCCCAATTCCAAACTTCAATTAGCAATATTTCAAATTACAATTAGTCTTTTCATTCATCAATAGTAATTGAAGATAGAACAATATATGCAATGACAAAGAAGACAATCAACACATCAACAAGAGACACTAGATTTGGTCAAAGACCAGGGAAAAACCCCACTAGGGGGAAAACCCTTTGAAATTCTTCTTTTATTAGATTGTCATAAAATTTTTAGCAGAGAGTATAATGAGCCCAATACAATATGATCAACAATACAACCCAACAACTTCAGAAACCAGTTTATAGTGGTAGAATATATCAGAGACAACTTGATTCAGACTTCAGACAGCTTCAGAAAACTTCGGATGATGGTCAACTGTAGTCAAACCCCTGGACGCTCCCTTCAGGTTAGCGTGCGTGCGTTTGTAGCTTCCTGGACGTTGTCTTGACCATAGCATGCGTGCGTCTAGGGACGAAATTTCCCAGTTCTGTGCTAGTGTTTGGAACAGAAACCCTAATTTTGTGCGAGCTTCGAATCTGAGACTTCAGACCTCTGTACGACCTTTTCCTTCGCCAATGTGTCGAACCAAATTAGATAGAAGAGAAGAAGATGCTTGATGTGATGATGTCCAAATGAGCTTCTAGGTCACTTGTATTTATAGGCTTCTAGGGGTGTCCAACAATGTCCATTTGATGTTGAGGCTGACCTGTCCAAGTGTGCATGAGAGTGAAGCCGACCTGATCCAATATCCATGAGTGGGTGCACAAAATCAAAAACCAACTGCTTGTCCGAACGAGGTGATCTTTAGGTCGATTTTGGTCCTCTCGAAAATAGGAACTCAATGCCATCATCATATCCATCAAATGAGTAATCCAAAGTGGAATTTGACCGCAATTGCATATTTTTAACACTCCCTCTCAACTAGGGAGAATTCCACCTGTAAAACCTGTCCATTGATCAATGTGTCATCCTGTCATCATGTGTACAAATATGCTCAACTCTATCTGCTGAAACATTCTTGAATCTAAAGAAGAAGAATCATGGGGAGCAAAAACTACCACCCTCTGTCCATTGGGCTACAACCCAGAATCTCTATCAGCGGGCTACTATCCGAAATATCTGTTAGCGAGCTACTACTTGAAAATATATGTCATCGGGCTACTACTCGAAAATATATTATCGAGCTACTACTTGAAAATATATTATGTCATGGGGGAGCTACAACTCAACCCATATCGAGCAATAGGTGATGTAGGGGAGCTACTACTCAACCCATCCTATTGCCTACTGATCTTCCCAACAATGACCCTTAAGAGTCATGTGGTAGAACACCTGCATCATAATCCTAGCTTGGGCGAGATACCCGACTTACCAAAGGTAAGGATCTCACGCCCCCAAGCCTCCTCACCCGTTGGCCAGACGGGGAGGGATAATCCCAACAAGCCTAGCTTGTGGGTATGATGCCAATTGGGGTATACTTTGCAATGGACAAGATAGGGTGAGCTACTACTCCAACCATATGGGTAACAGATAGGGGTGATACTCTATTGTCCAAAGTTCCCTCAACCCCAGGAGCCCTCCATCTCAATTCCTCACCCATGGGAGCTCAAACAAGGGGGAAGAGTATGGCGCAGTATCCTCGATCAATGGTCCTCTTTATCAAGGGGGTTCACATCCATCAGTCCAAGCTGCTTTTTGAAGACCAAGAACTTCCATTTCGGTAAAGCCTTGGTGAGAATATCTGCAATCTGCTCATTTGTCGATATGTGATGGAGTCGAACGACCCCTCTTGGTACCATATCACGAATGAAGTGATATCGGGTCTCTATGAGCTTGGACTTGTCATGAAACACGGGATTCTCTGCCTGATGGATCCCACTCTTGTTGTCGCAATATATCACTGTAGTTTCTAGTACCTACTCAAATAACTCTCCAAAGAGATTCCTCAACCAAACTGCTTCGCAACTAGCCATGCTAGCAACAAGATACTCTGCCTCGACGGTACTCAATGCTACGAACTTCTGATTCCTTCTCATCCAAGACTAAAACAACATTCCGACGTACTCTTTATGTCGATAACATTTCCCACCTAGTCAACATCGGTGAATCCATGAAGTTGAACATCTTCGATAGAGTATCTTAGACCAAGTGTAATCGTCCCCTGCAAATATCTCAAAATTTGTTTGGCAACAGTCTAATGTGCATGGAGAGGCTCGGCAATGAATTGACTCAACGTGTTAGCATATGTCCGTACGGGTGTTCACAAGTGTTAAATTATGGTATGTTCTATGCTTAGAGCAATTTACTTATTTTTCTTTTATTATTATCCACAGATTAGCAATCACATATACATTAAGTAAAGTGCAGATAGAACATTAAATGATCAACATAAAACAAGCCAAGACAAGAGACACAAGATGTGACGGCTAGCCAGGGACAAACCCCAATGCGGGGAAACCTTTTGATCAAATCTTCTTTTATCTTCAATAGTTCAGTAGAGAGAAATAGTACAAAATCTCAATTCTGTAATTTTACATCAGCAACAACAAACCCTAGATCAACAAAGTCAAACTTGGTCAAATCGGTTGAAATTGACCTCCAATATGCTTGGGCAATTTTCGGTCAACTTGCCCTTGAACAACTTGAAGAAACAACCCTTGAACAACCTCAAAAGTATAGGCAAATTGCAGTTTTCTGTAGTCAACTTGCAGCCCTAAACTAGGGCAGTCAACACCAGTCAAACCAGAGGTCAAATCACCTCAGTTTTCATGCCAAAATTTGCGGCCTGCTTAGGAGAGGCTGCCACACCAAATCCGCACCCCTAGATGGTCAACGCTGGTCAAAGAGATGACCTGCAACCCTAGCGTCCTTCTTTCTGGGTCTGCCTTGCCCTAGAACGTCTTCTTTTCCAGCCACACGTGAGAGAGAGAGAGAGGCTTCTTTGATGCGTAGGAGAGGAGAGAGAAGATGAGTGAATGAATGAGTTTCAAATCATTCAACCTCTCTTCTATTTATATGAAACGCTGGGCATGTGTGCCACACACTTAGTTGCTGGCCGACCTTGACAATTTGTCAAGTAATTAGAAATAAATTCATATCTCCATAAATACTTGTCGGAATTGGATGATCTTTAGATCAATCCTACACCTCTCGACGAGAGGAATCTAGGAAAAATATCAGCAGCCATAAATAAGGTGACCCACATGGAGTTTGGCCCTAGTTGCCAATTTTAACACTCCCTCTCAACTAGGGAGAACTCCATCTGCAATCCGTCTGACCGTCGCTACTATCCATCCATCAAATGCACTGCCCTGCACAGCTTGACCCTTGTTCTGCTCTGCTCTACTCTACTATGCTCGAACTATGAAGAAGAAGAAATGATCGAGGATGTATCATACCATCCTCCACTGACCCGAAGTCAGTCTCAGAGTGTGTACCACTCTCACTGATCCCAGATCAATGGAGGTCATCCTAGCATAGGGAGTACGGTAGATACAATGATGCGTCCATCGATAGTACTACTATGGTCCCTAACCTCATTTCCCTGCTCATTGATCAGATGAGAGGTACTTCCCATGAGTCCCAGACTGCATGGGTAGGATGCCTCGACAGGAGAACTAATTGTCCTGTCCACAGGAGAACGAATCATCCTGTCCAGTGGATGCCATGGAGAACTAATCATCCTGGCCCACAGGAGAACAAATCATCCTGGCCCACAGGAGAACTAATCATCCTGTTCCACAGTTGCCATAGAGAATGAATCATCCTGGCCCACGGGAGAACTAATCATCCTGTTCCACAATCGCCATGGGGTGGGGAAGGTTGAACCTTTTACCCTGTACATAGTGCACCACCAGGGGATGGTGAGTTGCCTTGTGGTCACATGTCGCTCCAAGAAGTACCCCGCGCCCCCTGGAGCTCCCAGAGCTCAATACATCATACTCGACCCTCATAAGAGGGTCTCTGAACGACACCAAGTCGTTCTCGGAAAGTCAGGAATTTGACCTTTCCCAGGGGCTTTGTCAAAATGTTGGCGACCTGTTCATCTGTACCGATATGTTGTAGTCTTATATCTCCTCGCTGCACCATATCTCGAATATAGTGGTACCTGATATCGATATGCTAGGAGCGATCATGGAATACGGGATTCTCTGATAAACGAATTTCGCTCTGGTTGTTACACAGGATCATGGTGGTATCCAATGTAAATCCAAACAGCTCACTGAAGAGCTTTTGCAATCAGACAACCTCACAGGAGGCCATGCTAGCAGCAATTTACTCTGCCTCGGCAATGCTCAAAGCCACCGACTTCTGCTTCCTGCTCATCTAGGATATCGAGGCAGATCCCAAAGAGAAACAACACTTGGAAGTGCTCTTTCGGTCCACCACACTGCCTGTCCAATCAACATCAGTATATCCAAGTAGTCTCACATCTCCGACAGTGTATCTTAACCCATGAGTGATTGTGCCACGAAGATATCTCAACAGATTCTTGGCACCAATCCAATGTGTGTGGTGAGGTTCAACCATATGTTGACTGCAAAGCATATATCCAGACGGGAGTTCACCAAGAACATCAATGCTCCGACGAGTTGATGATACCCGGTAGCATTTCGTAAAACAGGTCCAGCAGCACTACCGCTTAACTTCTTGAAGTCAAGCTCCATCGTGTTAGTTACGGGCTTGCAGTCCACCATACCAAATCTCTCCAATATCTTCACCACAGATTTTCCTTGAGATAGGAAAATCTCCCCTGGCTTCTGCGAGACTTCAAGTCCTAGGAGATAGTGCATCAGTCCTAGATCCTTCATCTCAAACTTAGAAGCCAACTCCCTCTTACATTTGTGAATGAGAGGGTTTGCACCTGTTAGAAAGAGGCCGTCAACGTACAACACCAGTATGAGAGGTTTGTCATCTTCAACCTTAAAGTAAAGGTTAGGGTCGGCTTCACTCCTAGTGAATCCCAGCTTCATTAGGTAGCTATCGATCCTTTCATACCACGCTCGGGGTGCCTGGTTTAGTGCATAGAGGGCTTTCTTCAACCTGCACACGTGAGATTCTCGATCATGAATCTCAAATCCTTCGGGTTGCTCCACATAGACCTCCTCTTTGATCGAACCATGCATGAACGTAGTCTTGACATCCATCTGATGTAAGTTCCATCCTTGCGAAGCAGCAAGGGATATGATTGAGCGGATGGTGGTATATCTCGTAACATGCAAATATCTCGTCATAGTCTATACCTTCCTTCTGAGAGAAGCCACAAGCGACAAAACGAGCGTTATACTTTTTGGTAATTCCATCAACCGCATGCTTTATCTTGTAAAGCCATTTCGAAGTGACAATGACTTTGTCCTGGGGTCTGGGAACCACATCCCAAACATCGTTTTTCATGATGGACTGATATTCCCCGGTCATAGCATCCTTCCATACTTGATGCTTGACAGCTTCTGTGAATGACAAAGGCTCATTTTGGATGATCGTGCTCATGATGGTCAGGTATCCCTGATACCTGTTCGGCTTCTTACTTTCACAGAAGGTTCCTCAGGGTGCAATGTGTCCTTCAGCATCATTAAGTGTCTCCCTAAGCCATGAAGGCCTCTACCTAGAAGAGGAAGGCTCTTGCGGAGGAGGATCAATAGGATCCATAGGTTCTTCCACATCGGGCATTGTCTCGTCTTCCTTTTCCTTCGGTTCCTTGGTGTTAGCTTCTTTAGATCCTCTTAGAGTAGAAAGATTGTTAACTTTGCTAAGAGCCATATCTTCGTCAAAGGTGACATCATGGCTAATTTCGACTTCCCTTTGACTAGCCACATAGATTCTATAGCCCTTAGTATTTTCGCTATAGCCCACGAAGATTCTTTTCTTTCCACATGCACCCAATTTATTCCTTTTCTCCTTCGGCACATGAAAATATACAGGACTTCCAAAAATTCTAAAATGAGATATGTCAGGTTTCTTACCAGTGAACATTTCTTCGGGAGTCTTGGAATGCTTGATGAGGGCATCGGTTTTGTACATATACGACGGTATTTGCAGCTTCGGCCCATAGAAACTTCGGAAGTCTTTGATCATGGAGCATAGCGCGAACAACTTCCACAATCGTACGGTTCTTCCTTTCCGCCACACCATTCTGCTCAGGAGTATATGGTGTAGTAGTCTCCCTCTTAATGTCAGCCTCTTTGCAAAAGTCATGAAACTCATTGGATTCATATTCAGTCCCATTATTAGTCCTTAAGATCTTGATCTTCTTTTCGATCTGATTCTCGATCAAGGCTTTGAAGTGCCGAAACCAGGAGAACACTTCATCCTTTTTTTTCAAGAAGTATATCCAAGTCTTGCGAGAATAATGATCTGTAAAAGTGAGGTAATATGAATATCCTCCCAAGGAGTTCACGGGCATCATACCAAATATGTCTGAGTGAACCAACTGCAATATATCAGAGGTCTTGCTTTGGCTTGAGGGGAATGGTCCCCTTTTGAGCTTTCCTTCGGCACATCCCGGACATACACCTTCTTTCTCTACTCGGAACTCGGGCATCCCTGTCACCATTTGTCTCACATCGGGTAGAGCTTTATAATGAAGGTGAGCAAACCTCCGATTCCATAGTTCGGACTGAAGAGATGTGTCACAAGACATGACACCCAACAGACTTCCTTCGACCTGATATAATGAATCAACTCGAAACCCAAGAGTGAAAGCATCTTTAAAGTTCTTTTTCCATACACGTACCTTGCCATCGCTGAAGGCCACCTTGTAGCCTTTGTCTTCCATTGCCGAAATGGACACCAGGTTCTTTTTGAGATCAGGTACATATAATACATCTTGTAAGTGGATTGTATTTCCTTGATTCAATTGAAGAGTGACATTTCCTACGTCTTTCATGGGATATTTTGAATTATCTCCAAGAACAATTTCCAGGTTGGTTTCCTTCTCTACCAGATTAGAGAGAGCTTCTTTGTAACCAGTGAAGTGCCTTGAGGCACCACTATCAATAAGCCAATTTCCTAGCGAGTCCGGGGGAGCAGTAGTAGAGAGAGCCGCTGGAAGATAATATTCGTCTTGCTTATTGGTAACAGTGTTAGATTCATGCCTGGAGTTTCTTGCCTTCTTGAAGGGTTGTCCTCTTCCTTGATTTTCAGCATTTCTTTTACCTCTGCCATTTGACTTGCTATTCCTTTGATTGCCTTGAGAGTGATTTTGATCATCGTCCTGGTGTGAGTCCCTTTTATTAGGGCACTCCCTTACATAGTGGCCCGTTTTATTGCAATTGTAACATCGTCCTTTTCTTCCACCCTTTGGTCCAACCTTTCCTTTGAATTTAGCCCTAGAATTGTTTCTTCTTTTAGCATGAGAAGAAAAAGTAGAGGGATGGCCTTTAAGTGCGGGCATTTCTTGTTCTTCCATCCTTGTTTCTTCTTGAATGAATCTAGCCATCAATTCCTCAATTCTAGGAATTACGTTATTGTTGATAAGAGTAGTCCTGAATATATACCATTCAGATGGCCCGTTTTATTGCAATTGTAACATCGTCCTTTACTTCCACCCTTTGGTCCAACCTTTCCTTTGAATTTAGCCCCATAATTGTTTCTTCTTTTAGCATGAGAAGAAAAAGTAGAGGGATGGCCTTTAAGTGCGGGCATTTCTTGTTCTTCCATCCTTGTTTCTTCTTGAATGCATCTAGCCATCAATTCCTCAAATCTAGGAATTACGTTATTGTTGATAAGAGTAGTCCTGAATATATACCATTCAGATGGCAGTCCTCCAAGAGTTGTGAGTGTCATTTCCCTGTCAGGAATTACTTCCCCAATAGATAAGAGATCATGCTTGATCTCAGTGATCCTTAAGAAATATGCTTGCATACTCTCATCTTTGCCCTTCTTAATTTGATTCAGCTTATTTCTAAGGAACAAAACTTGATTTGCATCATTAACTTTAAATAAACTCACCAGTCTATCGTAGATTTCCTTGGAGGTGGTCAGCTTGGAAACATAGGCCACCAAGCGCTTGTCGATAGAGTCTCGGATGATCTTCCTTGCTTGACTTCTCCTTGGTCCATTTGTTCCTAGCAGCAATGGATGCATTTGATGGAGGCTCAACAATTCCTCCTCTCACATGGTCCAACACTTCCTGCTCTTCTAATGTTAGATTGAGAGACATCTTCTATCCGTGATAGTCAGACCTCTCATGGAGTTTGTCTTCAGCAGGGAAGTGTGTTGAGGACCCCATGATTTCTTTAAAATAGCCTTGCCAACCTTTTCTTCAGCTCTTGCTCTTGCTTGGGCTTTGTCTTCACCTCAGCTCTGATACCATGTTAAATTATGGTATGTTCTATGCTTAGAGCAGTTTACTTATTTTTCTTTTATTATTATCCACAGATTAGCAATCACATATACATTAAGTAAAGTGTAGATAGAACATTAAATGATCAACAGAAAATAAGCCAAGACAAGAGACACAAGATGTGGCGGTGATCTAAAAATGGGGCTCTTAGGCTTTTTGTCTAAGTTACAAGAACCTATCCCACTTCCAAAGCTTTAAATATTCCCAAGTCTTATTGATTGACCAATGCGGAATTAAGAAATGCTTGAAAATATAGGTGTATGTTGGTATTTGTTTTTAACTGATTATATGCTTTAATTTTTATTGTTGTGCTGTAAGTTGATGTGCTTAAACTGCTATATATAAATACATATAACAATAAATAATGCAGCAGTAAACAAGCACATAAGACAACAATTTAATTTGGAGTTCAGCCAAAACTCTTGGGCTACGTCTCCTTGAGCTCTAGTCAACTTGACTAGGCTCTCTGGGATTATGGCAGGTCCTTTTACAAGCTCTTGGCTCAACTCCACTGTTTTACACAGGAACAATGGGCTCAGAACACCATCTCTCCCTGGCTCTTGAAGCTCTCGGCTTTCTGGCTCTCGGCTCTGGCTTTGGCTCTTGGCTCTGGCTTTTCGGCTTTGGCTTCTTTGGCTCTTAGCAATGTACAGCTCTTTGGCTTTTCACTTGAACTCCAAGTGACTCCCTTGGCTGCTCTGCGCTTCAGCTTTTGCTTTCCGCCTTTGGATTTCTATGCTGCTGCTCTCAATTGAGCTCTTTCAGACCTTTGCGTTGCCTGCTTTGGCTTCGCTTTCTGCTTATGCTCGGTTTCAACAACAACTCCAACAACCCCTTTCTGTCTCTGACATTCATGGCTTTTAAGCCAACTGGCGCTGCCCGTTCGTTTCCTCTTCTCGGCTCTCTAGATCCCGTCCTCTATCCGCTCGAATCCCCCTTTGAGCGTTAGCAATCATTGCCAAACGCCTTCAGGGATGGTGGCCACCTGTTGTGCAACGGAAGGAACCATCGGGCCTTTGGAATCCCCAAGAATAGCGTTCTCTGTTTACACAGAGAAATACTCTAAAACACAAGAAAATTCGTCAATCTGTCGTTTTTTCGGACTTCAAATATTATGAATTCCGCCTTATCATCCATCGGGTCCACCTTTTAAATCGCTATCGCAAGTCGCATAGGCGCGTTCCGTGGTTTTCTTGGGTCCGGATATATATATCGCATCGCATATATATATATATATATATATATATATATATATATATATATATATACCCGCTCCGTTGTATTGATCGTCACATCGCAATATCGCATGGACCTGGGGTAAGCCATATGGCGTGGCCGATGCCGACGCGATCTGTTGATGCCAATATCGGCGATTGCGATATCGCTTGGCCTGGGGTCCCGTCTTTGCCTCGTGGCATCGCCGATTGCGATTTGTCGATATCGGTGATCGCGATATCGCTCGACGCGGGGTCCTGCCTCAAGCCCCATGGCATGGCCACCGCCGATGCCGATCTGCCGATATCGGCGATTGGCATATTGCTTGGCCCGGTCCCGCCTTTATGTTATATGTGCACGTGCCTTCCTCCGACCCAATTTGTTAAGGATCGACAATTGGGGGTGCTTCCCCTTTTCACATCAATCTGCTCTTTGCCCTAGTCCGATGCGATTTCCCTTTTGAAGGGTTTTTTTTTTGCCATTTTTAAAGGATTTTGCCTCTTTTTCTAAGGAACAAAGGGCATCTTCCTTGAGCGATAACTTCTGCATCCTAAGTCCATTTTTGCCCATTCAAGTTGCAGTGGATTCAGGAGGAGAAGATCTCTGCAATGGGGTTATTTATAGGTCCTTGGACTTTCATTTTTCCTCTGTGAGGAACACCTTGACTTAGGAATCTATCCAAAATCCATTTTGGATCACGCCTTCCCACTAAAAGAACTTTTGGTCTCCAAAAGACTGATATATTGATCTGAACAGTAAATGAGAGTGACTCACCCTCTTCTTTCAGCCTCCCTACACTTGCCTTGCATAGTGCCTCTGAACCAAAGTTTCTGACCACTTCCCTTCTTGGATGGGCTGGTCTTCCTGGGAAGAGCTGCCTTCTTCTTTGCCTTCCTGTAGAACTCCTGCTTAGATGGTCACAGAAGGTAGTTTGAACTTCTCTGCCTTGATCATTGATCCAAGGTGGCTCAAACAAATGTGAAGTGCATCTGCTCCACAAAACTTTCATTTTTCCCTGTTTGACAAGATGTTCAAATACAAGGGAAACATCAACATCCCTGTGTTCATGCACATCATGGTCATGCATGCATTTCATCCTTCAACTTTCACTTAAACACATTGTCCTTTCGAAGCTGAAATGAAATATAATGTTGCAGCAACAAAGTGAGTCTCCTGCTCAATCTTTTCCATTCACCATCTTGGTAGAAACCTGCAACTTGCATCTCATCAACAAGAAATGCAAATAGATGCATCATTAGACATGCAACCTTAATTGGAAAAGAACTCTAACCATTTCTTACCAATCCAGTTCAAAGGTCTTCATTCATGGAAACTTCATTTCCATTTCTGCCATCTTCTCTTTCCACTTTCTTCAGCTTTTGTGGAAGCATTGTTGGATTCAGAGTCCAACACCTTTCAACAAGATGCCCTTGCTTATGGTAGTAAGTGCAACACATATGCATCCTCTTGACAACATGATTTGCCTTGTCCAATGGACCTTTGGCTCTTTGCTTCTTTTCCTTCAAAAGTTTCCTGTATGTGGCCATTCTTTTCCAACATCTAGAAACATGATGGTTATCCAAACCACAAAAGGAACATGCAATTCTTTTCCCATGCTTATGTGGAAATTTTCCATGCTTTGCAAAATCAAAAGGAATACGATTAGAACCTGATTTATACTTGCCTCTTTCACCTTTATTGCCTTCATGAGGAGGTGAAGCAAATGAAGAAGTGGTTCCCTTTGGAAAACCATCAATCTCTTCAAGGCTGTTAGAGTTTCCACAACTCTCTGGTTCAAGTGTATGCTTCTGAACACCTGCATCCTGCAAGTGATGTTTCAAGCTATTGCATTCCACCTGAACACAATCTTCACAATCTGTAATGCAACCCTTTCTTGGAATTGTTTCAATGGCCTTCATGGCAGCTTACTCTCTCCATAAGATTGTCCATAGCCAAGACCCAAATACTTTGGCCTCTTCTCAAACATTATTGGTTCAACAATACCTTGTGCATGTTTTCCCAAGCCCTTTCTTTCATAGCCCATCTTGGACATTAGCTTGGAACCTATGCCTCTAGTATGTTTTTCAAAAGAACCAATATAAGCATTCTTAGAAGAATTTGAAGACAAACTGGAATGGGTTACCTCTTCTTCAAGCTGATACTTGACTAAGGCTTCTTTGGCAACAAAGAGCTGTGACTCCAACTCATGCATCATTTTCAGGTTCATATTTGCAATATGAAGTTGCCTCTCCATTTCCTGCAATTTGTCAGAAAGCATCTGCTTCTCTTCCTCCACAGAATTCAACTGCTCTCTAAGTATGCTGCTCTTCCATCCATCCTCATACATTTCTCTCACCTTGCCCATCATAATGAACAAGTCTTGCTTTATGTCTTCATCAAAGAGTCTTGTGATGCAAGAGGAATTCGAGGATACACTTGTAGAAGTTGTCATTATGCCAATGAACAAAGAACTTCAAACAAGATTAATAAAGAGCTTATTTCAACAACCTTTTGCAACAAACCTCTTGTGCTCCAAGGATTGCCTTGAGGTCCTTTGGGATAGAAGAATGCCTTCAACCCTTCTTCCTATTTGTCCTTCCTGGACTGAGCTATCAATAGCTTTCCTTTCACCTCTGCAAACTCAAACAATAGTCAGTCTGCAAAACAAGCATACAATCAGCCTCTTGCTGTTCAAACACCTTTCAGACAAGCAGTCTTTGCTTTGTCAATCAAGCATTCTGATATAACCTTCTTTGAAGGTGGGGTTAACCAAACTTAAGCTCTGATACCACCTGATCTGAAAATGGGGCTCTTAGGCTTCTTGTCTAAGTTACAAGAACCTCTCCCACTTCCAAAGCTTTAAATATTCCCAAGTCTTATTGATTAACCAATGCGGAATTAAGAAATGCTTGAAAATATAGGTGTATGCTGGTATTTGTTTTTAACTGATTATATGCTTTAATTTCTGTTGTTGTGCTGTAAGTTGATGTGCTTAAACTGATATATAAATACATATAATAGTAAATAATGCAGCAGTAAAAGAAGCACATAAGACAACAATTTAATTTGGAGTTCAGCGAAAACTCTTGGGCTACGTCTCCTTGAGCTCTAGTCAACTTGACTAGGCTCTCTGGGATTATGGCAGGTCCTTTTACAAGGTCTTGGCTCAACTCCACTGTTTTACACAGGAACAATGGGCTCAGAACGCCATTTCTCCTCAGCTCTTGAAGCTCTCGGCTTTCTGGCTCTCGGCTCTCGCTCTGGCTCTTCGGCTCTGTCTTCTTTGGCTCTCAGCAATGTACATCTCTCTGGCTTTTCACTTGAACTCCAAGTGACTCCCTTGGCTGCTCTGCGGTTCAGCTTTTGCTTTCCGCCTTTGGCTTTCTATGCTGCCTCTCTCAATTGAGCTCTTTCAGACCTCTACGCTGCCTGCTTTGGATTTGGTTTCTGCTTATGCTCGGTTTCAGCAACAACTCCAACAACCCCTTTCTATCTCTGAAATTCATGGCTTTTAAGCCAATTGGCGCTGTATGTTTGTTTCCTCTTCTCGGCTTTCTGGCTCCCGGCCTCTCTCCGCTCGAATCCCCCTCTGAGCGTTAGCAATCATTGCCAAACGCCTTCAGGGATGGTGGCCACTTGTTCTGCAACGTAAGGGACCATCGGGCCTTTGGAATCCCCAAGAATAGCGTTCTCTGTTTACACAGAGAAATACGCTAAAACACAGGAAAATTTGTCAATTTGCCGTTTTTTCGGACTTCAAATATTATGAATTCCGCCTTATCTTCCATCGGGTCTGCCTTTTAAATTGCTATCGCAAGTCGCATAGGCGCGTTCCGTGGTTTTCTTTTGTATTTATAAAAATACATTAAAAACATTAAAAATCGTCGGAGGACCTTATGGCGGACTCGACATATTATATATTTGCATTCATAAACCTGTTGGGTTCGGATATATATATATATATATATATATATATATATATATATATATATATACCCTCTCCGTTGTATTGATCGTCACATCGCAATTTCGCATGGACCCGGGGTAAGCCATATGGCATGGCCGATGCCGATATTGGCACGCGATATCGCTTGGCCCGGGGTCTCGCCTTTGCCTCGTGGCATCGCCGATTGCGATTCGCTGATATTGGCGATCATGATATCACTCGGTGCGGAGTCCCGCCTCAAGCCCCATGGCATGGCCACCGCCGATGCCAATCCGCTGATATCGGTGATCGGCATATCGCTCGGCCCGGTCTCGCCTTTATTTTATATGTGCACGTGCTTCCTCCGACCCGATTTGTCGGGGATTGGCAATCAGGGGTGCTTCCCCTTTTCACATCAATCTGCTCTTTGCCTTGGTCCGATGCGATTTCCCTTTTGAAGGGTTTTTTTTTGCCATTTTTAAAGGATTTTGCCTCTTTTTCTAAGGAACAAAGGGCATCTTCCTTGACCTAAGTCCATTTTTTCCCATTCAAGTTGTAGTAGATTCAGGAGGAGAAGATCTCTGCAATGGGGCTATTTCCAGGAACTTCCTTGGACTTTCATTTTTCCTCTGTGAGGAACACCTTGACTTAAGAATCTATCCAAAATCCATTTTGGATTAGGCGGTTAGCTAGGGACAAACCCCAATGCGGGGAAACCCTTTGATCAAATCTTCTTTTATCTTCAATAGTTCAGCAAAGAGAAATAGTACAAAATCTGAATTCTGTAATTTTACATCAGCAGCAACAAACCTTATATCAGCAAAGTCAAACTTGGTCAAATCGGTTGAAATTGACCTCCAATATGCTTGGTCAATTTCCGGTCAACTTGCCCTTGAACAGCCTGAAGAAACAACCCTTGAACAACCCCAAAAGTACAGTCAAATTGCAGTTTTCTGAAGTCAACTTGTAGTCGTAAACTAGGGCAGTCAACACCAGTCAAACTAGAGGTCAAATCACCTCGATTTTTGTGCCAAAATTTGCAGCCTGCCTAGGAGAGGCAGCCACAGCAAATCCGCACCCCTAGATGGTCAACGCTGGTCAAAGAGATGACCTGCAACCCTAACGTCCTTCTTTTTGCATCTGCCTTGCCCTAGAACGTCTTCTTTTCCAGCCACATGTGAGAGAGAGAGAGGCTTCTTTGATGCGTAGGAGAGGAGAGAGAAGATGAGTGAATGAATGAGTTTCAAATCACTCAACCTCTCTTCTATTTATATGAAACGCTGGGCATGTGTGCCACACACTTAGCTGCTGGCCTACCTTGACGATTTGTCAAGTAATTAGAAATAAATTCATATCTTCATAAATACTTGTCGGAATTGGATGATCTTTAGATCAATCCTACACCTCTCCACGAGAGGAATCTAGGAAAAATATCAGCAGCCATAAATAAGGTGACCCACATGGAGTTTCGCCCTAGTTGCCAATTTTAACAACAAGGAACATTAGAGCCCTAATCAACTGTCTAAATTCGGATGGATTCGCCAAATCGGGTCCTGTAGCTGCTCCACATAACTTCTTGAAGTTCATTTCCATCGGTGTGGGTAGGGACTTGCATTCTATCATTCCAAATCTTTCCAACAACTTCACAACGTATTTTCCTTGTGAAAGGAAAATCTCACCGAGCCTTTACCACACTTTAAGGCCTTGAAAATAGTGCATGAGCCCAAGGACCTTCATCTCGAATTTAGAGGATAACTCCCTCTTACACTCGATCATCAGAGGCTCACTACCTGTTAGGAATAGATCGTCAACATATAAAACCAAAATCAGCAGCATACCTTGGACTACCTTGAAGTAGAGGTTGGGATCGAAATTGCTTCTTGTGAATCCCAGCTTCACCAAATAACTGTCTATGCGGGTGTACCATGCTCTTGGGGCTTGCTTCAAACCATACAATGCCTTCTTCAATCTACAAACGTGTGTCTTTCGATCTTCTACTTCAAATCCCAGTGGTTGCTCAATGTATACTTCTTCTTGTAGCATGCCATGGAGGAATGCGGTCTTTATGTCCATCTGATGAAGGGTCCATCCTTGACTTGCAGCAAAGGCAACTATCGAACGAATGGTTGTATATCGAGCCATAGGTGCAAATATATCATCATAATCTTCTCCCTCTTTCTGGGAGAATCCTTGAGCCACGAACCTCGCCTTGTATTTTTCAATGCTTCCATCATTTCCATGCTTGATCTTGAATATCCACTTCAAAGTTACCACGTATTTCCCCTTCAGCCTCGGTACAACATCCCATACATCATTCTTAATAATAGATTCATAATCCTCGGCCATAGCATCTTTCCAGACTTGTTCTTTTATGACTTCTTCGAATGTGTAAGGTTCGACTTGAATGATAGTGCTCATGGCTGCAACATATCCCTAGTACCTGCATGGCTTCTTCCTTTCTCTAAACGATCTTCGGATGGACACATGACTATCAACATCCTGAAGACTGTGACAGAGCCAAAGTGGTCTTTTCCTAGTAGGAGGATTACTAGGAGGATCTAAGGGATCGATGGGATCCATGGGATTATCAATATTAGTCTCAGATTCGGGCATGGATGGGCCATCCAAGATATCCATATCACCATTCTTCTCGGGAGGAGGAGGAAGGTCTCTTGCTTTTCCAAGAGCGACATCTTCATCAAATGTAACATCCCTGCTAATTTCGACCTTCCTTTGACCAGGAATATATATTCTAAATGCTTTAGAATTTTCACAATACCCAACAAACGTACCTTTTCTTCCTGTAGCTTCCAATTTGTTCCTTTTGTCCTTTGGCACATGGAAATATACAGGACATCCAAATATGCAGAGATGACTAATGTCGGGCTTCACACCTGTAAATACTTCTTCGGGAGTTTTGTTTTCCAAAGCTTGATGAGGCACCCTGTTTTGAACATATACGACAACATGTGAAGCTTCGACCCAAAGAAATTTAGGCAACTTTTGATCATGGAGCATCGCTCGAGTGGCTTCTACTATAGACCTGTTCTTCCTTTCAGCTAGACCATTTTTTTCAGGAGTATATGGCACAATTGTTTCCTTCTTGACACCTTCCTTTTTGCAAAAGTCAATGAATTCATTTGACATGTATTCTCCACCATTATCGGACCTGAATATTTTGATCTTCTTCCCTATTTTATTTTCAACCAATGCTTTGAACTCCTTAAATGTTTCGAAAGCTTCATCCTTATGCATCAAATAGTAGATATATCCACTAATAGAGTGCACGGGCATCGGTCCACATATGTCAGAATGAATGAGATGGAGGATGTCAATGGTTTTGTTTTCACTAGAGGGGAATGGTCCCCTTGTCATTTTTCCACTAGCACATCCCGGACATACTCCATCATGTTGAGCTTGAACCTTTGGAATCCCTAAGACCGAGTTCTCTAGTTTCGGAAGGGCATCATAATGAAGATGAGTTAACCTTCAGTGCCATAATTCGCTTAGATGATTTGTATTATGAACCAATGCTAGTAGTGGTCTTCCAGTGACCTTATAGAGTCCTTCATATCTTGTTCCCAAAGTGAATGCATCTCTCATAAGTGATCCAACAGGCCAAGTAAGAACCTTTCCTTTGATGAAAGCAACCCTCATCCCTTTGTCTTCCAAAGTGGATATTGATACCAAATTCTTCTTTAACCTAGGCACATACATTACATCATGTAGTACAATAGATTCCCTAGAATTCAAATGAAATTTGATGGATCCAAAACCTTTAATGGGATGAGTGGAGTTGTCTCCAAGAATGATTTTCAAATTTGACTCCCTCTCTACCAAATTAGAGAGAACTTCCTTGTAACCAGAGAAGTGATGAGTGGCCCCACTATCAACCAACCAACTATCCCACGAATCCGGAGGAGATGAACTAGTAAGAGTGGAAATAAGAATATATTCAGATTGATTCGCAACATTACTTTCATACCTGGAGAATTTTGACTTCTTTTGTGGATGACGATCTTCTTCATGGTCACTTGGAGCATCTTTTCTTCTTCTATCATTTCTTCCATTGCGGTCATTCCTTTGGTCATCTCTCCTTCTTTGATCATTGAACCTATTGTTTTTGCTTCCAGTATTATAACGTGGTCCATTGTTCTTCTCGGGGCAATCTCGAGCATAGTGCCCTTTCTTATGACAATTGTAGCATTCAATGTTCACATATTCCTTTCTTCCACCAGAATTTCGAGGAGGAGGCTTTCTTGAATTTGATGGACCTCCTTTTGCTTTCTTCTTCTTCTTCTCATGAGCGGTATATGCAGTGGGTTCTCCTTCTTCGTGCTTTTTGAATCCTTCCTCTTCCTATCATCCTTGACTCTTCTTGAGTAAGCTTTCTAACAATTTCATCAGATGAAGGGAGGGCATTTGTGTTGCTTATAGTAGTGATGAATGTTTCTCGAATAGGAGGGAGACCTCTTAGAGTCACGACCACTAGTTCCATGTCAAGCACAACTTCTCCAACTCTTAGCAATTGATCTCTAATATGAGAGATCCTCATTATGTAGGATTGTATGGACTCTCCTTTGTTCATCTTGGTGTCTTTGAGTTGATCTTTCAAGGTGAGGAATTCAATCAAATTGTTGACCTCATACATGCGACTACCTTATCATACATGTCTTTAGACCTTCTTAAGTTCCCAACATATGCAAGTAGATTTTCTTGTAAACCATCAGCTATAATTTGTTTTGTTTTCAACTCACCTTTCTTGTGCTTATTCTTGGCAACAACAGATGCATTCTCCGAAGGCTTAGGTACCTTTCCTTGAATGTGGTCCAAAACATCATTATTATCAACTATGATCTCCAACCTAACCTTCCATATAACAAAATTAGATTAGTCACCCAACTTCTCATCACTCTTGAAGTAAGATGTCATCTTGAATTTGAATAGATCGGTTCTTTCAACATTCCAAAGATGAGTGCTTCAAGGTTTGTCTCCTTTTGGGCTTGTCCTTCACCTTAGCTCTGATACCATGTTAATTTTCAGATTGTTCTATGTTGTATCAATTACTTTAGCCCAATTTCAAACTTCAATTAGCAATATTTTAAATTACAATTAGTCTTTTCATTCATCAACAGTAATCGAAGATAGAACAATATATGCAATGACAAAGAAGACAATCAGCACATCAACAATAGACACCAGATTTGGTCAAAGACCAGGGAAAAACCCACTAGGGGGAAAACCCTTTGAAAATTTTCTTTTATTAGATTATCATAAAAGTTTCAACAGCGAGTATACTGAGACCAATACAATATGATCAACAATTGTTAAAATTGGAAACTAGGGCCAAACTCCATGTGGGTCATCTTATTTATGGCAGCTGATATTTTTCTTGGATTCCTCTCATCGAGAGGTGTAGGATTGATCTAAAGATCATCCGATTCCGATAAGTATTCATGGAGATATGAATTTATTTGTGTTATGGGACAATTCGTCAAGGTCAGCCAACAACCAAATAACCCCCACTTGTGCTCAACGTTTTAGTATAAAAGGAGGTGGCTTGATAGTCATTTAGACACACACTTCACTCTTGATTTCTCTCCACTTGTTTTGGGTTTTAGTGGCAAGAGAAATCTAAGAGGAGGAAGCCCTAGACGCAGGAGGAAAGGAGATACCCTAACACTGTCATGGAAAAGAAGGCCTAAAACGCAACTATGGAGAAGAAAGCCTAAACGCAGCTATGATGAGGATGCCTTAGCTAAACGCAGTCATGAAGATGATGAGGATACCCTAGCTAAATGCGGTCTTAAAGGAAGGGTTATAGCCCAGCTTTGGAGGAGCCATAGCTGATGTAAAACGTGCCCTAGCCGCAGTCTATACACAGCTGAACGCAGACAAGATAGAGACCTAAACGCAGACCTAAAACGGAGTCACCTTAATGCTGTTTTAGGCCGCATTTTGTGGAGGGTTTCATGTTCCCTAAACTGCCATGAGAAGGGATCTGAATGGTTCCTTATATGCAGTCTCATGACTGCCCTAGCCGTAGGAAAAGAGAAGGTTACAGGTGCCGTTGATGCAGTCCATTAGGAGGACCGTTTAGAAGGACTGTTTAGGAGGTCTGCGATATCAAGTAGGGCTATTATGATGCAGCATGGAGGGCAACATCTCATTGGAGGACAATCTCAGTTATTAGGAGCAATTCTGGGCCAGTTTTGATGGGTTGTTAGGGACTATGGTTAGTACCCTAACCAGTCCCATAATTGCAGCATTGCAACAAGTTCAAGAGTTGACATTTCTATAGGCTAAATGTTGTTGCGTTAATGATGATTGGACACTATCTGGGATACGTTTGCTACAAGGGTTGCTATGTGCTAGGCCGCAGGCCATAGCACCATAGAAAGGGCTGCTAAGGGCAGTGAAGGGTGTGCAACACAAGTGTATCAAAGTGCAACACTGTGATAATGAATGCTGCAATGAGATGCAACATGATGGGCACAGTAAGGTACATCGTGATGATGCAACACAAGGAGGTGCAACATGATGATAAGCTGCAACAGTATGATGTGTGCAACATGGTAATGAGGTCCAACATGATGATTGGGTGTAGCATAGTGAGGTGCAGCATGTTGATGGTGTCACCTTGGATCAGTGGAAGCAATATGCCTTCAACTCAGCAAATCAACTACCTCATATGCTATCTTCTTAGAGAAGATCTCTGCTTTTATTTTGACAAGTCAAAGTGTTGACTTCTGAATGTATATGTACTATCTCTCTCTACTGAACTATTGAAGAATATAAGAAGAATTGATCAAGGGTTTCCCCACATTGGGCTTTGATCTTGGCTGGCGCCACATATTGTGTCCTCTTATCATGGCTTGTCTTCTGCGATTTATGTTTATGTTCTATCCGCATTTTACTATCATGCTAAATGTGATTGCTAATTTGGAATTGATATTGAGCTAATATGGAAGATTGAAGTAAATTTGCTATCAGCATAGAACATACCTAAAATTAACATGGAATTGGAGCTGAGGCGAAGACAAAGCCCAAGCAAGAGTGAAAAAGCAATCACCGAAGATAGTTGGAAAGGTCAAAACGCTCAATGGGTTCCTCATCCCACTTCAAATTCACCAAGGGTGAAGTCGAAGCAAAGAAGATTACCAGCGTGGCGCAGCGGAAGCGTTTGGTGGCCTACCTAAAGGTCACTTCAATGGGAAGTCCGGATCTAAGGGTGGAAGGAAAGGCAGATACCTTGCCTACAATGAGTTTGGCCATTATGTGAAGGATTGTTCGAATAGAAGGGACACATCACTTGATGATGATATCAATCATTCCAGGGGCATCTTCAATGATTGAAGAAATGACAGGTTCAATGGCTAAGGAAAAAGGAATGCAGTGCATCATGAGTATGACCGACTCTTCAAGAAAGTAAGGAACTCGAGGTATGAAGAATCAAATGTTAATTCTGATAAGCAAAAGGAGCATTATCTTATATTGGCCCTCTCCATTACTTCTCGTCCAGACTCTTTGGGAATCTGGCTTGTTGATAGTAGTGCTTCAAGGCACTTCATCGGATACATGGAAGCTTTCTCTAATTTGATAGAGAAGGAGACAATCGTGGAGATTATTCTTGGAGACAATGCCACCTATCTCGAAAATGGTGTAGGGAATGCTACCCTTCAATTGGATAAGGGTAACACGATTCATTTACAATAATTTCTTTATGTACCTGATCTCAAGAAGAACCTAATGTCCATTTCGACAATGGAATTCAAAGGTTTCAAGGTGGCATTCATCGATGGAAAGGTACGTGCTTGAAAAAAGAATTTTCAAGATGTTTTTACTCATGGGTTCAGGGTTGGCAATTTGTATCAAGTTGTAGGAAGTCCATTGGGAACCATGTCATGTGACACATCTCTTCTATGGCACCAGAGGTTTGCCCATCTTCATTAGGCCCTACTTGATGTGAGTCGGATGGTGACAGGGATGCCTGAATTCAAGGAAGAGCATGAAGGTACATGTCCGAGATGTACCGAAGGAAATATTACAAGGGGACCATTCCCCTCATATAATAGTAAGACCACAGATGTGGAAGAACCCAAGGGGTTTTGAGATTCATGATCGGGAATCTCATGTATGCAGGTTGAAGAAAGCTCTCTATGGCTTGAAGCAAGCACCCTAGGCTTGGTATGAGAGGATTGCTAGCTATCTGATGAAGCTGAGATTCACTAGGAGTGAAGTCGATCCAAACCTTTGCTTGAAGGTTGTGGATGATAGACCTCTCATACTGGTACCTTATGAGGACGACCTCTTTCTGACAGGTGCAGACCCTCTCATTTGGAAAAGTAAGAGGGAGATGGCTTCCGGATTTGGAATGGTGGACTGCAAGCCCGTGACTACCTTGATGGAGATTAACGTTAAGAAGTTATGCGGTAGTACTGCCGAACCTGATTTGGGAAATGCCTTTGAGTTTCGACAACTCATACTAGCATTGATGTTCTTGGTGAACTCCCGTCCGGATATGTGTTTTGCCGTTAGCATGTTGAGCTCATATATGGTTGAGCCTCATTGGATTGGTGCCAAGAATCTTTTGAGATATCTTCGAGGCACAATCTCTCATGGATTAAGATACACTGCCGGAAATGTGAAGCTGCATGATCATTCTGATGCTGATTATGCAGGCAATGTGAAGGATCGCAAGAGCACTTATGATTGCTGGTTCTGCTTCGATATCCTGGATGAGTAGGACGCAGAAGTCGGTTGTTTTGAGCACCGATGAGGCCGGATACATAGCTGTGAGTATGGCCTCCTGTGAAGTTGCCTAGTTGTGGAATGTTAATTTTAGGTATGTTCTATGCTTAGAGCAATTTATTTCATTTTTCACAGTTAGCTCAATATCTTTTCCAGATTAGCAATCACATCAGCATTAAAGTAAACTGCAGATAGAACATAAACATAAATCGCAGAAGACAAGCCAAGACAAGAGGACACAAGATGTGGCACTAGCCAGGGACAAACCCCAATGTGGGGAACCCTTGATCAATTCTTCTTATATGTTCTTCAATAGTTCAGCAGAGAGAGAGAGAGAGATAGTACGTTTACAACGGAAGTCAACACTTTGACTTATCTAGATAAGAGCATAGATCATCTGTAAGAAGATTATACATGAGATCAGTTGAAGACATGCTGCTTCAACTGATTCTCCAATGTGACTCCTTCACCTATCGTTGTGCTGCATTTCGTCATCATGCTGCACCTCATCACGCTTCATTAATCATCACTGTACCCATCACTGTACTGCATTATGTGCCATCGCTGCACCATGTTGCCATACTGACCTATGTGCTGGCTGCATCTTGCTTGCTTGTTGTCCCTTGCATGCTTGCTGTTGTATGCTAGCTGTTCCTTGCATGCTAGCTGTAACATTGCATGTTTGGTGTATTTGCTGCTAAGTACCATACAACTGTCCCAATGTTAGTTAGTTGTCCCTTTCATGTTGCTCTCCTTCATAGACAGATGCTCAGGGTGTTCCGGCAGTTTAGGCAATTCCGGCTGTTCCCGGCAGTTGCCGGTTATTTTCGGCAGTTCCGGCTATTCCAGCAGTTCTGGTAGTTCCCGACAGTTCCAACTTTTGCCCTCTGCGTCAGGTTTCCCGGCTGTTCCGGGTAGTTCTGGCTATTCTCGGCAGTTCCGACAATTTCGACTATTCCCGGCAGTTCCGGTTCCCGGCAGTTCCGGCTTCCCTCTAGATTAGGGCAACATTATCCCTTAGGATCTCTCCTCCTACTAAAATCCAAAGACAAGTAGAGAGGAAGAGATCGCAAGTGTGTTGAAATGACTTGAAGGCCACCTTTATTTATACTAAAATGTTGAGCACAAGTGGGGTTTATTTCGTTGCTAGCCGACCTTGATGAATTGTCCCATAACACAAATAAATTCATATCTACATAAATACTTATCGGAATCGGAAGATCTTTAGATCAATCCTACACCTCTCGATGAGAGGGATCCAAGAAAAATATCAGCTTCCATTAATAAGATGACCCACATGGAGTTTGGCCCTAGTTGCCAATTTTAACATGGAAGCTCTTCAGTGAGCTGTTTGGACACATATTGGATACCACCGTGATCTTCTGTGACAACCAGAGGGGGATTCGATTGTTGAGGAATCCCGTATTCTATGATCGCTCCAAGCATATAGACATCAGGTACCAATTTATCTGGGATATGGTACATCAATGAGCAAGAATGCACCATTGCATTGGGACTGATGTGCAGGTTGCGACATTTTGTCGAAGCCCCTGGGAAAGGTCAAATTTGTGACTTTCCGAGAACGACTAGGAGTCGTGGAGAGACTCTCTCCTAAGGGTCCTATATGATATGGACATTGAGCTCTGGGAGCTTCGGGGGGCTTGGGGGTACATCGTGGAGCGATGAGCAACCATAGGGGTTCAACCTTCCTCTAGTGGTTTGCTATGTAGGCAGGATGAGTGGTTCATCCTTCTCCTGCCGAGACACAATCATAGGGTGAGTGGTTCACCCTTCCCCTAGTGATTTGTTGTGTACAGGGTGAGTGGTTCAACCTTCCCCTGGGATAACCCTTGCGACATGTAGGCAGGATGACTGGTTCATCCTTCTCCTGCCGAGACATCCTACCCATGCAATCTAGGACTCATGGAAAGTACCTCTCATTTAGCTAATGAGTAGGGAAATGAGGATAGGGACCATAGTAGTACAAATGGATGCATCATGTTACTACTGTACTCCCTATGCTAGGATGATATTGATCTGGAATCAATGAAATTGACTTCGGGTCAGTATGAGTGGTTTGAGACACTCTCTTCTGATATTGATTTGGGATCAATCAATGAAACTAACCTCAGGTTAGTAAGAGTGATATAACTCACTCTCTTCTGATATTGATTTGGGATCAATGAAACTGACTTCGGGTCAGTATGAGTTGTATGAGACACTCTCTTTTGATATTGATATGGGATCAATGAAACTGACTTCGGGTCAGTAAGAGTGATATAACTCACTCTCTTCTGATATTGATCTGGGATCAATGAAACTGACTTCGGGTCAGTGTGAGTGGTTTGAGACACTCTCTTTTAGAACTGACTTTGGGTTAGTAAGAGTGATATAACTCACTCTCTTTTGGAACTGATTTGGGATAAGTAAGAGTGGTATGATACACTCTCTTCATAAGGGACTAACTTCGGGTCAGTAGAGAATGGTATGAGACATTCTCGATCAATTCTTCTTCTTCATGGTTCAGCAGAGTAGTGCAGGGCACTGATGGCAGAGATAGCACAGTTTGGCAGATGGATCAGCGGATGGAGTTCTCCCTAGTTGAGAGGGAGTGTTAAAATTGGTAGCTAGGGCCAAACTCCATGTGGGTCATCTTATTTATGGTAGCTGAGATTTTTCTTGGATTCCTCTCATCGAGAGGTGTAGGATTGATCTAAAGATCATCCGATTCTGATAAGTATTCATGGAGATATGAATTTATTTGTGTTATGGGACAATTTGACAAGGTTGGCCAACAACCAAATAACCACCACTTGTGCTCAACGTTTTAGTATAAAAGGAGGTGGCTTGATAGTCATTTAGACACACACTGCACTCTTGATTTCTCTCCACTTGTTTTGGGTTTTAGTGGCAAGAGAAATCTAAGAGGAGGAAAGGAGATACCCTAATGCTGTCATGGAAAAGAAGGCCTAAAACGCAACTATGGAGAAGAAAGCCTAAACGCAACTATGATGAGGATGCCCAAGCTAAACGCAGTCATCAAGATGATGAGGATACCCTAGCTAAACGCAATCTTAAAGGAAGGGTTATAGCCCAACTTTGGAGGAGCCATAGCTGATGTAAAACGTGCCCTAGCCGCAGTCTATACACAGATGAACCCAGACAAGATAGAGACCAAAACGCAGACCTAAAACACAGCCACTTTAACGCTGTTCCAGGCCGCATTTTGTGGAGGGTTTCATGTTCCCTAAACTGCCATGAGAAGGGATCTGAATGGTTCCTTATATGCAGTCTCATGACTGCCCTAGCCGCAGGAAAAGAGAAGGTTACAGGTGCCCTTGACACAGTCCATTAGGAGGACTGTTTAGGAGGTCTGCTATATCAAGGAGGACTGTTATGATGCAGCGTGGAGGGCAACATCTCATTGGAGGACAACCACAGTCATTAGGAGCAATTTTGGGCCAGTTTTGATGGGCTGTTAGGGACTGTGGTTAGTACCATAACCAGTCCCAGAATTGCAACATTGCAACAAGTTCAAGAGTTGACATTTCTATAGGCTAAATGTTGTTGCGTTAATGATGATTGCACAATATCTGGGATACGTTTGCTACAAGGGTTGCTATGTGCTAGTCCGCAGGCCATAGCACCATAGCAAGGGCTGCTAAGGGCAGTGAAGGGTGTGCAACACAAGTGTATCAAAGTGCAACACTGTGATAATGAATGCTGCAATGAGATGCAGTATGATGGGTACAATAAGGTACAACATGATGATGCAACACAAGGAGGTGCAACATGATGATAAGATGCAACAATATGATGTGTGCAACATGGTAATGAGGTCCAACATGATGATTGGGTGTAGCACAGTGAGGTGAAGCATGGTGATGGAGTCACCTTGGAGCAGTGGAAGCAGTATTCCTTCAACTCAACTCAGATCAACTAACTCATATGCTATCTTCTTAGAGAAGATCTCTGCTCTTATTTTGACAAGTCAAAGTGTTGACTTTTGATGTATATGTACTATCTCTCTCTGCTTAGCTATTGAAGAATATAAGAAGAATTGATGAAGGGTTTCCCCACATTGGGGTTTGTCCTTGGCTGGCGCCACATCTTGTGTCCTCTTGTCTTGGCTTGTCTTCTGCGATTTATGTTTATGTTCTGTGTGCATTTTACTATCATGCTAAATGTGATTGCTAATCTGGAATTGATATTGAGCTAATATGGAAAATTGAAGTAAATTTCCTATCAGCATAGAACATACCTAAAATTAACATGGAATCAGAGCTGAGGCGAAGACAAAGCCCAAGCAAGAGTGAAAGAGCAATCACCGAAGATAGTTGGACAAGGTCAAAAGGCTCAATGGGTTCCTCATCCCACTTCAAATTCACCAAGGGTGAAGTCGAAGCAAAGAAGACTATCAAAGTGGCGTAGCGGAAACGTCTGGTGGCCTACCAAAGGTCACTTCAATGGGAAGTCCGAATCTAAGGGTGGAAGGAAAGGCAAATACCTTGCTTGCAATGAGTTTGGCCATTATGCGAAGGAGTGTCCGAATAGAAGGGACACATCACTTGATGATGATATCAATCATTCCAGGGGCATCTTCAATGATCGAAGAAATGACAGGTTCAATGGCTAAGGAAAAAGGAATGCAGGGCATCATGAGAATGGCCGACTCTTCAAGAAAGCAAGGAACTCCAGGTATGAAGAATCAAATTTTAATTCTGATAAGCAAAAGGAACATTATCTTATATTGGCCCTCTCCACTACTTCTCGTCCGGACTCTTTGGGAATCTGGCTTGTTGATAGTACTAAGTAGTGCTTCAAGGCACTTCATCGGATACATGGAAGCTCTCTCTAATTTGATAGAGAAGGAGAAAATTGTGGAGATTATTCTTGGAGACGATGCCACCTATCCTGGAAAGGGTGTAGGGAATGATACCTTTCAATTGGATAAGGGTAACACTGTTCACTTACAAGAATTTCTATATGTACCTGATCTCAAGAAGAACCTAGTGCACATTTTGACAATGGAAGTCAAAGGTTTCAAGGTGGCATTCTTCGATGGAAAGGTACGTGCTTGAAAAAGGAATTTTCAAGATGCTTTTACTCATGGGTTCAGGGTTGGAAATTTGTATCAAGTTGTAGGAAGTCCATTGCGGACCATGTCATGTGACACATCTCTTCTATGGCATCGAAGGTTTGCCCAACTTCATTAGGCTCTACCCGATGTGAGTGTGATGGTGACAGGGATGCATGAATTCAAGGAAGAGCATGAAGGTACATGTCCGAGATGTACCGAAGGAAATATTACAAGGGGACCATTCCCCTCATGTAATGGCAAGATCACAGATGTGGAACAGCCCAAGGGGTTTTGAGATTCATGATTGGGAATCTCATGTATGCAGGTTGAAGAAATGTCTCTATGGCTTGAAGCAAGCACCCCAGGCTTGGTATGAGAGGATTGATAGCTATCTGATGAAGTTGAGATTCACTAGGAGTGAAGTCGATCCAAACCTTTGCTTGAAGGTTGTGGATGATAGACCTCTCATACTAGTACCTTATGAGGACGACCTCTTTCTGACAGGTGCAGACCCTCTTATTTGCAAATGTAAGAGGGAGTTGGATTCCGGATTTGGAATGCTGTACTACAAGCCCGTGACTATCTCGATGGAGATTAACTTTAAGAAGTTATGCGGTAGTACTGCCGAACCTGATTTGGGAAATGCCTCTGAGTTTCGACAACTCATACTAGCATTGATGTTCTTGGTGATCTCCCGTCCGGATATATGTTTTGCAGTTAGCATATTGAGCTCATATATGGTTTAACCTCACTGTATTGGTGCCAAGAATCTTTTGAGATATCTTCAGGGCACAATCTCTCATGGATTAAGATACACTGCCGGAAATGTGAAGTTGCATGATCATTCTGATGTTGATTATGCAGGCAGTGTGAAGGATCGCTAGAGCACTTACGAGTGCTGGTTCTGCTTCGATATCCTGGATGAACAGGAAGCAGAAGTCGGTTGTTTTGAGCACCGATGAGGCCGGATACATAGCTGTGAGTATGGCATCCTGTGAAGCTGACTGGTTGTGGAAGCTCTTCAGTGCGCTGTTTGGACACATGCTGGATACCACCGTGATCTTCTGTGACAACCAAAGGGGGATTCGATTGTTGAGGAATCCCGTATTCTATGATCGCTCCAAGCATATAGACATCAGGTACCACTTTATCTGGGATATGGTACATCGATGAGCAAGGAGGCTCCATCGCATTGGGACTGATGTGCAGGTCACCGACATTCTGTCTAAGCCCTGGGAAAGGTCAAATTTTTGACTTTTCGAGAACGACTAGGAGTCGTGGAGAGACTCTCTCCTAAGGGTCCTATATGATATGGACATTGAGCTCTGGGAGATCTGGGGGGCTTGGGGGTACATCGTGGAGCGATGAGCAATCATAGGGTGAATGGTTCAGCCTTTCCCTAGTGGTTTGCTATGTAGGCAGGATGAGTGGTTCATCCTTCTCCTACCGAGACACAATCATAGGGTGAGTGGTTCAGCCTTCCCCTAGTGATTTGTTGTGTGCGCGGTGAGTGGTTCAACCTTCCCCTAGTGATTTGTTGTGTACAGGATGAGTGGTTCAGCCTTCCCCTGGGATACTCCTTGCGACATGTAGGCAGGATGAGTGGTTCATCCTTCTCCTACCGAGACATCCTACCCATGTAGTCTGGGACTCATGGGAAGTACCTCTCATCTGGCCAATGAGTAGGGAAATGAGGATAGGGACCATAGTAGTACCGATGGACGCATCATGTTACTACCGTACTCCTTATGCTAGGATGACATTGATTTGGGATCAATGAAACTGATTTCGGGTCAGTATGAGTGGTTTGAGACACTCTCTTTTGATATTGATCTGGGATCAATGAAACTGACTTCAGGTCAATAAGAGTGATATAACTCACTCTCTTCTGATATTGATCTGTGATGAATGAAACTGACTTCAAGTTAGTATGAGTGGTTTGAGACACTCTCTTTTGATATTGATCCGGGCTCAATGAAACTGACTTCGGGTCAGTAAGAGTGATATAACTCACTCTCTTCTGATATTGATCTGGGATTAATGAAACTGACTTCGGGTTAGTATGAGTGGTTTGAGACACTCTCTTTTGGAACTGACTTCGGGTCAATAGGAGTGATATAACTCACTCTCTTTTGGAATTGATCTGGGATCAGTAAGAGTGGTATGACACACTCTCTTCATATGGGACTGACTTCGGGTCAGTAGAGAATGGTATGAGACATTCTCGATCAATTCTTCTTCTTCATGGTTCAACAGAGCAGAGCAGAGCGGAGCATAGCAGTGCAGGGCACTGATGGTAGAGATAACACAGTTTGGCAGATGGATCAGCGGATGGAGTTCTCCCTAGTTGAGAGGGAGTGTTAAAATTGGTAGCTAGGGCCAAACTCCATGTGGGTCATCTTATTTATGGCAGCTGAGATTTTTCTTGGATTCATCTCATCGAGAGGTGTAGGATTGATCTAAAGATCATCCGATTCTGATAAGTATTCATGGAGATATGAATTTATTTGTGTTATGGGACAATTTGACAAGGTTGGCCAACAACCAAATAACCACCACTTGTGCTCAACGTTTTAGTATAAAAGGAGGTGGCTTGATAGTCATTTAGACACACACTCCACTCTTGATTTCTCTCCACTTGTTTTGGGTTTTAGTGGCAAGAGAAATGTAAGAGGAGGAAAGGAGATACCCTAATGCTGTCATGGAATAGAAGGCCTAAAACGCAACTATGGAGAAGAAAGCCTAAACGCAACTATGATGAGGATGCCCTAGCTAAACGCAGTCATGAAGATGATGAGGATACCCTAGCTAAACGCAATCTTTAAAGAAGGGTTATAGCCCAACTTTGGAGGAGCCATAGCTGATGTAAAACGTGCCCTAGCCGCAGTCTATACACAAATGAATCGAGACAAGATAGAGACCAAAACGCAGACCTAAAACACAGTCACTTTAACGCTATTCTAGGCCGCATTTTGTGGAGGGTTTCATGTTCCCTAAACTGCCATGAGAAGGGATCTGAATGGTTCCTTATATGCAGTCTCATGACTGCCCTCGCCGCAGGAAAAGAGAAGGTTACAGGGGCCCTTGACACAGTCCATTAGGAGGACTGTTTAGGAGGTCTGCTATATCAAGGAGGGTTTTTATGATGCAGCGTGGAGGGCAACATCTCATTGGAGGACAACCACAGTCATTAGGAGCAATTTTGGGCCAGTTTTGATGGGCTGTTAGGGACTGTGGTTAGTACCATAACCAGTCCCAAAATTGCAACATTGCAACAAGTTCAAGAGTTGACATTTCTATAGGCTAAATGTTGCTGCGTTAATGATGATTGGACACTATCTGGGATACGTTTGCTACAAGGGTTGCTATGTGCTAGGCCGCAGGCCATAGCACCATAGCAAGGGCTGCTAAGGGCAGTGAAGGGTGTGCAACACAAGTGTATCAAAGTGCAACACTGTGATAATGAATGCTGCAATGAGATGCAGTATGATGGGTATAATAAGGTACAACATGATGATGCAACACAAGGAGGTGCAACATGATGATAAGATGCAACAATATGATTTGTGCAACATGGTAATGAGGTCCAGCATGATGATTGGGTGTAGCACAGTGAGGTGAAGCATGGTGATGGAGTCACCTTGGAGCAGTGGAAGCAGTATGCCTTCAACTCAGCTCAGATCAACTAACTCATATGCTATCTTCTTAGAGAAGATCTCTGCTCTTATTTTGACAAGTCAAGTGTTGACTTTTGATATATATGTACTATCTCTCTTTGCTTAACTATTGAAGAATATAAGAAGAATTGATGAAGGGTTTCCCCACATTGGGGTTTGTCCTTGGCTGGCGCCACATCTTGTGTCCTCTTGTCATGGCTTGTCTTCTGCGATTTATGTGTATGTTCTGTGTGCATTTTACTATCATGCTAAATGTGATTGCTAATTTGGAATTGATATTGAGCTAATATGGAAAATTGAAGTAAATTTCCTATCAGCATAGAACATACCTAAAATTAACATGGAATCAGAGCTGAGGCGAAGACAAAGCCCAAGCAAGAGTGAAAGAGCAATCACCGAAGATAGTTGGACAAGGTCAAAAGGCTCAATGGGTTCCTCATCCCACTTCAAATTCACCAAGGGTGAAGTCGAAGCAAAGAAGACTATCAAAGTGGCACAGCGGAAACGTCTGGTGGCCTACCTAAAGGTCACTTCAATGGGAAGTCCGAATCTAAGGGTGGAAGGAAAGGCAAATACCTTGCTTGCAATGAGTTTGGCCATTATGCGAAGGTGTGTCCGAATAGAAGGGACACATCACTTGATGATGATATCAATCATTCCAGGGGCATCTTCAATGATCGAAGAAATGACAGGTTCAATGGCTAAGGAAAAAGGAATGCAGGGCATCATGAGAATGGCCGACTATTCAAGAAAGCAAGGAACTCTAGGTATGAAGAATCAAATTTTAATTCTGATAAGCAAAAGGAACATTATCCTATATTGGCCCTCTCCACTACTTCTCGTCTGGACTCTTTGGGAATTTGGCTTGTTGATAGTACTAAGTAGTGCTTCAAGGCACTTCATCGGATACATGGAAGCTTTCTCTAATTTGATAGAGAAGGAAAAAATTGTGGAGATTATTCTTGGAGACGATGCCACTTATCCCGGAAAGGGTGTAGGGAATGCTACCCTTCAATTGGATAAGGGTAACATGATTCATTTACAAGAATTTCTATATGTACCTGATCTCAAGAAGAACCTAGTGTCCATTTCGACAATGGAAGTCAAAGGTTTCAAGGTGGCATTCATCGATGGAAAGGGACGTGCTTGAAAAAGGAATTTTCAAGATGCTTTTACTCATGGTTCAGGGTTGGCAATTTGTATCAAGTTGTAGGAAGTCCATTGCGGACCATGTCATGTGACACATCTCTTCTATGGCATCGAAGGTTTGCCCATCTTCATTAGGTCCTACACGATGTGAGTCTGATGGTGACAGGGATGCCTAAATTCAAGGAAGAGCATGAAGGTACATGTTCGAGATGTACCGAAGGAAATATTACAAGCGAACCATTCCCCTCATGTAATAGCAAGACAATAGATGTGGAACAACCTAAGGGGTTTTGAGATTCATGATCAGGAATCTCATGTATGCAGGTTGAAGAATTCTCTCTATGGCTTGAAGCAAGCACCCCAGGCTTGATATGAGAGGATTGATAGCTATTTGATGAAGCTGAGATTCAATAGGAGTGAAGTCGATCCAAACCTTTGCTTGATGGTTGTGGATGATAGACATCTCGTACTAGTACCTTATGAGGACGACCTCTTTCTGACAGGTGCAGACCCTCTCATTTGCAAATGTAGGAGGGAGTTGGATTCCGGATTTGGAATGGTGGACTGCAAGCCTGTGACTATCTCGATGGAGATTAACTTTAAGAAGATATGCGGTAGTATTGCCGAACCTGATTTGGGAAATGCCTCTGAGTTTCGACAACTCATACTAGCATTGATGTTCTTGGTGATCTCCCGTCCGGATATATGTTTTGCAGTTAGCATGTTGAGCTCATATATGGTTTAACCTCATTGGATTGGTGCCAAGAATCTTTTGAGATATCTTCGGGGCACAATCTGTCATGGATTAAGATACACTGCTGGAAATGTGACGTTGCATGTATCATTCTGATGTTGATTATGTAGGCAGTGTGAAGGATCGCAAGAGCACTTACGAGTGCTGGTTCTGCTTCGATATCCTGGATGAGCAGGAAGAAGAAGTCGGTTGTTTTGAGCACTGATGAGGCCGGATACATAGCTGTGAGTATAGCCTCTTGTGAAGCTGCCTGGTTGTGGAAGCTCTTCTGTGAGCTATTTGGACATGCGCTGGATACCACCGTGATCTTTTGTGACAACCAGAGGGGGATTCGATTGTTGAGGAATCCCGTATTCTATGATCGCTCCAAGCAGATAGACATCAGGTACCTCTTTATCTGGGATATGGTACATCGATGAGCAAGGAGGATCCATCGCATTGGGATTGATGTGTAGGTCGCTGAGATTCTATCGAAGCCCCTGGGAAAGTTCAAATTTTTGACTTTCCGAGTACGACTAGGAGTTGTGGAGAGACTCTCTCCTAAGGGTCCTATATGATATGGACATTGGGCTCTGGGAGATCCGGGGGGCTTGGGGGTACATCGTGGAGTGATGAGCAACCATAGGGTGAATGGTTCAGCCTTTCCCTAGTGGTTTGCTACTCATCCTTCTCCTGCCGAGACACAATCATAAGGTGAGTGGTTTAGCCTTCCCCTAGTGAGTTGTTGTGTACATGGTGAGTGATTCAACCTTCCCCTAGTGATTTGTTGTGTACAGGATGAGTGGTTCAGCCTTCCCCTGGGATACTCCTCGCGACATGTAGGCAGGATGAGTGGTTCATCCTTCTCCTATCGAGGGATCCTACCCATGTAGTCTGGGACTCATGGGAAGTACCTCTCATCTGGCCAATGAGTAGGGAAATGAGGATAGGGACCATAGTAATACCGATGGACGCATCATGTTACCACTGTACTCCTTATGCTAGGATGATATTGATTTGGGATCAATGAAACTGACTTCGGGTCAGTATGAGTGGTTTGAGACACTCTCTTTTGGTATTGATCTGGGATCAATGAAACTGACTTCGTGTTAGTATGAGTGGTTTGAGACACTCTCTTTTGATATTTATTCGGGATCAATGAAACTGACTTCGGGTCAGTAAGAGTGATATAACTCACTCTCTTCTGATATTGATCTGGGATTAATGAAATTGACTTCGGGTTAGTATGAGTGGTTTGAGATACTCTCTTTTGGAACTGACTTCGGGTCAGCAGGAGTGATATAACTCACTCTCTTTTGGAACTGATCTGGGATCAGTAAGAGTGGTATGACACACTCTCTTCATATGGGACTGACTTTGGGTCAGTAGAGAATGGTATGAGACATTCTCGATCAATTCTTCTTCTTCATGGTTCAACAGAGCAGAGAAGTGCAGGGCACTGATGGCAGAGATAGCACAGTCTGGCAGATGGATCAGTGGATGGAGTTCTCCCTAGTTGAGAGGGAGTGTTAAAATTGGTAGCTAGGGCCAAAATCCATGTGGGTCATCTTATTTATGGCAACTGAGATTTTTCTTGGATTCCTCTCATCAAGAGGTGTAGGATTGATTTAAAGATCATCCGATTCTGATAAGTATTCATGGAGATATGAATTTATTTGTGTTATGGGACAATTTGTTAAGGTCGGCCAACAACCAAATAACCCCCACTTGTGCTCAACGTTTTAGTATAAAAGGAGGTGGCTTGATAGTCATTTAGACACACACTTCACTCTTGATTTCTCTCCACTTGTTTTGGGTTTTAGTGGCAAGAGAAATCTAAGAGGAGGAAGTCCTAGACGCAGGAGGAAAGGAGATACCCCAACGCTGTCATGGAAAAGAAGGCCTAAAATGTAGCTATGGAGAAGAAAGCCTAAACACAACTATGATGAGGATGCCCTAGCTAAACGCAGTCATGAAGATGATGAGGATACCCTAGCTAAACGCAATCTTAAAGGAAGGGTTATAGCCTACCTTTGGAGGAGCCATAGCTGATGTAAAACATGCCCTAGCTATAGTCTATACATAGCTGAACGCAGACAAGATAGAGACCTAAAACGCAGTCACCTTAACGTTGTTCTAGTCCTCATTTTGTGGAGGGTTTCATGTGCCCTAAACTGCCATGAGAAGGGATCTGAATGGTTCCTTATATGCAGTCTCATGACTGCCCTAGCCATAGGAAAAGAGAAGGTTACAGGTGCGCTTGACGCAGTCCATTAGGAGGACTGTTTAGAAGGACTGTTTAGGAGGTCTGCTATATCAAGGAGGGCTGTTATGATGCAACGTGGAGGGCAACATCTCATTGGAGGACAACGACAGTCATTAGGAGTAATTCTGGGCCAGTTTTGATGGGTTGTTAGGGACTGTTGTTAGTACCCTAACCAGTCCCAGAATTGCAGCATTGTAGCAAGTTCAAGAGTTGACATTTCTATAGGCTAAATGTTGTTGCGTTAATGATGATTGGACACTATCTGGGATATGTTTGCTACAAGAGTTGCTATGTGCTAGGCCGCAAGCCATGTCACCATAGCAAGGGCTGCTAAGGGCAGTCAAGGGTGTGCAACACAAGTGTATCAAAGTGCAACACTGTGATAATGAATGCTGCAATGAGATGCAACATGATGGGCACAGTGAGGTACAACGTGATGATGCAGCACAAGAAGGTCCAGAATGATGATAAGATGCAGCAGTATGATGTGTGCAACATGGTAATGAGGTCCAACATGATGATTGGGTGTAGCACAGTGGGGTGCAACATGGTGATGGAGTCACCTTGGATCAGTGGAAGCAGTATGCCTTCAACTTAGCTCAGGTCAACTACCTCATATGCTATCTTCATAGAGAATATCTCTGCTCTTATTTTGATAAGTCAAAGTGTTGACTTTTGATGTATATGTACTATCTCTCTCTGCTGAACTATTGAAGAGTATAAGAAGAATTGATCAAGGGTTTTTTCACATTGGGGTTTGTCCCTCGCTGGCGCCACATCTTGTGTCCTCTTGTCTTGGTTTGTCTTCTGCGATTTATGTTTATGTTCTATCTGCATTTTACTGTCATGCTAAATGTGATTGCTAATCTGGAATTGATATTGAGCTAATATGGAAAATTGAAGTAAATTTGCTATCAACTTTGAACATACCTAAAATTAACAACAATACAACCCAACAACTTTAGAAACCAGTTTACAGTGGTAGAATATATCAGAGACAGTTTGATTCAGAGTTCAGACAACTTTAGAGGATGATGGTCAATTGTAGTCAAACCCCTAGACACTCCCTCCAGGGTAGCGTGAGTGTGTTTGTAGCTTCTTGGACGCTGTCTTGACCATAGCATGCGTGCGTCTAAGGACGAAATTTCCCAGTTTTGTGCTAGCATCCGGAACATAGACCCTAATTTTGTGCAAGCTTCAGATCCAAGACTTCAGGCCTTCGTACAACCTTTTTCTTCGCTAATGTGTCGAACCAAATCAGATAGAAGAGAAGAAGATGCTAGATGTGATGATGTCCAAATGAGGTTCTAGGTCAGTTTTATTTATAGGCTTCTAGGCGTGTCCAACAATGTCCATTTGATGTTGAGGCTGACCTATCCAAGTGTGCATGAGAGTGAAGTTGACCTGATCCAATATCCATGAGTGGGTGCAAAAAATCAAAAACCAACTTCTACTTGTCCGAACGAGGTGATCTTTAGGTCAATTTTGGTCCTCTCGAAAAGAGGAACTCAATGCCATCATCATCTCCATCAAATGAGTAGTTCAAAGTGGAATTTGACCGTAGTTTCCTATTTTTAACAGACAAGATTGAAGGCTCTCTAGGAAGGGTTTGGGGAGAATTTCAAGGGTTAGGTTTTGATTATGTGTCTTATAAAGGAGATCCCTAAGCCTTAGAATTATTGAGGAAACTTGCGTTCCAAGTGATCTTTGAAGAATTAACCTTGATAGTGTATGGGACTACACGAGGCCATGTCGACCTGAGGTTAGGTCAAGAGGATAGGATTTAGCAACCAATGATATACTTGACCCAATTAGGGAGGGAAAGGGATCAAGGAATGAATTTTAAATGAAAGGCAATGCAAGGATCCCAGCGAGGTTTCTAGCCTAAGTGAAACCAAGGGAAAACATTGGTCTTCAAGCTAGGGCTTGCGATACTGAAGTTCCCACCGGTTGAATCTCATGAAATTTGGAGGGCTTCTTGAGCACACACCAATGTAGTTGTGGACGAAAAATCGAAGTATTTGGATGCTAGATTGTGAGATATTTGATGCCCTAGGTGACCTATGTAGGCTAGGCCTAGAAAAAGAGGGCAAGGTGAAAGAAATAAGCTTTAAAGTGATCATTAAAGGAGGACCAATGCTTTGTCCTTTGGGAGAGACAGAGTGATGGAAGTTTTAGAGTTTGGGTTGATTTTAGTGGGCATTAGGGCTTAATGGAAGTAGCTTCAAGGTCATTTATACTTTGTTCAACAATATTTGGTGACTTGTCAAGACAAGGATGTCTCTAGGAACATTCATTCATTCAAACATGGTCCAATCATGATACAACACTATTTAGAGATTTAATTTCCATAATTTCGTTCCAAGAAAAACAACAAATTAACCCTAGAATAACGAAAATCCCAATATCATGAATGCAACAAAATAAAGAATCAAAATAGCATTAACATAGTACTTACATGTAAGAAGAATATATCCAATCACCAAGATATTCCAATCATAGAAGCTCCAAGACAAAGAAGAATAACCAAACATCGAAATTCATCCATTCATCCAAAAAGTCTCATCCTCAAAAGATAGCGAAAATCTCACAAGAAGATATGATCAAATCCAAGTGATGATACAAGTGAATTCACATCTCTCCTATTTATACATTCATTAGGAGTTTGAATTACCTAATTTGAGCCTACATTAACCCATCAATTAAAATAATGTGCAAATAACTATCTATTGGTGACAAGCCCACCAAACTATCTCACAAATAAAATAATAAGCCTCCCAAGAGGTCGAATGATCAATAATGCATGTCACTCGACTCTCTAAGACAAGAGGACACAAGATGTTGCACCAGCCAGGTACAAACCCCAATGTGGGGAAACCCATGATCAATTCTTCTTATATTATTGAATAGTTCAACAGAGAGAGAGAGATAGAGTACAATGATTGAAGCCAATCCTTGACTTGCCAAATAGGAGATCAAAGATCTTCTCCGTAACAATGACACAATGAGGTTGCAGATCTGATACCAAGGACTGAAGATATGCAACAGATGATAGGTTTAGAACATCTCAACCAATTACCCAAAATATTGGGCTTTCCTTCAATGCGATTCTCCTTCCTTCATTGCTTCACTGATCATGACAAGGTTGCTAATTTGGCACCTTTCATATGCAACAAGGACTGATGCATTTCATAGCAGACCTGGTCACTAGTTAGGGCACCAACTCAGTGTGCTACAACACCCTAAACACACCCCACAGTCCACCTAATTATTGCGGATAGCCTTCATGCAGTCCTCCAATGATATGCTGCCTTATAGGGTTGCTTAGCTTCTGAACACAACGCCTAAAAGGCCTCCAATTGCTGGCTATGGCCTGCGGCCTAGCCCAATAGTGGTCTATAGCTTTAGTCCCTTCAAACAGTGCTCCAAACATCCCTTAAGCAACCGTTCCTAGCTCCTCCCTTTTGCGGATTCTTCTGCCCAGCATACCGAGTTCAAGAACAACTCGAACATGCCCAAACAGTCCTGAAATAGCCCACACTGTTGCCTACAACATTGAGGTATTGTGACAATGACTTAGGTGACTACAGCTAGGTCTCTTAGAGTTGCATATAAGGGTCTAATTGCTGTGGAGTTAGGGCCTTCATGAATTATGAATTTGGCCTCTTCCTAGCTGCGGATTAAGCCTTCTTTCACAGTGAATAAGAGTCTCCCTTTTGACTACGGCTAGGGTTAGTTATCACAGCAACTAGGGCTAGATATGATAGCGGCTAGGTCTCCTTGTTTGGACTGCGGATTAGGGGTCCTTTTAGGCTGTGTATAGAAGCTCCCTTTGATTGCATCTAGGGCTAGAGCTCTCCTCTAGGACTGCGGCCAGATCCTTCTTTTCACCTGCGGCTAGGTCATGGCTAGATCTCCTCTAAGACAACGTATAGACTTTGTCCATCAACTGTGTATAGAACCTGTCCTCCACTGCGTCTAGGGCTTCTTCCTTTTGATCTCTCTAGCCACCAAACCCAAACAAGTGGAGAGAGATCTTAAGAGAAGTGTGTGTGAAAATGACTTGAAGACCTATTCTATTTATAATAAAATGTTGAGGATAAGTTGCGGTAATTTGGTTGCTGGCCGACCTTGACAAATTGTCAAATAACACAAATAAATTCATATCTCCATGAATACGTGTCGGAATCAGATGATCTTTAGATCAATCCTACACCTCTCGACAAGAGGAATCCAAGAAAAATATCAGCTGCCATAAATAAGATGACCCACATGGATTTTGGCCCTAGTTGCCAATTTTAACAAATATGCACTGAGGCTCTGGCTGTAACTCTCCTTCTTGCTCCACCTGCAATAAAGACCAATCAATAACATGATCGACATCCTTTATATCTTTCTTAAGCTATGAAATATGGAAAACATCATGGACTTTCACTGTTGGAGGCAGTGCAAGTCGATATGCCACTGGTCCAATCCTCTCATGGATCTCAAAAGGCCCGCAATACTGTGGTTCCAACTTGGCACATGAACGAATCCTCAAAGAGCTATTCTTGGGCTTGATGCGCAAATACACATGCTCCCCAACCTGAAACTCCTTGAACACCTTATGCTGATCTGCATAACTCTTCTGTCTATCTTGTGCTGCCTTTAGATTTTTCTTTATAACCTGCATTTCCTGCTCCATGTCTGCCAACATGTCTGGTCCAATAAGTACCCTGTTCACTGGATCACTCCAGTTGATGGGAGTGTTACAACTCCGTCCGTACAATGCTTTGAAAGGACTCATCCTCAACGACTCCTGATAACCATTGTTGTATGCGAACTCAACCAATGGAAGATACTTCCCCCATTTCTTTTGCTGGTGCATCACGTACATCCTCAACATATCCTCTAAGATCCTGTTGACCCTTTCTGTCTGTCCATCTATCTGCGGATGATAAGCTGTATTGAAGGCCAACTCTGCGCCCAAGCCTGGTAGCTCCTTCCAAAACTTGGAAATGAACTTCAAATCCCTGTCCGACATAATCTTCTTCGGAACACCATGTATTCTAACTATCTCTCTGATGAACACCTGTGCTACCTCACTGGCTGAATATGTAGTCTTTATTGGAATGAAGTGAGCTACCTTGCTCAACCTGTCGACCATGACCATAATAGAATCATGTTGCTTTACTGTCCTCTTAGACTTGTAATGAAATCCATGGAAATGACCTCCCATTTCCATTCCGGAATCGCTATAGGTTGTAGTAATCCACCTAGATGCTTACATTCCGCCTTGACCTGCTGACAATCTAGGCATCTAGCCATGAACTCTGCCGCTTCCTTTTTCAAATTCGGCAAATAGTAGAACTTCCTCACCGCTGTCAATGTCTTTTGATATCCTGGATGACCCGAGTATGACTTGGCGTGAAACTCCCTCAAGATAAGCTTCTTGAACTCACTTGGATTCGACACATAGATCTTGTCTCTAAACCTAACCAAACTGTCTGCCATAAGACGATAGTTTGCATCCCGATCACCTGTACATGTCGCTATGCTTTGTTGTAACCTGTGCATGGTCTCGATGTATTTGTCATCCTGCTGTCCTGCCTACAAGATCCTATCCTGTAACTCTGTCCCATAAGTTCTCATAACTGCTATATGATTTACTTGTACCTTCCTGCTAAGAGCATCTGCAACTTGATTCTCCTTCCCTTTGATGTATCTGATCTCGAAGTCGAACTTATTAAGGATAGCCAGCCATCTAGCTTGCTTGGCATTTAGATTCGTCTGGTCAAACAAATATCTCAATGCAATGTGATCGCTCATCAATGTAAACCTCTTGCCCAGAAGATAATGTCTCCACACCTTCATTGCATGTATAATTGCTGCTAGCTCAAGATCGTTCGTTGGATAGTTCTGCTCGTGCTCATTCAGTTTTCGTGACTCATAGCAAACTACTTGCCCTTCTTGCATGAAAACTCCACCAAGTCCTCTCTTGCAAGCATCTGTACATACTACAAACTCCTTGTCCGGATCCGCAATCTTTAGCACTGGTGCATGTGTTAACAACTGCTTAAGCTGCTCAAAACTAGCCTCACACTCCTCTGTCCATTCGAACTTCTTACCTTTCCGCTGCAATGATGTGATAGGATATGCAATGCGTGAGAAGTTCCTGATGAACCTCCTGTAGTAACCTGCCAATCCCATAAATAATCTCACCTCATCCACATTCTTAGGAGCTGCCCACTCCATGATGGCCCCTATCTTTTCTGGATCCAATGCTATGCCGTCCTTGGAGACAACATGCCCCAAGTGATGTACCTCAGTCTGAAAGAAGCTGCAGTTGCTAAGTTTAGCATACCACTGATGCTCTCTTAGAAATCTCAACACTGCTGCTAAATGCTCGACATGTTCTTCCCCATTCTTAGAATATACAAGTATGTCATCAATGAATACAATAACAAACTTGTCCAAATAAGGACGTAACACACTATTCATCAAACACATAAATGTAACTGGAGCATTAGTCAAATCGAATGGAACAACAACAAACTCATAATGCCCATACCTGGTCCTGAACGCAATCTTGAAGATATCCTCTTCCTTGATGCGTACCTAATGGTATCTCGATCTCAAGTCGATCTTAGAGAACACTGCTACTCCCTTCAACTGATCAAACAAATCATCAATCCTCGGCAATGGGTACCTATTCTTGATTGTTACCTTGTTCAACTGCCTGTAGTCAATGCACAATCTAAGAGTATCATCTTTCTTCTTTACGAACAACACTGGTGCACCCCAAGGCGATATACTCGACCTAATGTAGCCCTTGTCCAACATTTCCTTTAGCTACAACTTTAACTCAACCAACTTAGGTGTGCTCATCCTGTAAGGTGCTTTTGATGCTGGGGCTGCCCTTGGCACCAACTCAATAGAAAAGTCTACCTCCCTGTGAGGTGGCAACTCTGTAATGTCCTCAGGAAATACATCCTGAAATTGCTGCAAAACTGGGTACCTGCTTAACACATCGACATCCTCAACCTCCTTACCCTTGTCACTAGAAATGTGTACTACAAACATCACACAACCTTTTCTGCAGCTACACTGCTTAACACATCGACATCCTCAACCTCCTTACCCTTGTCACTAGAAATGTGTACTACAAACATCACACAACCTTTTCTGCAACTACGCTTAGCCTGCATAGTGGTAACCATCCTCATTGATGTAGGCTTCTTCTTCCCCTGCAAAGTCCTATTTTCCCCACTATCATCCACACACTCAATGGTTTTGTCGAAGCAATCCACTTTGGTTCTGTGAAGGTATAGCCAATACATACCCAAAAACATAGTATATGATCTCAATGACAATACATTCAAATGTGCTGCTGTAGGCATACCATTTAACTCAAATGCACAAACTCTCACCCAGTGGTGAACTTGCTTCTTTGTACTTGTAGCCCGCTGTACCAACCAAGATTCTGCGTGCACTTCTTTTCTCAAACCACACTTATCCACCAGTTCAGGATTAATATAACTATAGTTAGATCCAGGATCAATCAAAATAGAAACAAATTGATCACAAAGCTTACCGTCCATCTCAATGATTGATGCCTGATGATCCGCTTTCTTGTTGTCCACAATTGCATAGATCCGAGGAATGCTATGACCAACATCACCAACTGTATGCGCCTCTTGAGCACTGTAGATTTGGGGTCAACCACTACTCTGATACTACTGACAATCCCTCTTACGATGATCCTTACCACATATTCAACATTGCAATGGTTCCCTACTACCACCTCTAACTTGCTGCTGTCCACGTCCCTTCTCAGCTGTATTGAATCTCTTGTAAGGAACTGCATTTTTTTTCTCATTTGCATCTTGAGGTTTTCCTCTCTTTGGTGGCCATTTTCCTTTAGCTTTCTCATTTCTTTTCAAGTCATGCTTAGGCTCAATTTTGTGCTTCGACTGCTCATAGCAATGCTTCAACTTTCGAATGGCCTCCTCCAACGATCTAGGCTCATCGAACTCAATTCGATGTTTGTAGACAGTCCACTGATGAATCTATGAACCTTGGCTTTCTCCTCCCTGAGGTAAGGCACATATCTCAACAATACCAAAAATCTGCTAGTATACTCATCATTTGTCATAGAACCCATCCGTAACTCATAAAACTCCTTAGCTATGTCATCATAGTACCTCTCTGGCAAGTACTTCTTCTTGACGAGCCTTTCAAATGCATGCCAAGTCAAATCCTTTTCATGTATACTTTTGACATTCTTCACATCTTCCCACCAAATATCCGCTTTACCTTTGAGACTGAAAGTGGCTATCTTTGCTTTCACGTTTTCTGAATAATCATGCAATCAGAAGAATTTCTTCATATCCAACAACCATGCTTCTGCATCTTGTGATTTCTTCGTTTCTCTATCAAAGGTAAGTGGATTTGCTTTCTTAAACTCATCTGGAAAGTATCCTCTATCACTCCTCCTGTAAGGATGATAACGATGGCGATCATGATGTCTATCAGAACCAGAACTGGAATACTACCTGTGTCGATCATCTCTCCTATTCGGAGTGTCCAACAACCTGCCATCTCTGATTGTGTCAGATCTATCCGACCTGTGTTTTGCTAGGAGACCTACTGCTGTATGCCCCATTAGTTCTGTCCTCATGTCCATGGTTGATCTAAAGTGGTCCCTATCACTGCAAATCTGACAAATTCTGAAGTAGTATCGCATTCACCTCTGCTTGTTTCTCTTGTGCTCGCATGTTTTTGTCATTGTCTGCTTTGCAACTCCTTATTTCTTCTTTTCAGGCTTCTCAATGTGTGCCAAGTCAGAAGAGTGCCCCACACCATGTTGCCCATCTGATGCATAGGGAGATTCTATGTAGTCTACCACCTTGCTAGCCATCTGATCTCTTTCCTGCAAGGCATACTATGTCAGCTAAACCAAATCACAATAAACCAACGTACCTTAATATAATTTGGGGAGGATACCTTGTATGCAAAATCATCAAATCAACGTGATACATGTATAACATAATCATAAAAACATATAGACATATATCAAATAAGTGTATCAACGCATAAACATCATTCTAGCTAGGGTCTAGTCATCAATGCAAGGCCATATCAACAATGTATGCTATGACCTTATGCATGACAACAACCATTACTCCATTGCACACATTGCCACATGCAACTATCGACATGCATAAGTAATGCCTAATCAACTATACATATGTATGAACGCATGTAGTCGAGCATAAGCTATCAATTCTTGTAATCAACTTACAAGACTGATATATGTAATCAAAACATTCAAGAATGCACCTGACCTACAAGGATGTAGTGAAGTGACATATAATCAACATTTAAGTGACATATAACCAGTCATATACTTCCGACAATGCATCCCACAAAATTACATAAAGTTCCTCATGACAACCTTACTACAATCATGATCAACATGATGCAATGCAACAAGCACATGGAATGTAGGTGTAAGAGACACATGCCACTGACATGCATGCATGACCAACACATTCACCCAAGGAGAGCGCAGTCACGCTCTATACCAATCTGTAGCACCCCCTCTTCCCAGGTCCACCCAAGAAACCGATCAGTCGGGGTAAACATGCGACGAGAGAGACTACTGTAAGGGTTCAACTTCCTTGGTGACCTTAAAGAAATGGAACTGACGGAACATATCAAACAAACCCATCCACATCAGCAACAACGCCCTCAAGAGATATGTCAGCCAATCATGATCAATTTTCTTTCATTGTGGATGAGGTCCTATACTAGGTGTGCTTCCTTCTACATAAATATCTTGAACTATATCTACCATGCTCCTATATTCTAGAAGATATTTCTGACCATGCATTCTGTTCTATTTATAAATGCTCCTTCTACATGAGTATTTTGAACTCTATGTACATCATGCTTCTAAATTCTAGAAGATGTTTCTAGCCATGCAATATTATTTTATTCCTACATGCTCCTATACTACTCAAAACTTTGAAAGAGACTTTAAGCAAAGAGTAAACTTAGTCATAGTAGAGATCCAGAGGATCTTCCTTCTTTTGCTACTTGTCTTCTTCTTTCATTTCTTGAGTCACATGAGCTTCTTCCCTTTTTCTTTTATTGTTGTTGTCCTTCAGTTTAGGACAATTCCTTTTGTAGTGTCCATATTCTTGGCATCCAAAGCATTGGAATTTGGACATATCTTTGTTGTTTGTTCTTCGTGGACCAAATTTGCCAAAGTTTCCTTTCTCTTGGCCATGGTAGTAAATGCTTGCTCCTTTGATCCCATATTTTTCTTTGCTTTGAGTCTTATTTCCTCTATCTTGCATACAAACCACATTTCACTTAGTGGGGTGGCTTCCTTCTTGGCATATATGTTTGATGTGAAGTTGCCCCAATCCTCAGGTAGAGCATTGAGTACTACAATTGTCATTTCTCTGTCGGACATGACTTCCCCTAGCTCTTGAAGTTGATCCCTCATCTTAGAGATCTTCATGAAGTAGGGAGCTTTTCCTTCTTTTGATGTCTTCATTTTGTTCAATTCATTTCGTAAAGATATCACTTCTCCAACTGTGGTTACCGAGAATAGCTCTACTAGATTGTCATAGATTTCTTTTGATGTTTCAAGTTTGGAGACATAAGGAATGAGAGAGTCTTTGATGGATTCTATTAGAATCCTTTGAGCTCTTGTTTCATCCTTATTGTACTTGGCTAAGGCTTGAGTTTGTTCCTTAGCAAGAATAGTGATATTCCCTTTGATGTGTTCTAGAAGTTCATTCTCCTTGAGAAGTAAATCAGTCCTCTTCTTCCATGCAAGAAAGTTATTGGTACCTACCAATTTGTTGCTTTCCTTGCAAAAAGATATTGATGTATATTCAGAAGGGAACATATACTTACTTGATAGATTTTGAGATGTAGTGGACTTGTTTTCTCTTTGATGGCTTGCCTTCCTTAGATCTTGATGTTCTTCAAGTTGCTTTCTCCAAGTGGACTTGCTTGAGATTTGCTTGATGACTTGTAGCTTGATGTAGGTCCTTCTTTGATTTGCTCTTCTTTTATGTAAGGCTCTTTTTCTTGCTTTGTAGTCTTCCTTGATGAGTGATGGATGGTAGACCTTCTTGTCCTTGATGTGATAGAGACTTCTTGGCTTGATGCTTCAACCTTGTAGATGTCCTTCCTTGATGAGTGTTCTTGAAATGCCCTTTCCTTGATGTGTCACCTTAGCTCTGATACCATGTTGAAGAATCAAGGGAAATTAGGTGTAGCGTGATTCTTCTTGACTTGATAACAATTTGTGAAGTCTTTTTACTTTTTTCTTGTTGGCTTAATCTTCTTCTTATTCTTATTAATGCATGTGTGTGTACTTCATCAAACTGCTACCAAAAACATAAGAACAAGAACACAAAATGTTGGCTTTCTGCCAGGGCCAAAACCTTTCTTCTCTTGAGAGGAAAACCCTTAGGTAAATTTCTCTTATTGAAGCTTCTTATTGATCAATGCCAAACCCTAGACCCCCGACTAGAATATCCTCCAAGCACAAGTCATGTCCTTCCTCCTTTCTGCACTTTGTTCCCCAGCACTTAGTCTTCCTTCTTTCGGCACTTTGCTCCCCGGCACTTCGTCCTCCTTCGTTCTTTGACTGGAGATAGACCTAGCTTATGTGAGCTCTAGATGAGATGCTTCTCTTCTATGCTTAGTGATATCCTTTACTCATGTAGGCACCTTCCTTCTTTCATCCAAATGAGATCCTTCTTGAGATGTATATGTAGACTTGGTGTGACTGTACAACAGTCCTAGTTCTTCGCACGTGTGGATGGTTTACTTAAATATTATAGCCCTTTGATCTTCGCTTAGGTGAGTCTTTCCTCCGCTTGAGTAGAAGGCCTTATAGGCCTAACTTAGTAGCCCAAACAATGATAGATATGGGACTATCATATTGCCACTGTTATAACCGCAAAGATGAATATGTTTCTCGCACGTGTGACTGTTTTTCACCCTAAAGGAATCCTTTTGACTTTGGTCTTCACTTCTCCTTCTTTGTTGCACTAGAGGCTCCTCAAACTCGTCTTCTCTTCACCTTTTCTTGGCTATCCTTCTTCGCTGATTTCAAAGATAAGTGCTTGTCGTTTGAGGGAGTGGACAACCTTTATATATAGAGGTCTGTCCCTCCTTTAGGCCGACTTGAAGGTTCTTCATCATTTTTGCTTCTTGAAGGATGTCGTTCAATGGAGAGGACTTGACTTTGCTTGGAGGGTTTTCCTTTGACTCTTTATACAAGTATATACATGGTGTAACATGCCCTTAAGGTCTTCAACATAATTCTTTTGACTCTTTGACTCACCTATAGCACTTTAACATGTGCTAGACCTATTTCAATGAGCAAGAAACTCATTGACATATATTATAAAAATAATATTTATTTTCTTGAATAAATACAAATATCAAAAGTACATTTATGAAGACCGAACCTAGTTACATTTCCTTCAACACTCCCTCTTAACTAGGGAGGTATTCATACAATATTACAAGGTGTTTGGCTATTTTTCAATCTTGAAGAATTCACATAAGAGAAACCGGATTGGCAATCCATTTGTTATAGCATCATAGTAACCAACATTGTTTCCACAACAAGGCCTTGACTGACAACTCTATCTCTCAATAGATCAGAGCACAATGTTGGTGAGACCAATGACTTATAGACACCTTAGTCATTGTCTCTCAAGGTACATACCCACCTAGGTGTTCACTGAGTATGACCTTCTAGGACTATTCTTGTCTTGGGTTCCCAGCGCTCAAAGAATATCGATCCTCTTGCCTACTCTTTTCTTGGATGCCCTACACATCCTCAAAGAGCATCGGATGCCAAATGATTACCCAATCCTCCCATTCTTTCTTCCCAAGTGAAGACAAGAATGTTGTGTCTATCTCTTCCTGTCAATTGAGGAAGACATGCCCAAGTATCCTTTGACAAGGTACTTGTCCAAGTTCCTTTGTAATTGGGAACTTGTTATAACTCCCTCTTAGCTAGGGACTTGTCCATTCATCAACAACTTCTTCTTCGTGGGTCCTCGAGCTGCTTGATTTCCTTCCTTACTTCGATGTCATGAAGTCTTTGTTCAATTCTTTTTCTTGGTAGGGCACCATCCATCAATCACTTTCCTTCTTGGTTTTTCATGTCATTGCTTCCTTCGTGGAAAGTGGCCTTCTTGTCATATATCAGGTTCTCTTGTCATCTGGTTACTCCTTTTCATCTTGTCTATGCTTCAGACTACTCGTCACATGGATGCTTCGTTGTACTTGCTTGTTCCCATGCTTTCATCTAGTAGTCCTTCATGACTTTATCCTGATATTGCTTGAACATTAAATTGTGCTTTTGCTGGATGGATTCTTTATCATGACATATTTGTAGAGTAGAATCAATTATCTGCACCTTTCATATCTCCAAGGCCTTCACAGGTGTCAAGGGTCCTTTGATCTTTTTCTTCCTTTGTCAGAGTTGTCATGCCTTCTTTCGGGAGATGTCTTCAAAGTATCTTTGTCAGATAGTGATTCATGGTGTTCTTCTCATGCTTGATCTCTTTCTTCATTTGCTTCTTCTTGGATAGATTGTTCAACCACCTTATGCTCCTTGTGGGAGCACTTCTTCATTGCTTTCTTCTAGGACTAGTAAACAATCTTATTCTCCTTATGTGAGTATTTCTTTTTGTTGACCTTCATTGCATTGTAGTACATGCCTTCGAGCATGACATTGGTGAAAGAGATTCTTTCATACTTGATCATGTCATAGAACTATTCCTATGACTCAATAATATACATATGATAACCTGACTAAACTTTGATGCATACATACCTCATCTTCATTCTCCTTTGATCATCTTATCTTCAATTGATTGTCCATGGTGTGGCCCTTCTTGCTTCATCTTAGCTTGCTTGCATATCATCCTTTTTCTTGAATCCCATGAATGGGACTCCTAATGAGACATCTACTTTTGTTTATGAATCTTCTTTTGAAGATTCCATTAGAGGATCTTGAAGACCCTTTCCCTGCAAATGTTTCTTCCTTTTGATGATGGAGGTCCTCTAAGATTCTTAATCATAATCAATTTTATTTCATTGTGGATGAGGTCCTATACTGGGTATGCTTCCTTCTACATGAATATCTTGAGCTATATCTACCATATTCTAGAAGATATTTCTAACCATGCATTCTGTTCTATTTATAAATGCTCCTTCTACATGAGTATTTTGAACTCTATGTACATCATGCTTCTAGATTCTAGAAGATGTTTCTAGCCATGCAATATTATTCTATTCCTACATGCTCCTATACTACTCAGAACTTTGAGAGAAGACTTTAAGTAAAGAAGTAGACTTAATCATAGTAGAGATCCGAAGGATCTTCCTTCTTTTGCTTCTTGTTTTCTTCTTTCATTTCTTGAGTCACATGAGCTTCTTCCCTTTTTCTTTTATTGTTGTTGTCCTTCAGTTTAGGACAATTCCTTTTGTAGTGTCCATATTCTTGGCATCCAAAGCGTTGGACTTTGGACATATCTTTGTTGTTTGTTCTTCGTGGACCAAATTTGCTTAATTTTCCCTTTCTCTTGGCCATGGTAGCAAATGCTTGCTCCTTTGATCCCATATCTTCCTTTGCTTTGAGACTTGTTTCCTCTATCTTGCATAGAGACCACATTTCAATTAGTGGGGTGGCTTTCTTCTTGGCATATATGCTTGATGTGAAGTTGCCCCAATCCTCAGGTAGAGCATTGAGTACTACAATTGTCATTTCTCTGTCAGACATGACTTCCCCTAGCTCTTGAAGTTGATCCATCATCTTAGAGATCTACATGAAATAGGGAGCTATTCCTTTCTTTGATATCTTCATTTTGTATAATTCATTTCGTAGAGATATCACTTCTCTAGCTGTGCTTACCGAGAATAGCTCTACTAGATTGTCATAAATTTCTTTTGATGTTTCAAGTTTGGAGACATAAGGAATGAGAAAGTCTTTGATGGATTCTATTAGAATCCTTTGAGCTCTTGTCTCATCCTTATTGTACTTGGCTAAGGCTTGAGTTTGTCCCTTAGCAGGAATAGTGATATTCCCTTTGATGTCTTCTAGAAGTTCATTCTCCTTGAGAAGTAAATCAGTCCTCTTCTTCCATGCAAGAAAGTTATTGGTACCTACCAATTTGTTGCTTTCCTTGCAAAAAGACATTGATGTATATTCAGAAGGGGATATATTTACTTGATAGATTTTAAGATGTAGTTTACTTGCTTTCTCCAAGTGGACTTGCTTGAGATTTGCTTGATGACTTGTAGCTTGATGGAGGTCCTTCTTTGATTTGCTCTTCTTTTATGTAAGGCTCTTTTTCTTGCTTTGTAGTCTTCCTTGATGAGTGATGGATGGTAGACCTTTTGGTCCTTGTTGTGATAGAGACTTCTTGGATTGATGCTTTAACCTTGTAGATGTCCTTCCTTGATGAGTGTTCTTGAGATGCCCTTTCCTTGATGTGTCACCTTAGCTCTGATACCATGTTGAAGAATCAAGGGCAATTAGGTGTAGCGTGATTCTTCTTGACTTGATGAGATGCTTATGTGAGCTCTAGATGAGATGGCTCTCTTCTTTGCTTAGTGATATCCTTTACTCATGTAGGCACCTTCCTTCTTTCAACCAAACAAGATCCTTCTTGAGATGTAGATGTAGACTTGGTGTGACTGTACAACAATCCTAGTTCTTCGCACGTGTGGATGGTTTACTTGAATATTATATCCCTTTGATTTTCTCTTAGGTGAGTCTTTCCTTCGGTTGAGTAGAAGGCCTTATAGGCCTAACTTACTAGCCCAAACAATGATATATATGGGACTATTATATTGCTGTTGTTATGACCACAGAGATGAATCTGTTTCTCGCACGTGTGACTGTTTTTCACCCTAAAAACAATCCTTTTGACTTTGGTCTTGACTTCTCCTTCTTCGCTGCACTAGAGGCTCCTCAAACTCGTCTTCTCTTCACCTTTTCTTGTCTATCCTTCTTTGTTGATTTCAGAGGTAAGTGCTTGTCGTTTGAGGGAGTGGACAACCTCTATATATAGAGGTATGTGCCTCCTTTAGTCTGACTTGAAGAGTGCAGGCCGACTTGAAGATTCTTCATCGTTTTTGCTTCTTGAAGGATGTCGTTGCATGGAGAGGACTTGACTTTGCTTGGAGGGTTTTCCTTTGACTCTTTATACAAGTATATACATGGTGTAACATGCCCTTAAGGTCTTCAACATAATTCTTTTGACACTTTGACACACCTATAACAGTTTAACACGTGCTAGGCCTATTTCAATGAGTAAGAAACTCATTGACATATATTATAAAAATAATATTTCTTTTCTTGAATAAATACAAATATCAAAAGTACATTTATGAAGACCAAACCTAGTTACATTTCCTTCAACACCAGCAACCCAAAGTTGCTCTCATAGGCCTATGTGCCAATGACAGTGGAATTTTCTCAACAGACCTGTGCCAGCGACCCTGAGATTTGAGCCACTTTTCTAGCCCAGAATCCTGGCCTCTGCCCAGAACTTGCTACAACCTTCAGAATCCATCAAAGACATGATAACAATGCTGATAAATCAAAAGTCAACCTCTGGACTAGGCCTGAGCATCCCCAACCGAGAATGACATTCTGTCAAACACTTGGCATTAATGCAACCTACAGGTCCAGGATATAAGACATAGCATAAATGGCTGAAAGAACTTATGAAACATAACCAGAAGGATCACCTCCTTCTTCATTGAACTATTATATCATCAATTAGGTCTTGCATCCATCCATTTAACAATTACAAGTAAATACCTGAAATAACCATGATATGAACCAGTCATTTAACCATGCTTATAGCCAACATAAAACCATATAAATATCATAGATATGACAACCATTAAATCCACATATAAACTAGTGCAAAAATAAGAGAATTTAGCTTTTATTAATCATAGGCAAATCCGACCGGGTTCGGGACTTTGATGTACCACCCAACCATAGACATGGCTGAACCCAATCTCTCTTTCAGCCAGTCACCCCCGTGCCTATTCCAAGCAGGAATGTGGGATTTCATAGAACAACCAAGGGAATCCAGAGCTTAAACCACCTCCACCCTCACCAAACCGTCATCACACCAAAACCGGTGCTCCGATCACAACCGAACCGAACTTGGAATGCCATCCAGAATCCATCACTATCCTTGAGGAATTTTTTGTCTCCTTGTCTCACAGGCTTTATCGCAATCCAATCCTGGATCACTAGTCCCTAAACCCAGACCCGTCTCTCAGGCTTTACCGCAATCAAAACCGAGATCACTAGGCTCTAAATCGAACCTTCTCTCTCAGGCTTTACTGTGTATCCCACCAAAACTAGAGAAGGGATTCCTAGGTGATCTGATATTCACCTTATGAGTGACATCAGTTAAGATTTATTAAACTAAGGTATTACAGACTCATGTGCTGGTGTGTGTGTGTTCTGTGTTATTGAAGCAACGGATTGATTAGATTGCCAATATACAGACAATAAAGTGGAAAGACATCAGAGAAATACAACAAGCAAATATAAGGACACAAGTAATTTTAATAAGGAGTTCACCCTATTCTCCAAGGCTACATCTCCGGTCCAGCTTTCAGTGGTGGCCTTGTTTTATTGTGCCTTTAAGCAGAGAAATTACAATACAGGGACTCAATTTGAGTTCTCCTGAAGCAGGGTTTGCTTGGCAGGGTGGTTCTTGGATTCCCCAAGCCACTTGAGTACACATATTTCTTCTTTCTACTAGCTTTGTGACCTTCTCGTCTACAGTGGAAAGAGCCAAATGTGATGCTCAGTCTCGGACAGATTCCTCTATGGGATGGCTTGAGTCTTCAAGGTCTCTGGTGCTCGATGCTGCCTTCAGTCAGTTCGGCCCTCTGTCTCTTCTGCTTCGCTTTACTGTTCTCTGTGTTTAGTCCTCCCCTCTGGGTTCACTGTTCCACTTCTTCCGTCTCTCGACTTCTGTCTTTTTTCGCTGATTCCACTGTCTTTGTTCATGGCTTTAGCCATTTGATCCCTATGCCTGTTCAGTTCCTCTTCCGCCTCTGTCTCTTCACCTTCTGCAGCTGCGCTTGGAGTTCCTGGCTCAGCGTCATCATGAACGCTTAGGGAGTGGCCACTTGTCCTCCTCTAAACGGCGCCAACATACTTCGTCGATTCATTTCTTCAGTTACGTCGTGGATGAAGTCTTCCTCCACCGTGGCGGTTAAACGGATTCCAAATCCCTTTAAAATGCGGCTTAATTCCCTGTCGGTTCCACTTCCTCCATCGGGCGCGATCTCAGCCGTCCGATCTGAGCCCTCCAGATCCGACGCCATACGCATGTTTCGCGCGGTTGACTTGCTTGACCGATAGCGCGCGATCAACGACGGTTTTCTCTCACCTCCGCTTGCCACGCGTCGATCGATGTATGGAATCGCTTCGCTCTCGTCCAAAACCTCTTACTGTTCATGGGCGCCCCGATCAATACCGTCGGTTTTCCCCACATTGCAGGTCCTGCCTTGTACGTTTAGCGCTTTTTCCTTTTTCCCCCGCGGTCCTCCGGTTCCCAACGCGACTGAGTGCTCGGGCTTCCTCCATTTCGGCCCTGTTCGCCCAGCTAATAGGCGCTAATCGCGCATCAAAATCCACCTCCGTTTCCCGATCTGGGGCTCCCAGGGGCTACTTTGACCTCCCGCACAGTCTCCATGGGCCTCGGTCAGCGCGCTTTGACCGAGGTCCTCGTCGTTCCACGCTAGCTGCCATTGCCACTGGTTCAGGGTGTTTTTGATCGCTGTTTTGGATTCTTTAGAGATTTTCTCCGACCTGATACAGTCATGGTTCTTTGACAGTCTTCTATGGATCCAATTCGGATCACTAGGCCTTTGGGAATGAACCTTGAGACCACGTCCGCCTCGGGTTCCGAAATCCATCCGGCAAACAAAAGCTCAAATTCGAGATAAACATCCCAACATACAATGGCATCCGGAAAGAGGCAAGGTTAGGCTGAAAACCACTGTCATAACCTGGGAAAACCATGCCATCGACAATAAGAGAACCATACACCAACATGCAAAGCCATGCATGTCCAAACCAACTAGGAAATAACACATGAAAAATGTTACATGCAAGTATTCTTGTTGAAGCTGCTTGATCTTACTTTCCTTCCTTTCCCTTTGCTTGCTTTTCCTTCTTTGATCCAAAGCTAGAGTGCTCCAAGAAAACTGTAAGTGACCAAGAGTGTGTGAGAGAGAGAGAGAATAATGAGAGAGATCCAAATTTGAATTGACAAAAGGTTAGCAAAAAGTTGCCCACTAATCCTCGTAAGTCTTTTATCAATGAGGCCTCTATTTTCTTCATTTTCCATTATTTTCCTTCAGTTTCCTCCTCACATGCAACTTGTGACCTTTCACCTTACTTTTCTCCTAATTTATTTTATTTTCATAAATAAATGTGTCAAAAATGCCTTTTTGCCTTTTATTTCCTTTTCCTTAGCGTTTGCCAATTTTCCTTAGCCAAAACACACATCCAGTGATGCCCACTAGGATATCTTTGCCCAACATTCAACACGGAATAAGTGTCCCTTAACCGTGTTCTTATTTTGCCTTTATTAACTTTTATTACATGAACTTTTCACCAGGGCTGTTACAGTGGATAAAATAAGAAATAGTATTATTTTTAAGTGTATGTAGTGTTAGTTTTCCTGCGAACTTAGCACCCAATATTTAATTCTAGAAGACAATTGATCAACTGATTAAATACATAGCTAGGTTCTCAAAATAAATTTAGCAAAAGCAAATTTCAATAACTGATCTCATTAAACAACACACACATTCTTCCCAACAAGTTTTTCATTATAACAAAATCCAAACTTACGTGGGCTCCCATCCTGGGATAATGGCCCAACTGAGAAAATACAAAATAAAAATAATTTGGATATGATTTAGCAAATCTCCCCTAGATTGGTGCTCAATCTTCTCTACAGATATGTATGTCCAGCCTCTCTACGCTCCCTCGGACCCAGGACACTACTCTCTGAGATGTCTGTCTCAATCTTGTCCCGCTTTAGTGTGTCTTTGTTAAAATTGGCAACTAGGGCCAAACTCCATGTGGGTCATCTTATTTATGGAAGCTGATATTTTTCTTGGATTCCTCTCATCGAGAGGTGTAGGATTGATCTAAAGATCATCCGATTCCGATAAGTATTCATGGAGATATGAATTTATTTGTGTGATGGGACAATACGTCAAGGGCGGCCAACAACCAAACTGCCCCCACTTGTGCTTCATGTTTTAGTATAAATACAAGTGCCTAGCAAAGACACAACTCACTTGAGATCTCTTCTTCTCCACTCGTTTTGGGTTTTAGTGGAGAGAAGAATCCCCAAGTGGAAACGATGTCTTAGAAGAGTGTTCTACACATGGAATGCCGTCGCTGTTATGGAAGGAATGCTATCACACCTAAATGCTGTCTTAGAAGAGTGTTCTACACATGAAATGCCCTCGCTGTTATGGAAGGAATGCTCTCACACCTAAACGCTGTCTTAGAAGAGTGTTCTACACATGAAATTCCCTCGCTGTTATGGAAGGAATGCTCTCACACCTAAACGTTGTCTTAGAAGAGTGTTCTACACATGGAATGCCCTCGCTGTCATGGAAGGAAAAACCCTCATCCTACACGCAGTCATGAAAAGTATAGAAGGAATGCTCTCACACTTAAACGCTGAGATAAAGAAGCCACCCCTTTAGCTATCCTTAACGCTGTTCTAAGTAAGGATGTTTTAACTGCTGTTTTGATTGAAACACAATCATGAATGATAGATCCAATCGATGTCTTAACGGAAGCCTATTGCTGTCACTCTAACACTGTCATAAAGGAGAAGACATTGGCATTGCTATGTGCTAGGCCGCAGGCCATAGCACTATAGCTAGCCACCTTGGTCTTATGATGATTGCTGTAACATTATAGACAACATTGTATATGACTACAAGATGCATAGTGCACACAGTAGCAGTGATACTAGACATAGTGATGGTGCAGCATGGTGTAGCTCAGTGATGCTGAACATAGTGATGGTGCAACATGGTGTAGCTTAGTGACGCTGGACATAGTGATGGTGCAACATGGTGTAGCTCAGTGATGCTGGACATAAGGATGGTGCAACATGGTGTAGCTCAGTGATGCTGGACATAGTGATGGTGCAACATGGTGTAGCTCAGTGATGCTAAACATAGTGATGGTGTAGCTTAGTGATGTTGGACATGGTATGATGGTGCATCATGGTGCATCATAGTGATGCTGAACATAGTGATGGTGCAACATGTTATAGCTCAGTGATGCTAGACATAGTGATGGTGCAACATGGTGTAGCTCAGTGATACTGGACATAGTGATGGTGTAGCTCATTGACACTGGACATAGTGATGGTGCAACATGGTGTAGCTCAGTGATGCTTAACATAGTTGTTGGAAATACTGAGGGGGGGGGTTAATCGGTGTTTCTTACTAATTTTTTTTAATTGTTCTAGTGATTGCCAAAAGCATATATAGATATGTATATGTATACACAGAACACAGAAATCAACAACTGGAATTAATGCTTTTATTATAATTCAAGACAGTGCAGTGAAATAAATACAATATAAGTATATATCTGATTGTGAATAGTTGCCAAGCTCCAACTTGGACTTTCAGTGAGGCTCCAACCTCCAGAGCACCAACTCTGTTTCCGCAAGACACCAATCTTGGACTTAGGAGCACCAACTCCCAAAGACTTCAATCCTGTTCAGTTCTGAGTCTCCAACCTCTTGGGCTCCAACCCAACCTTGGTGTAAACTCGTATGTTGCTAAACTCTGTTCCGCTGAGGGTCTCTCACTCGTGCTCTCCTGCCTCTGCTGCTTCTGTTGCCTTTGCAGCCTCTGCTGCCTCTTCTGCTACCTCACACTCGGTTCTTCACCACAACAACCACACCAACAGTTCTCTGTTTTTACTGTTTTATACATTCCCATGCCTCTGTCCATTCGTTTCCGCTTACACTGCCTCTTAGGCTTCCTCCTCGGTCGCTGCGGCTTCCTCTGTGTTGTACAAGTTCACTGGCTTTCTAGGGATACGTAGATTCATTAGACTGGTCCAAACGATCCATGGAGAACACATCCTCCCGGTTTATCGTAACAATGCTCCTTTTGGCAATGATTGCGGCATACACAGTGTTCTTTCAATTAAACGAAGATGTTTTGTCCCGATTGCAATCATAATTGCCATGATTCACCCCTTTTCACTGACGTTCAGCGTTCTGAACCGTCGGAACAGTCATCGTAAGCCTTTCGACTATTCCTGTATCGGGTCCGTGCTTAAATCGCAATCGGCGATTCGTGACTCCCGGGGGTCCTTTATATATCGGACCCATGACTCCGCCGATGGCCGACGGCTGATCCTCCATTGCTTCGATGGACTGGATGCGATATGGTATTAAACCATAGTTAATATGCCCGTCGGGTCCACAGCCTTATCGCAATCGGTGCTTTCATATGGCAAGGCTTCACGGCGTGCGATCTGTGACGGATGCGATGACAGGTTAAGTCATATTTGTAATGTAGCGGCGGGTCCGCATATGTTCATCGCAATCGGGGTTGCCCTTGGCGAAGGTCCGATGCGATATCGCTATCGGTGATCGCAAGTCGCACAGGGTCAGGGCTTGGCATTAACGCAAACCACTCCATTTTAGCGATGCAATATGAGATACTAGACCCGATATTTCTCAACGCTCCCGTGTATAAGGTTTCAAGTCTGCAATCCGCCTTCGATAGTGTATTTGCCCACCGATAGTGTTAAGTCTAAATACCCAAGTCTTTCTGCCTCTGTTTGCGTTAAATGCATATATAGGTTTTGCTGCCTTCATTTCTCCGATGGTTCCCAATCGCTGTTACCTGCATGCATATAAGCTCTCCGATGACTTATTTGCATGCCTCCATTGGCTCTGTCTGCTCTTTGCGCTGTTTGCTCCTCTGGTGGCTCTGCATCCTCTGTACTGCTCCTCTTGGCTCCTTTTGCTCCTCGAATATTGCCATATTGACATCAATGACAATCTGTGTCCAACAATCTCCCCCTTTGTTATTGATGGCAATATTCTTCTGCTCTCGCCCTTTGACATCAATGGCAAAGGAATGCGTATGGACTCCCCCTGTCGAATTGCTCCCCCTGTCCTGCTACATCTTTATGAATGAACTTGAGTGATGATAAAGAAATAACCCCCATCTTTTGACGCAGATGTTTGAATGCTTCTCGAGGAAGAGGTTTTGTGAAAATATCAGCTATCTGCTCCTTAGTACTGATATATTCCAGGGCGATGTTTTGTTCAGCTACTTGCTCACGGAGGAAATGATACTTGATTGGTATGTGTTTGGTTCTTGAGTGCATCACTGGATTTTTGTTGAGACTGATAGCACTTGTGTTGTCACAATAGACGGTAATCGGTTGATCTGTACATATGTCGACATCTTTTAGAGCTTCCTTCATCCATAGTATTTGAGTACAATAGTCTGCTGCAGCAATATACTCGGCTTCGACTGTGGATAATGATATGGATGACTGTTTTTTGCTGAGCGAGGATACTAAACAGTCTCCTAGGAAGAATGCATTTCCACTAGTACTTTTCCGATCATCTATACTTCCAGCCCAATCAGCATCGGTGTATGTAGTGACAGTGAGTGTTGAGCTCTTTGGGTACCAAAGACCGAAATCAGAAGTTCCTTTCAGGTATCTGAGAATTCTTTTTACAGCTAATAAGTGGGATTGTTTGGGAGTAGATTGAAATCTTCCCACCATTCCTACTGCCTGCATTATGTCTGGTCTTGTAGCTGTTAAGTATAGAAGAGCTCCAATCATTGACCTGTAATGAGTTGCATCTACTAGAGGGGAGTCATCATCTTTGCTCAGTTTGCAGTTTGTGGTCATAGGTGTGCTCATGGGTGCACAATCCTCCATTCCATATTTTTTGAGCATGTCTTTTAGATATTTGGTTTGAGATATACACAATCCTGCTCTGGTTTGAGATACTTGAAGTCCAAGGAAGTGAGACAGCTCTCCTATCATTGACATCTCAAACTTTTTTGACATGTTTTGAGAAAATTCATGGCTCATTTCATCATTGTTACTAGCAAAGATCAGATCATCGACATAAACAAGAGTAACTAATAACTTGCCTTCATCTGTCTTTATTTTTAGATTACTTCCAGCCACTCCCTTTTTGAAGCCTTCTTGTTGTAGATAGTGATCCAATCTTGCATACCAAACTCTAGGAGCTTGTTTCAACCCATATAAAGCCTTTTTCAACTTACAGACTAAGTTCTTTCCTTCTGTTAGATCAAAACTTTCTGGGTGCTCCATGTAGACTTCTTCCTTGAGTTCTCCATTTAGAAATGCTGATTTCACGCCCATTTGATAGATTTTGAATCCTTTTGAGCAAGCAAATGCTAAGAACATCCTGATAGCTTTCTTACGGGCTACTAGTGCAAATGTCTCTTCAAAGTCAATTCCTTCAATTTGTGGATTGCCTTTGCAGACAAGTTTTTCTTTGTTTTTGATAACCTGTCCTTCCTCATTCATTTTATTTTTGAATACCCATTTGGTTCCTATTATGTTTTTGTCCTTTGGACGAGGTACCAGCTCCCATGTTTTGTTCTTCTCAATTTGGGACATTTCTTCCTCCATGGCTTTTACCCAATGAGGATCCTTACTTGCTTCAGCAAATGTTTCTGGTTCTATCATAGATAGAAGGGCAATGACTTTTCTCTTGGGTGTAATTGTTATCCTTCTTCGAGTCTGCACACCTTCATCTCTATCGCTAATGATCTGCTCTTCTGGATGATATCTTTCGACATACTTCATTTTTGAAGGGGTATGAGGTGGTTCTCTTTCCTCTTCTTCTTCTTCCTCATCTATCTCTTCTTCTTTAGGTTCTTCTTCTTCAATGAGAAAGTCATCTTCATGTTCTTCAATTTCCTTTTCTGGAAGATCTTCATCAACTTTTACATCAATGATTTCCACCATTTTCTTCAATCTATAATTGTAGCACTTGTAAGCCTTGCTCTGTGTAGAATATCCAAGAAATATCCCTTTATCAACCCGAGAATCAAACTTTCCTGGTGAACCATCATTTATGTTTATGAAGCACTTGCTTCCAAAGATCTTGAAGTATTTCACCGAAGCAGGTCTTCCTTTCCATAACTAATAAGGAGTTTTTTCACAATTTGGTCTTAATTGAGTTCGATTTAATGTATAGATAGCTGTCCCTACTGCTTCTCTCCAGAATTTAGGCTGTAAGTCTGCTGCTAATAGCATAGTTCTTGCCATTTCTTGGACTGTTCGGTTTTTTCTTTCAACTACCCCATTTCGCTGAGGTGTTATGGCAGCAGAGAATTCTCTTTTAATTTCATGAATATTACAGAACTCACTAAACTCGTTTGATGTGAATTATCCTCCTCTGTCTGTTCCGAGGCACTTAATTTTTGAATCTTTTTCATTTTCTACAAGGGCTTTTAGATTCTTAAAACACTCAAAAGTTTCAGATTTATACTTTATGAAATATATCCACATCATTCTAGTATAATCATCAACAAATAACACAAAGTACCTTTCTCCTTGGAGTGCTTGATTTCTAGTTGGCCCACACACATCAGCATGGATGATCTCCAAGGGCTTCGATGTACAGAGTTCCTTTGGCTTGTGGCTGGTTCTGGTCTGCTTTCCATGTTGACATGGACCACATAGTCCTTGATTTGGTTTGAACAGCCTTGGGATGTCTCGTACAGCTTTGATCTTGCTGATATTGATCAGATTTTCGAAGCTTGTATGTCCAAGTCACTTGTGCCACAACCAACTTTCATCTGTTTGACTCAAGTAGCATTTATTTTCTTGAATCTTGTTCAGAATGTAAATGTTGTCTAATGTTCTCACTCCTTTTGCCACAAGTTCCCCTGAGGCAGAGTTCCTTATTTCACAGTCTTTGGTGTTGAAAACAACCTTATTTCCTTGATCGCAGATTTGGCTGACACTCAGGAGGTTGTGTTTGAGTCCGTCAACTAGCAGAGCATCTTGAGCTTTTCCTCTTCCATTGATCAGAGTAACTGTTCATTTTCCTGCAATGCTACCAGATCCGCTTCCAAAGGACACATTCCCTTCCTTTTTGCTCAGTGAGACAAACTTCCTTCTGTCCCCTGTCATGTGTCTGGAGCACCCACTATCCACAAACCAATGGTTTCCATTATTTTGAGCATATAGAGCCAGGCCGCATTTATCCATGCTGGAGTTCTTACTACTCGTCTTTCTTCCTTTGAGTGGGCAGTCTTGTTCATAGTGTCCATTATTGTAGCAGAAGGAGCAAATCAGATCAAATTTGGTCAAGGGATCAAATGAATTGAAGGTTTTGATTTGTCCTTGCCTTTTGGGGGCATATGAGTTGATTATTCGGTCCTTTAACTTTGTCTTTTCACTTATGTGAGCCATACAATGTTTGGCTTGATGACCGAAGTTTTTACAGTGAAAGCAGTGTCCAAGAAAGATGGTTTTGTACCTGTTGAAGCAACCATGGTTTGAGTCGATTTCCTTCATGGGAATTACCCCTCCCTCGTTATTTGGATTTGCGATGGGCCCTTGGTGGAGTACAGGTTTGTATTTGCTGTAGTGTCCATGATTCGACTCCACATTCTTCTTTGGAGTAATTCTCTCTTGATTCTTGGGATCTAGGATGCACTTTGGATCAATGTTTTAAGACTCTGACTCCGACTCCGACTCGGCCGAGGATCGACTCCGACTCCGACTCCGAAACGGTAATGACTCGGCCGGCTCGATTTCAATGACTCGGTCGTTGTAAAAAATACATTAAATATTTATTTTTTTTATAAAAAAAACATAATTTTAAAGATTTTAAACATAATTTTAAAGAAAACCATTCCTATCTATGTGATATCCTATCTATGTGATGTCCCATTCCTATCTATGTGATATCTGCAGCTATCATGCTATGACAGCATATCCATTGATGGGATTCACTCTACATTAATACTCTCCTAACACAGTTGGCATAGGAATTGCAAGCCTAAACTCCAATTTTGAATCTCAAAAACATGACTGTGACAATAACACTTTAATCCCTTGCTTACTTCTGAGTCTTAATTGTGTAAGGAGCTCACATCCCTCTGTGGTGGAAGGTATCATAGAAAAATAATTGAGGCCGAGAGAGTATTATGCTACAGTACCAGTTAAATTAAGTGTGTACTGTGTAGGCCTGTCCAAGTTCCTTTGAAAGGCTTAATACTATTGAAGACCTAAGTCTTTTAGTTTGGTTCGAGCTTCTTAAAAATTGAAGCCTCCTTCTCTGGAGTCTGAGCATTATTTGAAGTATATTGATCACAATTTCATGTGCGAGCATCTCTGTGACACTTATGTTAATTTCCTGTGGCTCGTATTCTCTATCTTATGCGATCTTTTCTGTGACATTTCCAATCTCTTATGCGAGCTCCTGTTCTCCTATGATATGTGAGCTACTCAAGGCACCTGCTCTCTGTGGATGTATTTTATATGGTTCAAAGTTCTGCAACGAGTTCAAGATGTGGCTTGTCTCTCCATGGTTTAGAACTCAGATTCGTAACCTGAAGAAGATGCCTTTTATTCGCACTACCTGTAGCAGAAACAAAGCTAAAAATTCCTGGACCAAGACCCTGTAGCCGTCCCCTTGTGACTCGACCGATTCATATCGGACCCGGCCGGGTTGACCGAGTCACACATGACTCGGTCCACCGGGCCGGTTACTTGGCCGAGTCACTCCAGCAGGTAATGAACCGGTTCGAAACGGCCGAGTCGGTTTCGAAACGGCCGACTTGTAAAACACTGCTTTGGATAGCATACTTTTTCATCTTTTGGATTGTAGGAAAGTGCATCGGCATAGCTTTTCGCACTATTCTTAGTGCTTGAGGATTCTCCTTTGAAATCTATCCCAGACTTGTCATGTTGAGGTTTTTGATTTTTCAGAATGGTCTCAAGTATTTGAGAGATTTTACAACCCTTTTTAATTTGCTCCAACTCCTTTCTCAGAGACACTATTTCGGCCTCACGTTCTTCACAAGTCTCTTCTTTTCCTTTAAGCTTTGCTTCCAAGAAATCTTCTCTCCTTCTTATTTCTTCGTTTTCCACTTTGAGAGAAATGATTGTGTAATGTAATTTCTCATTTTCTTCAATGGCGCTTATTAACAGTTCATCTACATTTCCTTCCAGCCCTGAGTCATCATCATCGGTGAGTGCCATGAATAATATTTCTTGGCTTTCGTCATGATCACTTTCCTCATCTGATTTCCTTTTGATGACCATAAACTCATCCTCATCAGACTCATCTTGCTTGGAGAAGAAGTTTTTCTTATTGAACCCTTTCTTTTTGTGTGCCATTCTTTTAGAATTTCCTTCATCATCACTGTCATGTTTATGAGGACATCTTGCTGCAAAATGACCTATTTTACCACATTTAAAACAGATAAGAGGATACTTGCCTTTAAGCTTTGATCCTCTCTTCAGCTTTCGTACAAATTGAACCAATTCGGATTCCACATCTGACTCATCACTACAGTCATTCCTTTCTTTCCCCTTCTTTGACTTTGAGGCCTTGAATGCTGCATCTTTGGAGCTTGGGCCACCTTTCCTCATTTCATAGGCAGTGAGAATTCCATGGAGCTCATCCATTTTGAGGGTATCTAGATCCTTCGCTTCTTCTATAGCGCTTATTTTGGAGTCAAATCTGTCTGGAAGAGACCTTAATACCTTTTGAACAATGGTACTTTCTTCAAATTTTTCATCCAATCCTTTCAGGGAATTTACCACTTCAGCTACTCGGAGGAGGTATGCTGCAATATCTTCTTCATCTTCCATCCTCAAACTTTCAAATTGTCTTCTGTGAGTTTGAAGCTTTGCCTTTTTGACTTTTGAGTCTCCATCGTACAAGCCACATCTCTTTGGCAGAGGTACAGTGCATGAATTTTGTAAACTCAGAGTCAGTGATTCCACTAGTGATGGAGTTCAAGGCCTTTGCATTTGCGATGTAGGCTTTCCTCTCGTCTGGGTCTATTGGAAGAGTGAAAGTCGTTTGGTATTCATTTTGAGCAAAATGCCAGACTTCAGGTCCAAGGGACATTAAGTAGTAGGTCATTCTTTTCTTCCAGAAACCAAAGTTAGTGCCATCGAACAAAGGAGGTCTTCCTGATGCTTCGTGATTTCTCATCATGGCTGCAGATCCTTCTTCAAGCTGTTAGGCTAGTATGAAGAAGCCGGCTCTGATACCAATTGTTGGAAATACTGAGGGGGGGGGGTGAATCAGTGTTTCTTACTAATTTTTTTTAATTGTTCTAGTGATTGCCAAAAGCATATATAGATATGTATATGTATACACAGAACACATAAATCAACAGCTGGAATTAATGCTTTTATTATAATTCAAGACAGTGCAGTGAAATAAATACAATATAAGTATATATTTGATTGTGAATAGTTGCCAAGCTCTAACTTGGACTTTCAGTGAGGCTCCAACCTCCAGAGCACCAACTCTGTTTCCCCAAGACACCAATCTTGGACTTAGGAGCACCAACTCCCAAAGACTTCAATCCTGTTCAGTTCTGAGGCTCCAACCTCTTGGGCTCCAACCCAACCTTGGTGTAAACTCGTATGCTGCTAAACTCTGTTTAGTTGAGGGTCTCTCACTCGTGCTCTCCTGCCTCTGCTGCTTCTGCTGCCTCTTTTGCCACTGCTGCTTCTGTTGCCTCTTTTGCCACTGCTGCTTCTGCTGCCTCTTCTGCCTCTGCTGCTTCTGCTACCTCACACTCTGGTTCTTCACCACAACAACAGCACCAACAATTCTCTGTTTTTACTGTTTTATACATTCCCATGCCTCTGTCCATTCGTTTCCGCTTACACTGCCTCTTAGGCTTCCTCCTCGGTCGCTGCGGCTTCCTCTGTGTTGTGCAAGTTCACTGGCTTTCTAGGGATACGTAGATTCATTAGATTGGTCCAAACGATCCACGGAGAACACATCCTCCCGGTTTATCGTAACAATGCTCCTTTTGGCAATGATTGCGGCATACACAATGTTCTTTCAATTAAACGGAGATGTTTTGTCCCGATCGCAATCATAATTGCCATGATTCACCCCTTTTCACTGACGTTCAGCCTTTTGAACCATCGGAACAGTCATCGTAAGCCTTTCGGCTATTCCTGTATCGGGTCCGTGCTTAAATCGCAATCGACGATTTGTGACTCCTGAGGGTCCTTTATATATCGGACCCATGACTCCGCCGACGGCCGACAGTCGATCCTCCACTGCTCCGATGGACTGGATGCGATATGGTATTAAACCATAGTTAATATGCCTGTCGGGTCCACAGCCTTATCGCAATCGGCGCTTTCATATGGCAAGGCTTCACGGCGTGCGATCTGCGACGGATGCGATGACAGGTTAAGTCATATTGTAATGTAGCGGCGGGTCCGCATATGTTCATCGCAATCGGGGGTTGCCCTTGGCGAAGGTCCGATGCGATATCGCTATCAGTGATCGCAAGTCGCACAAGGTCAGGGCTTGGCGTTAACGCAGACCACTCCATTTTTGCGATGCGATATGAGATACCAGACCCGATATTTCTCAGCGCTCCCGTGTATAAGGTTTCAAGTCCGCAATCCGCCTCCGATAGTGTATTTGCCCGCCGATAGTGTTAAGTCTAAATACCCAAGTCTTTCTGCCTCTGTTTGCGTTAAATGCATATACAGGTCTTGCTGCCTTCATTTCTCCGATGGTTCCCGATCGCTGTTACCTGCATGCATATAAGCTCTCCGATGACTTATTTGCATGCCTCCATTGGCTCTGTCTGCTCTTTGCGCTGTTTGCTCCTCTGGTGGCTCTACATCCTCTGTTCTGCTCCTCTTGGCTCCTTTTGCTCCTCGAATATTGCCATATTGACATCAATGACAATCTGTGTCCAACATAGTGATGGTGCAGCATGGTGTAGCTCAGTGATATTGCACATAGTGATGGTGCAACATGGTGTAGCTTAGTGATGCTAAACATAGTGATGTTGCAGCATGGTGTAGCTCAGTGATACTGGGCATAGTGATGGCACAGCATGGTGTAGCTCAGTGATGCTGAACATAGCGATGGCGCAGCATGGTGTAGCTCAGTGATGCTGAACATAGTGATGGTGCAGCATGGTGTAGCTCAGTGATGCTGGACATAGTGATGGTGCAACATGGTGTAGCTCAGTGATGCTGAACATAGTGATGGTGCAGCTTAGTGATGTTGGACATGGTATGATGGTGCAGCATGGTGCAACATAGTGATAGGCACAACATGGTGATGGAGTCACCTTGGAGAATCAGTTGAAGCAGCATGTCTTCAACTGAGTCCAGCTACCTCATGTATCATCTTCTTGGAGATGATCTCTACTCTTATTATGACAAGTCAAAATGTTGACTTCTGATGTATATGCTTTTTGTCTTTCTGCTAAACTATTGAAGAACATATAAGAAGAATTGATCAAGGGTTTCCCCACATTGGGGTTTGTCCCTGGCTAGCGCCACATTTTGTGTCCTCTTGTCTTGGCTTGTCTTCTGCGATCTATATTTATGTTTTATCTGCAATTTACTTTAATGCTGATGTGATAGCTAATCTGGAAAAGATATTTAGCTAACTGTGAAAATTGAATAAATTACTCTAAGCACAAAATGTACTTAAAATTAACATGGTATCAGAGCTGAGGTGAACACAAAGCCCAAGCAAGAGTGAAAGAGAAATCACCGAAGACAGTTGGGAAAGGACAAAAGGATCAATGGATTCCTCATCCCTCTTCAAATTCACCAAGGGTGAAGTTGAAGCAGAGAATATTATCCAAGTGGCGCAGCGGAAGCTTTTGATGACCTAAAGATCACTTCAATGGGAAGTTCGGATCTAAGGGTGGAAGGAAAGGCAGAGGCCTTACTTACAATAAGTTCAGCCATTATGCGAAGGAGTGTCCAAATAGCAGGGACACATCACTTGATGAAGATGACAATCATTCCAGGGACATCTTCAATGATCGAAGGAATGATAGGTAATGCAGGTCATCAAGGAAATGACCGACTCTTCAAAGAAAGCAAGGAACCCCAGGTATGAAGAATCAAATGTTGTTTCTGATAAGATAAAGAAGCGTTATCTTGTATTGGCCCTCTCCTTCAGACTCTTTGGGAATCTGGCTTATTGATTGTAGTGCTTCAAAGCACTTCAACGGATAGAAGGGTGCTCTCTCTAATTTGGTAGAGATGGAAACAATCGGGGATTATACTTGGAGTCGATGCCACCTATCCCGGAAGGGGTGTAGGGAATGTTACCCCTCAATTGAATGAGGGTAACTCGATTCATTTACAAAATCTTTTTTATGTACTTGATCGCAAGAAGAACTTGGTGTCCATTTCGGCAATGGAAGTCAAAGGTTTCAAGGTGGCATTCATCAATGGAAAGGTACGTGTTTGAAAATGGAATTTTCGAAGATGATTTTGAGTTCAGGGTTGGCAATTTGTATCAAGTTGCTGGATGGTCCATTGGGGATCATGTCAATTGACATATCTCATCTATAGCACCAGAGTCTACTTATTATAGGACCCTACCCGATTTGAGTCAGATGGTGACTGGGATGCCTGAATTCAAAAAGAGCATGAAGGTACATGTCTGAGATGTACCAAAGGAAAATCTTACAAGGGGACCATTCCCCTCATGTAGTAGGTCCACAGGAACAACCTGAGGGTCTTGAGATTCATGATCGGCAATCTCATGTATGCAGGTGGAAGAAAGCCCTCTTTAGCAAAACATCCAGAAGTATGTTTTGCAGTTAGCATGATGAGCTCATATATGGTTGAGTCTCACTGGATTGGTGCCAAGAATCTTCTGAGATATTTTCGAGGCACAATCTCTCATGGATTGAGATACACTGCTAGAAATGTGAAGCTGCATGATTATTCGAATGTTGACTAGGTAGACAGTGTGGAGGATCTCTAGAGCACTTCTGAGTGCTGGTTCTCTTTGGGTTCTACTTCGATATCCTGGATGAGCAGGAAGCAGAAGTCGGTTGCTATAAGCACCATTGAGACTGAATACATAGCTACAAGTATGACTTCGTGTGACGCTGCCTGGTTGCGGAAGCTCTTTAGTGAGCTGTTTGTACACATGATGGATACCACCGTGATCTTCTGTGTCAACCAAGGGGGATTTGATTATTGAGGAATCCCGTATTCTATGATTGCTCCAACATATAGACATCAGATACTACCTTATATGGGATATGGTATGTCGATGAGCAAGGAGGCTCCATCGCATTGAGATTGATGTACAGCTCACAGACATTTTGTCGAAGCCCCAGGGAAAGGTCAAATCTGTGACTTTCTCGAACGACTTGGAGTCGTTGAGAGACCCTCTTATGAGGGTCCTGCATGATGCATACATTGAGCTCTGGGAGCTCTGGGGGGCTTGGGGTACTTCTTGGAGCAACAAGCGACCATAGGGCGACTCACCCTCCCCTAATGGTGCGTTGTGTACAGGGTGAATGGCTCAGCGTTCCCTGTGATATCCCGTGGCGACTTAGGGACATGATGAGTGGTTCTCTTGTCGAGGCATCCTACCCATGCAGTCTGGGATTCATGTGAAGTACCTCTTACCTGTCCAATGAGCAGGGAAATGGGGTTAGGGACCATAGTAGTACTATCGATGGATGCATCGTTGTATCTACCGTACTCCCTATGCTAGGATGACCTCCATTGATTTGGGATCAATGAAACTGATTTGGGATCAGTATGAGTGGTTTGAGACACTCTCTTTCGATATTGATCTGAGATCAATTGGAACTGACTTCGGGTTAGTAAGAGTGATATGACTCACTCTGTTGGAATTGATCTGGGATCAGTAAAAGTGGTATGACACACTCTCTTCACATGGAACTGACTTCGGGTTAGTAGAGAATGGTATGAGACTTTCTCAATCAATTCTTCTTCTTCATGGTTCAATAGAGCAAAGCTCAGCAAAGCAGAGCCGAGCAGTGTAGGGCACAGTTCGCAGAGATAGTATAGTCTGGCCGATGGATCAACGGATGGAGTTCTCCCTAGTTGAGAGGAAATGTTAAAATTGGAAACTAGGGCCAAACTCCATGTGGGTCATCTTATTTATGGTAATTGATATTTTTCTTGGATTCCTCTCATCGAGAGGTGTAGGATTGATCTAAAGATCATTCGATTTCGATAAGTATTCATGGAGATATGAATTTATTTGTGTGACGGGACAATTTGTCAAGGTCGGCCAGCAACCAAATTGCCCCCACTTGTGCTCCACATTTTAGTATAAATACAAGTGCCTAGCAAAGACAACTCACTTGAGATCTCTTCTTCTCCACTCGTTTTGGGTTTTACTGGAGAGAAGAATCCCTATGTGGAAACGATGTCTTAGAAGAGTGTTCTACACATGGAATGCCCTCGCTGTTATGGAAGGAATGCTCTCACACCTAAACGCTGTCTTAGAAGAGTGTTCTACACATGAAATGCCTTCACTGTTATGGAAGGAATGCTCTCACATCTAAACGCTGTCTTAGAAGAGTGTTCTACACATGAAATTCCCTCGCTGTTATGGATGGAATGCTCTCACACCTAAATGTTGTCTTAGAAGAGTGTTCTACACATGGATGCCCTCGCTGTCATGGAAGGAAAAACCCTCATCCTACATGCAGTCATGAAAAGTATAGAAGGAATGCTCTCACACTTAAACGCTGAGATAAAGAAGCCACACCTTCAACTATCCTTAACGCTGTTCTAAGTAAGGATGTTTTCACTGTTGTTTTGATGGAAACACATTCATGAATGATAGATCCAACCGTTGTCTTAATGGAAGCCTATTGCTGTCACTCTAACGATGTCATAGAGGAGAAGACATTGGCATTGCTATGTGCTAGGCCGCAGGCCATATCACTATAGCTAGCCACCTTGGCCTTATGATGAATGCTGTAACATTATAGACAACATAGTATATGACTACAGGATGCATGGTGCAGCATAGTGCACATAGTAGCAGTGATACTTGACATAGTGATGGTGCAACATGGTGTAGCTAAATGATGCTGAACATAGTGATGGTGCAACATGGTGTAGCTCAGTGATGCTGGACATAGTGATGGTGCAGCATGGTGTAGCTCAGTGACGCTGGACATAGTGATGGTGCAGCATGGTGTAGCTCAGTGATACTGGACACAGTGATGGTTCAGCGTGGTGTAGCTCAGTGATGCTGGACATAGTGTTGGTTCAGCATGGTGTAGCTCAGTGATGTTGCACATAGTGATGGTGCAGCGTGGTGTAGCTCAGTGACACTGGACATAGTGATGGTGCAGCATGGTGTAGCTCAGTGATGTTGGACATAGTGATGGTGTAGCTTAGTGATGCTGGACATGGTATGATGGTGCAACATGGTGCATCACAATGATAGGCACAACATGGTGATGGAGTCACCTTGGAGAATCAGTTGAAGAAAGATGTCTTCAACAGAGTCCAATTACCTCATGTATCTTCTTAGAAATGATCTCTACTCTTATTATGACAAGTCAAAATGTTGACTTCTGATGTATATGCTCTCTCTCTCTTTCTGCTGAACTATTGAAGAACATATATGCAAATTTGATCAAGGGTTTCCCCACATTGGGGTTTGTCCCTGGCTAGTGCCACATCTTGTGTCCTCTTGTCTTGGCTTGTCTTCTGCGATCTATATTTATGTTCTATTTGCAATTTACTTTAATGCTGATGTGATTGCTAATCTGGAAAAGATATTGAGCTAACTGTGAAAATTGAAATAAATTGCTCTAAGCAATGAACATACCTAAAATTAACAGTCTTTCTCCTCTCCTCAGTCTTGCTTTTATAACTTTACATTGAGCTAAATCTGTAACCCTATCCTTGATCCCAAAGTGATTAACGACTGAGATTAGATCTCGCTTCACTTGAGATCAATGGCTAAGATTAAAAGAGAATCACTAAAGAAATTACTTTACTTTTCCTAAGTTTCTTTTGGCTTAATAAGCCAACGTACTAATATGTGCTTTTTCCTAAGTTAGACTTATGCTATTAGTTACATTAGCAACTTGCTCACACTTGAAGAAGTGTTATAAGGAGAATGTGCATGACTTCTGAACACATAGACACAAGGTCAATGCAAAAGTACTTGCATGAGATACAAAAATCAACACTCCCTCTTATCGAGGGAGGTACTTATGGAATAAACTTCTCCACTTGGATTTGTCTCCAATGCCACCACTTCATCTGCTACTGTAGCTACTCCCTTTGAATTGGAAGACTTCCTTGTTACCTTCTTTGGAATCTGCACTGAAAACTTGTTTCTCCCAACCATGCTGCTAGGAGTCTTAACGTGCTCCTGAGCATCCATCAATGTTAGCTCATACCAACTAGTCTTGACAAATCTAGAAGAGGTCTCTTGCCCAACTTCCAGATTAGAAAACTAAGTCCCCAGTGTGAACTCAATCTTCAAAGCCTCCTGCTCATTCTTTGTCATTAACATCGATCCTCGATCCAAGATTCCCTTGGATCCACTTATAGTCTAGCCTTGCAAGTTGTACAATTTACCTTTCTGGACACCAAGCCTTACTGTTGTGTTCTAGTTAGCTCCTTCTGAATGTAATGAATACTTGCCCTTTCTGGAACACAATATCTATCCTTCGTCCTCCAGAGTCGAGAGTGAGAACAAGTTTGTCTTCAGCTTTGGGACATATAATACCTCTGCCACCTCCAGAGATCCTCCTGATTCTAGTTAGAATAGCACTGCCCCAACCCCTTTCACTACATGTTTAGTACTCCTACCAACTTTCACATGCATGTTTGATTCTGTCTTTGAAACACTAAAGAACACTCCCCTCATTCCCATCATATGACAATTTTGTCTTCAGCTTTGGGACATATAGTACCTCTGCCACCTCCATAGATCCTCCTGATTCTAGTTAGAATAACACTGTCCCAACCCCTTTCACTACATGTATAGTACTCCTACCAACTTTCACATGCATGTTTGAATCTGTCTTTGAAACACTAAAGAACACTCCCCTCATTCCCATCATATGGCAAGATGCTCCTCTATCTACGGACCATGTGTTACTGTCCACAAACTGGGCACTTCTCGCACTAGTACTAGAAGACAAACATCCAACAATGAGAACACAAATTTTGCTGCAAACTCATCAATATTTATTGATGTTGCAACCTGTGTTTTTCCTTTGTCTTTCTTTTTGTTTGGACACTAGTTTGCATAATGTCTTAGCTTGTGATATACAAAGCACTTGACTTTGCTCATGCTCTTCTTTCCGTCATGAGAGGATCCTTCCTCTCCCTTGTTCAGTTTGATAGTCCTCTTGCCCTTTCTTGCATGACCCGAGAGAGAAACATTCTCCTCATCCCTTTCACCTTTTACCAGGTTGCCACATAGAGCCTCCTTACCAATCTCCTCCTGGGTGAAGTCATCCCACAACCTATCATAGATTGGAAGATGTTCCTGTGCCACGACTCCCTTAACAAAGGTACCCCACTGCTCCATGTACTCATTCAGAGCCATCCTTACCATTTCTGAGTCTGTCATTGTCTCCAATACTGTAACAAGCTCATCTCATACTTGAGATATTCAGGTGAAATAAGAAGAAACGGTCTCAGTCTTGGACATCCTAGTTGTTAGGGTCCCACCCTAACCCCCTTATTTATGTCATGGGATCACGTCATAGTCAAGAGTCAATAAAGCGCATATTAATATTTGTAAGTGGTTAACCCGCAATTAATGACGGGACCACAGTTAGTTGCAAATGGGCGGTAGTATTAGATAGATGGTATTAATAAAACCCACGGTATTGGCCCGTGGTATTGCATGTATGAGTCATATATAAAGGATAGAGACTCCCTGCGAGGAGTATCGTGTCTTGTTTTTGTAATCGAGCTCTGCTCTATTGGAGGTTGCCCCCTCGAAGAGGCCTGTGAACATTTCTCTCTGAATAATAAAATCATTGCTATTCTGTGTTCTGGGTATCTTTTCTTCGCATATTCTATGTTCTGGGTATATTTTCTTCGCATATTCTGTGTTTGGGTATTACTCTGCAGGTTAAGAGCATAACAAGTGGTATCAGAGCACTTTCCAGGGCTCGGTGGGATCTCCAATTTTTAGCGAATTTTTTTTTTGGCTAGAGACGTGTTCCGGCGTCTTTAAACCACGGGATCTGTCGTTAAGCGCATAAACCTGCGGATTTGGGGAGGCATGCACGCAGGAAATACAAGAGGTGGTCACGTTTGTTGGACTCCCTTGTAACCCCTGTGGGTACCCCTTCGAGTAGTAGCGCATTAGACAGAACCGTGCACGGACTGTCTTCCACGTACCCTCTGGGTATATAGGAAGCCCCCTAGCTCCCTTGAAACCTCGCCATAGATAAACCTTCGGCCGTCTTGTGGCTACAGTACACCGAGAACAACACTCGGAGAGATTACTTGCCCGTACGATAGGGTAGTCGGGTTGTACGGCTAAGGGTACGGTCGATCCTCCTTAGTTAGAGCCCTGCAACATTGGGCCGAGTACTACTGTCAGACCCTTATGTATATTGCGATCTATAGCACCTGACACTCCTCAAGACCATAGTTCCCTTTCTATCGGGGGATCACACATCATCAGTCCCGCAGCTCCATCAGATCAGCAGCAGCAGACATCAGTCCCGCAGCTCCATCAGATCAGCAGCAGCAGACATCAGTCTCGCAGCTCCATCAGATCAACAACAGCAGTTGTTCCACCATTCAGATCTCTCAGATCCACCAGATCGGAGTAGTTGGGAAGGGTTCCTGTACCTGGATATAATTTTCGCAGGACTTTTGGCGGCATTGACATTTTGAGGATTTGGCGACTGCAGTATTGATCAGGAAGGAGTAAAAAAAAAAGTCTGAGATCTTCCGAAGCGCTTATTTGTGATCTAGCCCATCAGCATTAGGACGACGAGCTAAGCACGGTGGTACCATTCAATTTATTAGAAATTTTTTTTTTGGCGGTCCCAATTTTTCATCAAGTTGGTGTATGGTAGAAACTAGAGCTCAAGCAATGGCCAATGAAAGGCTAGACAAACTTGAAACAGATATGAACGAGCTCAAAACTACGATTAACGGACTAACTAGCCTGGTACGGTAAGCACTCGATAAGGGCAAGGAGCCAGCTCTCGAGGAATCGTATAATGACCATGAACACCATGAGGGTGAGTCTAGCCACTCTCCTCACCTCTGGCACACCCATTCACCACCCAGTCAGCGACCTCCCAAGTTGGATATGTGGAAATTTGACGGTTCTCACCCGTCCGCATGGCTAGCACAAATGAACCAGTATTTCAAATTGAATCGTCTCCAAGATGATTGGACTAAGCTTGGAGTGGGGACCATGTACTTGGACAATGAACGATGGCAATGGGCGGAATGGCATCAACGTCGCCATGGACCTTTTCCGAGTTGGGCACAATTTGCCAAAGCTCTTCAAGATCGCTTTGAACAGGGAGACTCCTTTTTGGGCCGTCTCACTAAGCTCCGACAGACGGGTACAGTGGATGAATATATCACCGCTTTTGAAGCCTTAGCCTTCCGCACTCAGCATCTCTCAGATGAGTTCTACACGGAATGTTTTATCAGTGGTCTTAAAGAAGCCATCAAAGCTCAAGTTCTACTCCACCACCCTCCCACATGGACGGAGGCTTGCCAGGTAGCCCGTAAGGTGGAACGTGCCATAACAGCCCAATACAGCCGCCCCAATTTCCCCACTAAAGGTCGTCCCCCACAAGCTCACAACACGACTCAGACACTTAAGGTCCAAAAGGTGTCACCTCAGGAAATGGCCGAAAGAAGGAAGCAAGGACTATGTTACCACTGTGATGAAAAATATTCCCCTGGTCATAAATGCAAGGAGCCCAAGTTTTTTCAAATAGATGCCACTGACTACAGCTCCACCGAGGAAGATCCACCTCTTGAGGAACCGGAGGCGATCGAAGAAGACAACCAAAAGGAGATTGTATCTGACGAACCAGTTATTTCGCTCAATGCGTTGGCAGGAATTTCTTCCCCTCAAACTCTCAAAATCAGGGGTTTTCTTAAACATCGCCCAATAATAGTCTTGATTGATAGTGGCAGTACCCATAATTTCATCCATCAAAAAATCGCCGAAGCAGTGCATTGTTTTGTAAGGGAAGTTTCTAACTTCCAAGTCCAAATTGCAGATGGGGGCACAATGAAATGTGAAGGCCGCTGTGAAAATGTCAAACTTCAAATGGGGGATTATCAGTTGAAAACCCACATGTTTGCCATACACATGGGGGGATGCGACATTGTCCTAGGCGCTGAATGGCTCCGCACCCTTGGGCCAATCACAATGGATTTCCAGGAGTTATATATGAGTTTTAAGCAGAACAACTCCACACATACCCTCCGTGGCCTCCAGGCAGGAGCCCCCTCTGTCATCAGCTCGCATCGGATGGAAAAATTGTTAAAAAAGGGCCATCATGGAGTGGTAGCTCAATTTAATGCCATCCAAGTAGTCGAAACCAGGTCTCTGCCAATTCATCCTGAGATGCAACAGATTTTAAACACCCATCGGACGGTCTTTGACAAGCCTCATGAGCTTCCACCCTCGCGAGGGGAACATGATCATAGCATCACCTTGGTTCCAGGGGCCCAACCCCCAAATGTGCGGCCATACAGATATCCGTTCACTCAAAAGAATGAAATAGAAAAAATCATCAAGGAATTGTTGGAAGCAGGTGTCATTCGTCCCAACATTAGTCCTTATTCATCCCCAGTGGTCATGGTCCTCAAGAAAGATGGGGAGTGGCGGATGTGTCCCGACTTCAGGGCCCTCAACAAGTTGACCATCAAAGATAAATTTCCCATTCCGGTGGTTGACGATTTGCTGGACGAACTCAATGGGGCTCAATTCTTCACTAAGTTGGATCTTCGCTCTGGCTACCACCAAATTCGCATGAAGGAAGTCGACATTCCCAAGACGGCTTTCAGAACTCATGAAGGCCATTATGAGTTCCTGGTCATGCCATTTGGTCTCTGTAATGCCCCTTCTACTTTTCAGAGTCTTATGAATCACATCCTCAAACCATATCTCAGAAAATTTGTCCTTGTCTTCTTCGATGACATTCTCATCTATAGTGGCACTTGGGCGACACATCTTCAGCATGTAGATCTACTCTTGCAACTGCTCCGCAAGCACAAATTATTTGTCAAGATGTCTAAGCGTTCGTTTGGCATGGAAGAAGTTGAGTATTTGGGCCACATTGTGGGGCGTGAAGGTGTCAAGGTGGACCCCAAAAAGATCCAGGCAATGCAAGAATGGCCTCAACCTAAGACCTTGAAGAGCTAGAGAGGATTTTTGGGTCTCACAGGCTATTATCGTAAATTTGTCTGCAACTATGGCCGCATAGCGAAGCCCCTCACTCAACTCCTAAAGAAAAATTCCTTCTTCTGGATCGAGGAAGCACAACAGGCATTTACCGCTCTCAAAAACGCCATGTGTACCACTCCAGTCTTAGCACTACCTGACTTCACCAAATCCTTTGTCATTGAATGTGATGCTTCGGGTACAGGTATTGGGGCGGTCTTAATGCAGGAAGGGCGACCATTGGCCTTCACAAGCCAACAACTCAGTGGGAGGAATCTGGGCCAATCTACCTACGAGAAGGAGATGATGGCCATCTTACATGCAGTCGAGACCTGGCGACCTTACTTATTGGGGCGACGTTTCCAAATCCGCACAGATCATCACAGTCTTAAATATTTTTTGGAGCAACGCCTATCCTCCCCACAACAAAATAAATGGTTAGCCAAAATGCTGGGATATGATTATGAGATCATTTACAAGAAAGGGAAAGACAACAGTGTAGCAGATGCATTATCGCGCCAATTTGAGGAGGAAAGTACTCTGCTCGCAAATTGCAATTTCCCTTCCCATTCCAGACTGGATTGAAGAGGCTCGCAGGGAATGGTTTTCACACAAAGGGCTCTCCCAATTCATTTCTCAATTGCAGGTAGATCCTAATTCCAGCAAGGGCTACTCGTGGCAGAATGATATTCTTCGCTACAAGGACAGAGTCGTAATATCGCCAACATCTACCCTCAAAAGTCGCCTTTTGGCAGAATTGCACTCATCTCCCATTGCAGGACATTCGGGCTTTCAGAAGACGTATGCTCGCACCAGAAGATCATTCTTTTGGACAGGCATGAAAAAGGATGTCCTTACTTTCGTAGCCGAATGTGATGTCTGTCAACGCCACAAAGGGGAAACTGTCAACACACCAGGCACCTTACAACCATTGCCCATTCCGGCCTCAATTTGGACGGAGGTTTCTATGGATTTCATTACAGGTCTTCCAAAGTCAGGGAACAAGTCAGTCATCATGGTGGTTGTGGACCGACTGTCGAAGTATGCTCATTTCTGCGCCCTACCCCACCCGTTTACACCAACCTTGGTTGCTCAAACTTTCATGGATCAGATCTTCAAATTACATGGCATGCCCACTTCTATAGTGTCCGACCGCGACCCGATCTTCACCAGCAATTTTTGGCAGGAACTCTTCAGAATACAAGGCACTCAACTCAAACTCAGTACTTCATATCATCCGCAAACAGATGGTCAAACCGAAGCCGTCAACAAATGTCTAGAAACCTACCTTAGGTGTTTCATTTCAGAAAAGCAACACCTTTGGGTACAGTGGTTACCTCTGGCTGAATGGTGGTATAACACCAACTATCATGCCACCACCAAAATGACTCCCTATGAAGCAGTCTATGGTCAACTTCCGCCTTCCCCTACTTCTTATCTCAAGGGATGCTCCAAAGTACAAGCAGTGGATCAACTCCTACAACACCGCGCAACCATGCTCGCCCATCTTCGCGAGAATATTCATCAAGCTCAGAACCGCATGAAGCAACAGGCCGACCAACATCGCTCAGAGCGCCAATTTCAAGAAGGGGATCAGGTCTTTTTGAGGCTGCAACCATATAAGCAAACATCACTCAAAGATAAGGGTTGTCAAAAGCTCGCTCCAAAATTCTATGGACGATACCAAGTACTTCAGCGCATTGGAGAAGCGGCTTACAAGTTGGCTTTGCCCCCTACGACAAAAATCCATCCAGTTTTCCATGTATCGTGCCTCAAGAAAGTGATTGGGAACAATTGCCGAGTTCAAACCAGTCTACCTGAATTAGACGAAGAAGGGTCAATCTGGCTTCAACCCGAACATGTTCTAGACACATGAGACAAGCACCGGCGTGGCCGCATGATTAAGGAGGTCCTCGTCAAATGGAAAGACACCTCTCCGGAAGATGCAACTTGGGAACCAGCCACTATTCTTCAGCAATTTGCGCAGCTTCAGCCTTGAGGACAAGGCTAGTCTTAAGGGGGAGGGCATGTTAGGGTCCTACCCTAACCCCCTTATTTATGTCATGGGATCACGTCATAGTCAAGAGTCAATAAAGCCCATATTAATATTTGTAAGTGGTTAACCCGCAATTAATGACGGGACCACAGTTAGTTGCAAATGGGCGGTAGTATTAGATAGATGGTATTAATAAAACCCACGGTATTGGCCCGTGGTATTGCATGTATGAGTCATATATAAAGGATAGAGACTCCCTGCGAGGAGTATCGTGTCTTGTTTTTGTAATCGAGCTCTGCTCTATTGGAGGTTGCCCCCTCGAAGAGGCCTGTGAACATTTCTCTCTGAATAATAAAATCATTGCTATTCTGTGTTCTGGGTATCTTTTCTTCGCATATTCTATGTTCTGGGTATATTTTCTTCGCATATTCTGTGTTTGGGTATTACTCTGCAGGTTAAGAGCATAACACTAGTGCTCATGAGTTTCTCTCTAAACACCATTTTTCGGTTCCAGTTGTTACTTTGGTACAACTTGACCAACACCCTCCACATTTCTTTGGTGGTTTTCTTCTCAGGCACACGAGGAGCAATGTGTCTAGGATAACACCCTGTCTAGGATAATCCTCCTGGCTTTCACGTCCTTCTTATGGGTGGCCAAAAGTGTCGTACTGGTAGGAGTCTGAGTTTGATCCGCCAACTCCCAAATCTCATCCTCCTCTAACACCAATGCAATTATTCTCTCCTTCCAGAGATTGTAGTTAGATTATCCCTCCAAATGATCTTCAAACCTTAGACCGGTAGCCATCTTTGTCCAACTGATCAAACCCTTCCAAAAAAACTACTTTTCTTTGATGAAGAAGAAAAATGCTCTGCTCCTCAAGAGGGGTTTTTTTTTTTTGAATTATTTTTGCGTGGGGTTGGTCTACTCGCCATTGGCTTCAATCCTGTGTACTCTCACCCCTGCTTCTACAAACCTGTGGCATTCGACTGAGCTCCTGTTGTTGTGCTGTGGTCCGCTATCACGTGCATGACTTTAGCGGCTCCTTGTCAGCTCAAGACACCTTGTGGAAGCTCTAGTAGTGGCCAACCTTGTCTTGGATCCGCAACTTTGTTGACTTGAATTAGTCTTCGCAAATTGCTGCCCTCTCCACGAGCTGTTGCCCCTGCACGACTGCTGCTACACGCGACTATCAAGTCTCCTCTGCTGTCTCGACCTCACACACAGCATGAAACCCTGCCTTTTGTTCTCCGCCGACCAACGACTATTTCTTGCTGTTATCGGTCACTATGCCTAGCTCTGCCCTTGACTGTCACAATGGCTGGTGGTCTCAACCAAATTTCCTTTGCGTCGCTGGCTCCTTCAGACTGCGACCACCTTCCTCAACCCGCTACATGCTTGATCTTCCTTGATCTCTGTGGCCGCCTGCTCAACGTGCCACTATCTGCCGCCGTTGTGTTGCTTGTGGCGACTGGGTGGGCCGTCAGACTTGTTAGCCACCTAGTCGGCCAGTCTTCTTAATTTTTTTTTTAATCTTTATAGGTCTCACAAAAAAAAAATGAATTTGGCCGTTGCGTTTAAAAAAAATAAAAAAATTACTTGTTTGGGCCGTATGGTTGATGCCTTCAATGTCCCTTTAAAACAAAAATTTCGCCTCGTATGATCACAACCAAACGTGGCCCGAATGTTTTTTATGAACCTGGCTTCTGCGATTCCAAGATTGGTTTAGAGTTTACTCTTTGGTACCATGTTAGATTTCCTGCGAATCTATCACCCAATACTTAATTCCTAGTAGAAAACTGATATATTGATTAAATACACCACTAAGTTCCTAACATAAATTTAGTGGAAACAAATTTAAATAACCGATCTCATAAAACAACACACAGATTCTGCCCTACAAGTTTTTCATTAAAACAAAATCCAATCTTATGTGGGTTCCCATACTGGGATAATGGCCCAATTGAGAAGAGACAAAATACAAATAACCTGGATCTGATCCAACAGATCTGCCCTAGATCAGTGCTCGATCGTCTTTGCAGATATGGATATCCAGCCTCTCTGCACTCTGTTAGACCCACCACATTGCTCAATGAAATGCCTCTCTCAATCTTGTGATGTTGTAGTGTCTTTTTCTTCTTTTCAATATTGCTTTTATAAATCTATAATGAGTTAAATCCCTAACCCTAATGTCAAAGTGATCAATGGTCAACATTTGTTCTCGCCTCACTTGAGATCAACGACTAAGATTAAAACAAAATAACTATAGTAAATTACTTTACTTTACCTAAGTTTCTTTTAGTTCAATAAGCCAACATACTAATATGTGTTTTATTCCTCACTTAAGCTAAGTTATATTTGCAACTTGCTTTCGCTTGAGCGAGTGTTTTAAGGAGAGTGTGGGTGACTTTTGCATGCCTAGACACAAGCACTGTACTGAAGTACTTGCCCGAGACACAAAAGTCATGTAGCCCTGTGTATTATCATTTCAAGAAATTAAATATATGTGGCAGTGTTCCAATAATCAGTTTTTTCTGGTGCACTCCAGTATGGGTTGAGGAAGTATATAATCAGTGGTCACTGATGTAAACATGTATTATCAAACCAAAAGCCAATGCATATATGGTGAGCTCTTATGTTAATAAAGTGTCAAGTTACCAGGATCTAGATATGGATAAACTTTTAAAAGCCAGGATTATATGTATATATACAATTATTGAAAAGGTCTCTCGACCAGAAAATAACCAGAAAATTCTAATTAAAAAACACTTTGATAAAAATTGGAAGCCTAAACCAACTTAGTAAGTTTGTATTAACTATTTTGATAAATGATTTATTAAATACCTACACTTATGAATAAGACAAATTAAATAGAAATCCCTATCACCTATTAGGAAGGGATAGGGATTACTCATCACTTACATACACATATAAATACTTTTGGATAGGTTTTGATGGGTTTGATCTTTTTTGGATAGGTTTTGATGGGTTTGATCTTTTTATCTAGGGAAACACTTAAAACTGAATAATGCACATTAAACTTATATTGATCAGATTACATATATACAGGAAGTGTTGTCTCAAGATAGGTAAACTAACTTGGACACACAACCACTTGGTTGAGAGAATATCTCAACCACACACTAATCTAGGAAACATCTAGATCTTAACAACTCCTAAGGAATAGGAACATACTCCTTTACATAGAAAGAGTCACAACTCAGAAAAGTAGGAATTATATTTCCAAGTCGCCCCCTTAATGACTACTTGTCTTAATCTCAATATGTTAAGTCTAGTTGTGGTCAAACATGACAAAAGAATATGTCGACGTCCATATAAAGGAACAACCATCTATCAGAATGCATGCGTACCAACCACTGCAACTCCCAGTCAACTAGGATGCCCTTCGCATACATGGTTCTGTCAACCATTATAATTGCATACTTGTACCTATACTTGTAAATCCCCCTCCATCATTGTCATCATGGGTTTTATCGGATTACCCATAACCATGCTCAGGGTTTTCTCGGCTCGCCTTCAACCATGCCCAGGGTTTTGTCGGCTGACCTTAAACCATGCCCAAGTTTTGTTGGGTAACCCTAAACTATGCTTACATGAATCCCTGTCCATTTCACTCTCACACATGGTTTCTGGCTTACCACAAACCTACACTGCAAAGTGGATTATGGCTTACCACAAACGAGCACTTACATAATGGTTTCTGGCTTACCACAAACCTGCACTTACATACATTGTCATAAGTGGTTTCTGTCTTACCACAAACCTGCAATCACAAAGTGGTTTTAAGATTACCACGAACTTCATGGGGGTACACATGCTTCATTAGGCTTACATTACACATTCCAACTGTTGGAGTTACCAGGTACATACTTTACAAAGATCACTACAAAACATCCTAGACTTGCTTACAGTTAAGATGTGTGACTCATAATACAACATGCTAGTGAGTCTATCCCACAAACTCACACTAACTCACACAAACTTTTACTTAGATGTCCGTCATCATTTAATCTCCGATGTTGTTCCAACCACTATCTGTTGATGTCATTTTCATTGTCATGTCTTCATCATGTCTGGTAGTCAATAAGTCCTGCAAACAAGCTATTGTCGGAATGGCCAATTCCGACATAGACTCAAAATTGTGACTATAGTTGGCCAGACTAAATGCCACAACACTAAGCAACTCATTCTTTCAACCAGATTTATACCAATACATTTCCCAAGATTTGATAAACTCTAACAACTTGACTTTGACTTTAACTAAAATTAATTATAATCAAGATCAAATTTGTAGAGTAAGACTGTGATGTGGCCCAGAAATGTCAACTTTCACACAACTGTAATATCAAAAAATCAATTCACTTCCTAGTGAGTCTATCCCACAAACTCACATTAACTCACACAAACTTTTACTTAGATGTCCATCATCCTTTAATCTCTGATGTTGTTCCAACCACTATCTGTTGATGTCATTTTCATTGTCATGTCTTCATCATATCTGGTAGTCAATAAGTCCTGCAAACAAGCTATTGTTGGAATGGCCAATTCCGACATAGACTCAAAATTGTGACAATAGTTGGCCAGACTAAATGCCACAACACTAAGCAACTCATTCTTTCAACCAGATTTATACCAATACATTTCCTAAGACTTGATAAACTCTAACAACTTGACTTTGAGTTTAACTAAAATTAATTATAATCAAGATCAAATTTGTAGAGTAACACTGTGGTCCAGAAATGTCAACTTTCACACAACTGTAATATCAAAAAATCAATTCACTTCCTATAACATCCCAGGTGGTTAACAATACCGTTTTGACTCACATTTGTGACTTCAATGCTTAACCATCGTTGAATCTCAGACGACGAAAGCCCTGTCAATGATATTGGACCACACCATAAAAATCCATGACTGCACACAATAGCTCCACGTCATCCACACGTTGGACGAACTCCAGCACTTTCCAACAAATCTTCCACGTCATCGGCCAACAACTCTGCGACAAGATCTGGTCGACAATGGTAGCTGCATTCTCCCTCAGATTTGCGTCAAGCACCCAGATGAGCGTCATGTCATTGATTCCAATAAAAAACAAATACCTTGAGAGACTTTTCAGTGCTCGAAGGCACGGGCCGATCTGCAATGGTGGAAGCCATCCACTGAGCACGTCGAGACTAGATGCCCTGTAATCGTACTTTGAATATATGGTACAGACTTGGCCAATAAAGATATCAAAATTCTTTTGTTTTCCTTCGAAGATCATTCAACTCTTTCTCAATTTGCAAATCCTTAAAGGGATAAGATGGCCTCTCACTGCTCATAGGAGACTGACCCGCTGGAATTCTGCACGAGAATTGGGCACACGAATTGACACGAACAAGAAGACTCCACACTTCCGCTACTCATCTCACCACAGGCAGACTCAGATCATCTCATACATCCACTGCGCATATACACACCACACTTTCCGATCTACACCAACACCAACACTGCCGCCCTCATGCATAGGCATGAACAACACACTCCAGATCCATGGCACCACTCTGCACCAGACGCTGGTTTCTCCTACGCAAACTCCACGACTGGTACCATGCAAATCTTCTCCGGTGACACTACAACCATCTGCCAGGCAATCTGCCACTAAAAACGTAGGCCACAGACAGGAACAGATTCGATCCACAAGCATAATAAAAATTCTTAGCTCACGCTGGTCAAACAAAGGGAGATTCCGAAGCTCAACAAACTTTCGAAGCTTGCCGACAGATTTTGCTCAACGTTCCACAACTTGCCTTCGAGGATTCGGCCCTCACTTAATCACACGGCAGGATTCCACACTCACTGCACCAATTTCGACTTTGCGGTCTCTACAAACAGAGATCTATTTCTCTGCAACTCCTCCTCGGGTCCAGCGATGGAGATGCGACGCGCAGACCACTTAAGATTAGCCACAGGTTTCGATAGATGATGGACAAACATACACATTCACCCAACTCTTTATTTCCCTCAGCCTAGAAGGGGCAAAGGCCAGGCCCAAAAGGGATTTGATACCAACTTAAAATTGAATAATGCACATTAAACCTATATTGATCAGATTACATATATACATGAAGTGTTGTCTCAAGATAGGTAAACTAAATTGGACACACAATCACTTCGTTGAGAGAATATCTCAACTACACACCAATCTAGGAAACATCTAGATCTTAACAACTCCTAAGGAATATGAACGACTCCTTTACATAGAAAAAGACACAACTTAGACAAGTAGGAATTATATTTCCAAGTTTGTCAAACACTTTCTCTCATTTTGAGGGTGGTACCCAATGTAAACTAGATTCTACATAAACTCAAGGTTTTGTCAATAACATACTCATTTAAAAGCTTAACATGTCACTTGCAGAAATTGCAGAAATTGAACTTGAGTGGGGAGGACAATACTCCCTTCCTCAACCGCCCAAGCTAGAGTCAGTTGGCAATGAATTTTTAATCTATTTGCTTTGCTAATATTTTGATAAGTGGAAGCGTAAATGAGAGTCATTTAATAAGTGATTTAGGCAAGCGGATCCATTATCATAGATAAAATGTTTCCCAATATGTGAAATGTAGAACTTCCGCCTTCAAAAGAGAAGCGTTCTTGTGATTAACCGTTTTTATAAAGTGTCCTGAATTTTTGGTCTGTAGAAATAAATATTAGAATATCGTTGAAACTATTTTGTCTTACTGTGGCAAGTTTGGTAAATTTATTGAATTTTATTCTGTTGATAGGTCATTAAGGATGTTGAGCGTGCGATTGTTTCATCTCCTTTGGGCTTGAATCCAACACCTGAAGGACAACGCCTCGTTGTGCCTATCCCAGCGTAAGTATTGCCTTTTGCTTGTTTGGACTCTAATGGGTAGCTGTCTCTTTCAGAAATTTATTTGTCTTGCAGAGCTGGGTACATTTACACTGGTTATTTCTATATCTGTGCATTTTGGTTCTTTTTATGTAGTAAATGTGCATCTGACATTTGTTCAATTTGGCTGATGTGATTGGCTTCGGTTATTTCCTCTTGCATCCTATCCTCAGATTAACAAAGGAGCATATTCAGGTTAGAGGAAAAATGATTCTGTCATGAATATTAGTGGACCTCGACATTGATTTGGATGAATTATGGAAGAAAGTTATTATTACGTATTTGTCGTTGGCTCACTAAATTTTACCACCTTGTCAACAGGCAATGTCTAAGCTGGTTTCAAAGGCTTCTGAAGATGTCAAACAGAGTATAAGAAGAGCAAGGCAAAAGGTAAGAAGAAGAATCATTGGCTGCCATTTTTTGATTTTATATTTTACATAATTATGCTGGGTTGTAAGTCGTAACCATAGTAAATTGCCCGACTTTAGATGTGATCGAACTTCATATTCAACAGGCATTAGACTCAATCAAGAAGGCTGGATCTAGCATGTCCAAAGATGATGTCAAGAGGCTAGAGAAAGAAGTATGTTCAAGTTTTCTTGTGTTTCAAATGTAAATCCAAAGTTAATTCGAGTTTCGTTGACCTATTTTGGTATCTCTGGACATTAATATAATCTCAATTCATTTCATTTCTTTCTTATTATATAATAGATATTTCAATGCGCTAGGATTTTTTTCCTGATGTTTAGAAGCTTTATTTTCTTACAGATGGATGATCTGACAAAGAAATTCGTGAAAACTGCTGAAGATATGTGTAAAGCAAAGGAAAAGGAAATAACGGGAAAGTAAATTGAAGACAATTGGCAAGTCTTTCATGTGGTTCGTTATGTCGTTTTGCTACAGAATTACTGTTGGCAATCAATTTTGGGTAAAAATGCAGAGTTAAATTTGTCTAATGTGACTCTGTATGGAGAGTTAAATTTTTTTCACAAGGCATAAGTAGGATTAGCTTTTCGTAAATCTTAGGGGCTCTGCCAAAATGGAGCTTTTCATACTTTCCAAGGCATAAATAAAAGCAAACCACAATTGGCCTGGAACACGTTTGTTACATGATTAAGGAAGATTATTATAGAGAATAGAGATCAGATACGTTGCAGATTGAAGTTTTGTGTTGATTTTCCCGAGCGGTTGTTTGTCTTTATGCATTAAACAATACATGTACTGGATGATGATTCTGTGTAGACCTTTTTTCCCCTTAATATTGTATTTATGACCAAGATAATAACACATGCAACCAATCGTATTCCGAACATCAATCAATTGTGCATGCAGCTAATTATATTCAGCCAATCGTGTATGCATTGGTGAATTTCGCAACTAACAGTTTTCCGAGCATGGAGCCGATTGTTCTTGCAACTAATAGTTTCTGAAAATACAACCAATTGTATTTTTGAGCATGACCACGGTGTATTAAATAATTTGCATATTATGAATTGTGGCCCAGGAGCTGGTAGCCTTTTTTTAATTGAAGTTAAAATTTATTACGAGCTATTCAAAACAAATAGTTGGGTAGCTTTCAGCCATTCTGACATTACATTGGGCAGAGTCGCAGAGAGGCTTCTATCCACCAGCATTCAGTAAAGTCGCATTTTTGTTTCTCTCTTATTTTCAAAGGAACATTTCCACGGGAAACCACAAGCACTTGCTCATATTCTGTTAGATAGACTTCTATGCAGACACAATTCAGTAAAGTTGTATTTTTTTAATCTTTTCTCAAAGGAACATTTCCACAGGGAAACTCCCAGGCACTTACTCAAATTTGTGAACGGTACTCACTGTAAATACTACTGGTGACAACATGAACATTTCCACAGGGAAACTCCCAGGCACTTACTCAAATTCTGTGAATGGTACTCACTGTAAATACTACTGGTGACAACATGTATACTTCAGCTCAAGGAATTGGATTCAGGTGGATTTGAACTGGTGACATCCTTGACCAACATGATTTTAGCACAAGAAGTCAAACCACTTAAACTAATCCTTGAAGCTAAAGTAAAGTTGCAGGCATTACCTCAAAAATTATCTTTTTATTTCGCAGTCTAAAAATGATCATTACCATGAGTACTGTTGTTCCGTGCTTATAATAGAGGAATAATGTAATAAGAGCAGAAGTGTGCAATGTGGCACTCGTGAAGTGGTTGGCATAATTGGCATCAGTGTACATATTTATTAAGTGCATGTGGTGTTGGTATTCAGAGTGTGTGCAAGCTTTCGAGACAGTGGAAAAATGACCAAAATATATTATACACAGATTTTACATGGTAAAAACCTTGACGATTGTCAAGGAAACATCCACAAGCAAGGCAAGGATTTTTTATTATTAGGGGAAGATTTACAATCAGGCTTACCGTCTCTTCAATCTCACAGGCTTTATAAAAATGAAGTAGGCTTTGTTACATTGGTTATAACTATAATTTGGTTCCCTAAAACAAAATTGTAACAGTGTTAGAGTAACTGTAACAAAAAAATTACTCAAGTAAATTCACTTTTTACATTTTATTTTAATTGTTGTCATGCTATAACAATCTCCATTTTGACAACAATTTTCTTGATACCTTGACCTTGCCAAAGTCCTTTCATCACCTCTTAACCCAGGAGAAGCCAAAAACCAACACAACTTGTCTAACGATATTGGTTTTGTAAACATGTCTGGACAATTTTTTTGAGTGTAGACTTTTTTAAGATCTACTCCACCTCCATCAATGAGCTGTCTTACACAATGATATTTTATATCAATACGCTTAGTTTTACTATGATAAGTTGGATTTGTAGCCAGCTGTATAGCACTTTGACTATTGTCTAATACAATGACACTGTTCACTTAGAAGACCCTTCAACCAAATTGCCTCTTTGCAAGCACGTGAGACAACAATATACTCTGCCTTTGTGGTGGATAAAACAACTATTTCTTGTAGCTTCGACATCTAACTAATAGCCCCCCCTGCAAGAGTAAAGACATATCCTGAAGTAGACCTCCTATTGTCCAAATCACTTGCAAAATATGTATCAACATAGCCACAAACATAATCATTGTTGAATTTTCTACAAGATTCATATTAGAAACCAATCTTTTGATATGATAATTACTACCTAATAATTTTCATACAATTTATCTTATGCCACTGATATTATTGAGCAATTATACATAGGAGATTTCAATAGTTATGCAATGAAATTAGTAAGATCATAAAGATACAACCATGCACAATATAGACAACAAATTTACCTTGGGACATCCAAACTTGGGAGAAAATCTAACAACGTTTCTTCTAGGAGAAATTATTCTTCAGCAAGGTTTAAAATGTTGAAATTTGGTCAGCTTCGGGATGAATTTCCCCAAAGAGAAACCCTACTGCCCCAAGAAAGGGCAGGGTCTCGATGATTTTGATTGGCATCTCTTGTATGCACTGGTTAGTGGTATCACTACTCTTCTACAAACAACATCGCTCTAAGGTATACACAATGACACGATATTATACTATATTGCAGTGGAAACATATGTTAGTAATGGTTCACATTATATGGTTCTTCAAGTTCTCACAACACTTAGGATCAAGCCTTATGATATGACTAGTATATACAATGTATGATATAAGCCCTAATGAACAATAGATTTCAATATATGATGTAGTGCCCTGGTATGACTGCAAACTCAACAGTGACCTTGTTGAGACAGTGAAATAATAACAACTTCCTTGGACTTGATTGATGATTATTTGATATCAGTGAAGACAGTGACCTTGTTGAGACAATGAAATGATAACAACTTCCTTGGACTTGATTGATTAGTCAGTTCACAAACGAAGTTGTGAACTGACTTAGGCAGCGAAATATGTTTAGTGAAAAGGTCTCATTGTACTTTGTATCTCAGTGGAACAATTGATGAATATCCCATAGAAGAAGAATTTGGATGGGTTTTCCACCTTGTGGGGTTTTGATCTGGTCTTTGACCTAACTCCTGGTGTCCCTATTGTGAATGCTTTTCTTTTGTTGTTCCTTTATGTTCCACTGCATTACTGATGTTATTGTTTTTTCTACATAATTGCTAATGATGTAATGATGTTATGGGGTGAATTCAATATGTAATTGGTGAAAAACTTGTAAATGCAATTATCTAAAGTAAAGAACAATCTAGCCCTAAGGAAAATTAACATGGTATCAACGTTGGGATAAATAAAAGTCATTGAAGATCACCCCTATGAAGATACCTATGGCTCAAGGAGAATGGAAGAGATGAGGATGACACATACCTAAAAAGAATGCTAGGGCTTGAAGGAAACCTTAGGAAACCCGTGTCCTTTCAACAGAGGTTAGGGTTTGAGAGAAAACCCTCGGAGCAACCTTGGATATGGTAAATACTTATGAAACCCTTGCGTGAAACTCCCTGATATAAGATAATCTTTGAGAAGCCCATCAAAGCTAGGGTTTGGGAGAAACCCTAGGAGTGGCCTTGATATGGAGAGGGGCTAGGTATGGTTCAAAATTTTCCATAATGCGATCAACAATAAGTCTTTTAGTTATTAAAGTATCCCGTGATAAATTCAAAGAAACCCTAGGAGAAGGGTATGTTGTAAATTTAGTGGTCATCATATACATTGATGGTTGGTCTTGGTTATCGATAAAAGGAAATAAAGGATACATGTAGCACTCAAGAAGATGCATTTCTTTTGTCAATAACATATGGTTGATGGACAATATTGACTCATGGAGGCCATATCCAGAGGGAGCTAATAACTTCCTTCAAACCTCATTAAAGATAAGTATTTTCAAGGCTCGTGTTATGACGTTGCTCTTGTTTACATTTGTCATTATTGTTTATTCCTCCTGCACGAATATTTGAATACCTCTTTTACTAACATCTTGGATAAGGAAAGTTGATCCTTCTTAAAGACCATTATGATGTGAAGCATTGTAAGAAGAATTAGCACTCAGAGTGAGCTGAGAGCCTTCTACAATCCATATTAAAGATAAGTACTTTCGAGACGTATGTCATTTCTTTGTGTCATTGTTCTTGTCAAATTTATTCTTTTCGATCTTCTTGCATGAGTATTTTATTTCTTTCACTAATTTCTTGGATGAAGATGGGAGATCTTTCTTGAGGATCATCTAGTTGTAGAACATTGCAAGAAGAATCAACCCCAAGAAAGAGCTAGTGCTGGAAAGTAAAGGAGCCTTTCTCATGTTTAGAAAAGAAAGATAGTCCTGCCTCATTACCAGGTACACCTTCATTATGTTTATTTATTTTATTATTAATGCTCTTACTCTTGTCCTGGGATCAACAAGTACTTCAAACAATGTAAACTTTGAAATGGGAACTATAGCCAAATAACCCCAAAAAAACATGAAAAACAGTGCTAAGAACGAAAAGTGTTGATGTTGGAATAACACTTTTTATTTTTTAAGGTAAATTTTCAACATGTTTTAAAAATGGCAGTGAAAACCAAGTTTTTGTGCAAAAATTGTATACCCTCAAAACGAAAAGTGTTGATGCTGGAATAACACCTTTTTTTTTGCAAGGACAAATTTTCGACATTTCCAAATAATGGCGTAAAGATTTTATCATGACTCCGAAAAACATAAAAATTTCAAAAGAATAATGAAAATATAAAATTAAAAAAAACAAATTAAAACAATGAAAAAACACAAATAAAAAAAAGGTTTAAAAAAATATCAAATATATACAAAAAACAAAAAAATCAAACATAAAAAACAAGAAAAAATCAAACATAAAAAAAAAAAATCAAACATAAAAAAAACAAAAACAAAAAAAAATCAATCATATAAAAAAACAAAATTAACTTATAAAAGATATAAAGTCAAAAACTAAAACTAAAAATAAAAAATATAAACAAATAAATAATAAGAAAAACATATTTAAAAAAAATGTAATTTTTTTTAAGCGTAACAAAAAAAATTAAGTAAAAATAAAAAAAAATTCAAAAAACATTAACCAAAAATTAAAATTAAAAACAAACTAGATTATATATATATAAAAAAAAAATTTAAAAACTACTAAAATTAAGATTAAAAATATTAAAAAAAAACTTAAAAAAACAAAAATATACTCAAAATAAAAAACAAAAAAAACAAAAAACAACTAAAATTTTATATATATATATATATATTCAAATTAAAAAAAAAAAAAAACAAAAAAACATTTAAATTTAAAAAATACATATATATTTTTATTAAAAAAAACATTTCAAATTTTTATAAAACCATATATTTTTTTATTAAAAAAAACATTTAAAATTAAGAAAATAAATACATTTTTTGATTTAAAAAAAACATTTCAAAACAATTTTTTTTTAAAAAGTATTTTTTATTTCAAACAAAAAATCAAATTATATGCATTTTTTTAAATAATTTTTTTTTTAAACATCAATTTTTTTATTTAAAAAAAAGAAGAAGTCTGTACGCCCTCCGTCGCCCGTGGGGGCGCAGCCCTGGGCGAAGGAACTGCATATGGCTGCGCCTCCATGGACGACTGAGGATGTGCAAACTCTATTTTTATTTTTCAAATAAAAACATTTATGTTTAAAAAAAATTTAAAGTTTAGAGAATGATATTTCTAGCCGAAGGAATGAAGGCAATATCCTTTTAATGGGTGACTTTAATGCTCGAACTTCGAGCAACCAAGCTATTCTTCTAAGCAATCATTCCAACCCTAATCCTATTTGGTTAGATGAAGACCTTCCTCTGGCTAGCCGGTACAAAAGGAGCTTTGAAGACTTTGGGGAGAATTTGTTTGGGTCGGAGCTAGTCAAGCTCTGTAATGCTCAGGATCTCATAATTTGCAACGATCTAAAGAAGTGGCCCAATTCTAGCCAGATGACCTGCATCCATGGGCTTGGTCGCAACATGGTAGACTATGTTATCTCTGATCTCCCTCTATACAACGAAATAACAAATTTTGACATCTTAAACGACCTTGAGCCTGACTCTAATCATAGGCCTTTACTTATAACTCTCAATTCTGTCATGCATAAAGATCCCATAGAAGATAATCCTTATAGCCAAAAGAAGTTAATCTCTGAGAGAAATAAAAAAGATTTCTTTCTAAATGAATTAAAAACTAATTTGCTTTTTTTTTTATCTAGTATAGACAACATAGAAAATCTCTCTCATAATTTTACTACAACCCTCTCATATTCTATTAACAAGTTCTCAATTGAAGTTTCAAGTAATAAAAGAAATAGCAAAACCAACTCATGGTATGACAAAGATTGTAAAAGTGCGAGGAGATCAATTAAGGAAGTTCTTGATGAATCTCTTAAAATTGGCAAGATAAAAATATACAAAGCCCTAACTAAAAGGAAAAAAAGGCAGTATATTCATAAAAGACAAGAGAATCTCTTACACCTCTCTAAGGTAGCTCCTAAAAAATTCTGGAGGCAGATTCTAATTAGGAAAACTAAAGATAATAATAAAATTGCTTTACACGACTGGAATTCCTATCTTAAAAATCTTTATGAATCTCCAAATGTCATGGATAACTTTGAAACCCTGCTCACAACGAAAGAAGTTTTCTCATTAAAAGACATTGATTTTGATCGCTTGGCTAATGGGAAAGCCAAGGACATTGAAGGTTACTGGGTGGAAATCTTAAAAATTGGAGGTCTTGTCCTCATCCCCCACATTCACAAGCTTTTCAATCAAGCAGTCAAGGAAGGGTTCCCTAAACCATGGACTCAAAGCCTCATTATCCCTATTTTTAAAAGTGGAGATACAAATAACACCTCTAATTATCGGACAATTATGTTCAGCCCTCTCCTAGCCAAGTTATATGGTATTATTTTGGAAATGAAGTTGAGCATATGGCTTGAAAGTGAAGGTAAGCGGATTTTAGAAAGCAACACTCAACAACAGAGCACCTTGTTACGCTTAGGATCATTGTGGAGGAATGCCACAATGATAAATCCAATCTCTTTTGTTGATTTGTGGACTTTAGAAAGGCTTTCGATACGGTTCCTAGAAACTACCTTTGGAACAGATTAGAAGAGCTAAAGGTTCCTTTTGAGTTGAGAGCTGCCGCTATAACGTTATACGAGAATGTAATTGCCAAGTTAAAGAGCAATGAGGGGTGGTCGAAAGATATTAAGTGTAATATCAGAGTTAAACAAGGTTGCCCCCTCTCCCCTACCTTATTTGGCATTTACATCAGCAAGCTAGAAGGTTGTTTAGAGGAAGCAGGATGTGCTGGCACGGTCTTAGTTGGGATAGTCATCATCCTTCTTCTCTACGCTGACGATATTGTTCTTCTCGCAAGGTGCCCATCTGAACTTGATAAGCAACTTATACTTCTTAAGGATTTCTGGTCTACCATGGGTATGATTGTTAACACTAACAAAACAAAAGTTATGATTATCAAATCCAAGAAGGACACTTACACTAATTTTATGTATGACAATAGTATCTTGGAGGAAGTGTCTTCCTACAAGTACCTAGGAATTGATATTCATCAGAAGCTCAACTGGAACTATAGCATTGAGAAAATGATTAATGGGGGATGGAAAGCTTATTTTGGTCTTGAAAATAATTGTAAAACGTCAAACCTCGTAATGTGGGATAGAAAGAAGTTCCTCTTTGCCCGATTATCTTATATGGATGTGAGGTTTGGGGTTGTAGCATCTCTAGAGAATCCTGGAGAAAGATTGAGCAAATCCAGAAGCGTTTTATAACGTATAACCTCAAAATTAAAAGCAACACACTCTATCCTATTCTCCTTATAGAAGTGGGTTTTTCCCCTATCGAGAGCCTAGCTATGACTAGGCTTTTGTTGTACAAGCACAAACTCAATAACATAGGAGACCATAGACTTCCTAAGCTAGCTTTAAATTCCAGCCAAAACCACCTAAGGCTCAAACGAGGTTGGTATAAAGACACCAGGGCCTGGTTAAACCATTGGGAGATCGACGAGAATGTTGCATTGCAAAACATTAATAACATTAAAATATTGTTACTTCTAAGTTCAAAGAAAAAATGTGGTGTAAGAAAGATTTAGCAGCTAAAAAAAATTAAGATATTATAAGGAGGTCATCAAACCCACGCTAGAAGATCAAAATTATCTCTCTGTTTTAACTAGCTCAAAGAAGAAAATTAATGTAGCCAAGATTAGAATGAACTCTCATGAGCTCTACAGTGAAACGAGTCATTGGGAAGTTCCTAAAACACCATGGATGGAAAGGTTCTGCCATCTCTATGAGAATACGAACATCGAGGATGAACACCAATTCCTCTTAGAGTGCCCCGCGTGCAACCACATTAGATCTCAGTTTCAAAATCTTTGTTGCAATACTGACCTTCCTAGCCTTTTACGATGTCAAAATTACAGTGAGCTCGAGAGGCTTCTCTCCAAGCTTTTTGAGCATAGGGATAAAATCTTAAATCAAACTAAATAATTCGTTTCTTTAGGTCCGATAGACCAAAGTTTGGTCTCAGTGGACGTTAACCACCACCATCATCATCGTCATAATTTTTTTTAGATGTTTAAAATATATATAAAATAAATTAGATGTTTAATATATATATATATATATATATATATTAAATGTTTTTTTTTAAAATCAAACATATATATATATATATATATATATATATGTTTTTTTTTAAAATCAAACATATATATATATACATTTTAATTTTAATTTTTTTTTGTTTTTAAATAAAAAATATAGGGTTTAATAAAAAAATTATTATTATTATTATTATTTTAATCAAAAATAGATATTTGTTTTTAAATTTTAAATGTTTATTTATTTTTTTTAATTTGAAAAAGTATACATATTTTTAAAATTTTCATTTTTTTTAATTTGAAAAAATATATATATTTTTAAAATTTTCATTTTTTTTAATTGAGTATATTTTTGTTTTTTTTTTTTTAAATGTTTTTAATCTTAATTTTAGTAGTTTTTAATTTTTTTTGGTTAATTTTCTAAGTTTTTTTAATCTAGTTTGTTTGTTTGTTTGTTTTTTTTTTTTTAAGTAATCAACATTAAAAAAAAAAAAAAAAAACAACTTGAAAATTCATTAAGTAATCATGATTTCAAAAAAAATTAGACATAATAAATTTTAAAGTGTGAAAAATAAGCCCTCTAAAAAAAAGGTTGATGCTGCATCAACACGTTTCAAAATCAGCATGAAAATCACTAACATTTAAAAACAAATATTTATATTTGATATATAAGAAAATTTAAAGTGTCAAAAATATGCTCTGAAAAAAAAGAAGTGTATTATGCATCACCACTTTTCAAAATCGGGTCACTTTTTTGCTACCTCTACGAAACAGGTAATCGTATCAGTTATTTAAAGTGTCAAAAATATGCTCCGAAAAAGAAGAAGTGTATTCTGCATCACCACTTTTCAAAATCAGGTCACTTTTTTGCTACCTCTACGAAACAGGTAATCCTATCAGTTCCCGTTTCAAAGTTTACATTGTTTTTAGAAGTGAGGACCAAGTCCTCTATGTCGAGATCGAGAAGGATGCAGAGCCATCCCATGAGTTGAATGACATATGAAATGGACAAGAGCTCAAGACCTCAGAGGAAGGATTGCAGTCTCCCTGGAAGATAACTATGATTGAAGAAGCTTCCTATTCAAAGGGAGTAGATTGAAGGCAACAATATGATATGCTGATAAGAGTGATATTTCCTTCATGAAAGGACTATTCTTGATATCTGAGATGTAGCAGTGTCTGATGCTTCTACGTTATGGTTCAAATTGTGATATGCTTTCAAAGAAAGAAGGCTATGATGAGATCTGAGCAAGCATATCAGATATATGTGAAGTGAGTTTCCTCGATGATGTATTTAAGGAAGAAGCATATTTGGAGGACTTTGAGGAACATGAATAGAAGACTAATGATTGTGAATTGAAGAAGGCTCCACATGAATTCTAGCAAGTCCCTTGGGTTTGGCTTGTATAATGATGGATATCTGATGCAACCTTTGATCTCTCTTCATGATTAAAGGTATGCCTTTGATATTTGGTTTTATAAACTAACAAATTATTTCAGACATGATTAAGAGTAATTCAACATTCAGTTTCAGAGGGAGTTAACTCTTGATGATCCACTACCTGAAATTAGAAGTGTAACGGAAAGATGATAAGGACTTCCTTGTCAAGGAAAGCATGCTGTCAGAGATGGTTTACACTGAAGCAATTGAGAGAGCCTCCTCTTCAGATTCAGATTTTGATGGATCCAACGATGAGCCGACAACTAGATGGATCCTTGCTCAACAACATGTTCCCTAAGCCAGGGCCTGGACATGTATGTTGGGATGTAGCAAAGTTGATTTTGAGATACCTAGATGATGCAGTGATTCATGGACTAAGATACACTGCTAGATATTTGAGACTTTATGGGTACATTGATGTTGAGAATGTCGCTGACTGAAAGAGCACATATGAGTGTTGCCTTAGGTTTGCTTTGGTTTCCTAGATGACTTCCTGGCATATAAATTTGTTGTTTTTGAGAGGTAGTGTGCATTATTGATAACATTGTTGGATGTAAGGCAGTTTGGTTGAGAAAGCTCTTTGGAGAGTTGTTTTAGCATATGCTGGGCATGACTATGATATGTTCAAGGTGCGATCAGACTTTCTAAGAATCTCGTGTTTCATGGCTGGTCCAAGCAGTTTTGATATGGTGCAAAGATAGCAATGAGGCTTTGATGATGATTTGTTATGGAATTGAAGCGTGAGACTTCAGCTAATGAGCAGATACTTGACTGAGCCTTGTTCTTGATCTTAAGAGAGCAGCTTGGACTAATGGATGTGACCTGCCTGGGTAAGGGTCCCGGGTTGATCGAGGAAACTAAGCTACGCTCTTACCCCCTATCTGAGCTCCTAGGGAGAGGGATTGAGCAGGAAAGCTCATGGGGTTGAGGAAACTCGTGGACAATAGGTTTGTTTGATCCTTACCTCACGATAAGTGTGTATCTCCCCTATTGTCATTCTAGGGTTGTGTTTGATCCTTACTAGAAATGGTAAGTGTGTAGCTCCCCCTACCGAGTATACCCCAGTATGCATCCTACCCACAAGTTGGGCTTGTCGGGATTGCCACCCATCTGACCAATGGGTGAAGAGACTTGGGCGTGTTTGATCCTTGCCTATGGTAAGTGTGTATCTCCCCCAAGTTCCTTGGGTTGTGTCTGATCCTTTCCTTCTCGGTAAGTGTGTATCTCCTCCCAAGGTAGTGGATGTAGGTGTTCTACCACCGACTCTTGAGGGTTAACTTGGGAAGATCAACAGACAATAGTATAGTTGTGATCCTTACCTCATGGTAAGTAGTATCTTGCCTATTTTCTAATAATAGGAGAGTTGTGATCCATACCTCTTGGTAAGTTGTATCCTGCCGATTATCATGGTATATAAAGTGGTAGTCGGAGCTCCCCCTATGATGATTCTTCTTTCTTAGATCGTGACATCATTTCTCAGCTAATGATCAAAGGAAACAAGTTAAGTCGAGAAGTGATGAGATGGATGTCTTGTTGATGTAGCTGCGATGAAGGTCATGGGACTTGACTTGGAGACTAGTAAGGTTTGGAGGATCAACCTCCCCTACCATTGATTATGGATTCTTCTTCTATAAGACGATATGAGATGGGATGATGATGTACCTGTTTGCCTTCTTATTGAGACCTGCCATTTGAGATGAGACTTATGATACAAATGGAAACTCCTCCCTAGCTGAGAGGGAGTGTTGAAATTTGGGTAGCTTTAGGATGCATTTCTCTAAAGGGAAACCCTACTGCCCCAAGAAAACCCATCTCACCCCCAAGGAATAATTCAATTATCATACTTGGCACTCTTATAATTTAATATGGAGCAATCTTGGGCTTCCATTCATCAAGGCAATCTTTGATAAATATATTTAAATATTATTTTTGAGTAAGGTTTGAAGTTAAATGTTTCCCTCCAAAATTCTCATGCCGACTCCTCAAATAGAGGCAACCATTCGATTATTAGGAAGGCTATAAAAACACATGATTGATCCATCTCCAAAGTGTAATGGTTAACAAAGATCTGAGGTTGCTTTTCATTGGAAGGAATTTCGATGGCAATAATATCCAGTGGTTCACATTTCTTAAGTCCATGGCACACATTTATTCCTTTGTGGTTCGTAGGTTATTAAGGAAGGCTCACACTTATTTTTGTACATTCAATATGGCCCGCACTACTTCGATATGGTTCACATTTCATTTCAGTGCCGCTTATCACATACTCGTTGTGTGGCTCACTATCTTTGAAGCTCACATCCATTTCAATGTGACTCAGTTCATTTCTCTGTGGTGACTCAAATTAATTTTCTTTGATGGCTCACATAAGTATTTCAGAGTGGTCAATATTGCATCATATTACAGTTTCTCAATGGAAAGTTATCATGGCATTGCATATATATTATCACATATGTCTGTAGTGCATTGGCATCACATATGTGGCATCGAATTTGTCTCTCTGTTCGTTTTATACACCGTGGCATCACATTGTTTGTATGGGAATTTGCGTAACTGATATGTTATGAGGCTTTGCATTGTTTGTATGGGTATCGACATTAATGTTATAGATGAGCATCGACATCAATGTAATATCTGTAATTGTATCATTGTAATTTTTGTAATGGTGGCTATGACTTTGCATCACTGTAATGTTTGTAATAGTTGCTCTGATCTCGCTCTTTAGTAGGGTCTCGCTATTACTTAGTGACAAGGTCTCGATAATGACACATTGACAGGGGCAGGGCCTCGATGATTCTCAATGGCATCTATTGTATGCATTGGTTAGTGGTGTCACTACTGTTGTACATAACAACATCGCTCTAAGATATACACAATGACACGACATTATACTATATTGCAATGGCAACATATGTTAGTAATGTTTCACATTATATGGTTCTTCAAGTTCTCACAACACTTAGGATCAAGTCTTATGATATGAATAGTATATACACTGTATGACATAAGCCCTAATGAATAGTAGATATCAATATATGATATAGTGTCTTGGTGTGACTGCAAACTCAACAGTGAGCTTGTTGAGACAGTGAAATGATAACAACTTCATTGGACTTGATTGATGATTATTTGATATCGGTGAAGACAGTTACCTTATTGAGACAATGAAATGATAACAACTTCCTTGGACGTGATTGATGATTATTTGATATCAGTGAAGACAGTGACCTTGTTGAGACAGTGAAATGATAACAACTTCCTTGGACTTGATTGATTAGTCAGTTCACAAACAAAGTTGTGAATTGACTTAGGCAGCAAAATATGTTTAATGAAGAAGTCTCATTGTACTTTGTATCTCAGCTGAACAATTGATGAATATCTAACAGAAGAAGAATTTGGATGGGTTTCCCCCCTTGGGGTTTTGCCTTGTTCTCTGACCTAACTCTTGGTGTCCCTATTGTGAATGCTTTTCTTCTGTTGTTCCTTTATGTTCCATTGCATAACTTATGTTATTGTTCTTTCTACATAATTTCTAATGATGTAATGATGTTATGGGGTGAATTCAATATGGAAATGATGAAAAATTTGTAAATTCAATTATCTAAAACAAAGAACAATCTAGCCCTAAGGAAAATTAACATAAAATTTCAAAAATTGTCTAGAAATTTGTGCCAAAATCCAAGTCTAAACACCAGTCAAACCTAGTAAAAATTCCTGTCAATCAATGCTGGTCAAACTGCTCAAATAGTCAAATTTGTTCAAACATTTGGCCTGTTCAACTTACTTCTTGTGGTCCACTTTAAACCAGTGGTTGACTCCTATAGTAAACTCAAACGAGTAGTCAAACCTGCGGTCAAACTTGCAGTCAACTTGTCCTTTTATTAAGTCAAACTCAACCTCCTCCATGATCAAACTCAGCTAGATATCTTAGTCAAACAATATGTCAAACTCGATCAAACAGTCGAGAAATAGCTTGGTCAAGCCTCCAAAAATCTCCTTTGACTTTGAACGTGTCACTGGAATAGAAGAGAGAATGTGTGATGATTTCAAATTGGTCAAAGTGTAATGGCATGTCAGGTATTATTTTTTAATGTAGTTCACAAACACTGAGTGGCCGCTACTTCTACGGGAAAATCCAAGTAGATCAACCTGAAGGGATCTACTCGCCGACCAAACTAGCAAGGCATAACCCCAAGGGCGTCTAGGAGATTTGACCCTGTGACCTCACGATAGACGAGGTACTTAGCAACATGAACATGATCAACTGAGCTATTCCTTGGGGCTAACACACCATGTATTTATATAGGTCAAATGGGTGAATTTTGACCAAGGGATACATCATACACCCTTTCATGGTGGGGGTGACTTGACCATTTTGAGCCTACATGATGCCCATAATTTTTTTTATAATTTCCATAATTCTTCTAGGTCGACGTACGAGGCCTCTATGCATGCAAGAATACTTCTCGATGCTACACAAAAATCAACAATCATTACAACCATTAAAAGTGATGCAATAATCATTGGTGCCTCTAAGATACAAAAGTACCCATTTCACTGCATTCTAATGTTCTTTTCCTAGATTTGCCATGTACTTACAACACCAACTACATGTGAAATATTCAGTCTTGTACATACCATCGCATACATCAGACTTCCTATTGCATTAACATAAAGTGCATGAGATATATATCTTTTTCTTCGTTACTACTAGGAGATAAACTTAAATAACGTTTAAAATGGGAAGCTGAAGCGATATTTACAAGTTTCAAATTATTCATCCTAAATTTTACAAGTATTTTCTCAACATTTTTTTCTTTTTTGGCCCAAGATTTGTTTTACTACTCCTAGATCCTTCATATCAAATGTTCTATCCATTTGAGCTTTCAACCTATTAATCTCATTCATGCTTTTACGTGCAACAAGCGTATTGTTGACATATAGCACTAATATAATGAATATGCCATTCAAATTTTTGAAGTACATGCAATGCTCATACTCAATTCTAGTATAGTTTTGGCTCATCACGAAGGAATCAAATTGCTTGTACCATTTCCTAGGTAACTGCTTTAGGCCATACAATGATTTCTTGAGCGTGCAAACTAATTTTCTTTTGTGATGTTTCACAAAACCCTCTAGTTGTTCTATGTATATCTCCCTATCCAAATATCTATGTGGGCATGGTGTTTTCACATCTAATTTCTCTAACTTCAAATCAAGCAAAACAACCAGTGCCATTACAATACAAATAGATACAAGCTTAATAATTGGTGAAAAGATTTCATAGAAATCTATACCTTCCATTTGAGAGTAACCTTTTGCGACCAATCTAGCTTTATACCTTTCAACATTACCACCAATTCCCTTCTTCATTTTGTATCTTTAGGAAGTTCTACTAGGTCCCAATTTATGTTCTTCTACAAGGCTTCCATTTCTTCTTTCATTGCTACCTTCCATTTGGCATTATTAATATCATCTATTGCTTTCTAATAACAAGGAGGTTCCTTGTCATCAGTGATCAAAGCAACAAATAAAGTAAAATCGGTATACCTTTTAGGAATATTTCTTTCTTGTGTAGATCTTCTCGATATTGGTTGTGCAATTTACACATTTTCTTGAATGTTTTTAGTGTCTATGTCTTCTTTATCATCATAAGCTTTTTCTTGCTTCCTTGTGTTTATAGATGGTTGGGTTTAACAGTACATATTTATGTACCTGTTCTTTTTTAAAAACATCTTATACAATGTTTGACTTAAAGAGAGGAGATTCATGAAATATCATATCTCTGCTAATGATGATTTTGTGGGCATTAGGATCCCCACAATCTATATCCCTTAGCAACATCATCATAACCAACACAAATATATTTCTTCGATCTAGGGTCTAATTTAAAACATCAATTCCATGACCCATCCAAATCTCTTTAGGGATTTTACAATTTATTGTGTGATCAATGGTGATTGTTTACACGATAACAAACATTAGTGTCTGCTTCTTCCCACAACTCTTGTTGCAAATTGGCATTATTGAGCATGTTTCTTGCTCTTTCTAAAATAGTTCGTTCATATGTTTTGCTACACCATTTTGTTGAGGAGTATATACAGTGGTTTTGTGCCTTACGATCCTAGCTTCTTTGCAATACTTTTCAAATTCTAAAGAAGTGAACTCACCTTCGTTATATATTCCTAAACAATTGATTTTTTTACCAATTTCCTTTTCTACCATTACTCTAAATTGTTTAAATGTATTAAACACATCAACTTTTATTTTTAATAAACTTACACTTTTCTAGAGTAATCATTTACAAATGTTACAAAATATGACGATCCTCGAAAATAAATAGTAGGGGATGCCCCCCAAACATTAAAATGAATTAATCAAGAATTATTTTACTAACATGACTGCCTCCTTTAATTTTTTGTCGACATTGCTTTGCAAATATACAATGTTTGTATAAATTCAAATTCAAAGATTCCAAATTTGGAAGTAATTTGCGGTTCATCAATCCCTGTAGTCCTCTCTCGCTCATATGACCCAACAACTAATGCCAACATTGCTTTGTTGCTATGAGTATTTCCATCTAGCTTGTAAAGATTTCTTGTCTTAGTAGCCTTCATGACCACAAAAGCACCCTTGGACACTTTTAGTGCTCCACCTTGACCTATAAAGGTTTCATGTCTTATTAGCCTTCATGACCACAAAAGAACCCTTGGACACTTTTCGTACTCCACCTTGACCTATAAACTTATGACCTCCAACATTCAAAGCTCCCAAAGAAAATAAATTCTTCTTTTGTTCAAGCACATGTCTAACATTTGTTAATGTTCTTATAATACCATAAAACATTTTAATTTTGACACTTCCCACCCCAACAATCTTATAAAAAATGTTATTTCCCATAAGAACAATTCCACCATCAACTTTTTCATGTGAAGAAAACCAGTTTCTGTGTGGACACACATGATGAAAAACGTAAGAATATAACAACCAATCTTCACAGTGTTGAAGAACATTACTAATAAACAAAACTTTGTCACTCATACTTGAGTTTGATTCAATCATATTTGCATTAGAGAAGTTTTGAGGTAAAAAATGGTCCTCAAAACAAAAATGTACAACAAAAATCAACTTTATAAGAACCAAAAGGATTCAATATGATGATGTCAACCATGGGGATGATTCACCATTTTTAGAGTAAAAGGGTAAAAAAAAACTACTTTTTCAATTTGTATTTTCAACTTATCTCCTTACAATTTTATTCAAATTTCGAGTAGGAGCACTCGTTGGATGTAAAATTTAATTTTGCCTCAAAGGGGTACCCATGTTGCATACTTTTGATGGACCCTACTACACCAAAAAATGTGAAGTACATGAAAAAAAGTGATTGCAATCATGCTTTTTCATGTATTTCACATTTTTCGTGTAGTAGAGTCCATCGAAAGTATGCAACTTTGGATGAAAAATTAAATTCCGCATCCAATGAGTGCTTCTCCTACTCAAAATTTGAGTAAAATAATAGGGAGATAAGTTGAAAATATGAGTTGAAAAAATAGCATTTCTTTTTTCCCTCAAAAACTTGATGAGGTAATGTAATCTCATTTATTATATTATTTTATAATATTCCTTAAGAGGCCCATTTTAGATCTCAAAATTTCTCTGATGCCTCCTTTTTGGAGTGGTCCTTGGATTCTTGTCTCTTCCAACATTCCTTCTTGAAATGCCCAGTCTTGTTACAGTACCAACATACGACTTTACTCTTTTTGCTTTAGACTTTGATTTGGATGTACCTCTCAAATTTTCTCCTCTTTCCTTGGATCAACACCTACTCACCATTGCTTCTAGTGTGGAGGTTTGACTACTTAATTTCCACCTAATCTCCTTATAGAAAACAACACTCCAACAACAGAATCAAATTCAAGAGTTTCAATTGTGCTAAAACTAATGGAAGCTACTAAATGATCCCATGCTTTAAGTAATGAACATAATAGTGCAACTGCCCTATCTTCACCATCAATTTTAACATCCATTCTATTCAACTGGAAAATAAGAGTATTGAACACATTCAAGTGATCTGCAATTTTCACACCTTATTTCATTTTCAGACTATATAGCTACCTCTTCAAGTAGATTCGATTCGTCAAGGACTTTGTCATTTAAAAGCCTTCTAACTTACTCCACAAACATGTTGTTGTTACTTCTCCAATGATGTTAAAAAAGACATCATCAACAAGACATAATCAAATTGTACTGAGGGCTCTGGCATCCAGGTCTGCCCACTCTACATTGGTCATTGCAGGTTTGTTCCTTTTGCCCCATAATGCCTTCTGCAAGCCTTGCCAACTAATAATTTCCTCATTTTAAGTTTCTACGATTCAACTTCAAATTTATTGTTAAAGTTTTAAGTTGTTTTTACCCTTAAATTTTTCAATTTCAAATTTAGCATTCACCATTATCTGTTACACAAACTCCTTCAAATCAATTTTTTTTAATATGTCAATTCAAAAATAAATAAATATTTTTTACAATGTATTTCAAAAATACCTATTTTTCATAAACTCCATTTTTTAAAACCCTAGAAATGTTGTTTCAGGCTTGGTTTATATATATATATATCCCATGTTTTTTAATCATATGGTTTATTTTCTTACATTCTTAAAAAAAATAGAGTTTATTTTCTTCACATTTTTTTATTGGCTCTAGTGGGTTTAGACTTCACCTAAAAAAAATTAAATAAACACCACAAAATTAAAAAAAAAGGTGTACCTGATTTAATAAGTGCAACTTTTCAATTAGACTGGGCTTCAACTTGCTCGGGCTTTGTTTGGATTTGCAGTGATGGTTTCGATCTGCGGCTAGGGTTCCCTATTGCACCAAATTCCTTTTGTGTGCTCCAATCTCGGGGGCTTCACTAAGGAGCAATACCATACCATGTGCGTTCATGTTGGGGGATATATATTGAATAAAAAATGACATAATATATTGAGCATATAATAGGGGGTGAATGGTTTTTATATTGGCAAGTGTAAACAATGGAGATCAAAGTTAATGGAAAAATATAAAGGGGTATAAAAAATGTTAATGAAAAAATGGATACCTACAATATCCAGTGAAAGTAGAGGTTTTTTAAATTGGGAAGGTGTATTGGGTTCGTATTGGTAGGGGGTTAAATAATGTGATTTTTAGAGGTATTTTCCAATATGTAGTCAAATTAAGGGTATTGTTTAGTATGCCACGAACGCATGTGGTATGTCAGGGGTTCATTGAGTGAAACCCTCATGGATCAAGTGTTGTGTCTAGTTTGATTTCGCGGAATAAATTTTTACTTTTCTTAAATGATGGTTGCGACTTGAACCTAGTGGCCCTCACTCTAGCTTGAACCTAGTCCCACACTTCTGACAACTACAACTAGATATTTTTGGCAGCTAGACTTTTGGTGCTCAAATCAACCGACATAGCCCCTCCTGCAGGTCTATGACTCCCCTTTCGTGGGTCTACGACTCTCCTTCCACCCACAACAACCCTCACTCTACTCAACATAGCCCCTTTTGTAGGGTTGCGACTCTCTTCCACTCGATGGCCGCTCTTGCACACTAAAAAAACAATTTGCTTCCTTAAATGCACTTTGATATCAGTTGTTGGTATTCAGAGTTTGTATAAGCATTCAATATGGAAGAAGAATGACCAAAATAGATTATACATAGAGATTTTACATGGTAAAACCCTAATGATTTGTTAAGGAAACATCGAGGGGCAAGGCAAGGATTTTTATTATCAAGAGAAAATTTACAATCAGACTTACAACCTCTTCAATCTCACAAGCTTCATAAAAATGAAGTAGGCTTCATTACATTGGTTATGATAATTATAATTTGGTACCGTAAACTAATGCCATTAAAAGTAACTGTAATAAAATTTTTACTTATATAAATTCAATTTTCAAATATGATTTTAATGGTTGTTATTCTCTAACATGTGGTACTTGGGTTGTTTATGTATGTTATTCTCTTGTATTTTCACTAACATGTGAACATTGTGCTCGATAAATATGTTTCCTTGAAAACTCTGTGTGATCATGTGTATGAGTGATATGATTCACACTGTTTACCTAACATCATTCTCGTCTTTCCAAATCAAGCAAACTGGGTATAGGATTTACATTAAACCGCACTAGAGATTGTATACAAACAAAATTCAAAGTAACAACGATATTGCATGTCACCATCATACAAAAAGGCAATATAATGGTTCAAAATAAGGTGGTCGGGATGCTTGAATGCATAGTAAGATCTAAGGTGAAAGAAACAAATTTGCACGGATGGGATTAATTTGTTTGGTTCGTATGTGAACTTAATTTTGTTTTCAGCGGAATGTAAATGATGGAAGCAATACAAACTAAGTTAACTAGCCTATTCGAGGTTGATATTTCCATCTTAAACGTAGAAGATATATCCAAAATTACGACGTTTAGCGACTTTTATTTGTAACTCTTCTATCCAAAGATTATCTAGTGCAAAAATAAGCAGTTAATTATGATGAATTGTCTTAAAAAAGCATCTTAGCTTCAATCTGTTGAGCAACAGTGCCTTTGAATTTCAGCACGAGTTTCAGGATCACAACTTGATAGGGCAAGAGGCAAGTCGTTTACCAGTATTTGGAGAGGGAACAAGCAAAGGTAAAACAACCCCTTGAATTCTTCATGTGCTGAGAGAAATTAGGGAAGATTCGAGGACGATCCAAAATACATGTAGAGCATCAGATTCCATGCTAACAAATATATTGTCAAACATGTAAAACAAAAACACTTTAAGCTACACGGAATGAAGTAACATGTATTTCCAAAACGGAAATACCTCGAAAAACGACACCACACAAATGGTTTTATCGAGGGAAACATGTATGTGTATATATACACATACTTCTACTTGGTTGTATTTAGGTTACCATTGATAGAGGAACCAAAGGAAGAGCAATTAACATTGCAGGTTGAATCTTAAATTAGCTTTGAAGAATCATTGCAGGTTGAATCTTAAATTAGTTTTGAAGAATCTATAATGGCAGGAAGAGAAGGAGAAGGAGAAGAAGAAGTTATAAATGGAGAAAATTTACTATTTGGAGGAGGAAGAGGTGGAGGAAATAGGGAAGTTGATAATTCTTTGAATTTCCTATAGTTGATGAAAATACAAATGTCACAATGAAAAATATCTCACTTTCTGTCCTCCCAAATTTCCATGGATTAAAAGGTGAAGACGTTGAAACCTTTTTATTTGAATTTGAAGTCTTGTGCATAACTTATGATTATTTACAAGACTCTCAAAAAATCAAGTTGTTTCGTTCAACATTAAAAGGATCTACTTTAAAATGGTTCATGGGGTTGCTCACTCAGTCTATGAGGACATGGAATGACATGAAGAAAACATTTTTGGAAAGGTATTTGGATTATTGCAGGCCTATCAATTACAAGGATGAAGTATTTAAAATGATGCAAAAAGAGGATGAAAATTTGGAGGATTTAATTGAAAGATTCAACTATAACATAAAAATAGCAAAAATGGAGAACTTAGATCATGATACTTTAAAAGCTCTTTTATTAAAATCCATTAGAGATGAGTGGATAGACATCTTTAATATGACGGGGAAGGGAGATATATCTCAACTTCCATTAAATGACATTGGAGAATTATGTATTCATCTCTCAAGAGGAAAAGCCAAAACTGGGAAAGGTCCAAGAGATCCTTCTCTTACTAAAGTGAATAAATCTACAACTGGATCAGTGAGTAGGGAAGAAATTGGAAACATGCTTGATGAATTTAAAATAGATATTTTAGGGAGCCTTAGTGAACAAATAAACACCCTTAAGATACAAAACAAGAAGAAAGACGAGACTGATGCTTTCGCTATTTTTTGTCCCAAATGCAGAAAGAAACATGCTTTAAGAGAATGTGCTTTGGATGCAAAAATCATAGAGATTTGTGTGATTTGTTCAGAAAACCATGAAACCAAGAGTTGTCCTTCAATTCCTAGTCTTAAGGCTGTTTTTCAAGAAGAAACAACTTCAAATCCAATAGAATATCTTTGCTTTGTCTCTAGAAGACCTTGGAAGGGGCCACAAACCCAGGGTTTTAACAACCAAATGTATAATCAACCCCCACCAAATTGGAATTCTTGAAAACAACCCTGGCCTCAACCACAACCTCAATCTCAATTTCAATCTTGGGCTTAAGGAATGCAAAACCCTTATGGAAGATTCTCTCAATACTATCAATATCCTCCATCATATCCAAACTATCCTCCCCAACAAATTCCTCAACAAAATCAACAACCCCAACTTCAAAACCAAAATTCTCAACTTTCACTACCATTCCCAGAGAAACCAAATTAGCTGCCTACCCAATCATTACCAAACCCCAACAATAAAAATCCTCAGAATACCTATATGGTGGAAGGACAACAATTTCTAACCTATACAATCACTCCTTTAGATCTCAATGATGTCCAACTAAGATTTGGGAGGATATTAGAAAAGAAAAAGCCTTATGTAGTTATTCAAGAACAAGACAATTCTGAGGAAGATTCCCTACAACCAAATAAAAGTTTTGAGGAAGGAACATCTCTTCAAAACCAAAACACTGAAAATGAAAAACAAAAAGAACCACTAAACTCAATTCCTATCATAGAGAAACCATCAGTATATACTTCTAGACCTCCTTTTCCTGAAAGATTACAAATTGATAGAGGGGTAGGAAAACATATTATGTTGCCTAATTATGATTTTCTAGATGAATTGAAAAATGTCTGTATCAAAATCCTTTTGTTACAAGCCATTAAGGAAATTCCAATTCTAGCTAAAACAATAAAGGAGTTGAGCATGAAGAAACCAGGAAGAAAAACAAAAGAAGTAAAAAGAATTCAACTTGTAGGAAAAATAGCAGACATAATGATGGGAAAAATTGCCATACAAAAATATTTAGATCCAGGAAGTCCAGTTGTAAAAACACATATCAATGGAGTTGAAATTCCGAATACATTGATTTATTTAGGAGCAACAATAAACATCATGAGCAAACAAACCATGGAACAACTCAAGCTTCCTAATCTTCTTTATACACCTACATTACTGCAATTGGCAGATAGTTTTGTAATCAAACCAGATGGTGTGTTAGAAGACATTTCAGTGTCCTCAGACTCTTGGGAGTACCCTGTTAATTTTATGATCCTAGTCCTTAAGAAAAATCTAGGAGGACATCCACTTATATTAGGAAGACCTTGGTTGGCACAACTGATGCTTTCATTAGCTGTAGATATAGTGATATTTATATCTCTGATGGTAACTCAACTAAGAAATTCACTCTATATCCTTCAGCAAGAACAATCACAAAGATAGATGACAAAGAATGGATTGATGATGAAAATGATATTCAACCTCTTTTTACTATTTCAACCATTAGTGAATATAGTCAAATCTTAAATACAATGGAAAATTTTGAATCATCTTCAAAATATGAACATGATCAATTCCAAGAAAAATCTAATATTGAATATTTGTCATCCAGGCAGATGTCTCTTTATTCTATGGAAGAATTTGGTAGCTCTACAGTTGAAATCTTTCTAGGAAAAACATTGAACATAAACAATAAATTGGAAAAATTACAACAAGAAAAGCTAATCAAAACATTACAACAACATTCTTCTGCATATGCATGGGAATTCAGTGACATGAAAGGAACTAGTCCTAATACTTGTATACATCACATCTACATTAAGAAAAATTGTAAACCTATTAGACAACCTCAAAGAAGGATGAACCCCAATCTTAGGGAAATAGTGAAGGAGGAATTGCAAAAATTTCTGAATGTAAACTTCATTTACCCAATTTCAGACAGCCAGTGGGTTTCCCATCTACTGATTGTGCCTAAAAAGAATGGTAAATGGAGGGTATGCATTGAATATCGACAATTGAATAAAGCTACCCTAAAATATCATTTTCCTTTGCCCTTTATATATCAAGTGTTAGATACATCATCAGGTAAGAAGTATTTCTCATTCCTAGATGGTTTTAGTGGTTACAATCAAATTCAGGTAGCACTTGAAGATCAAGATAAAACGACATTCACCTGTCCATGGGGAACTTATGCCTATCCAGTACTTCTTTTTGGATTGTGGAATGCACCTGCAACATTCCAAAGGGCAGTACCAAGAATTTTTTTTGATCTAATACATGATTGTGTAGAGGTGTGTATGGATGACTTTACAGTTTATGGGAATACATTTGAAGAAGCTTTATAAAATTTGGAAAAGGTTATTAAAAGATGTAAGGAAGCAAATCTTTCACTAAGCCATGAATTTTTTTTTATGATGTTTATAGAAGGGATTGTTTTAGGACATCACATTTTAGGAGATGGAATTAAAGTTGATAAATCTAGAGTTGAAGTCATCTCTAAACTACCAATTCCAAATTGTCAAAAGGACGTTAGAAGTTTTCTAGTATTCAAAGGATACTATAGAAGATTTATAGAAAATTTTACTAAACTAGCATCCCTACTCTTCAAATTACTCACCAAAGTTTGTGAATTCAATTGGAATCCTGATTGCCAGTTGGAATTTGAGACTTTAAAAGCAAACATTTCTAAAGCACCCATCCTAAGAGGTCCAAATCGGAAACTACCCTTTCACATTTCAACAAATGCTTCAAATACAACTCTGGGAGCTGTATTAGGAAAAAAATATGTGATCCCCTACACTATCTATTACACAAGCAAGAATTTGACTCCCACTGAGTTAAATTACACTGTAACTGAAAAAGAATTCTTAGCTGTTGTTCATGTTGTCAACAAATTCAGACATTACATAACAGGCTATGAAACCTTTGTTCATACAAACCACTATGTAATTAGGTACTTAATGAATAAATCTACTAATAATGGTAGAGTTACAAGATGGCTATTACTCTTGCAAGAATTCAACATCATTGTTCTAGATAGACCTGGAAAAAAAACACAGTTGCAAATTTCTTGTCTAGAATTCAATATATCAAAGATGACACTCCTGTTGAAGATAAATTTCCTGATGAATATCTTTTTGCAGTAACTACTCAAACCCCTTGGTTTGCAGATATTGCCAATTACTTAGTCATAGGAAAATTACCTTCACATTTATTTCCTAAGAAAAGAAAAATCATTCAAATAAGTGAAAGGTACTCATGGATTACTAATGAATGGTATAGAATAGGTTTAGCTCTCATGATCAAAAGATGTGTTCGAGAAGATGAAATGCCTGAAATTCTTAAAGCATGTCATGATGAACCTTGTGGTGGACACTTTGCTGACAAGAGGGCAGCCTATAAAACCCTTCATTTAGGATATTATTGGCCATCCATCTTTAGAGATTCTAAAGAATATGTCAAAAGGTGTGATCGCTATCAAAGGGTAGGAAAACCTGCTCCTTCAGATGAAATGGCACTACAAACTTAGGTACCCATTGAACCTTTTGAAAAATGGGCTTTGGATTTTGTTGGACCAATTAATCCTCCATCTAAACAAATGAAGTATATTTTGGTATGCATTGATTATGTCACTAAATGGGTAGAGGCTAAAGCATTACATTTTGCTAATGAAAAATCTGTAGTTAGTTTTCATTTTGAGGATATCTTCACTTGTTTTGGTGCTCCAAGAGAAATTGTGTCAGATCAGGGCTCTAAATTTATATCTAAAATGGTGAAAAGGCTTGTGGAAGATTACAAGATCAAACACAGAAAGTATACTCCTTATCACCCACAAGAAAATGGTCAAGTTGAATCTACCAACAAGGTGACCGAAGGAATTCTCACTAAGACTGTACATATACACATAAGATATTGGGAAAAAAGGCTTCTTGAAGCCTTATGGGCCTACAAAACTACATGGAGGAACACAACATGACATACTCCCTATGAACTTGTTTATGGGAAGCAAGTCTTATTCCCTATATAGTTTCAAATCAAAACCTTCATGATCGCAGTCCAATTGGGACATGATTTATGAGAAGCACAGAAACATAGATTGGAGTAACTCAATGAGCTTGATGAAATCAGACAAGACGCAGTTCAAAGAACCAGTATAGTCCAACAGCAAAGGGCTAAAAGGCATGATAAGTATATCAAGGAAAATAAGTTTCAAGCAAGGGATTGGGCACTTTTGTTCGATTCAAAATTCAAATATTTTCAAGGAAAGTTTCAAACTCATTGGCTTGGGCCATATGAGATTGAAAAAGTCTTTGATAATGGAGTAGTGAAGATAAGGACAATAGATTAAAGAAAGGCACCTCTTCTTGTGAATGGTCATCGATTGAAGATATATCATAAGCCAATTTCAAGAGAGGATTTTATCAAGATTTTCCAAGATAACACTGAAATGAAGTTGGTGAAGAAGAATTCTTCTTCTGCACTAACTTAGATTTTATTTTCCCTAAGAAAATAAAAATAAAAAATAATAAAAAAATGTCTAAGTATGAAAACCAATCATTGATTGACATACTTATGCAGAAAATACAGGGTGAAAATCAAAGATTTCTGACATCCTATATTTTCCATTTATTTTCTGTAATAAGTAGTGACATAAAGCTACATTCATTTACAATTCATAATCTTCAAATCCATTTCATTTTACAGTTTCATTCCATCTCACTCCATGTTCATTTCATTTTACAGTTTCATTCCATCTCACTCCATTTTCATCTCATTTTTTAGTTTCATTCCATTTCACCATCATATTCCATGTCCATTCCATTTCACATTCATGTTCCATAGCCATACCTCATTTTTTTACAAATCACGTTCTGCAACTGATTCCATTCTGTAGCTAATTCGATTCTGTAGCCATATCTCATTCAACAGCTCTGACACAATTGTACAACTTACAAACAAATGATGATTGCAAGGAGTTGAAGAATTATGTTTTGAAGACCAACACGCTAAAAGGGTACCTAAGGATCAACACCAAAGAAAACAACAAACGAAAAGGTTAAGTTCTAAAAGGTAAAGTGCAAAAATTTATTTTAATAGTAAGGTTAAAACATAAACCATGTATAATATGGACATTCATATGTTTCCTTGACAAATCATCATTTGATTGGATTTCAATCCCCATCATACTACATATCAACGACATCCTCAATATTTTGTTGCATAACGGTCCATAATTGACTCCCTCGTTGATCATTAACGATCATGACTACGACGCGACATACTTGTCTACGTTTTTCCAAAACCCCTACCATCTATTTATTCATACCAACTTGCAATTCCTTTCACCATATTCGTAGACAATTCATAAAACATGGAAGGGTAATTCTGAAGGTTGAGAATTTGCATAGTAGAAGGCATGGGGCTAATTGTCAGATCAGAACCGGTAGGAGCAAAGTTCATAGAAGGATACCCACAACTCAAAAAAATGTTGTAGAAAGCTGGATGGCTTAAATTCATCGAGAAATTTGATGATTTTCATAAGGAGATTACAAAATCATTTGCTCGATATTTTGATGGCACAAAGGTAGATATTGGAGATATCAAGTTTACAGTGACTGAGTCATTCATGGCCATGGCTACAAAACTTCCCAGGAATGGTGAAAGATGGTTCAAGAACAAGGAGTTCCACAATGAATCAATGAAAGAAATACTTAAAAACCTAGGTATGGATGTCTTCATTTTTAGAAGAGGTATCCCTAGCTCAGCTCTTAAAAGTAAATGGAGGAACATGCTCTTGGTTTTACAGAAATTTATCACTTGTGAAGGGAGGTTTGGTTGCATGTATGTCTACCATATCCGTTTATTGATGAATTTGTTAGAAAAGGGGTAAATTAATCTTCTTTTCTTCCTTCTAAATAGTTTAAAAAGGATGGCATCAAATGTACAAAAGAAAACACAGTTCATAGATACAACCATGTATCATCATGGGTTGATAAAGATATTGGTTGAGTTTCATTTAAGGAGCATAGGAGATACCTCGGAGAATTTCCTTATTATAAACCATTTCCAAGAAGCGACAGAGTCACCTAAAGAAGATAATGTCAGAAGAAGTAGAAGGAAGAAGACATAAATAACTATTGAAAATATACCTGAGTCTTCATTGTAGAAGGATGATGAAAAGCTAATCTCTGAAGAATTGACAGAGATCAGAAAGCAAATCAAGACAAGGGGGAATATAAGAAAGGAGAAAAAGGTTACAAATGAGGAAAATGTAAGTCCTCCACAACCTAGAAGGAGCTCTAGACTCCGAGGTTAAAGAAAACATCATCAAAAGAGACAAAGTTTATAAATTTAGATGAGGAAACCCCAGTACCATCTCCTGTTAACATCTCTTTTGCACACAATCCTCAAAATTCTCCCGTTTATTAGTTTGAAGCTAGCCCTAATAGAAGATCTCCAGGCATAGATCCAGTGCAATAAAAAATATATGATTATATAGAATCACTGGAGAAGAGAAGTGCCTCAATGAACCTATAACCTTTTGTCAATCCACAAGAACCTCTAATTGATGCTCTCAAACAAGATATTTATGAATTAGAGATATTGAACAGACATATCAAACAGGAAAATGAGACCTTGAAGGAACAAAATAAATTGGACAAGGCAATTCATGATAATACCATTCTGCATCTAGGACTGTGGTATAAGAAAAACAGGAAATTGAAAAGAAAGAATAAGGTTTTGAACAAAGCAGTCATTAACCTCAAGTACAAGCTTCTTATGAGAAGGCCCAGAATGGCAGTCACTTCAAAGAAGAACAAAAGAAGGAAATTGGATGTACTAGCAGAGGTGTCTGAGCAAATGTAGTAGGGAAGAAGAACTCACATTTTTGGCAAATTGCATGAGGACATGCAATGATTTTGCAGTGGGGGTATGTTGAACCTCAGAATTACCCTCTCCTTGACAGTTTTTCTCACCTTTTTCCCTCACTTTCTCATAATATTATAGACCCCAATCAATGATAAATGCTAAGTTTTGTCTTAAGGAAAGCATTAAAATGATTGCCATATTATATTTTCATGTTCTTGCTATTTGAGTAGATTTTTGCAATTTAGCTACAAAACGTAGCCTATTCTGCAGCTAGCTGTAGATTCCATAGCTACTCTCATTGTTTGGCAGGTTCCAGGTGTCAAATGAAGAATTGGGCCACATGGCCATTTCTAGAATCATCTCCACATGGATTCTATCCTATTCACTCGGTCCAGATCGACAGAAAAGCGAGCCTAAGATCATAGTCAAAGATGGAGTCAAAATACGTTATCCAGAAGCAGTAGGGCTCTTGATTCGATCTTTTGTAGGAAATAAAGAGTCCAAAAACCCTATTTCAAATCTAATTCGAATTAGACACCTGTAGCAAATTTATCTCACAAACAATTATGTTATTTTCCTTTAAATATCAGTTACATAGAACCGAGAAACAGTTCAGAAATTAAGTGTTAAATTCAAGCTTTTTGCTAATACTCTGTATTCAAACTTCATTTTATCATAACATAAAGTTCGTTTGGCGAATGATTGGTTAAGAGCATCCTTTACTAGCTAGCAGTTCAACCAAATCAGTTGTAGAGGGCCCCTGCACTAGAGGAGGCTTTTTTAATTGCTGTTTGTAGTTCAATTTGCATTACTCTGTTTTCAACAAATCTGTTTTCTAATTAGGATAATATTTCATTCCAGTTTTTGATCAATAGCATAGTGATAATTCACAACTGTGCAACCTTTTTCTTCTAAGTTATTTCATGGAGAAAAATAACTCTGTTTCCAAATTGAATTAAGATTGAAGTGATAAGAATACACAATTGCTTAGTTTTTCTTACTGTTTTGTCATTCATGTTCTTAGAAAAAAAATGTCAATTAACTATGTTAATGGATGTTTTCAAAATCCATTTCAAGATGATGATGATCCTAAACTAAATGGTTAAACGCATAATTCATATAGTGATTGAAATAACTCAGTAAATTGTTATTAACTTCCTAGGAACTTAGGACTTAAGGCATAAATGACTTCTTACACAACACTTTAGGAGGGTAATGCTTCACATTTGAATGTTGGAGAAAGTAAAAAATACATTAGTTGTTTACAGTTAGTTTTACATGCTTTCACCTTTTTTCTTTCAGATTCTCACTTAGTTGCATACTCTGCTTATTTTTCTAGGACGTTAAAGTACAGATAGTTGCTTATACTCCATCTCAAAAAGATCATACTTCATAATTGAATGCTAAAGTAATTAGAAGTACTTTAATTGATTTCATTTTCTGTCTTTACTTCAAACAAACACTGCAATTTCATTTTTGGTTTTAAGAATTAGATCCATGGATTAGGACTAATGATAAGATAAGATAGATGCTTTGTTTTCCAAATTAGGTTCTAACTAGCCAACAATTTTTGGTTTAGAGAATTAGATTAACTTAGGAACATTTCTTTAGATTCACTTAAATCTTCTCATAGTTTTAGGTTGAACATTCTTAGACATCAAAGAACGAAAACCCCCAAAAACAACATAAAATACAAAACAACGAAGTAATAAAATGTTAAGTAAGCACATATAGTGCACCACACTTCATCAGTTTAAAAACCTCAGTTGATAATTTATGCAAGCAATTTAGGGCACTAAATTGACTAAACACCAACCTATAGGAGACACCAATCACCTCTGCTGTAATATTTGAAGACACCAACCTATAAGACACACCAATTCCCTTTGTTGCAAGATTTGTAGGCACCAACCTACAGGAGGCACTAATCCCATATACTATAATATTTATAGGTGCTAGCCTATAGGAGAAACCAATCCCTCTAATTCAATACTTGTAGGCACCAACGTATAAGAGACACCAATTACTTCTACTTCAATATTTGGAGGCACCAACCTACAAGAGACACTGATCCCCTTTGTTGCAAGATATTGGTAGGCACAAACCTACTTCATTGAGTCTTCTTGCTACACTTACCTTCACCATTTTTTTTTAGCTTCTTTTGCCTTCAATGTGTCTTCTTACTACTTCTGCCTTGACTAGGTCTACTTGCTATTTCTGCCTTTTCCAAGCCTATTTCTCCCAAAACTTGTTGTTTTTGGCCATTCCTAAGAACAAACTTGTACATCAGGTCACATATCCAATTTGGAAAGTATGATTATAATTTTTTTACCTGAGGCATTTATTTATATCTCCTTGGATATATGAAATGCTCACAATATGAAAATCGCAGAAAATAAGCTATAGAAAAAATGCCAAACTGACCTGTTTGAAGCTGATTTTAGGACTATGTAGTAAACCTACTACCACAGGGAATATATATGAAATTATAGTGAACCAAAGTCTAAAATTTCTACCATAGGTACTTAGATATATCTCCTCTTTCTGTAGAAATTTCTCTATAGATCAGCTAGCTTTGATACCATGTAGAAATTATCACTATAGATTAAACTGATTATGCAATGTACTAAAGCAAAATACTTAATCTAATTCTACAATCAAACTTGCGGAAGCTTAATAGATTTTGAGCAATATCAACCAAAACACATATAACAGAGAAGATGAATCAATCACACATGAAACACAAAAGAATACTATGGGGAAAGCCTCAGCTAAAAACCCCGCTATTTGTATTATCATACAAGTGGAAATATCTCAGGATTACACAAAGCTTTAGCTCTTAATCTCTCAATCTATCCAACTCTCAGTACAATCCCTCATTGCTGCTCATAGACAGAATAGACAACACATATGCCTTCCTTTAGTCCTCCCAGCCTCCTATTTCCTTGTGCAGTTTCTCCTGGGTCCTCAAGCTGCCACCTGTGTGTAATAATCCCTCACACATTGTCCTGACCTCTGAAATAACTGTGAAATCCTGAAGGAGATAATTCCTTCTGCATGAATGAGTTTCCTTTATAGGAAAATTCTTCCAACTAATAGTACAATGTCCCTATCTTTAATCTCAAATGGGTCTCTGTTTGAACTGACATGCATGAGTTATTTATGAGAGAATATTAAGTTATCTGGAGAACACTAGTTGCATGCATGCATGCATTAACTAACTAAACTCACAATTAGTTCCTCCAACTGTTTGGAACTAATTTAACTAGACTTATCTCAATTAATTGAGCTAACTAATTACAACTCAAATACAACTCATCCTTATCTCCTTAATTAAGGGATAACCTCCTTAATCAAAGGAATAACTATTGCATGTCTTCACAAAGACTTCATGTTTGATTTTCTCCAACTAATTAACTCAAGATGAATTAGTTAATTATTTTCAAACAGCTAGTGAGACTAAATTTGAATTTTAATTCTGAATTTTAATTCAGGGACTAATTAAAATTGGAATCTATCCTGAAATGCTATTTATAGCAATGCAATTTTTAGCATTTCTATTTTTTGCTATTTCCAACAGAGTTGGAGTATATCCTGAAATGCTATTTATAGTAATGCTATTTTTAGCATTTCTTGTTGCTATTTTCAACACTCCCTCTCAACAAGAAAGGCATTCAACTCGAACCCGATCCCGAACCTTTGGAATGTTCTGCATGCAACACCTCTCTCAAGTGTTGTTGCTCAAGTAACTCAGAAACAAAAAATATCCAACTTGAATAAGAATGATGCCTCTGTCATCAAAGTCTCTAACTGCTATTGCCTCTGTCGACTGAAAAACTCTGCATCTCTATGCTCTTCAGTATCTGATTGCTCTAGCCTCTGTCACTTTGATCTTTGACTGCATCAATCCCACTGATTCCTCCTCTCATCATGTTGCATTTCACTGTCCACTGCTGCACTGCAACTCGGTTACTGAGAAGTAAGTAACTGATCTCCCAACTGACCTCCCTGTTGGGCTAGAAAAACCCTTTGATGCTGAAGCTCCCTCTGCCGCTCCATCCGCATCTGTCTCTACCCACTCAGCCAGTCTTACTACTCCTCGTCGGGGCTCCCGTAGCAAGGTATAATCAAAGAGGTTGTGTACCTCAAGGATCTTGCCCCTATTTCAATCTTCTTGGGACTATCACACCACATCGCCCCACCTCACACTTGGAGGTATGGATGCATGTGACCCCTCTCCCCACTTGGCTTGAAATTCCCCCCTAATGGAGGTCTCTGCATGAGTGGATGCCTTGACTAGGTCTCGTCTTGGCTTCTCTAGTTGTGGCTGCTCCATAACCTCATGAAGCTGCTTCACCAATTGTGGCTCCTCCACAATTGTCTGAGACTTCTTCTGAGGCTGCATGTTGGGAGGCAATTTACTCTCCCTCTCAACCACCAAGTCTCTAATAGTTGCCTTGCTCCTCAAGGCCTTGCATGCATCTTGAACCTCAAGAGCATACAGGATCTGTATCCGTGAACCGATCTGTTTCACCTGACACGTGGTGATGTGTCTAAGGAAAACCTTTCCCTTACTGAAGACAACATCATAGCCTTTGTCCTCCACCATCGCGATTGATACCAAGTTTCTGTTTAGTCCAGGCACATACTTCACATCAGTCAAGGTGATAGAAGCTCCATGCTTCCTCTGAAAAGCAATCATACCTTCACCTGAAACATGGTACGTTCCTTCTCCTCCAAGGTACTGAATAAACTCTTATCTCCGGTCATGTGGAATGAGGCTCCACTATGAAGAAACCAACCATAACCCATCATCGATGAAACCATGCATGTGATGAGGGTAAAATCCAATTCGAACTGAGAAGCTAGGGCCTCACCTTCAGATCCTTCCGAGGATCCCTTCTTGGATTTCTTCAATGCACAATTAGTCACATAATGGCCCACCTCATGACAATTAAAGAATCTCACTTTAGATTTGTCAATCTTCTTCCCTCCATGAGAAGAACTTGATTTGGGATGAGAATCCTTCTCCTTGCCTTACTCGCTAAGGCCAGATTTTCTTCATCCAAGGACCATCTCTGGTGCTTCTCCTGATCTCCTCCTGCATCAAATCTGACACAGTCGTTCCCAATATGGCAGTTTATCTCTTCCATTCACTGAGTTCTAGTAGTTATTCTAGCTCTTAGGAAGACCAAGGAGAGCAAGACTCACCATATCATCATTGGCTACCGTGATTCCTACACTTCCAAGCTCATCTCTGCAGGTGGTGATCTTGTTCAGATATGTAGAGATCGTGTCGCCCTTTTCACACTTGATTTTCAGAAGATTGTCCTTTAACGCCAGCGTCCCCTGGTTGCTGCTGTTCTAATATATATCCTTCAATGTTTTCCACATTGAAAATGGTGTCTCCTTCCCATGGAGACCCGAGACAATATGGTCTCAAACTCCCTCCAGAAGAATCCTCCTTGCTCTAGCCACACATTTCTTCCATTCTGCCAATTCTTGGGCATTAGCTGATGCTGGCTTGGGGACTTCTTGATCAATGAAGTCCTTCAAACCATTGTCCTCTAATACCGCTTCCATGCGATCCTTCCAGGGTATATAATTCGAGCTGCCATCCAAGGCATACTCAAGTCTCAAACCATTGAATTTCATTGGTGAACTTTGAGATGTGATAAGAATTTGATTTCTACAATCAAGAACTTCAAACTTCGAACTTATCCCTTCTTTCTATATTTTTGTTTGCTTTGATCACCTTTGGTCTGATAAACCTAGCTCTAATACCATGTAGGAATTTATCTATAGATCAGCTAGGTTTGATACCATGTAGAAATTCTCACTGTAGATTAAACTTATTGTGCAATGTACTAAAGCAAAATACTTAATCTACTTCTACAATCAAACTTGCGAAAGCTTAATCAATTTTGAGCAAGATCAACCAGAACACATATAACAGAGAAGATGAATCAATCACACATGAAACACAGAAGAATACTCTGGGGAAAGCCTTAGCTAAAAACCCTAATATCTGTATTATAATACAAGTGGAAATATCTCAGGTTTACACAAAGCTTTAGCTCTCAAGCTATCCAGCTCTCAGTACAATCCCTCACTACCGCTCATAGATAGAATAGACAACACATATGCCTTCCTTTAGGCATCCAAGCCTCCAATTTCCTTGTGCATTTTCTCTTGGCTCCTCAAGCTGCCACGTGTGTAATAATCCCTCACACACTTCTTTGACCTCTGAAATAACTGCGCAATCCTAAAGGAGATAATTCCTTCTGCATAAATGAGTTTCCTTTATAGGAAAATTCCTCCAACTGATAGTACAATGTCCCTCTCTTTAATCTCAACTGGGTCTCTGTTTGAACTGACATGCATGAGTTATTTATGAGAGAATATTTAGTTATCTAGAGAACACTAGTTGCATGCATGCATGCATTAACTGACTGAACTCACAATTAGTTCCTCCAACTATTTCAAACTAATTTAACTGGACTTAACTTAGTTAACTGAGGTAACTAATTACAACTCAAATACAACTCATCCTTATCTCCTTAATTAATGGATAACTTCCTCAATCAAAGGAATAATTGTTGCATGTCTTCACAAAGACTTCATGTTTTCTTTTCTCCAACTAATTAACTCAAGATGAATTAATTAATTATTTTTCAAGTAGTTAGTGAGACTAAATTCGAATTTTAATTCTCAATTTTAATTCGGGGACTAATTAAATTGGAATCTATCTTAAAATGCTATTTATAGCAATGCTATTTTTTGCTATTTCCAACAGAGTTGGAGTAAATCCTGAAATTCTATTTATAGCAATGCTATTTTTAGCATTTCTTATTGCTATTTTCAACACTTTCTACTCCATAATTTAGAATTTGAAACATCTCATAAAAAAAGTTATAACAAAAATGCCATGTTGATCCGTTTAAATCATATTTAAGGAGAATTCATGAACCCTAACTTCCTCAAAGCATATCTATGAAATTATAGAGAACCAAGGAATGAAATTTCTACCATAGGTACCTATATATTTCTTCTATTTCTCCTCTACATTCAATAGTCTAAAACATCTTAGAAAATAAGTTATAACGAAAATTCCAAGCTGACTTGTTTGAAGCATATTTCAGGAGCATTCAAGAACCCTAACATCCTCAAAGCATATATAGGAAATTATAGTGAAATAAGATATAAAATTTCTACCATAGGTGCCTACAATTATCTCATCTTTCTCCTACATATTTCATAGTATAAAATATCTTAGAAAGATGGTATATCAAAAAATCTACGCTGACCTATTTAAAGCATATTTCTGGAGCATCTAGGAACCCTAAATTTCTTAGAGTATATATTCGAAATTATAGCCAAAAAAGGTCTGAAATTTCTACCATAGGCACATGCATATCTTACTCTATCTCCTATATATTTCATAGTTTGAAACATCTCAAAAACATGTTATAGCAACAAGAAATGCTAAATATAGGAGTGCTAAAAATAGCAGTGCTATAAATAGCATTTCAGGATACATTCCAATTTTAGTTAGTCCCTGAACTAAAACTGAGAATTAAAATTCGAATTTGATCTTAGCAGTTGTTTGAAAAATAATTAATTAATTCAGCATGAGTTAATTAGTTGGAGAAAATCAAACATGAAGTCTATGTGAAGACATGCAACAGTTATCCCTTTGATTGAGGAAGTTATCCCTTAATTAAGGAGATAAGGATGAGTTGTATTTTGAGTTGTAATTAGTTAGCTTAGTTAACTGAGTTAAGTCCAGTTAGATTAGTTCCAACAGTTTGGAACTGATTGTGAGTTCAGTTAGTTAATGCATGCATGCATGTAACTAGTGTACTTCAGATAACTGAATATTCTCTCATAAATAACTCATGCATGTCAGTTCAGTTAGAGACCCAGTTGAGATCAAAGGATGGGACAATGTACTATTAGTTGCAGGAATATTCCCATGAGGATATCTCTTGCATGCAGAAGGAATTCTTTCCTTGAGGATTGCACAGTTATTTCTGAGGTTGGTGAGTAGTGTGTGAGGTAATTCACACAGGTGGCAGCTTTTGGACCCTAAGAGAAACTGCGCAAGGAAATAGGAGGCTTGGAGGACTGAAGGAAGGCATATGTGTTGTCTATTCTATCTATGAGCAACAATGAGGGATTGTACTGAGAGCTGGATAACTTGTGAGCTAAAGCTTTGTGTAATCTCTGAGATATTTCCACTTTTTTGATAATACAAATAGTGGGGTTTTTAGCTGAGGCTTTTCCCAGAGTATTCTTCTATGTTCATGTGTGATTGATTTCTTATTCTCTGTTATATGTATTCTAATTGATCTTGCTCAAAATCAATTAAGCTTCCGCAAGTTTGTTTGTAGAAGTAGATCAAGTATTTTGCTTTAGTATATTGCATTATTAGGTGATGTATAGTGGGAATTTCTACATGGTATCAGATCAAAGGTGATCAAAGCAGAGAACAATATGCAAATAAGGGAGAAGTTCGAAGTTTGAAGTTCATGATTATAGAAATCGAATTCTTATCACATCTTAAATTTCACCAATGGCGTTCAACGGTTTGAGACTCAAGTATGCCCTGAATGACAACTCAAATTATATAGCCTGGAAGGATTGCATGGAAGCACTATTAGAGGACAATGGTTTGAAGGACTTCATTGATCAAGAAGTACCGAAGCCAGTAGCTACTAATGCACAGGAATTGGCGGAATGGAAGAAATGTGTGGTTAGAGCGAGGAGGATTATTCTAGAGGGAGTTTGAGACCACATTGTCTCGAGTCTCCATGGGAAGGAGACACCATTTTCAATGTGGAAAATATTGAAGGATCTATATCAGAACAACAACGATCAGAGGAAGATGGCGCTGAAAGACAAGGTTCGGAAAATCAAGTGCGAAAAGGGCGACACGATCTCTACATAAATGAACAAGCTCACCACTTGCAGGGATGAGCTTGGAAGTGTAGGAATCACGGTAGCCGATGATGACATGATGAGTCTTGCTCTCCTCAGTCTTCCTAAGAGCTGGCATAGCTACCAAGACTCAGTAAATGGAAGAGAGAAGCTGCCAGATTGGGAACTACTATGGCCAGATCTGATGCAGGAGGAGATAAGGAGAAGCACTAGAGATGGATCTTCATCAAAGCATGATGATGAAGAAAATATAGCCTTAGCGATTAAGGCGAGGAAAGGGAAGGGGAAGGCTTCCCATTCAAATCGAGTTCTTCCCATGTTGGGAAGAAGATTGACAAATCGAAAGTGCGATGCTTTCATTGTCATGAGGTGGGCCATTATGCTACGAATTTTCCATAGAAGAAATCCAAGAAGGGATCCTCGAAAGGATCAGATGGTGAGGCACTGGCCTCACAGTTTGAATTGTATTTCATCCTCATCGCATGCATGGTTTCATCGATGGTAGGTTGTGTTTGGTACCTGGATAGTGGAGCCTCATTCCACATGATCGATGACAAGAGTTTATTCAGTACCTTCGAGGAGAAGGACCTCTAGATGCGCATAGAGATGGGCGATGATGGAAAGTATCGTGTTTGAGGTGAAGGTATGGTTGTGTTTTAGAGGGAGCATGGAGCTCCTCTCACCCTGACTGATGTAAAGTATGTGCCTGGATTGAAGAAGAATCTGGTGTCCGTCGCTATGCTAGAAGACAAAGGCTATGATGTAGTCTTTAGTAAAGGAAAGGAATTCTTGAGGCACATCGGCACTGGACAGACCAAGAGTATTGTGATTCAAGTAAAGAATCTCTATAAGCTGGAGGTAGATGAATGTGCTGCATTGAGTTCCAAAGCAGAGTTAGTGTAAAGCCAAGATATTGGTGAGTTATGGCATAGAAGATTGGGCCACTTGCACCATGGGGCCTTGAAGATCATGCAACAGATTTCTACCAGATTTCCCAGGGGTAAAATGGAGCAAGTGGATACATGCAAAGGTTGTACCTTGGGTAAGTATGCAAAATCTTCCTTTCAGGATCGAGAAAGTCAAGCTGGAGCAATCCTGGAACGAGTTCATACAGATGTGTGTGGATCATTCTCGACAGCTTCCACCGCTAAACAGAGGTACTATGTTATTTTTATTGATGATTTTTCTCATGGATGTTGTATCTACTTCATGTAGAAGAAGGATCAAACCTTCTCAAGGTTTTGTGAGTTCAAAGCCTTGGTTGAGAAAGAATCTGGAAAGAAAATAAGGGCCTTGGGAAGCGACAATTGTGGAGAGTATGTCTCTCAAAAGTTTAAGGACTTCTGTGCAGCAGAAGGAATTAAACGGGAGTTGACAACAACCCATAACCCACAACAGAATGGGGTGGTCGAAAGGAAGATCAGAACGATTGTGGGAGCAGCTCGGGTGATGCTGCATGACCAAGGCATACCACTTCATTTGTGGGCTGAGGCATGCACTATAGCAGTATGCTTGCAGAATAAAAGCCCGCATCGTATACAGGGGATGGAGACACCAGTGGAGGCCTTCTCCGGGAAGAGACCAAACGTGAGTCACTTCAGGATCTTTGGATCATCAGTTTATTGCCATGTGACCAAAGATGCCCCGAAGAAGCTAGAGCCAACAACTGAGTTGGGAATACTTGTGGGGTACACTGATACACCCCACAACTATCGGGTGTTCTTGCTTACCAGTCAGAGGACTATGGTACACAGAGATCTAAAGTTCAATGAGCAGAAGGCCATGCGAGTTTCCCTTGAGAGGGAGCTCAAGTTGCATGCAGAGGAGGAAGTTTTGGTTCCTAAGGAGGAGGAGCCTCAGACTGATGCGGAGCAGCCACATGCAGAGGATCCAGGAGTGGATACATCCACTCATGCAGAGTCTTCCAGAGATAGGAAAAAACGCTCAAGGGAAGCTGACAGATTGATGATGGATGCAAGAGAGAATGTGGGACAACAATATTCTCAGCGCAGAGAGAGGAGGCCACCTGAGTGGTACACTAGTTACATGGCCCTGATTGGGGAATGTATAGAGACCTAACCATCTTCCTTTGAGGAAGAAGTGTAACAACCAGTCTGGGTTGATGCTATGGTGGAGGAGTGTGACCCCATAGTTTGGAATAGAGTTTGGGATGTTGTCCCAAGATGGGAGGACAAGTCAATGGTGAGTTCCCGATGGATTTACAAGGTAAAGCAGGCGGATGATCGTAGTGTTGAGAAACATAAGGCAAGGTTTGTTGCCCGTGGTTTCTCACAGGTCGAGGGGATCGACTATGATGAGACTTTTGCTCCTGTAGCAAGGTACTCATCTATCAGATCGATGTTGGCACTATCAGCTCAGATGGGTTGGAAGATCCATCAGATGGATGTGAAGATTGCATTCCTCAATGACAAGATTGAGGAAGAGGTGTACATAGAGCAGCTGGAAGGATTTGAGACCTTCAATCGTGAGTCGCATGTGTGTAGACTCAAGAGAGCTTTGTACGGGCTGAAGCAAGCACCTTGTGTTTGGTACACCAAGATCGACAGCTATTTCACTGGGTTGGGCTTCACAAAGAGTGAAGCGGATGTGAACCTTTACCACATCATGGTAGAAGGTAAGCCATTGATCATTGTTCTTTATGTTGATGATATGATATTGACAGGTGATGATTAGTTGATCAAGTCTTGCAAGGAGGACCTTGCAAGAGAGTTCGAGATGAAAGACATGGGTCTCATGCACTACTTTCTAGGCATGGAAGTGTGGTAGAAGGATGGTGAAGTGTTTGTGTCTCAAGGAAAGTATGCCAATGAGATACTCAAGAGATTCCACATGGAGAAGTGCAAGCCCATGCAGACTCCTCTAGCAGGTAAATGGAGGAAGGAGGATGTTATTCAGGTGAGGTAGTAGCTGCTATTGTTTATCGACAAATTGTGGGTTCATTGATGTATCTAGTGAACACACGACCAGATTTGTGCTTTGTGGTGAACCAGCTGAGTCAAGCTATGGTTCAACCTACCAAGATGTTTTGGAAGACAGTGAAGCATGTGCTGAGAAACCTTAGAGGCACATATCAGTATTGATTATGGTACAAACATACAGAGGGAGTGAAGGTTCAAGGCTTCACAGATGCAGATTGGGCAAGGAATCCATCAGATCAGAAGAGAACTTCAGGAGGAATTTTTAACCTTGGTTCAACTGTAGTTTCTTGGTACAACATGAAACAGAGGTCAGTTGCACTTAGCTCAGCAGAGGCTGAATACATGGTTCCCAGTCAGGCAACATGTGAGGCCATTTGGATGCGGAAAATTCTGGTTGGATTGTTCGATCAGAGGATGGATCCAACTGTGATCTATTGCAATAATCAGAGTTGTATCAAACTCTCTAAGAATCTAGTATTCCATGACAGGTCCAAGCACATCGATACCCGGTATCATCATCTTCGAGATTGTGTGGTGAAGAGGATCATGTTGTTGCAATATGTTTTGACCGAGGAGTAGGATGCAGATATTTTGACTAAGGCATTGTCAAAATGCAAATTCAAGTTCCATAGAGACAGGATCAGGGTGACAGATAATCCCTTTCTTGTTGAGAGGGAGTGTTGAAAATAGCAACAAGAAATGCTAAATATAGGAGTGCTAAAAATAACATTTCTATAAATATCATTTCGGGATACATTCCAATTTTAGTTAGTCCTTGAACTAAAATTGAGAATTAAAATTCGAATTTGATCTTAGCAGCTGTTTGAAAAATAATTAATTAATTCATCTTTAGTTAATTAGTTGGAGAAAATCAAACATGAAGTCTATGTGAAGACATGCAACAATTATCCCTTTGATTGAGGAAGTTATCCCTTAATTAAGGAAATAAGGATGAGTTGTATTTTGAGTTGTAATTAGTTAGCTCAGTTAACTGAGTTAAGTCCAGTTAGATTAGTTCCAACAGTTTGTGAAATTGATTGTGAGTTCAGTTAGTTAATGCATGCATGCATGTAAATAGTGTACTTCAGATAACTAAATATTCTCTCATAAATAACTCATGCATGTCAGTTCAGTTAGAGACCCAGTTGAGATCAAAGGATGGGACAATGTACTATTAGTTGCATGAATATTCCCATGAGGATATCTCTTGCATGCAGAAGGAATTATTTCCTTGAGGATTGCACAATTATTTCTGAGGTTGGTGAGTAGTGTGTGAGTTAATTCACACAGGTGGCAGCTTTTGGACCCCAAGAGAAACTGTACAAGGAAATAGGAGGCTTGGAGGACTGAAGGAAGGCATATGTGTTGTCTATTTTGTCTATGAGCAGTAGTGAGGGATTGTACTGAGAGCTAGATAGCTTGTGAGCTAAAGCTTTGTGTAATCTCTGAGATATTTCCACTTGTTTGATAACACAGATCGCTGGGTTTTTAGATGAGGCTTTCCCCAGAGTATTCTTCTGTGTTCATGTGTGATTGATTTCTTATTCTCTGTTATATGTGTTCTAATTGATCTTGCTCAAAATTGATTAAGCTTCCGCAAGTTTGTTTGTAGAAGTAGATCAAGTATTTTTCTTTAGTATATTGCATTATCAGGTGATCTACAGTGGGAATTTCTACACCCTAAATTTATTAGAGCATATATTCAAAATTATAGCCAAAAAAGGTCTGAAATTTCTACTATAGGCACATGCATATCTTCCTCTATCTCCTATATATTTCATAGTTTGAAACATCTCAAAAACATGTTATACTGAAAATTCCAAGCTGGCATGTTTGAAGCATATTTTAGGAGCATTCATGAACCTTAAGTTCCTCAAAGCATACCTATGAAATTATAGCAAACCATAGTTTGAAATTTCTAACACTAAATTATATCTTGCCTCCATATTAAATTTCATGGTTTGAAATATCCAAGAAGAAAAACTATAGTGAAAATGCTAAGCTAACCTATTTCAAGAAGATTTCAGGAGCATTTAAGAACCCTAAATTCCTTGGATAATGCATTTGAGGTTACAATGAACAAACATATGAAATTTATACTATAGGTACATGAATATATCCTCTCTATATTCTCTAAGTTTCATGGCCTGAAACATCCAAGAAGAAAATTTATAGTGAGAATTCTAAGATGACTCTTTCACTCTGCAAATCACATTTTGCTCCACCTTTAGGACCCCAAGAGTATTCCCCATCTTCTGTTGTGCAACTCAGATCTCTTAGTGCTTAAATTGTTTTCAAATGCACTAGTTTATCCTTTAGTTATAGTGTTTCTACATTCACTTATGGGCCTGACTTGTAAAACTGGCTAGGGTGACCTATACTTTCTAGTTGGACGAACTTGATAGAACCTTTCATATCACCTCATTCCTATGGATTCATAGGGAGTTCCATATGCCATTGGAAATTTATAGGAATAGGATATTCAACCATATACCTTATGCTCCCATTTGAGCTATGTATTTATAATAAAAATTCCTTCAAATGTAGGGTATCTAGACTGGGCATCAAGAAAAAACTGGGTATCCAAAAAATATTTACATCAATATTCATTTTGCAATGTTTATCTTGGACACCGATAGTCTCCCCCTATATTCAACATCAATTATAACAATATTTCCAACATTTGTATACTTGTGGAAATATTATTAAATTGAAAACAAAAAAGTATTTTAGATTTTTTTGGGTGGTTGAAAGAGAAGTTAGAGGCCTAAATTCTAGAATGGTCTATGGCATAAAATAGGTAACTTAGATGACTGTTTCAACAATATTTTTAGGACAACTAGGGTTGCAAAAATCACATACAATAGCCTTTAACATGGAATGACTCTATGACCTTTAAGGATAGCACCAAGGAAGAAAACGAAAAACAACTCCTATATGTGATAAATGTATTCAAATTTATTCCATTAACAAAAAATATAAGAAACTAGATAGAAAATGGAACTTTCACACCTACTTTACTTCCAATGATATAGATGTATCTTTTTGGCCTTAAAGACAAGCCTCATAAACCAGATATCCACATTATTATTCAACAATTAAGCTCCATTGACAAGCAAGAGTGCCAATGATTTCGAAAAACATTCAAATTCTATTAAGAGAGGTTCTAAAAAAGTATGTAAACTTTCAATGACCATTAGGGAGGATATTTTTTTATATATAAAGGGCATACTCAAACCTCCTCATCAATAAAATAATAACATTCATGGTTGAAACCTTAGATCTATCCTAGCAATGTGGAAAAAACTAATACTCACCAACTAAATAGCGCGAGCAAGTAAAATAATGCATACAATAAGAGAATCCATGCCAGATGTAAAAATCTCAATGAAGATGAGATTAAAGAAAAGGGACACCTCAAATATTTTGTATACCATGCCAAATGCATCATGTCCTCCTAGATTTCCTCCAAGACAAGTCACTCCATCAACCGATTCCTCAAATTATGGACAAAAAAGCTCCTCAAAATAGTATGTGAGGTCTCCAAGTTAGATGGCCCATCAAAGATGCAAGAGTTTGTGTGTAATGACCAGGTAAAACATCTCCAAAGTGGCACATCCCTTCAAATAAACATGAAATGATCAATTATATAGTCTCCAAGTTGTAACCACTCCTCTAAATATGTGTTAATGATTATATCACCAAATGCAAGGGGTTAAAACACTTACAATAATATAAATTAAGGGGCACGAAACTAACTCCATGGAGAGAGTGACAACCCCATTACTAAAGTAAAATATTATTATGATATGTAATATGATTCAACATATATACCAAATGGGTGAACACTCCATCAAGTAACTAATCCTCATCAAAATAAGCCTCATCATGTGTGAATACAAGTCAAATAAAAAGGCTGCTCCATGAATAAGCCTACAAAAAAGTTAAGACAGGGTCAAATTGGCCATTGATGGACTAGAACCATTTCAACAAGTGAGAACAAGTGAAGCATTTTATGAAGATAAGTAGTCTATGACAAATGAAGTGATGTACATGTAAAAAACCACCCAATATATCAAGTGATTTAATAAGAGAGTCTAGAGCACATCATTCCGTGCTCAAATAATTGGAGATAAGTGAACTTGTTTATCACTAAAATTGCTAGAATATTATGTGAGAACACAAATATTGAATGACAAAAAAATATTGATAGAATTAATGATTATGCGATGGAATACTTATGTGCATTGATGAGTCATTATGTCAAGGACAATGTGCCCTTTTACATTTCATTAGCTAATTATATTATTCCTATTATGTTTATAACATTGTCACCCTCATAAGGAATTCTTTTTCCTCAAAGTGTAGTAAATAGGATTCTCTCTAGTTGACATGTTTCCATGATGAAATCAATTTTGTTTGGTTTTAGGGGTTTTACCTTGTTCCTATCTTGAGTGTTGGAAAGGGTTTGCATCATATTTGAAATATTTTAACCCAGTTATTTAACATAAAGCCTTGATACTTCTTGGTAACATATCGTCTTGGCTCCTATTGTTGCATGTTCATTTATGCCTCTTGCATTTTTTTTTTTCATTAGTTATGTTAGTGTCTATGAGTCACCAATGATCAAATGTACTCTTTTAATGTCGATTGGTAGGGTCCTAGGTCAAATTTTTATAGTTTCAAATGAATTTTCAAATAAAAATTTGATCATTGGTTAGTATGTCTAGGTATATTACTGCTCCCATCATTTCATGGTCACAAAATTCCATCTTGGTCATGCCATCACTCCTTGTGATAGGTCATCAGTAAAGTGTCTTGATCACCATTTCAGTCATCATCTCATGGTCATTCATACTGCAAGGTACAAAGGTCCAAATCATCAGTTTGTAAATCCATTAGGTGTCATTATTAGGTCAAGTCATCAAAAAAGGGTCATAAAGAGTCACGTAATCACCTAGGTCATCATTATGGGAGTAGTAATTAGGGAAAATGTTCTAAAATGATTCCTAAAGTACATTTTGATCCTTATGAATATGTAACTATGCATACTAAATTTTTAAAGCTACAGTACACTAGCCTATCATTTCATTTTTCAAAAAGACAAGTGGTGTCACATCATGACCCAATGAAAAAATCGACTTCCAACCTATAAAAAGACCATCAAAGCACTCTATTTGTTCATTTCACTTTCATGAAGCATCTCTCCATCAAAAAATTGCATTCCATCTACAAAAGCATCAAAATTTCTCATCCAAGTCAGTGATTTCACCCCTTCACTGCGCTTTTGGCATGCCACATTGCGCTTCTGGTAGAACGCTGCGCTTCTGGTAGAACGCTACGCTTCTTGCAGAACACTGCACTTTTGAAGTAGAAGAAAAATCAACCATTGCAAGAATTTTATACAACATCTACAGGTTCTAACACATCATTAGCAAGTAAGTGGATTATCATCGCTCCTCCTTTCATTAATTTTCTCACAAAAAGTCAGTGAAATACCCTCTCCTAGGGTTTTGCTGTGCTTTTGATTTCTTGGTCAGTTTCTCTCATTGCAGTGGAAAAACTATAATTTTTTTCTCAATAACTCTCCCCTATAATCCATCTACCTCCCCTTAGATTTTCCCATGCATGTTCCCTTGTTTATCAGTTTGAAGGTAGCCCCAACAGAAGATCTCCAGGCATAGATCCAGTGCAATAACAAATATATGATTATATAGAATCATTGGAGAAGAGAAGTGCCTCAATGAACCTAGAACCTTCTATCAATCCACAAGAACCTCTAATTGACGCTCTCAAACAAGATATTTATGAATTAGAGATATTGACAAATATATCAAACAAGAAAATGAGACCTTGAAGGAACAAAATAAATTGGACAAGGAAAGTCATGATAATAACATTCTGCATCTAGGACTGTGGTATATGAAAAATAGGAAATTGAAAAGAAAGAATAAGGTTTTGAAAAAAGAAGTCATTAACCTCAAGTACAAGCTTCTTATGAGAAGGTCCATAATGGCAGTCACTTCAAAGAAGAACAAAAGAAGGAAATTGGATGTGCTAGCAGAGGTTTCTGAGCTAATGCAGTAGGGAAGAAGAACTGACATTTTCGGCAAATTGCAAGAGGACATGCAATGATTTTGCAGTGGGGGTATGTTGAACCTCAGAATTACCCTCTCCTTCATAGTTTTTCTCACCTCTTTCCCTCACTTTCTCATTAGATTACAAACCCCAATCAATGGTAAATGCTAAGTTTTGTCTTAAGGAAAGCATTAAAATGATTGCCATATTATATTTTCATGTTCTTGCTATTTGAGTAGATTTTTGCAATTTAGCTACAGAACGCAGCCTATTTTGCAGCTAACTATAGATTCCATAGCTACTCTCATGGTTTGGCAGGTTCCAGGTGTCAAATGAAGAATTGGGCCACATGGCCATTTCTAGAATCATCTCCACATGGATTCTATCCTATTCACTCGGTCCAGATCAACAAAAAAGTGAGCCTAAGATCATGGTCAAAGATGGAGTAAAAATACGTTATCCGGAAGAAGTAGGACCCTTGATTCGCTCTTTTGTAGGAAATAAAGAGTCCAACAACCCTATTTCAAATCTAATTCGAATTAGACACCTTTAGAAAATTTATCTCACAAACAATTATGTTATTTTCCTTTAAATATTGGTTACATAGAACCGAGAAACAGTTCAGAAATTAAGTGTTAAATTCAGGCTTTTTGCTAATACTCTGTATTCATACTTCATTTTATCATAATATAAAGTTCGTGTGGCGAATGATTGGCTAAAAGCATCTTTTACTAGCTAGCAGTTCAACCAAATCAGTTGTAGAGGGCCCCTGCACTAGAGGAGGTTTTTTTAATTGTTGTTTTTAGTTCAATTTGCATTACTCTGTTTTCAACAATTTTTTTTTCTAATTAGGATAATATTTCATTCCAGTTTTTGATCAATAGCATAGTGATAATTCGCAACTGTGCGACGTTTTTCTTCTAAGATATTTCATGGAGAAAAATAACTCTGTTTCCAAATTGAATTAAGATTGAAGTGATAAGAATACACAATTGCTTAGTTTTTCTTACTTTTTTGTCATTCATTTTCTTAGAACAAAATTGTCAATTAACTGTGTTAATGGATGTTTTCAAAAGCCATTTCAAGATGATGATGATCCTAAACTAAATGGTTAAATGCGTAATTCATACAGTGATTGCAATTACTCAGTACATTGTTATTAGCTTCCTAGGAACTTAGGACTTAAGGCATAATTGACTTCTTACACAACACTTTAGGAGGGTAATGCTTCAAATTTGAATGTTGGAGAAAGTCAAAAATACATTAGTTGTTTATAGTTAGTTTTACATGCTTTCACCTTTTTTTCTTTTAGATTCACACTTAGTTGCATACTCTGCTTATTTTTCTAGGACGTTAAAGTACAGACAGTTGCTTATACTCCATCTCAAAAAGATCATACTTCATAATTGAATGCTAAAGTAACCAGAAGTACTTTAATTGATTTCATTTTCTGTCTTTACTTCAAACAAACACTGCAATTTCATTTTTGGTTTTAAGAATTAGATCCATGGATTAGGACTAATGATAAGATAAGATAGATGCTTTGTTTTCCAAATTAGGTTCTAACTAGCCAACAATTTTTGGTTTAGAGAAATAGATTAACTTAGGAACATTTCTTTATATTCACTTAAATCTTCTCATAGTTTTAGGTTCAACATTCCTAGACATCAAAGAACGAAAACCCCTAAAAAACAACATAAAATACAAAAAAACGAAGTAAGAACAGGTTAACTAAGCACATATAGTGCACCACACTTCATCAGTTTACAAACCTCGGTTGATAATTTATGCAAGCAATTTAGGGCACTAAATTGACTAAACACCAACCTATAGGAGACACCAATCGCCTCTACTACAATATTTGAAGACACCAACCTATAAGACACACCAATTCCCTTTGTTGCAAGATTTGTAGGCACCAACCTACAGGAGGCACTAATCCCATATACTATAATATTTCTAGGTGCTAGCCTATAGGAGAAACCAATCCCTCTAATTCAATACTTGTAGGCACCAACGTATAAGAGACACCAATTACTTCTACTTCAATATTTGGAAGCACCAACCTACAAGAGACACTGATCCCCTCTATTGCAAGATATTTGTAGGCATGAACCTACTTCACTGAGTCTTCTTGCTACACTTACCTTCACCATTTTTTTTTAAGCTTCTTTTGCCTTCAATGTGTCTACTTACTACTTCTGCCTTGACCAGGTTTGCTTGCTATTTCTTCCTTCGCCAAGCCTATTTCTCCCAAAACTTGTTGTTTGTGGCCTTCCCTAAGAACAAACTTGTACATCAGGCCACATGTCCAATTTCGAAAGTATGATTATAATTTTTTTACCTGAGGCATTTATTTATATCTCCTTGGATATATGAAATTCTCACAATATGAAAATCGCAGAAAATAAGCTATAGAAAAATGCCAAACTGACCTGTTTGAAGCTGATTTTAGGACTATGTAGTAAACCTACTACCACAGGGAATATATATGAAATTATAGTGAACCAAAGTCTAAAATTTATACCATAGGTACTTAGATATATCTCCTCTTTCTGTAGAAATTTCTCTATAGATCAGCTAGCTTTGATACCATGTAGAAATTCTCACTACAGATTAAACTGATTATGCAATGTACTAAAGCAAAATACTTAATCTAATTCTACAATCAAACTTGCGGAAGCTTAATAGATTTTGAGCAATATCAACTAGAACACATATAACAGAGAAGATGAATCAATCACACATGAAACACAGAAGAATACTCTGGGGAAAGCCTCAGCTAAAAACCCCGCTCTCTGTATTGTCATACAAGTGGAAATATCTCAGGATTATACAAAGATTTAGCTCTCAAGCTCTCAAGCTATCCAGCTCTCAGTAAAATCCCTCACTGCTGCTCATGGACAGAAAGACAACACATATGCCTTCCTTCATTCCTCCAAGCCTCTTATTTTCTTGCGTAGTTTCTCCTGGGTCCTCAAGCTGCCACCTGTGTGTAATAATCCCTCACTGCTGCTCATAGACAAAATAGACAACACATATGCCTTCCTTCAGTCCTCCAAGCCTCCTATTTTCTTGCGTAGTTTCTCCTGGGTCCTCAAGCTTCCACCTGTGTGTAATAATCCCTCACACACTGCTCTGACCTCTGAAATAATGCGCAATCCTAAAGGAGATAATTCCTTCTTCATGGATGAGTTTCCTTTATAAGAAAATTCCTCCAACTGATAGTACAATGTCCCTATCTTTAATCTCAACTGGGTCTCTGTCTGAACTGACATGCATGAGTTATTTATGAGAGAATATTAAGTTATCTGGAGAACACTAGTTGCATGCATGCATGCATTAACTGACTAAACTCACAATTAGTTCCTTCAACTGTTTGGAACTAATTTAACTAGACTTAACTCAATTAACTGAGCTAACTAATTACAACTCAAATACAACTTGTCCTTATCTCCTTAATTAAGGGATAACCTCCTCAATCAAAGGAATAACTGTTGCATGTCTTCATAGAGACTTCGTGTTTTCTTTTCTCCAACTAATTAACTCAAGATGAATTAGTTAATTATTTTTCAAACAGCTAATGAGACTAAATTTGAATTTGATTCTCAATTTTAACTCAGGGACTAATTAAAATTGGAATCTATCCTGAAATGCTATTTATAGCAATGCAATTTTTATCATTTCTATTTTTTGCTATTTCTAACAGAGTTGGAGTATATCCTGAAATGCTATTTATAGTAATGCTATTTTTAGCATTTCTTGTTGCTATTTTCAACACTCCCTCTCAACAAGAAAGGCATTCAAATTGAACCCGATCCTGAACCTTTGGAATGTTCTGCATGCAACACCTCTCTCAAGTGTTGTTGCTCAAGTAACTTAGAAACAAAAAATATCCAACTTGAATTAGAATGATGCCTCTGCCATCAAAGTCTCTAACTTCTATTGCCTCTGTCGACTAAAAAACTTTGCACCTCTATTCTCTTCAGTATCTGATTGCTCTAGCCTCTGTCACTTTGATCTTTGACTGCATCAATCCCATTGATTCCTCCTCTCATCATGTTGCATTTTTCTACCCACTGTTGCACTGCAACTCAGTTATTGAGAAGTAAGTAACTGATCTCCCAACTGACCTCCCTGTTGGGCTAGAAAAACCCTTTGATGCTGAAGCTCCCTCTGCCGCTCCATCCACATCCGTCTCTACCCACTCATCCAGTCTTACTACTCCTCGCCGAGGCTCCCATAGCAAGGTATAATCAAAGAGGTGGGGTACCTCAAGGATCTTGCCCCTATTTCAGCCTTCTTGGGACTATCACACCAAATTTCCCCACCTCACACTTGGAGGTATGGATGCATGTGACCCTTCTCCCCACTTGGCTTGAAATTCCCCCCTACTAGAGGTCTCTGCATGAGTGGATGCCTCAACTAGGTCTCCTCTCAGCTTCTCTAGTTGTGGCTGCTCCATAACTTCCTGAAGCTGCTTCACCAATTGTGGCTCCTCCACAATTGTCTGAGACTTCTTCTGAGGCTGCATGTTGGGAGGCAATTTACTCTCCCTCTCAACCACCAAGTCTCTAATAGTTGCCTTGCTCCTCAAGGCCTTGCATGCATCTTGAACCTCAAGAGCATACAGGATCCGTATCTGTGAACTGATCTGTTTCACATGACCCGTGGTGATGTGTCTAAGGAAAACCTTTCCCTTACTGAAGAAAACATTGTAGCCTTTGTCCTCCACCATCGTGATCGATACCAAGTTTCTCTTTAGTCCAGGCACATACTTCACATTAGTCAAGGTGATAGAATCTCCATGCTCCCTCTGAAAAGCAATCGTTCCTTCACCTGAAACATGGTACGTTCCATCATCGCCCATCTCGATGCGCATGTGGAGGTCCTTCTCCTCCAAGGTACTGAATAAACTCTTATTCCGGTCATGTGGAATGAGGCTCCACTATCAAGAAACCCACCACAACCCATCATCAAAAAACCATGCATGTGATGAGTGTAAAATTCATTTTGAACTGAGAAGCAAGGGCCTCACCTTCAGATCCTTCTGAGGATCCCTTCTTGAATTTCTTCAATGGAAAATTAGTTGCATAATGGCCCACCTCATAACAATTAAATAATCTCACTTTAGATTTGTCAATCTTCTTCCCTCCATGAGAAGAACTTGATTTGGGATGAGAATCCTTTTCCTTCCCTTTCCTTGCCTTACTCGCTAAGGCTAGATTTTCTTCATCCTCCTTGGATGAAGAACCATCTCTGGTGCTTCTCTTGATCTCCTCCTGCATCAGATCTGACCATAGTCGTTCCCAATATGGCAATTTCTCTCTTCCATTCACTGAGTCTTAGTAGCTATGCCAGCTCTTAAGAAGACCGAGGAGAGCAAGACTCACCATATCATCATTGGCTACCATGATTCCTACACTTCCAAGCTCATCTCTGCATGTGGTGAGCTTGTTCAGATATGTAGAGATCGTGTCACCCTTTTCACACTTGATTTTCAGAAGCTTATCCTTTAGCGCCAGCTTCCTCTGGTCGCTGTTGTTCCAATATAGATCCTTCAATGTTTTCCACATTGAAAATGGTGTCTCCTTCCCATGGAGACTCGAGACAATAGGTCTCAAACTCCCTCCAGAAGAATCCTCCTCGCTCTAACCACACATTTCTTCCATTCTGCCAATTCTTGAGCATTAGCTGATGCTGTTTTGGGGACTTCTTGATCAATGAAGTCCTTCAAACCATTGTCCTCTAATACCGCTTCCATGCGATCCTTCCAGGGTATATAATTCGAGCTGCCACCCAAGGCATACTCAAGTCTCAAACCATTGAACACCATTGGTGAACTTTGAGATGTGATAAGAATTTGATTTCTACAATCAAGAACTTCAAACTTTGAACTTATCCCTTTGTATACTGTTCTTCGCTTTGATCACCTTTGCTCCGATAAACCTAGCTCTGATACCATGTAGAAATTTCTCTATACCATGTAGAAATTCTCACTGTAGATTAAACTTATTATGCAATGTACTAAAGCAAAATAATTAATCTACTTCTACAATCAAACTTGCAAAAGCTTAATCGATATTGAGCAAGATCAACCATAACACATATAACAGAGAAGATGAATCAATCACACATGAAACGCAGAAGAATACTCTGGAGAAAGCCTCAGCTAAAAACCTTGCTATCTGTATTATCATACAAGTGGAAATATCTCAGGATTACGCAAAGCTTTAGCTCTCAAGCTATCCAGATCTCAGTACAATTCCTCACTACTGCTCATAGACAAAATAGACAACACATATGCCTTTCTTTAGTGCTCCAAGCCTCCTATTTCCTTGCGTATTTTCTCCTGGGTCCTCAAGCTGCCATGTGTGTAATAATTCCTCACACACTTCTCTAACCTCTGAAATAACTACGCAATCCTGAAGGAGATAATTCCTTATACATGGATGAGTTTCCTTTATAGGAAAATTCCTCTAACTAATAGTACAATGTCCCTGTCTTTAATCTCAACTGGGTCTCTGTCTGAACTGACATGCATGAGTTATTTATGAGAGAATATTCAGTTATCTGGAGAACACTAGTTGCATGCATGCATGCATTAACTGATTGAACTCACAATTAGTTCCTCCAACCGTTTCAAACTAATTTAACTAGACTTAACTGAGTTAACTGAGCTAACTAATTACAACTCAAATACAACTCATGAGCCCACTAAAGTCCAAGAAATCATGGCCTCACTTTTCATCAAGAAATCTTTCCAAGATGTGGGTTGCCTAGGTTTCTGTGAGAAGATCCAAGAAATAGGTTCTCATGCCAAGTTGACAAGCCTCTTTGCCACCAACTTCAGGAGGGATAAGGCTAGCATAATAGGGTTGACTTCACCATTTCAGCAGATTCCATCTCCATAGCCACTGGAATCCCTAACCATGGAGAAATCTTGTTCAAAGGGATGGATCTAGATATTGAGAACTACAAATCATTCTTAAAGCCACCCTACAAGAACTCTCCCAAACACAATTTTCCCTTCAAATAATTGCTTGACAGGTATGATCCTTTAATGAAGATGATCATGAAGTACTTTACCTGTGAGGGTAGGTTTTCAAGGCTATACCAGTATCACATAAGACTACTCATGAATTTCACAACCATCAAACCTCTTAACCTACCTCATTACCTATACAGAAGCCTGGTCAAGATGAAAGAGAAGGTATAGAGAAAGGGGAAAGATTACCAAGAAAAACTATTTCATCATGGATTGGTCAAAATTATTTTTTTGCATCAGTTGTCACAGGTCAGCTTATCTTGGGAGGCATTCATGCAATCAACTTCTCTTTTTCCTGCTACTAGTCAACCTAGCAGTCAAAGTTCACCATTTGAAAGATCATCAAGACCTCAAGAAGTTAGCTCTACAAGAAAACCAGTAATAAGGACACCTAGGGAAAAGGTGACAAAAACATATATAAGAGGTAAGATGCTTGTGTTTTCTCTTTAAAGTGTAGAAAGAGTTCAACCTCCTATTGATTGGACAATAAGCATCAATACATCATCATGATGCACCTTTGCATGAAGAAGAACAGGTACATTTTGATACTCACATGGAAGAGCTAGAAGGGAATGAGAAAGACCAGTCACCTGAAAAAATCATCCAAGAGAAAGAGGCAAAAACAAGAGAGCTTGAGGATGACTTGGCAAAAGAAAAATTCATGATTGCATTTTTACAACAGGAGAACATGCAACTTAAGATAAATCAATTTTTTGCTTTCTAAACCTAGGGTTGATGTGGTGGCAGATGATGATAAAGGTAAAAGTGTTATAGATGTTTATAAACTTGAAGATAAGGAGCCTCAGATCAAGCCAAGGAGGCCAAAGACCAAAGGATTGAAAAGAAAGAAAGCACTAGGGAGTGAGCCATCTCCTTCACTAGGTGAGCAAGACATTGAAGACACCATTGTAGATAAGTTTGAGAAAGACAAAGAGTTGTGGCTTGAAAGGATTATTGAGAACTTGTAGAAGCTCTTGAAGAAGGCCAACAGGGACACCAAGATTTAGAGACACATGGCCATGCACTACTACACTAGGAGCTGGATCAACTAGATTAGGGTTAGAAATTTGAAGAAAAAACTAAAGAAAACCCTAATCAAGCTAAGGAAGAGGGACAACCTTGACTTGATTTCTGATGCATCATTTATTGTCTCATCTATCACTCACAAGATTAAAGGAGCAAGATACAAAAGATTTTGAAGAAATTTGGGAAATTTTTGAGTTTTTGTGCATTTTTGCAATTTTTGGCAATTTCATACTATCAGAAGCACAATGAGCTCATGTTGCGCTTCTTCCTAGGGGAACTAAATCATGAATGTATTATATGGTTGGAGAGATATTCACTTGTACATTTCAGATATACCACTGGTTTGCCATGTCACCTTGTAGATTGAGAGAAAAAAAGTCAAAATACATGTCAAAAAACATGTTTCTGCCTCATTTTTGACCCCCTTGTTGCGCTTCTGGAGGAGTCTTGGGAAAAGTTATTTTTAGCTGCCTTGGAGAAGTGTTTTTGCAGGCTTGAAGGTTCAAGATCCTAGAAGACATCCTAAGATATAACATCTTTCGGATTAGTAGTTGGATCAGGGAAAGTCCCTAAAAAGGTCTCCACAAGCCACACAGTGTGCTTTTGTCTCACACGCGCTTTTGAGAGAATTCACTACACTTTTGCCAGGAGGTTAAATTTTCGAGTTTCTTCAGTCAAAGTCCATATCTCATGATGTAATTTGTCTTGTTTTGAGTTGAAGTGATGTAAATGATTGTATTTAAGCTTGTAAATGTCAAATTCATGTAGATTCATGCTCATTAATGCTTGTAAAGTTAAAGTGAATCAGTTTGGGCCAAATTGGGAGTTGGTTTCTAACCTCCCTAGGTATGGTTGGAGATATTCTTGTAAACAGTTCCTACAATGGTGGATTAAACCCCTGAGAGGAGGAAATGTAGTTTTTGGTATATATGTAGCCTGATCTAAGTGATAGAGAGGTTTGGATGTTTGATAATCATAGCTTGGAGCTAGTCTACACTTTTTGCATTAATACAACAGGAAATTGTAGATATTATCTTGGCATTCTTGTGGTATGCTTTCTGATAGTGTTTTTTCTCTGTTTTATCGTCAAATTGAATATATATTTTTCCTTACTACCATATCTTTTCTTTCTTGTGATCATCTCATAGGTGTTTAAGTGGAATTCATAAGTATTATGCTCTGTTTTGATGAGATTTTCCTGCTAGTGTTATATTTCTTCTGATGAGTGAATTCATGGTTACATGCTCATTCTGATCCTCTATATTTTCATTCCTATACCAATGATAGCCTAATTATGTCATTGATCATACCTACCTTACCCCCATTATATCTCTGCAATTGATCATTTGAAACCCTGGCCTAATTCCTTGATCTATGAGCTTCATCCAACAAACCCTAAAATCAAAATCCTAGTGAGTTTAGTAGCTAGCCTAACATCTGATTTCCTCTCCATTCACTTCATTGTCTGTGAGATTCTTGAGAGAGCCCTCTCTGATTTGGTAGGGTTAGCTACCAAATCCAAAGTTGGTTTGAGGTTACCTCCATCGATCTCCTTTATTAGCCTTGTGACACTGAGGAGTACTAACAAGTTATAATTCATTATTCTTGAGAGTGAAACCTTCAATACCATATAATTCATAATGTTGGCCTTGATAATTAAATCCCATGATTTGTTCTTCAAAGTTTGTGGCATAAGTTCCCAATTGCATCAACCATTCCACGCCTAGCACCACATCTATTTCTTTGAGTGTTAGAGTGTAAGGTCTTGTTTGTATTTCAAGTTATTGCATTTAAACTGATTCTAATTGACCTATTCCTACTTCTTTGACCTTTTTTCCTTCAATGACTATAATTATGAGGTCCTTCATGGGGTTCACAAAGGTTTAGTTGTTTAGAAGCAACAATGTGTATACGAGGATGAGTATTTTCAAAATCTATGAGTACCATTATATTTTTATCCTTTATGACTACTTTAATCTTTAAAATCTAAAGTTGCAATCTCCCATCATGGTTGCGATGGGACCATGGGCTTGCTTTCTTTTCTTCTTAGAACTTGCATCTTATCAACCTTTTTGAGATGTGACATAATGTATTTTGTGTTCAATTTTTGTATTGGGTCTTTGGAGTAATTATTTACATTTGAAGCATGTCTTCATTATTCTATTTTGTTGAGCATATTATATTGAAGATAATGATAGTTTTAGCAGGTCTTCATTTTCAATCATTAGTACTTTAATTTTAGATCTATTAGTTGACTTGTTTTATCTTGATCTCTTTCATGAAATGTAGTCAATGAGTTGGGAATTTCAGGGGATTTTTCATAAGTTTTGAGCTTTGAATTATACCCACTAGTAATTTTTTTTAACGAGTTCAAAATTCCTACTTCATTTTATTCCACTATTTTTGAATAGATATCTTGAAATCCATCTCTATCACATTCCCAACGAATATCTCCCTTATAATAATTAATTTGTCAAACTTCTAAATTACTTCAGAATTTAGACTTATGTGATACAGGTGTTTTCCTTGATGGCAACTCACTCAGATGACAGATCATAGTACTACAAGATAACATCACATAGTTACAGATCAGACTACACAAAATGAAGAAAGAGAGGTATACACAGGTTCACCATTGACCAAGCCGCATATACACGCAGGTTCACTGTATACAAGTCGCGTATACATACACACACACTTTCGCAAAAGGGAAAGCGCGTATACCTTGGAAAACTAAGTGTTTGGTCCGAAGTATTTTGGTCCATGGTATTTTGATCCATGATATTGGTCCAAGGTATCGGGTCCGAGATATTGACCCTAGGTATTTGGTCCAAGGTATTGGTCCTAAGTGGTTTTGGTCCATGGTATTGAGAAAGTCCTACAAACTATAAAAGGAGGAGAAGCTCATTAGGCCATGGTGTGCAAGTATCGAATATCTGATGTAGTGTGAAATCTAATATGTAAGGCATTTGGCTTATGGTGTTGTGCTTGATCTGAACCAAGGATGAACCTTAGCATTTGATGAAGGATAAGATCTAATGATGTATCAGGATCTTAAGGCTTGAAGTGAATTATCTTTATGTGATTTGATCATGTATCTGGATAACTGGCACATGTTGTAGTCTGTAAATATGATGATATGGGTATGACTGAAGTCTGGAATAGTTGTTATGTTTAAATTATCTTTTACAAATCTATACGCAGGTTCACTTTAGAAAATAAGCGTATACACACTGGTTCTGCATATCAAAACAACGTATACATCATAAATTTGATTTGCAGATCTATACACTGTTTCGCTTTGAGGAAAGTGCGTATGCACGCAGGTTCGACACATGGAAGTAGCATATACCTTATAAAATATGTTTTAGTTGCTTCTGTTTGCTGTTGCAATGTTTTGGATTCTTGCTTGGGTTCTAGTTACTGTATTCTGTTGACAACATTCTGAATGATCAGATTGATGGAGTGATTGATTGATTCGGTTGTGGTTGGTTCAGAAGGAGATTGGTTGATGCAGATATATTTGATGATTGCATGATGTTGTTGATGGATCCAGTCTGAAAATTTATGAAACATGGTCCCTGGAAGAAAAGAGAAGGTTGTAGCCTTCTGTAGGCCGAGACCTACGTACTAGTAAACATATCAACTAGTACAAGAGCTAGGGGGTTGTAGCTCCCTTCCAGTAGAAGCTGGATAATTAGAGAAGGTTGTAGCCTTCTGCAGGTAGAAGCCTGCGTACTGGTATAAGACTACACCAGTACAAAATTGTAAACAGAATATTCTTATTATTAAAAGAAGACAGAGATGATTGCAGCAAGTGGTTTTCAACCACATTGGGTTTCCACCTTATATCTTGGTGTTCATGTGTGTTGCTTATGTGTGATGCTTTATTCTGTTTTTACTGCACTGTCTAATGAATTCCTGATATACTAGTTAAAGTTCAATGCATGATAACTTGGGTAAATCAAAAGATCTATACATATATGCTGGTTGCATTAAGTATAGTTGCGTATACATGCTAGTTCACTAGGCTGAAGTAGCGTATACAATTCAATTTTGAAAATTAAGGTATTGATATGATAATACTGATTCACCCCCCCCTCAGTATTATTTCCAACAATTGGTATCAGAGCCAGTCCTTCAAAAGAAGCTTGATCGCTTGAAGGAAGATCCATCATCATGAGTAATCAAGAAAGCGGGGGATCCATCAAACCGTCAATCTTTGATGGGAGCAAATTTGTTTATTGGAAGGTAAGAACCACAACCTATCTTCAATCACTTGGAATAGATGTCTGAGAAATCGTGGAAGGAGGATATACATTTCCATCAACAATTCCTACAGATACGACAGCTAAGAAGCAATATGAAACTAATGCCAAGGTTGTCAATACATTATTGGGAAGTTTGTCACAATCAGAGTCTATCAAAGTTATGCAACTCAAATAAGCCAAGGAAATATGGGAAAAAATCATTCTAAGCTATGAAGGAGACTCTCAGGTAAAATGTGATAAACTGCAAACTCTCAGAATTCAATATGAAACTGTCAAGATGCACAATGATGAAAATATAGCTAGTTACTTCCTACGTATAGATGAGATTGTTAATTGCATGAAGAATCTAGGTGAAGAGATAAAGGAAGTTACCTTAGTTGAAAAAGTTTTAAGATCATTGTTTGCTAAATTTGAATCAAAAGTATCTGCCATAGAAGAAAAGCAGGATCTACAGACTATTACTATGACATAGCTTCACAGAATCTTAACTGCCTTTGAGATGAGAAAAGGAGGTCCATCAGATATGAGAGAAGCCGCATTTAAAGCTTCAGCAAAAGGAAAAGAAGAACTCAATGAATCAGGACATATTTAAGAAGAAGAAGAGGAAGTAAACTTTGTCAAGAAGCTTCAATGGGGTTTCGGAAGATTCAAAGGTAAACTACCTTCAAATGTTTTGCATGTGGTAGAGTCAGTCATTATGCTGCCAAATGTCCTCCTAAAGATAAAAATGATAAAGGGAAGGAATCTGCAAAATGGAATAGAAAACAAAGTGTAAGTAAAAAGAGCTACTATACTCATGAATATAGTGATGGTTTATCAAATAGTGATGAAGATGAAAATAGTAATGACTATAGACTTCTGATGGCTTATGAAGATGATGATTTCTTGGATGATTTAGATGGAGATGGACTTTATGAAGAAATATCTAAACTCAAAATCTATTTAGAAGAAAAGAATATGATTATAGGTGCCTTGACATGCCAACTTGCTGAAAGAGAAAAACACAATGAAAAACTAGAATGTGAAATTGTGGGTCTAAGAAAGGATCTCGAGAAAAAAAAAGCTCTTAATCTTAGATTTGCTAAAGGATTAGAAACCTTAAATGAAATTATCAAAGAGTAGTGTTATCCTTTAATAACGACAGGTCTTGGATATACTGAAGAAGAATCTCAATCACAAAAGCCGTCAACCTCCACTAAAAGCTATCTGGATGCAACAAAGAGCAGTGGACAATTTGAAAATCGTCAACAAAGGCATAAAGCAAATCACCAGGTAAATCAGGCTCAATTTACTTCAAGGATGAACAAAAGCCACAACCATCCTCAGGTAAATCATACTCAATTTTCTCCAAAGATGAATATCAATAGAAACTGCAATCACCAGGTCAGTAAATTCGATAATTGTAGGAACTTCTTGAATGGTCAATGTTTCTCATGTCATAATTTTGGACACAAAGCTTCTCAATGTGTTTCTTACAAAACCATCATGACTAGAGAAGCACGAAATCAAAGGAATGTGACAAGGATTAAGAAAAGTTTCCATAATAATTGTTCTCTTCTTGAAAATGAAATAGAATGCTCAATCTGTAACAACTTTGGCCATGAAGAATTTGAATGCAGGAGTAAATTTCGGCAAGTATCTCAAAAGGATAAAACTCCATTAAATCACAAAATATGGAGAAAGAAAGTGATCCGAATTGGATCCTTAAACACTTTTAAAGTTCCCTGAACTCTATAAAACTCATACTGAAGTTTCAAAGTATTGTAGATGTCAAAGCTTATCAGAAATTACCTATGAACAATGACAATTTGTGGTTAGCATGGAACAACGAGGACCCTCGGTCGAAGCGCGTAGACCGTTGCCCCATGGTGACGCTCACTGGCACAAATTGACAAACGGGAGGTCAAATCCAAAAATAGAGGTAGCTTCTGATACATGATTAGCGCTAATCGCGTATTGCAGGGTGTCCCCCCCAGTGAAGGAAAGCCTCGAGGACTCGGTCATGAGGAAAAGCATAAAACCGTACGGAAATCACCGTTTCTGTCAGAAGGCGGGTCCCACGCTAAAACCAACAATATATCGGGAGGGATTCAAGCGATAAGCAGATTCGACTGAGTCCCGCCTGATGTCATACACTGGGTGACATGCGTTCAGCGGATGAGAGAGAAAACAACTCACATCACGCGGGTAAAGGTCATGGTACTTAACTGCGTGATATGGACAGAGACCATAGGATCTAGAGGCTCCAGATCAATGGCGGGGAAATGATCCGATGGATGACTGGATTCGATGGGGAAATAGACTGAGTCATATAAGATTTGAGGTCCGGCATGACTGATGAGTTGGTAGAGGGAATCCGTTTTGCAGGCAATCTTGGAGTAATGGAAATAACGACTGTTCAAAGAGAACTGACACTCAATTCATGAGGAAACAAGTGGCCACCTCTCTGTGAAGCGTTACACAATGATGATGACAGAGCAGGGGAATTCAAGCGGATAGAGGCAGGAGATCCAGAGAACCGAGAAGCGGAAACGAACATCCAGGGAGCAGATTGGCTTTAACCACGAACAGATAAGCAGGAAAAAAAGAGGCAGAGAAATAGAAACAGAAAGCCGAAAGGCAAGAAAGCAGTAAACTACATAGAGCAGAGAAGTTGAGCTGACCTGCACAGCAAAGGCAGCATCGAGTAGACAGAGACAGAGAGATTCCAAGAGTCTGTGAACTCCAGAGAAGGCTTGAGAGGTTCAAGCAACTCTTCTGCGTATACCTATCAGGTATTGAGTACCAAATTGGACTCATACCACTGGGACCAGTTGAGGACGATATTCAGTAAGGGGAGTCTGTGTACTTTAAAGACTTGGATCCAAGTACAATCCTACTGATCATCATCTGTTAAGTGAGACTCAAATTGACCTTCTTATTGTAAAAACTCTACTTTAAGACATAATAGAAAGGCCACCACTGAAGGTTGGACCAAGAGGCGTAGCCTAAGAGGATTGGGTGAACTCCTTATTAAATTTGTTGTGTTTATATGTTTGCTTACTGTGTTCGCTTACTATTTCAGTGTCTGTGTATTTCGCAATCTTATTGATTCGTTGCATAAAAATAACATAGGCACACCCCAACACTTGAGTCTATAATACCTTCATTATTTCTCTGAGGTCATTTACGGGTGATTTCAGATCAAGTGGCATCAGAGATTTAGGTTGTTAAGGTTAGACAAGCTTGTGCTGGATTTTGTTGTTGAATGCTAACTAGATCAAAGCTTAAATTAGGAGAAGGAGAGTTGGTTGAAACTAACCCGGAAATTGGAAGAGTCTATCCTCAGAAGAAAATGTCAGAAGAAAGTCTCTTGGGACCAGACCCCCAATTTATAGATATTTCTGGCCATGAGGTCCATGGTGGAGGAAATGTATAGGGACTTTAGGAAACATAAAGATGAAGATTCATCAGGCTCCAAACAAGATAAAGGAGAAGAAGAGTCTCTCCTCCATGACCACTCAAAAGGAAAAGGGAAAGAAGAAAACTTTCTCACACCTCCTAATAGCCCTGAACATAAAATGAAGACATCTTTGATTAAATTAGATGTTAAATTTGATTTACCAATATATGATGGAGATTTGAATGCAGAGAAGCTGGATAATTGGATTAGACAGATTGATGTTTATTGCAAAGTGCAGAGTATCAAATCAGACAAGAGTAAGATTCAGTTGGCCAACCTACACCTCGGAGGCACTGCCTTGGTATGGTGGGAAGGGAGGACACAAGCTGACATGAAGAAACATGGTAAGATTTTTTCCGTCTGGAGTGAATTTGTTTCTGCAATCAAAAAGCAGTTCTATCCACTAGCTTACATGTAGCAAGCCATGATGAGCTGGAAAACTCTTCACCAATTGAAAGGGAAAAGTGTACAAGGTTACACCTAAGAATTTAGGAAAAGAGCTTTGATTCTAGGAATTTCATTAGACTCACCTAAGACTCTGTTGAAGTACATAGGTGGTCTACACAGTTACATGAGGCACACTATCCTCATGTTTAATCCCACTAGTATAGATGAGGTATCTGTTCAAGCTGCATCTGGAAGCTAGAGGAAAGAATGGGAACCCAGACACTGGGGGATCATCCAAGCCCATTGCAAGCAAGAATAAGGAGAAAAGAAAACAGAAATGGAAAGAGAGGAAGGCCAACACTACACAGAAAAGCAAGTCTTCATGCACTCATTGTAAGAAGGATGGGCATGATGATGAGCACTGTTAGATTCTGCATCCGGAGCTAAGACCTAAGAAGTTTGAGGGCAAGAAGAAGAACACTACTGCAACTATTCAGAAAGATTTGGGGTCAGACTCAGGAGATGAAACAACAATTGCAGCCACATGTATAAAAGGTTGTCCGCTTTAGAGAATGAAGAAATCAAGAAGCAAGTGCAGGAGTTGCTCGAGAAGGGGTTCATCAGACCTAGCACATCACCATGTGGGTCTCCAATTGTCTTGGTGAGAAATAAAGATGGATCGTGGAGAATGTGCATTGATTACCGAGCACTGAATAAGATAACAATAAAAATAATTATCCCCTTCTTCACATAGATGATCTATTAGATCAATTAAAGGAAGTTGTTTATTTTTCCAAGTTAGACTTGCATAGTGGATATCATCAGGCCAGAGTTGTTGAACAAGATGCATGGAAGATTGATTTCAAACAAAGCAAGGATTGTATGAGTGGCTGGTTATGCCTTTTGGCTTAACTAATGCTCCTGCTACTTTCATGAGAATAATGAATGATGTACTCAGACCTTTTCTTGATGATTTTGTTATTGTATATCTGGATGACATTCTTATATTTAGCAAAACATGGGAAGAACATTTAAAGCATGTTAAGCAGACACTAGATGTTTTGAAAAGAGAAAAAATTTATGCTAAACTCTCAAAATGTGAATTGGGCAAAACATCTTTGAATTATTTGGGACATATAGTAGGGGGTGGTGAATTGAGGATAGATCCCTCTAAGGTGGCAGTCATTCTAAACTGGCCTAAACCCAAATCTGCTACAGAAGTTAGAAGCTTCTTAGGGGCAGCACAATATTGGAGAAAGTCCATTTCTAACTTTTCCTTAATTGCAGCTCCCTTACATGCTTTAACAGGATTGAACAAGGTGTTTCAGTGGGGAGGCAAATAGAAAAAAACCTTTGACACCTTGAAAGAAAAGATTAGTACAACACTAGTACTAGCACTGACCGATCTTCAAAGACCATTTGAGATCCAAACAGATGCCAGTGACTATGCCATGGGAGCAGTATTGATACAACACAGTAAACCCATATGTTATCATTCTGAGACATTTAATTCTGCAGTAGTTAACTATCTCACATATGATAAAGAATTGTATGCATTAGTACAGAGTGTGAAAAAGTGTAAACATTACTTAATGGGCAAGGAGACAGTTATACATACTGATCATCAACCACTTCAATATCTACACTCCCAAACTAAGTTGCAGCAATCAAGACACTATAGATTGTAGGAATTTACAGGGTAAGTTCCTCAGACAGAACACCAAAGGACACCGCTCACAAACAGATCATAGATCAATACACCAGTACTTTTGACGTGGTTAAAACCCTCAAAGAGGGAAACAGTCCACGGTCTGAGCCAATGCGGCCACATCAGGAAATTTATTAATAAAAGAATGAAAATTTACATATGCTTCTCTCATAGATGGATTACCCTACAAATGATCCTCCATGCTCTTTAAATAGAGATCATGGACCAATCGGGTGTTAAGACACAGATCAAGTGTCGGTAATACCGAGGAGAGAATGAACCGTCAGATCACTACATATTGTGACCGTCGGATTGTAAGTTACAAAATGTACATAGTAAAGAAACACACTTTACCTAACTCTATACCTAACTCTATACTAGACCAAGTTGTACTTAACTATTTCCTATGTGTCGGAATATCCTAACATCCCCCCTTAAGAACAACTTGGGATAGGATTGAAGGATTTACAAATATGACACAATAGGAGAAGGAAGGAGGCACTAGAGCCTATGCCCCCTTAGTGACAACTTCTTGAACTCCAACCATAAATCGAACTTTAGTGAACTTTGCCTCTGTGAGAGCCTTTGTAAAGATGTCTGCAACTTGATCATCTGTTGATCAATATTGCACTTCAAGAACATGGTCATGAATGAGCTTTCTGATGAAGTGCATGTGCAGTTCAATGTGTTTGCTGCGCTGATGTTGGACTGGATCTTTGCATAGTTGAATGGCACTTTGATTATCACACCAAAATGTAGTCGGATGCTGCTGCTGAAAGCCAAACTCTGATAGGATCTGACGAAGCCACAAGGCTTCCTTACTAGCTTCTACGGCACCACGATACTCTACTTCTGCTGAAGAAAGAGAAATGGCACCTTGTTTCTTGCAAGCCCATGTAATAGGTCCTGAACCAAGAGTGAACACATAACCTGCAGTGGACTTCCGATCATCAGGGTCACCAGCCCAATCGGAATCAGTGAAACCAACCAATAGAGGAGATGCTTCGGCACTGTAATAAATCCCAAACTGAACTGTACCTCGAACATAACGAAGTATTCTTTTAGCTGCTTTCCAATGACTTTCACATGGGTTTTGCATAAACCGAGCAACAAGGCCAAAACAAAGGAAATGTCAGGACGAGTATGGGTTAGATACAAAAGTTTTCCTACAAGTTGACGGTATAAGGTAGCATCAACTTCATGAGAAGTACAAGTGACTGAAAGTTTGACTCCAGACTGAAAGGGAGAAGGGGCTGGCTTACAGTCTTCCATGTGAAAATGGCATAGAATATCATAGGCATACTTGGACTGAGAAAGGGAAATACCTTCCTTGGATTGCAAGACTTGAAGACCGAGAAAATAATGTAAGTGTCCTAAGTTTGTCATTTCAAACTTCCTTTTAAGGCTAGACTTCACATGGTTTATAAGGTTGGGATCACTACCAGTCAGGATAAGATCATCAACATAAAGAACAAGAATGATAAGAGACTTGCCCACTTTGTTGGTGTAGACAGTATTGTCAGAATGACACCTAGAGAAGCCAGATTCTAAAAGAAAGTTATCCATTTTGGCATACCAAGCTCGAGGAGCTTGCTTGAGACCATAAAGGGATTTCTTAAGCCGACATACAAGCTGGAGTCTGTTTGTATAAAGCCAATAGGTTGTTCCATATAGATTTCTTCATGCAAGTCCCCATGCAAGAAGGCAGATTTAACATCCATCTGATGGAATTCCCATTTGAAAGAGGCAGCAAGGGAAAGAACAAGGCAGATAGAGTTCATTTTGGCAATAGGGGAGAAGGTTTCAGTATAGTCAATGCCTTCAACTTGTGAAAAACCCTTAGCAACAAGATGAGCTTTATGTTTATCAACTTTCCCATCTGGTCCATACTTGGTTCTGTAAACCCATTTGCATCTAACAAGTTTTCGTCCCTTTGGTAAAGGAACAAGATCCCATGTATCATTTTCCAATAATGAATGATATTCTTCATTCATAGCTGCTTCCCAATCTGGATGGCCTGAAGCTTCTGCAAAGGTGTCAGGATCATAATTCACTGAAGCTTGAGCCAGTAAAGAAGAGGCTCTCTCGAACTGAGAACGTGTACGTCGCTGATCTATAGGATCACCGGCAAGATCACCTGCTGCATCCCGAGTAGCACGAACCCATTTTGGAAGCTAAGGAGCTAAAGGAGGATCCTGAGAAGGTGGGGGAGGATTTTCATCCTCGCTTTCATCATCTGAAGAAGAAATATTTTCAAAAGTAGAAGAGATAGGGAGAGGTGGCACATCCGCCGAACTAGGCTCGCAGGCCGATATATTTTCAGCAAACTTTACATCTCTTCTAATGATAACATTTTTGGACTTAAGTGGAATAAGTCTATATCCTTTGACATCTTCAGAATATCCAACAAAAATACATTTTTCACTCTTAGGTTCTAAAGCTTTATGTTTCTCATCTGGAATATGGGCCCATGCTTCACTTCCAAAAACACGAAAGTGACTTACATCTGATTTGATTGAGCTCCATGCTTCTTCTGGAGTGATATTCTTTAAAACCTTAGTAGGAGTGCGATTTATTATGTTATTTGCACAGTTAATTGCTTCTACCCAATAATTAAGACTAAGTCCTTTAGATTGAAGCATACAATTAGCCATTTCCTTTAAGGTGCGATTCTTCCTTTCAGCTACACCATTTTGTTGTGGAGTATATGGAACAGTATGTTGCATTTGAATTCCATTCTTAGTGAAAAAGTTGATGAATGTGTTTTTAACATATTCTCCGCCATTATCAGATCTTAGCTTAAGAATTTGATGTCCAAATTGTTTTTCAACAAAGGCCTTAAAGGCCAAGAACATGTTAAATACTTCACTCTTGAGTTTTAAGAAGTATACCCAAGTGCGTCTGGAGAAATCATCAATGAAAGTTAAGAAATACTTGTAGCCAGAGAATGAAGCAACTGGAAGTGGACCACATAAATCACTATGCATGAGCTGTAAAGGAGCTGTGGCGTGCCAAGAGGCACATTTTTCAAAATTGTCCCGATGATGTTTTCCGAGTACACATCCGGAACAAACACCATCTTTGCAAGATACCATTGGAAGACCAGTCACCATATTTTATTTACATAGATTCTGAAGAGAGCGATAGTTTAAGTGACCAAATCGCTCATGCCAAAGTTTGCTCACTTCATCATTATGAGCAACAAATACTGAGGGAAGATTTGATGACCCAAAGTTGTGAAACTTATACAACCTTGTAGAATCATTAGCAATGCCAGTAGCTAAAATCTGTCTAGGATATCTTAGGTCCTTAATTACAACATCGTGAGGTGAAAATTCAACGATTTTACCTTCACCTGAATGGGTTATCTGATATACAGATAGAAGGTTGCAGGATAAGGTTGGAACACATAATACATCATTAAACTGACCATTGTCTATATGAACAGTTCTAGTCCCTACAACACTAAGAGATCTATCATCACCAACATATATATTTTTGGTGTTACAATCATTTAAAGAAGAAAACATGGCTTTGTTTTTGGCCATGTGATAAGAAGCTCCAGAATCAATGAGTCACTCATGAGAATGAGAAGAAGAAGATACATTTAGTGCATAGCCAGACCGGGATGCTTGACAACCACATGCAAAAAGTGCCATTCATGAAGATGAAGTTGAAGTTGAAGAGTGCTCCAAATGGATGTTTATGCTTCTTCATTGCTGCTTCCAAGGCTTCCATCTTCTTAAAGCATTTGGATTCTAAGTGGCCATCTTGATTACAAAAGTTACAATGTCTATCAGTCTTCTTCCCTTTGTTTTTATTTGTCTTATCATTTTGTTGAAATGATTTTTCATTTTGAGGCTGAAATTTCTTAGGACCCTTGTTTGGTTTAGGACCATTATTTTTAGGATACAACTTCTTAGGATTCTTTGGATTTGGTTGCTGCTGGGCGGCTAACGCTTTCTTAGAAGAGTTTCCAAGATGAAGAAGACCAAGGTGTAAGAGTTTTTCTTGTTCTCTTATTGAAGAATCACAAAAGGAATCAAAGGAAGGGGACTTGTAGGTTTGTCCTTGAGAAATGAAGTCTTCTCTTGTAGAATGGAAGGTGGAAACAAACACAGAATAGGTTGGTCCCAACTTAGTAAGAATGGAGTAGATAAGGCTACTATCTTCTTTCTTAACCTTAACACCTTCCAGGAGAAGTCTAAGGGTCTTGAACTTGGACAAAAAATCTTCAATACAAGAAAAATTATTGGGGTCCAATGTAAGCAACTCATTTTCAATTTGATGGGCTTTAAGTTCATTTTTAATTCCAAAGACTTTAGTAATCTGTTTCATTGCTTCATCAGGAGTGTCAAGTTCTGCAATATGGAATCTAATATCTGGAGAAATAGACATCCATATCAACCCACGTGCTTGGTCTTGCCTATTTTCCCATTTAGCTGCCTTATCTTCATATTTTGGTTTGGTCTTTTGACCTGTGGCTATTCTGTAAAGACCTTTACTTCTAAGTAAATCCACAATGTAGGACCACCATTGGAAGTAGTTAGTGCTATCAAGAATGACTTGGCATGGACTTTCCATTTTTAACAGAAACTGAAGTTGTAGATGCTGAAACTAAGTGTACCAATGGAAAGATCTCGAAAAATTAGGCTGGTACAAAAAAAACGGTTATGAAAACAGCTTCCGAATGAAGAAGTTGTGGCTTTTTTTTTTTTTTTTTTAATTTGATGAAGTCGCCGACGAAGTGCGGGAATGTGCGGAAATGAAAAAATATGCCTCCACAAAATGGAGACTTGAACCCAAGACCTCTACTCTCATAAATTAGCTTTGCACCAAGTGAGCTATACAAAAAGTTTGAGAGAGAGAGGGGGGGGGGGGTTTGATGCTTTGGGTTGCGTGCTTGCCTTGAGAAAGCTCTTTTTCCCTACAAAACAAAAAACAAAAAACCCAACACGGACATACAAAAAAAACGAACCTTGCGGCTCGAAGTTAGCTTTAGCCAGAAACTAGATATTTTCAAAAACGAACCTTTCGGCTCGAAGTTAACTTTAGCCAGAAACTAAATATTTTCCTCAATGTTTCTGATTTTCCGAGATCACACTAAGGCGCAACAGAAAAGAGCATACGCATGAGAAAAATCCTTCCTTCCTGTTTCTGATTTTCCCAGATCGCACAGAGTCGTGGGGCAAAGAGCATATGCAGAAATGAAAGGTATAGATCCGGTAATAAAAAAGGCTAAATAAACTGAAACCGAAATAAACAGAGAGAAAATAATTGTAAGCTGCAAATAAACACTGTATACCTCCAGATCTTAAAAATGACGCAGCTAGGGCTACCGGAAACCTTTTCGTGTGAAACGAAAGGGGTTCCTCATTGGAACAGATGCTCCCAACACAACAGAGTAGTCATCTCGGCCCGAAAGCAGTCAGAAACAGTAAATATAGGAAACGGTAGTCGGATGCAGTTCTACCAGCTTCAGATTTGGATCACCAACGGACGCAGCCCTCAAATAGCTCTGATTCCATGTAGGAATTTACAGGGTAAGTTCCTCAGACAGAACACCAAAGGACACCGCTCACAAACAGATCACAGATCAATGCACCAGTACTTTTGACGTGGTTAAAACCCTCAAAGAGGGAAACAGTCCACGGCCTGAGCCAACGTGGCCACTTCAGGCAATTTATTAATAAAAGAATGAAAAATTACATATGCTTCTCTCATAGACGAATTACCCTACAAATGACCCTCCATGCTCTTTAAATAGAGATCATGGACCAATCGGGTGTTAAGCCACAGATCAAGTGTCGGTAATACCGAGGAGAGAATGAACCGTCAGATCCCTACATATCGTGACCGTCGGATTGTAAGTTACAAAATGTACATAGTAAAGAAACACACTTTACCTAACTCTATACTAGACCAAGTTGTACTTAACTATTTCCTATGTGTCGAAATATCCTAACATAGATGGATGGGTTTCCTACAACAGTTTCATTTAGTCGTCAGATATAAAAAGGGCATACACAATAAAGTTGCAGATATGTTGTCTAGACCAATTATAAATGCATCTACTATACTTAAGCATAATTCAGTATTGCATGAGAGCTACATTGAACAATATGCTCAAGATATAGATTTTAAAGATGTATATGCAACTTTAAGTCAAGGAAAATGAGTAGAAGAATTGGATTATCATATTAAGGACCAACTCTTGTATCATTGTGGGAAGATATGCATTCCACAAACTGAAAGAGTAAAGATAATTCGAGAAGCACACACTTCTCTAATATCAGGTCACTTTGGGGTAAGTAAAACGGTTGCACAGCTGCAAAGATTTTGTTATTGGCAAAAAATGAATGAGACAGTTTCTAGATATGTAAGAGGGTGTACCATGTGTGCTAAAAGCAAGCCTAGTAATAGAAACTAGGCCTGTACACCCCACTACCAGTTCCTTCTCATCCTTGGGAAAGTGTTTCCATGGGCTTTGTTGGAGGACTACCTAAATCTAGGAAAGGTCATGATTATTTATATGTTGTTGTGGATAGGTTCAGAAAAATGTGTATTTTGATACCTTGTAACAAACAGATTACAGCTGAACAAACTACAAAGTTGTTCTTTCAGCATGTATGGGTTCATTTTGGATTACCCACTTCCATTATATCTGATCGAGACACCTGATTTGTTGGGAAGTTTTGGTCAAGTCTATGGGAACTGATGGACACCAAACTGAAGAAAAACACAGCCTTTCATCCACAAATAGATGGCCAGACAGAAGTGGTCAACAAGACAGTGATCCAGTTGCTCAGAGGCTATTGCAGCAAGCATCCCAAACTTTGGGATGAACATTTGTGTTATGTGCAACATGCTTACAACCGAGCAAAACATTCTTCTACACAAAGATCTCCTTTTGAGACATGTTTTTGTTTCACACCAAGGTCTCCCTTGGATTTTGTCTTTGGTAAAGACATAGCAGTTGATAGACATAGTGATGTGGACAAGGCAACCAAGTTCATTGAAAAAATCCAAGAGATTCACTAGGCAATACAGGAACAGTTGGAAAAGAGCCAAGCCAAATACAAGGCAAGGCATGACAAGCATTGGATGGAGCATAGTTTCCAAGTTGGTGATCAAATCTGGCTGTATATCAGCAAAGACAAAATGCAAGGTGAAGGTAAAAAGATAAAGCCAATAAGGTATGGACCCTTCAAGATACTTGAGAAAATTGGTGAGAATGCTTTTCACCTTGATTTACCAGCTTACATGCACATCTACTCAGTGGTTAACGCATACAACTTGAGACTATTTAAACCTTCATTAATTGGAGATCCCGAAGAGCAGAGTCAATTGCCTTTTGTTGATGATATGTTACCTGAATATGTCAATGAATTGTAGGAAGATACAGTTCTGGACAGAAAGGTGAGGACGACGTGCAGGGGAGATGTAGAGTACCTCAGGATTGGACTCAAGGGTTCAAATCCAAGCAGTGCAAAATGGATAGAGATTAGAAAAGTGAGACAACTATACCCTCACTTAGTCGATGCTTAAAAACCAACTTTTGGTGGTCCAAAAGATTTTTCAGTAGGAAGGCCGTGATCTGAATTGGATCCTTAAACACTCATAAAGTTCCCTGAACTCTGTAAAACTCATACCGAAGTTTCAAAGTATTGTGGATGTTGAAGCTTATCAGAAATTACCTCTGAAAAATGGCAATTTGTGGTCAGCACCGAACAACGAGGACCCTCGGTCGAAGCGCGTAGAACGTTGGCCCATGGTGACCACACATTGGCACAAATTGACAAACGGGAGGTCAAATCCAAAAACAAAGGCAGTTTCTGATACACAATTAGCGCTAATCACATATCGCAGGGCGTCCCCCTCAGTGAAGGAAAGCCCCGAGCACTTGGTCTTGAGGAAAAGCATAAAACCGTACGAAAATTGCCGATTCCATCAGAAGGCGGGTCCCGCGCTAAAACCAGCAGGATATCGGGAGGGATTCAAGCGGTAAGCGGGTTCGACCGAGTCCCGTCCGATGCCATATATTGGGTGACACGCGTCCAGCGGATGAGAGAGAAAACTGCTCACATTGCGTGGGTAAAGGTCATGCTACTTAACTGCGCGATATGGATGGAGACGTAGGATCTGGAGGCTCCAGATCAACGACGGGGAAATGATCCGATGGATGACCAGATTTGACGGGGAAATAGACTAAGTCATATAAGATTTGAGGTCCGGCATGACCGATGATTTGGCAGAGGGAATTAGTTTCGCAGGCAATCTTGGAGTAACGGAAATAACGATTGTTTAAAGAGAACTGACACTCAGTTCGTAAGAAAACAAGTGGCCACCTCTCTGTGAAGCGTTACACAGTGATGATGATGCAAAGCAGGGGAATTCAAGTGGACAGAGGCAGGAGATCCAGAGAGTCGGGAAGCGAAAACGAACAGCCAGGGAATAGATTGGCTTTAAGCCACGAACAAAGAAGCAGGAAAAAAAGAGGCAGAGAAAGAGAAGCAAAAAGCTGAAAGGCAAGAAAGCAGTAAACTACAGAGAGCAGAGAAGTCGAGCTGACCTGCAGAGCAAGGGCAACATCGAGCAGACAGAGACAGAGAGAGTCCGAGAGCCTGTGAACTCCAGAGAAGGCTTGAGAGGTTCAAACAATTCTGTGTATACCTGTTAGGTATTGAGTACCAAATTGGACTCATACCACTGAGACAAGTTGAGGTCGAGATTCAGTAAGGGGAGTCTGTGTACTCTAGAGACTTAGGGGATCCAATTACAATCCTACTAATCATCATCTATTAAGTGAGACTCAAATTGAGCTCCTTATTGTAAAAACTCTGCTTTAAGACACAATAGAAAGGCCACCACTGAAGGCTGGACCAGGAGACGTAGCCCAAGAGGATTGGGTGAACGCCTTATTAAATTTGTTGTGTTTATGTCTTTGCTTACTGTGTTGTCTTACTGTTTCAGTGTCTATGTATTTCACAATCTTATCGATCCATTGCATAAAAATAACATAGGCACACCCCAGCACTTGAGTATGTAATAACTTCAATATTTCTCTGAGGTCATTTACAGGTGATTTCAGATCAGAAATAACTGCAAAAAGAAAGATGTGGTATAACCTTGTATGCAGAAGGACAAGAAAACTAGTGGTACATTGACAGTGGATGCTCAAAACACATGACAGGTGACAAAGAAAAACTACACTCATATAATGCCTTAGAAAAGGAAAAGAGTGTCTCATTTGGAAATGACACTCCTGCTGTGATAAAAGGTAAAGGCTCTATTTTCTTGAAATAAAAGGTTAAAGCTGGGAATGTTATGTATGTTGATGGCTTAAAGCATAACCTGTTAAGTGTGAGTCAAATGTGTGATCAAGGAAATGAAGTAGTGTTTTGATCAAATGGATGTGTTGTTCATGAGCTTGATACAGGAGAAACCGTGATCAAAGGTACAAGAACTCCAAACAACCTATACATACTCAAGGGAGGACAACAACAATGCTATCTAAGAAAAAATGATGAAAACTGGCCATGGCACAGAAGATTGGGACATCTAAGCTTTTCTCAAATAAGAAAAGCATACAGATTCCAGGACGTTCGTGATCTTCCAGATATCAACATTCCTGAAAATACTATGTGCAAATCATGTAAATTCGGTAAGCAAAACAAATCTCACTTCATCGAAAAGGAAGGATCAGCTAGTAAGCCTCTTGAACTTGTTCATACTGATTTATGTGGACCATCAAGGAAAAAGTCACCTCATGGAGAAGAATACTTTATATTGTTCATTGATGATTTTTCCAGAATGTGTTGGATAGGTCTTCTAAAACATAAAGATGAAGCATTTGAAAAATTCAAAGCCTTCAAAGCTTTGGTTGAAAATGAATTAGATCGCAAAATCAAATGCCTCAGATCTGATCGAGGAGGAGAATTTACCTTGGATGAATTCTTTGACTTTTGTGAACAACATGGAATAAAAAGGCAGCTCTCCACCACAAGGACTCCTTAGCAAAATGGAGTGGTAGAAAGGATGAACAAAATTGTTCACCAAATGGCTCGTGCTATGCTAGATGAATCTGGAACTCCTACAACTTTCTGGGGTGAAGCTGCATTCTCCGCTATCACTATTCTCAACCAAGCAAATGTTTGGGTAAATAACACTCAAACTCCACATGAACTTTGGTATGGTAAGACTCCTAATGTAAAATACTTCAAAGTTTTTGGAAGCAAATGTTACATCAAAAGGACTGATGGAAAACTTGGTAAGTTTGAACCCAGAGTAGATGAAGGTATTCTTCTTGGCTACTCTTGTTGAAGTAAATGATATAAATGTTACAATAAAAGACTTGGGAAAATTATTGAAAGTATTGATGCTGTGGTTGATGAAGCATGCACAAATCCAAAACAGATAAAAAATGAAGATTATGATAATGAAGAAGATGAGGATCATTTTCCCACATCAAATCACACTGATTCTGAAGAAGAAACCAATGAAGCACCAGAAGAAGAGATAACGATAGAAGAAAAGACTCCATCCAGGTATGTTCAGAAAAATCATCTAGAAACTCAAATTTTACTAGAAAAAGGGGCAGGTGTGCAGACTAGAAGAACCATTGCCGAAACTTCAAGCTATCTAGCATTACTATCTTCCACTGAACCTCAAAATGTAAATGAATCATGGAGAGATGAATGTTGAGTCAAGGCCATGAATGAAGAACTTGAGCAAATTGAAAAGAATAATACTTGGGTATTAGTTCCTAGACCTCACGATAAGAATATCATAGGAACTAAATGGATATTCAAAAACAAGCTAAACGAAAATGGAGAAGTCATTAGAAACAAGGCTAGACTTGTTTGTAAAGGATATGCACAACAAGAAGGTATAGATTTTGAAGAAACTTTTGCACCTGTTGCTAGACTTGAAGCCATAAGAATGTTTCTTGCTCTTTCTATTTTTCAGAAATTCAAAGTATACCAAATGGATGTAAAATCTACCTTTCCTAATGGAGACTTAGAAGAAGAAGTCTATATTGAACAACTAGAAGGATTCATTCTTGGAAATGATGAAAAACTTGTATGAAAGCTTAGAAAAGCTCTCTATGGTCTAAAACAGGCTCCAAGGGCATGGTATTATCGTCTTGACAAATATCTCCACCAACAGGGTTTTTCAAAGGGGTCACCAGATAGAAATCTATATACAAAGATGGACACTGGTAAATTGCTAATAATTGTTGTGTATGTTGATGATATCATTTTTGGTAGCAATGAAAAATCCATGAGTCAGAATTTTTGTTTAGAAATGCAACAAAAATTTGAAATGTCCTTGCTTGGTGAGCTTACCTACTTTCTTGGCCTACAAGTTCAGCAAAATAAAGATGGTATTTTTCTCTCACAAACCAAATATCTCAAACAGATCCTGAAAAAGTACGACATGGAAGATTCTAAACCAGTATGTACCCCAATGGTAACAGGATGTAGTCTCAGCTCAAATGATGAATAAGCAACGGTACGTCAACAAACTTACAGATCCATGATTGGTAGTCTGCTTTATCTAACAAGTACCCGACCTGACATCATGCATCCTGTAGGAATAGTTGGAAGATTCCAAGCAAATCCAAAGGAATCACACCTTCAGGCAGTCAAAAGGATTTTAAAATATCTTCAAGGAACACAAAACTTTGGTTTATGGTATCCTAGAGATACAAATCTTACACTTCATGCATATACAGATGCGGATTGGGCAGGAAGTGTTGATGACAGAAAAAGCACTAGTGGTGGTGCATTCTATATGGGTTCCAGATTAGTGTCTTGGTTCAGCAAGAAACAAAGTTCAATTGCATTATCTACAGCTGAAGCAGAATACATGGCTGTTGCATCTTGCTACACACAACTACTTTGGATGATGCAAACCTTGCAAGACATTCAGATCACATGTACTCCACCCATCTCCATTCTATGTGATAATACAAGTGCCATCAGTATTTCAAAGAATCCAGTCATGCACTCCAAGACCAAGCACATACCCATCAAATATCATTTCCTACGAGAACAAGTGCTTGAACAAAAGGTCAAATTGGAGTATGTTACCTCCAAAGAATAGGTTGCTGATATATTCACTAAACCACTGCCCAGAGAGACATTTGAATATTTCAGACAAAAGCTGGGAGTAGTTTCTACATCATCCTGTTGTTAAATCCTATTTTTCAGAGAAAGGTGGTTATATGCGAGTTTCATGAAGCATAGTTGCATACATATGCGAGTTTATATGGGCACAGTCGCGTATATGTTGGTTTGAAGAAAAACAGTGGGCCAGACTCAGAAAAAGGGGTTTGCTATGGTTCTGTCAATTATATGCCCTGTTTGATGATGGTTTCAATCTACTGATATATTGGTCCTCATAGTGTTGTTGATCACTTGATGTATATCTAATTGACGATGATGCTTTGATATCTCTTACTGAAATATGCAATGATCAAATCTGACAGTGAATAGGTGGAATAGGTTTCGGGAGAGAACAGGGTTGATGATATTTTGGGAACTAATGATGGACATATACAGGTTGCTGGTTTGGATGTTGTTGACAGATGCTGCTGATGATAATTGCTGATGACTATCATGGTATTGTTTAAGATATTTGGTCTCTGTTATATATGTCATGTATATCTTTTAATGTAAAGGTCATGAAAAGACCTAATTTGTAACCCCACTATGCATAGGACGGATGATGTAATGTTTCTTGTTTTTGTCATGTATAAACAATTGGTATATCCCCATTTGGTTGGTTGGTTGTATGAGTCAAATTTGGTATATCCCCACTTGGTTGGGAGATGGTTGTATGTATGAGTCATTGGTGATGTATGTATAGAGTCATGTTTTTGCAAACCTTTCTTGTGCTCAGGGGGAGCATGGACTCGATCATGGGAGCTCAATCAACACCCTTCAACATATTAGAGAATTCAACATGTACTCAGGGGGAGCATGACCCTTTGCCCTTGATGTCAAAGGGGGAGAGTGACTTGGTGTTGCCATCAAGTTCAAAGGAGGAGATTGTTGGCATTATGATACAGGTGTTGTCCTTGATGGAAACTCACTCAGATGACAGATCACAGTACTACAAGATAACATCACAGAGTTACAGATCAGACTACACAAAATGAAGAAAGAGAGGTATACGTAGGTTCACCATTGACCAAGCCATGTATACACGTAGTTTCACTATATACAAGTTGCACATACGTACACACACACTTTTACAAAAGGAAAAGCACGTATACCTTGGAAAACTAAGTGTTTGGTCCGAAGTATTTTGGTCCATGGTATTTTAATCCATGGTATTGGTCTAAGGTAGTGGGTCCGAGATATTGACCCTAGGTATTTGGTCCAAGGTATTGGTCCTAAGTGGTTTTGGTCCATGGTATTGAGAAATGCCTACAAACTATAAAAGGAGGAGAAGATCATTAGGCCATGGTGTGCAAGTATCGAATATCTGATGTAGTGTGAGATCTAATATGCAGGTTATTGGATTATGGTGTCATGCTTAATCTGAACCAAGGATGAACCTTAGCGTTTGATGAAGGATAAGATCTAATGATGTATCAAGATCTTAAGGCTTGAAGTGAATTATCTTTATGTAGTTTGATCATTTATCTGAATAACTGGCGCATGTTGTAGTCTGTAAATATGATGATCTTGGTATGACTGAAGCTGGAATATTTGTTATGTTTAAATCATCTTTTACAGATCTGTATGCAAGGTCACTTTAGAAAAGAAGTGTATACACGCTGGTTCTGCATATCAAAACAATGTATACATCATAAATTTGATTTGCAGATCTGTACGCTGGTTCGCTTTGAGGAAAGCACATATGCACACAGGTTCGACACATGGAAGTAACATATACCTTATAAAATATGTTTTATTTGCTTCTGTTTGCTGTTGCAGTGTTTTGGGTTCTTGCTTGGGTTCCGATGACTGTATTCTGGTGACAACATTCTGAATGATTAGATTGATGGAGTGATTGATTGATTCAGTTGTGGTTGGCTCAAAAGGAGATTGGTTGATGCAGATATATTTGATGATTAAATGATGTTGTTGATGGATCCAGTCTGAAAATTTATGAAACGTGGTGTTAGAGTCGGTCTAGTAGCCCTCCACCAGGGATCAAAGCTCTTTGCATTTCATGATTAGGTGTCCCATCAGTGTGATCATGTTGCATTCCGTTAGGCATGCCATAATCCCGGTGGAGGGAGTTTGTGTCTTTTATTCCCCTCTTGTTTGGCACTGCTGGTTCAGGTTTGTTTAAGTAAATAAAATATTCAAAGGGTCATTCATCTTGCTTTAAGTTTCGAGGTCTTAGGTCTAGGGTTGAGTCCATTTTTGTCTTGAGAAGTCATAAAGGACCAGCAGGCCAGAGGGATTTTCTTCATAAGCATCATTTCAACAATTCTCACTATTGTATAGCTAAATTTTCACCTTGTTTTCAAAACTCTGTTTTTGAAAAACAAAGGTCATTATCTCATTTTTGTAAAAATTCTCAAAATTTCAAACTCTCCAAATGTCAAAGTGCAGCCTTGGTCTCCTTTTCCAAAGCACCTTAGAAGCTATCCCTGCAAAAATTTTCAGAAGAAATCATCATTTCAACCAATTTTTCAAAGAAAAGAAACCAAAAGTCAGAGCCAATTAATTCAAAAAGTGTCAACATTCAAAACATTATAAAGTGGGTTTTGGGCAAGTAAAAATCTAAAGGAAGCCTATAAAAGCACATCACTCTTCATTAGCAACTCATTTGCCTCTCACAAGCTAAGTGAATCCTTGCAAAGGCGATTTTAGGAGTTCTTGAGTAAATTGGGCAGTTTCAGAGGCGCGCTACGCGTCAGGGAGGGCGCGCTACGTGTCAGGGGCGCGCTACGTGTCAGGGAGCCTTTCTTAGTGTTATTTTGCACGTGCGCTACGCGTCAGAGGGGCGCTACGCGTTGGGCAAGGCGCGCTACGCGTTGGGTTTTCAGCTCAACAAACTGCCAACAAGCTATCAAATCGACTTTTCTCTCAAGAAAATTGTAGGTAGGCCTCTCCTCCATGGCTAGATTTGGTTTTGCAAGATGAAAGAGAAAATTAATATGTTCAAATGCTATGAAAATTATAAATCAAAACCCTACATTGTTGTGGAAGATTTAAAGTCTAAATGTTTCTAGGGTTTCAAATTTTTCTTGCTGTCCAAGGTTGCCCATTTGTAATCCCTTTTTTCCCTCATTTTCATCACCTTTCTCCTTCAAATTTTCCCATGAAATTTCATAATTCTCCTCTCTAAAATTCCTAAAACATACTTAATTCCAAAACCCTACTTCACTTTAAAATCCCACAATTTTGTGATTTCCCATGCTTGCCTTCCCTAAATTCCTTCTTTATGTTTATTGTCCCTAATTCCCTCATGTTCCCCTATCCCTAACAATTCCCTTGTATTTATGTCCCCTTGGTAACAACATTTGAAAAAGTCAAACAACAGTTAATTGGGTGCAAAGTCAGCAATGCATTTCAGCCATCTTGCCTTCAAAACCATGTTAGAAACCGAATCAGATTATCAGCAGAGTTATGACAGTGATTCAACACCAGAGTTAGAAGTTCCAAGGAGGCATCACAAGGGTGGTAAGGGTGGTCGGCATGTCAGGGAGGAGCCCACTTCTTTGGCTCAATTGCAAGCTTGTCCACTTGCAATGACATGCTTTCAGTATCAATCATGCTTTGGATATTATGAGAGGATCTCACAAATTCAACACCATAGAGAACTAGTCCGCTTGTTTGTCCTACATTTGCACAATGGCCGTGTGAACCTTGCAGGAGTGGATTTCACCCTATCACCTGAAATTGTTGCTCAAGCCACCGGGATACCAAATGTTGGGGAAAAGTGGACCAAGCGCAAGCAGCTAGACAAATTTCATTATCAACCATACGTCAAACCCGGATGCATGAGGCACCTAACTGCTGTTTTTCCTTTCAGATTCTTAAGGGATGAGTATGCACCCTTGATGAAGCTCATTATGCGCTATTTCACTTGTGAGGGCAGGTTTTCACGTTTATATTCGTACCATATCCGTTTGTTGATGCATTTCACCCGAGTACGAATGATGAACATTCCATTTTTCATGTTCCGAAATATAGAGAAGATGGTGCCCGTAGTGCAAAGGAAGAACCCCGCACAACAACTCAAAAGTATATATCATTATGCACTGATCGAGATCATAGTGATGCATCAGTTGGCACAACAGGGTATTGCTTGGGAGGATTTCATTTCTCGCGATTTCTTCATGGTGCCACAGCCACCTCCCGAGATTGTCCATGATGAGGGAGGGCCTTCACATCAATTTGACATTCCTGAGCCAGAGCATGTCAGCGCTCCTCCATATGTTACATATCAGAGAGGCCACAGGGTCTTATTTGCATCTGCACGACGAGTATTATCTCCACACCAGGTGGAAGGAGTCTCGCCTTCTTCATCAGCACAGCGAGTGTTATCTCCACATCAGGTGGAAGGGGCCTCGCTTTCGACAACAACACAGGTACAAGAGAGAGGCAAGCAGCCCAAGATTGATGAGGGACCATCGGGTGATCCAGACATAGATATTGTTGACCTTGATATCAGTTCTCCTAGTTTAGAGCTAAAGGAGATCATTCAGCAACAAAAGGCTGAAAATGACTTGTTGCAACAAAAGTTGGAAATGGAAAATTGGACTATCACATACTTAGAGTAGCGCAACAAGCAGTTAGAGGATGAACACACTCTTGATGAGTTGCGGAGGATCCGAGAAGACTGGAACTTGGCTCGCAAGAGACCCGATGATTTGACACCTATTGAGCAAGGGTCTATGCTCCTTCGGGTGAACACTCATTTAGAGAAGTTTCTAGCCAAGGCAAACAGGGACAAAGACATGCTCTGCCACATGAAGAATCATTATTGGGCCCGCATGCATGTGTGCAAAGCAAAAATGAAGGTACTCAAAGCACGTTTGGCCAAGGCACTAAAAAGAAGGAAAAGGCCCGATCCGCTTCAGATTTTGGCTGAAGCTACCTTGAAGAGCATGGTGCTCAATGATACACCTCCAGCTCAAAATTCAGGAAATTTGGAGCAATTTTGGTCAATTTTGAATTTTTTGTGCCAAAAACAGGTTTTTGCCCTCAATGCGTAGCGCGCCGCGCGCTACCCTTAAGTTGGGGAGGTCCATTTCACGAAAACTCAGCATTTTTGGATATTTCATGACAAAATACACTTGCTCAGCCACTGCCAAGACATTTCATGGAGATTTGAGCCCCCAAAAGGTCAAAAAACAAGCAAAAAATGACCTTCTGCCACTTTTTGGACACATAGGAAGCAGTCTTGGGATATTGCATTTTTGGAGGGGCAAATGGCCACCAAATTGAGAAATTCCACTGGGGCTGGAGAGTAGACATCCAGATCTTTCCAACAAGCCCACTTGTGCCTCATTTGGATTCCGGGAAGTGCCCCAAAAGTGGGCTGAAAGGCGCGCTACACGTTGAGAAATGGCGCGCTACGCGTCAGGGAAATTTGCCAGTTTTTCACCTTCAGCTCAGGAAAACGCAGCATTTGACTAGTTTTGACTTTTGGTGGGATTTTTCATCCTCCTTGATGTAATTGATGTAATTTTATGTTGACATGACACTTTTTTACCTATTCTAGAAGATTCATTCATAAAATGGCAAAAAATTAATGAATGAATTGGTTTCCTAGCTTATAGAGGCAAGTTGTTTTGATTGCCTAGATTGTAGTGCTCAGTTTAGAATTGGTTGAAACAGCTCCTAGGATGATGAGCTCGACCCCTAGAGGCAAGGGAATGTGTTAGCTTGCCTATATTATGTATTTTCTTAGTCATTTTCATGGTTGGACTCTTGAGGGATAAGCTTAGACTGTTTTACACTTTGTATCTCTGCAATTTTGGCAAAGGAAAGACCAGGGTTTTGCAGCACTATTTGGGATTCCTGTGGTTATTTGTGTTGATGGTGTGTTTCTCTCATGTACTTGTAAGTTTGTTATGTGTATCATTTTCTTACGATTCTCTTCTGCAAATTAAGTAAATGAAGTGTTAAGGTAGAATTCATGGTTTCTATGCTCTGCCTTTAAGTTTTCTTAATATCAATGTTTTCATCTGTTTAAGGAGAACTCTCGATGGTTTCTTGCTCTCCTTATCTCCTCACCGGTCATATCCATCCATTCACTTATTTCAAAGGCATCAAGACAATCTCCTACCTTGCCCCAAAAAGACCTCTGCAAAAACTGTGTCTCATCCCCGCACCCAGAATTGCCGTGCTCAGTTTTCCAACAAAACCCTAAAAATTTAAAATCAAACTTTCCCCATCAGTTTACTAGCCTAAAATCAGTGTTCTTTATTGGTCATCTCAGCCCTTTTAAGACCTTTTGCCGAGATAGACCCGGAGAGAGCCCTCTCCTGTCCCCGTAGGGCTAGCTACGAGGCTAAGTGGTTTGATGTTGCCTTGGATTTTTTCTTTTTCAGCCTGAGGCCAAATTCAAGCACTAACACGTGGTACCTAAAAGAAAAGAGAAGGTTGTAGCCTTCTGTAGGCCGACACCTACGTACTAGTAAACATATCAGCTAGTACAAGAGCTAGGGGGTTGTAGCTCCCTTCCAATAGAAGCTGGAGAACTAGAGAAGGTTGTAGCCTTCTGCAGGTAGAAGCCTGCGTACTGGTATAAGACTGCACTAGTACAAAAATTGTAAACATAATATTCTTATTATTAAAATAAGACATAGACAATTGCAGCAGGTGGTTTTCACCCACATTGGGTTTCCACCTATATCTTGGTATTCATGTGTGTTGCTTATGTGTGATGCTTTATTCTGTTTTTACTGCACTGTCTAATGGATTCTTGATATACTGGTTAAAGTTCAATGCATGATAACTTGGGTAAATCAAAACATCTCTACATATACAATGGTTGCATTAAGTATAGTTGCGTATACACACTAGTTCACTGAGCTGAAGTAGCGTATACAATTCAGTTTTGAAAATTAAGGTATTGATATGATAATATTGATTCAGCTCCCCTCTTAGTATTATTTCCAACAAATTTTAGATCTATTAGTTTGACTTGTTGTATCTTAATCTCTTTCATGAAATGTAGTCAATGAGTTTGGATTTTCAGGTGATTTTTCATAAGTTTTGAGCTTTGAATTATACCCACTAGTAAATTTTTTTTAACGAGTTCAAAATTCCTACTTCATTTTCTTCCACTATTTTTGAGTAGATATCTTGAAATCCATCTCTATCACATTCCCAACAAATATCTCCCTTGTAACAATTAACTTTTCAAACTTCTAAATTACTTCAGAATTTACACTTATGTGATCCATATCTTGATTTCAAGAAAATTTTTAGAAACATCAAATTTTATCTATCGACGCGTTTCGAACCATCTAGCGTGGTTCATCATCATGACAAGATGGAGAATCAAATCATGACATCGACCCTATTTAAGCTGATGCCATAATACGATTCTCCATCTTGTCCTAATTATGAACCACGCTAGATGGTTCATAACGCATCAACATATAAAATTTGATGTGATCTTCTCCGAAAATTTTCTTGAACTCTAAATTACTTGTCAAATCTATCCCCATTTCCTATTATTTTATTAATTTTTCCCTAACTCCATTTTCCATCCCTTAACTCTTTTTGCAACTTCTTGATTCAATCCATAATTTCTATCTTCATAATAATAAACATCTATATAAACATATATTTGCATTTTGTTAGTGTTAAACAAGTCCTTTATTTTCTTCTTTAAACTTCATATTTTTTTCATTCGACTTAATTGGCTCTGGTGGAAAATTTTAAAAGGATAACATTGAAATATAAAATTCCAAGGCAAAAAAAATGATGAATGATTAAGAGGGAGCCATAATCATACAACAAGAAGCTAGAATTTGGTGGTTGTATGGAACAACACATATGTATGGAAATGACATGACAAGCAAGTATGAAATATGACAATGGCAATAGGAATTAGTTGACAATGTATGATGTATGGAAATTAAAGGTGGCTTCCTTAATTTGTATGGTTGGGAGTTGCATTATTGCTAGAGTCTATATGGTAACCACATACCAAGGAATTAACTCGCACTTGCCAAATTAAATGGATTTGATACTAAATGAGATAAATAAAGTTGTTTATCACATAAATTGCCAGAAAATTTCTGCAAGTATTAACATATTAAATGATAAAAAATGATTGATAAAATAAATGATTACAATGAATCTTGTGATGGTAGGCTTATATGCATTGAATTTCCACAATGTGAAAAGGTAAATTCCCTTTGGCCTTTCATTGAACAAATAATAATAATATTATTATTGTTATAACATAAATCCCTAGAAATAAACATGTGAAAAAGGTCAAATATGCTAAGTTCTCCACACCCATGTGATATCAATAAAATCAAAGTGTGATCCATAAAGAAATATACCACCACATGCTAGGGAAATCAACTCCTAGGCCACCAAACTCCAGGTAACAATAGTAACATGTCTAGACCATAATCACATACTAGCTATAACATCCAAAAAAACATGTGTAACACCACTCCTAAATACAAATACATCCAACATATCACTACAATGTTAAGCTACAATCATGAAAGTGCTCTAACACCAACTATGGAAAATTTATTAGCCAATGGGTAATCCTGATGTGCTCTATGGGTAACAAATTATTGTTTGTACATCAATCAATTTCCTCTAAACATCGTGCACATGCTAATGGGTAGTGGTTGGAACAAGCCTCAAGGGAAGTGCCAAGAAAAGTGTGTGCATCTATATTAATGCCCATGTATCTATGGTGGAATTAATTTTAATAGACGAGTAAGCTTTAAGGATGGTTATCTTTCATTTAGATCACATTTTTACAACATAAGAATGGATAAGAAGTCTTAATTGAGATAAAGTAAGCCAGAATACAAGAATTTAGTAAGAAATAGTTAAATAAACCTAATTAAATAGATAACTAAAATTATAAGAATTACTCAATAGACTATATAATAAGAATCTTAATTTACTTAGTTTTATTTGAAAATATTGTTAATATAGATGATCCAAACTACTCATTTTTTTAATAAGAATGATTTAAGTAATTAAATTTATAACTTTTTACAAAGATATGAATCTTATAGTTACTATTAGCTACCCCAATTAACCTATGTCACTTTTTTATTTGTCACTTTTTATTGGTATAATACTAATCCTAATAGGGGCCAATCACTATCTTAAACATCCAAAGATTTAATAATTACACAAGAAATACCAAAACTACAAAAATTATTCAAGAAATTATATAGTAAAAATCCTAAATTAATTAATTTTATTTAAAAAATCTTATTAATTAATTTAATTAACTCGAGATTGGAAATTATTAAAAAATTCAATAAAAATTCCTTAAGCAATTAACTTAATAATCTTTTTACAATGATACTAATCTCAAAAACACTATTAACTAACCCAATTAACCCACATCACTTTTTAATATGTATATCATGTATGTGTAACACACTATTAACTCTAAAATGAGCCAATCCCTATCTTAAGCATCCAGAGACTTAATGCTGCAAAAAGGTGCATACTACACCTAGTATGACCCCTATGTGTAAGTATGTTACACCTAGTATGACCCCCATGTGTAAGTATGTTACGTCCTCAAAAAATAATAAAAATAAGTTTAGCTAATGTCCACCAATCTTAAATTATATATAACTTTTTAATCTTATTAATGAACTAAGATTAATTATTAAAATAAAACTATGTATTTGAATGGATAGTAAATTATCTCATGCTTCTAATAGTTCCTTTATCATATATGTGAATTTGAAAGGATCATAAATTTACCTTTAACAAAAAATATTACCACATTAAAATTCCAAATTAAGTAAAATTTTAAACAATTTTACTCTTTACTAACGTCAATATCATTTCTTAAATCAAAGGGAAAACTTTAATTCAACACAAAGAATGAAAATATTGCTCCAAAATCTCACATAAACATTTAACATGTAATGTTTAACATTCAATATTTAACATTTTTAATCTAATGTCGGCCTTATTTAAAAATCAATATAATTATTATTATGTATAACACAATATAAATTAAAATATAAAGAGGTTTACAAACACTCAAAGAGATATGGTAAATAAATAAAAATATAAATAAACTAGAGGTATTGTAAATAAATAAAACCTCTTTTTATATTTACTCCATAAACCTCTTTGTATTTACGAAAACTCAAAAAAAGTTTTATTTAGGTGAAACTTATGGGCCAAAACCCATTTTAATATTATGGGCTAAATACGGTGGTCCAAATACCATATTTATAAAGAGGTATGGTAAATAAATAAAAATATATCAAATAAGATTAGAAATCAACATCTAATTATATACCAAGCATATGAGCCAAATACCATGGTAAATAAAAGAGCTATGGTAAATAATAAAAATAAAAATAAACCTATTTTCATAATTACTACATAATCCACTTTATAATATGAACACTCAAAAAGAGATTTTATTTAAGTGAAGCCTATGGGCCAAATTATTTTTAATACCATGCAAAAAAAACATTGTTAACCTTAATATTAATAATAATAATATTATTAAATCTAATATTCATATTAATATATTATACTATTACTATTATTAAATTTAATAACATTAAATTAATACAACATTAAATTTGTTATATTATAATATATATAAATATATCATGATATATATTAACTCTAGATATATATGGGAGGGAATAACAAAGACATAGAGTGATATAGGTGGAGAGAGAGTTGGAGTCACAAGGGAGAGATGGAGATAAACTAAAGGAGAGAGGAGAGGAGGAATGAAGAGAGAGAGAGAGGTGTGAGAGAGGTAGAGAAGGGTAAGAGATGGAGAGGGAGACACAAAGATGGAGAGGGGAGAGAGAGGAGAAGAGGAGGGAGATAATGCGAGGATTGGAGGGCAGAGAGAGGAGGAGAGGAGGGAGATAATGCGAGGATTGGAGGGCAGAGAGAGAGAGAGAGACAGAGAGAGATGGGGGGGGGGAGAGGGAGGTAGGAGAGAAAGGGAGAGAGGAAGGACAAGAGAGAGGAGGAGAGAGGGAGGGATAGAGAGATGGAGTTGGAGGGGGAGAGAGGGAGGGAAGAATAAAGACATAGAGAGTAAGAAGTGGAGAGAGAGAGGGAGTGACAAGGGAGAGATGGAGAGAGAGTGTGTATGTTTAGGGGTGAGATAAATAGACAAATAAGGAGAGAAGGAGAGATGGAGGGATAAAGTAACATAATTGGAGAGAGAGAGAGAGAGAGAGAGAGAGATGGGGGAAGATAGAGGATTGGAGGGAAAAGAGAGAGAGAGAGTGATGGGGGAAGAGAGAGGATTGGAGGGCAAAGAGAGAGAGAGAGAGAGAGAGAGAGAGAGAGTGATGGGGGAAGAGAGAGGATTGGAGGGCAAAGAGAGAGAGAGAGAGAGAGAGAGAGAGAGAGAGTGATGGGGGAAGAGAGAGGATTGGAGGGCAAAGAGAGAGAGAGAGAGAGAGAGAGAGAGAGTGATGGGGGAAGAGAGAGGATTGGAGGGCAGAGAGAGAGAGAGAGAGAGAGAGATGGGGAAGAGAGAGGGAGCGAGAGAGGAGCAGAGAGGGGAGGGATAGAGAGATGGAGTTGGAGGGGAGAGAGGGAGGGAAGAAGAAAGACATAGAGAGTGAGAAGTGGAGAGAGAGAGGGAGTGACAAGGGAGAGATGGAGATAGAGTGTGTATGTTTGGGGGTGAGATAAAGAGACAAAGAAGGAAAGATGGAGAGAAGGGGGGAGAAAACGAGAGAGAAGGAGAGAGGGAGGGATATAGTAACAAAGTTGGAGGGTAAAGAGAGAGGCGGGAAAGAAAGGGAGAGAGAAGATATGAGAGTGGAGAGAAGGAGGTAAGAAGAAATACATACAGAGAGAAAGGTGTAGAGAGAGAGAGGGGGAGTGATAAGGAAGATGGAGAGAGATTGAAAGAGGACAATAGAAGGAATGAGAGAGAAGCGTGGGAGGGGGAGAGAAGGGGAAGACAAAGAGAGAGGGAGAGAGGGAGAGGAGGGAGGGATAGATAGATAGATAGATAGATTGGAGAAAGAGAATGTGTGTTTTGAGGGTGATATAGAGAGACAAAGGGAGATAGAGATATTGATGGAAGGTGAAGAGAGGGAAGAAGAGAGAGATGGAGAGAAGGAGGAGCATAGAGATTGATAAATATGGAGTGAGAATGCGTGTGTTTGGGGGGGTGAGATATATAGACAAAGAAGGAGAGATGGAGGCGAATATAGATATAGATGGAGGGGAGAGAGGGAAGAATATTTCTTACACTAGATGCATTGATTTCAGTGTAGATGGTGATTTCTAATCCTATTTGATTGCTTTCACTAGATGCATTGATTTTAGTGTAGACGCTGATTTATAATGATATTTGATTGCTTGCACTAGATGCATTGATTTCAACGTAGATTTCTAATCCTATTTGATTGCTTGCACTAAATGCATAGATTTTAGTGTAGATGGTGATTTCTAATCCTATTTGATTGCTTGCACTAGATGCATTGATTTCAATGTAGATGCTGATTTCTAATTATATTTGATTGTTTTCACTAGATGCATTGATTTCAATGTAAATGATTTCTAATCCTATTTGATTGCTTTCACTAAATGCATTGATTTCAGTGTAGATGGTGATTTCTAATCCTATTTGATTGCTTGCACTAAATGCATTGATTTCAATGTAGACATTGGTTTGTAATCCTATTTTCTTACTTGCATTAGATGCATTGATTTGAGTGTAGATGTTGATTTCTAATCTTATTTGATTGTTTGCATTAGATGCATTCATTTTAATGTAGAAGTTGTTTTCTAATTTTATTTGATTGCTTGCATTAGATGCATTGATTTTAGTGTAGGTGTTGATTTCTAATTTGATATAATTGGATGTATGACGATACACTAATTTTAAAGTGATTGGATTAACAATGTGCATTGATTTCAGTGTAAGCATAAAAAATTATTGGCAATGTACATTGATTTTCGTGTTATAGTAATTCAACTTACTAATATTGGAGAGCAAGAGAGACAAGGTATGATGTTTTCTACAACTTGAGCTAAAGATTTAAATGGTTTACGATTTCAATTGTCCTTTTCATATAATCGATATGAAAAGATGACAAAACTAATAAGGGTGATGGGACTAGACCAATACTGTTTGGACTATCAATAATTAAATGATTATAAAGTGTTACAACTGTAGCTTAATGTGTGATTACCAACCCCTCAGATATTTCTGGAAAGTGATAGGCGGCATTTATTTTGCAATCAATGTTGTGTACTCACCTCGGGTCGCATTTCCCGCTTCTTGGTTTGCCAAAACTCCTCCTCTGCCGCTCATTCAGTCATTTGGCTTGTGGTCGCTGAGGGTTGCTCTAGTATGGTTTTGTTAGTTGGGTATGCAGCTGCGTTGCGACTTCTGGGTGCGCCTTCTGGTTTGTTTGTTGGTCTGACTGTGTGACTCTCGTGCTTGTTTTCTTTATGCCTGTGTGGAAGGTCTTTGGCCCTGGTTCATTGGGCAACCGAGAATGTTTTTGCCGCCAGCTGGGTAAGTGGTTTTTTGTGCCTTTTTGATTATGGGCTCAACCAGTTTTCGTTCTTTGAGCTCGTGCCCCGGTATGATGTTATCTTGTTTGCAAAACTCAGTGGTTGGCATGCATTCAGGGCTCGGAACAACGACGTTCTTCGGTCTTTGGCTTCAATGCAGGTAGCCTCTTCTCTCCTTGTTTCAAATTGCCACTTTCTTTCCTCCGTTTCTAATGTAACTACTCCTTTGTCTCAGTCATGGGTTGGTACTCGTGGGTTGATGGCTCGTCCTCTGTTCTCACTGCAAATCCTTCAGGTAAGGTGAATGTATCTTCTGTTTATTTGTTTTCATGCACTGTAATTACGTTTTCCTCTGTCAATTTTGCGTTGACACCTGTGTATGTGTTCCTATGCAGGTGTTGGGGTTTGCGGTTGGATATGTTGGGAACAAACACCTCGGTCTCTATTCGGTAGGCTTTGCCAACATAATTTGTCTTCAGTTTGTTTCTTGTCTTTAGAACAGGCCTGTGGGTATGAGGGTTGTCTCCCATCGATGCTTGTCAAATGTGACTCTCAGTCGTAGGCAGTGTTCTGGCCGTCTTGTTGTCTTAGGCTTTCATCGTCTGGTGATTGTTGACTGCAACTTACTATGTATAGAAACAGTTTTCAAAACCCTCACCTAGGGTTTTTCGTCCATTGGCTTATATGTCTGTCTGTGATTTATCTTGCAAATCCATTGTATATTCTCATACATTTGTTTTTGTAATTCGAAGAAAAACTTACAGGAAAGAACGTTGGGTTCGATTTACCTGAATTTTAATTATATGATTAGGCTGTTTTACGGATGTGCTTGTAATGTTTTTGCACGAACATGAATTTCTGTGGTTGCTCTGATAATTTGTTTGACAGTCGATTTCAAAGTTAAAAGTTATCGTATGGCCTGTGGATGCTTTACCCATCCTGGAACTTATCTGTGTTCGCTCCTATTCAATCAACGTTGTTTTCTTCTGTGGAAATACAAACCCTTGCTCTGGAATTTGCATTTCTGTCTCGCTGTCTGGACTGTCTTCTCAGGAAACAAAAAGAATTAAATGAAATGGTCTGTGAGCATCATATTGTCTATTCAGATGTTCAGTTAATTAGGAAGCACAACGAAAGTATAATAGAACGCACAGATGGATTGAATTGTCTGCTCTATTATTATTATTATTTGAATGCAAGAAATGTTGAACCCCGTACATGACTTCCATTGTTACATTTATATGCTTTTGTCTACAGTTAATGAAACTGTGCAGTTACCTTCACTTGTAGACCTTATAGTTACATAACTATTAAGTATTCGGTTCTGTCTTTATGACAAGATTTTTCTTTTAGACACATTTGTCTTTTCCTCTTAAAATGACAGGACAATTATTAATCCACTGTTTATTAAAGACAGACAAGTAAATAACCCTAACTGACCAAACTACCTTTGAATAATATAGAGATTAAGATAAAAACAAAATCCTACCTCCTACTCTGACAAACTAAACATATAAGACAAACAAGATGCTAACTCCACTCTCCAACCTAGCAGAGAGAAACACGCGGTCATGGTGCCTTAGTTGGATGCTCCTGCATTAGGCTCCCGGGGCAAAAGGAAATCATGGCTCCTATCCATGAGCTTCTCGACTAAAGAACCTGTCTGCTCAATCTGCCTGGCATTAAGCCATGAACTGTCCTCAATAGGACAGTTCTTCCACTTGACCAGGTATTGCAGATACTCCTTCCGCCGAGTTCGTTTGGCCACCTAAGTGTCGAGAATGCTCTCAATCTCGGGAGGCTGAACGTAAGGAATCTGTCTCATCCAAGCTTCTCCTCCATCCTGGGTATTCCATGTAGGCCATGTGGTTCTGTGTTCTTCTTCTTCTGGGTCAGCAGTGTAAGGGAACAGATCTGCGACATTAAAGATAGGAAAAATGTCTATTTCAGGTGGCAATTGTATCTCATAGGCATTCGGTGAAAATTCCCGGAGGACTTTGCAGGGACCTATCTTCTTATACTTTAGCTTATTGTACGCGCCTTTAGGAAAGCGTTCCTTGTGCAAATGCGCGAGGAATTCATCTCCTATGTTGAAATGTACTTCCTTTCTCTTCAAATCTGCTTGCTGCTTATACTTTTGGCTGCTGTCCTACAATTTAATTTTCACCTGCTCATGCAAATCCCTCATCACGTTAGCGAAATCTTCTCCATCTGCGCTTCGCCTTTCTTGCAGTCCAAGATCTCGCAACTCATGCACTCCGCGAGGATGCATGCCGTACAGGATCTGAAATGGACTGTAGCCTGTGCTGTGATTAGGCAAGTCGTTATAAGAGAAATCTTTCTGTGCAACCACTCGATCTCACATTCGCGAATTCTCACCAATCAAGCTTCGTAGTAGGTTTCCTAGACTCCTGTTTACCACCTCTGTTTGTCCATCGGTTTGTGGGTGATAAGTAGAGCTGTAACTCAGCTGTGTATCCATTTTCTTCCACAGGGTATGCCAAAAGTGCCCTGTAAACTTCACATCCCTGTTCGAAAGAATAGACTTAGGCAACCCATGTAACCTAACAATCTCTGTGAAAAACAAGTGGGCCACGTGAGTGGCATCACTGGTTTTTCTGCAAGGGATAAAATGCGCCATCTTCGAGAATCTGTCCACTACTACCATCACCGAGTCATAACCTCGCTGTGTCTTAGGTAGACCCAAGACAAAGTCCAAGCTGACTGAGTCCCATGGTTTGCCTGGAACAGGTAACGGTGTGTACAGTCCCGTGTTTTCACTGTGACCCTTTGCCAACTGGCACACTTTACATCTGGTCACAAATCGTTGTACATCTCTTTGCAACTTTGGCCAAAAGTAGAAATGACTGAGTTGCACGAGTGTCTTGTCCATGCCGAAATGTCTAGCTAGACCTCCACTGTGTTTCTCCCGAATAATGTTCTCCTTCAACGAGCAGTTAGGAATGCATAGCTGTCCTCCTCTAAACAACAATTTCTCTTGCAAGTTGTAGTTCAACCATGGACTATTATCTCTCACCAAGGGATTCTGACATGCCTCATAGGCTTCTTTAAAATCTGTATCAGTCTGGTATAAATCCTTTAAGTGCTCAAAACCTAACACTTGTATAGTACTCTCCTGTAGAAGTAAGGCCCTCCTACTCAACGCATCCACCACCTTGTTGGCCTGCCCGCTGATGTGTTTCAACACGAAGGTGAAATTCTGCAAATATTCAACCCATTTGGCATGTTTGTGGTTCAGCTTATGCTATTGCATTACATATTGTAGCGCATAATTATGTGAAAACAACACAAATTCATTTCCCAGCAAATAATGCCTCCATTGTTTCAATGCCCGTACAACAACATAGAACTCCTTATCACAGGATGAATATTTCTATCTGCTTTCATTTAGCTTCTCGCTGAAAAATGCAATAGGTTTGTCCTCCTGGCTAAGTACGGCCCCAATAGACGTACCACTAGCATCACAACAAACCTGAAAAAGCTTCTTGAAGTTTGGCAATCTCAGGATCGACCTCTCTGTGATCTTTTTCTTTAATAGCTGAAAACTTCTCTCCACTGCATCAGTCCATCAAAAAGGCTAACTGGCCTTTTTAATGGTGTCCAAAATAGGTGCTCAAACTTCACTAAAATTTCTTATGAATTTCCGGTAAAAACTCGCTAGTCCATGAAAGCTACGTACCTTAAATAAACTTTTCGGAGATGGCCAATTAACTATCGCCGCAATCTTCTCTAGATCCATCTTCAGTTCGTTTTCTGCTATTACAAAGCCCAAATAAATAAATTTCTTCTGTAGAAAAGTACATTTTTTCAGATTTATCAGCAGTTTGTTCTATAGTAATTTTTCTAGCACTTTCCGAACATGTCAAAGGTGCTCCTCCTTTGTCCTACTGAAAATTAGTATGTCATCCAGGTACACTATCACAAATTTTCCGATGTACTCCTTCAACATCTCATTCATTAATTGCATAAATGTACTGGGCGCATTGCTCAGTCCAAATGGCATGACTAGCCATTCATACAGTCCCTCATTCATCTTAAGGGTTGTCTTCCACTCGTCCCCCTCTCGTATCCGGATCTGATGATACCTGCTCTTCAAGTCTATTTTAGAAAAATATGCTGCCCTGCTTAAACAATCCATCATGTCGTCCATCCATGGCAGTGGAAACCTGTACCGGATGGTGATTTTGTTGATGGCTCTCGAGTCTGTGCATATTTGCCACTCTCCTCCTTTCTTGGAGCGAGAACCGTTGGAACTGCGCAAGGGCTCAAACTCTCCCTTATCAATCCTTTGTTTAGCAGTTCCTGCACTTGCTTCCTAATCTCTTCATTATCCTTGGGGCTCATTCGGTATGCTGCCTTGTTCGGCAAACTAGCTCCGGGTATGAAGTCAATATGGTGACTTATGCTTCTTTTGGGGGGTAATTTTTCTGGCAAGTCATCCACCACTATGTCTGTAAATTCCTGCAACATTTGTTGGATTTCTGGAGGTAAATCTGATACCTCTGTATGCAACAATACTATTTTTGTTCTTCTTACAACTGCATAACCCATCTCGCTGTCCTCAACTTGTTTCAGAAACTGGTTTCCGCTAACCAACACACTCTTAGCTCACTTGTTCCTGTTGTCCCTTCCTCTTTGATGGGCACAAGCGTATGCTTGATTCCATCCTTGACAAACTTATAACAGTTTGTCAATCTGTCATGTACCACCTTTCTGTCGTACTGCCAAGGTCTGCGTAGCAATATGTGACATACATCCATCGGCATTATGTCACAAATGACTTTATCCTTATATTTGCCTATTTGAAACTCCACCTCGCATTGTTCATCCACCAGAAACTGATGGCCTTTTTGTAGCCATGAGACTTTGTAAGGGGTGGGATGTTTCAATCGCTTCAATTCCAAATTTTCCACCATCTCTGTGGACTACCAAGTTATCTGTACTACTGTTGTCAATAATTAACTTACAACACTTACCATGTGACTTACAAACTGTTCTAAACAAAGCCTTCTGCTGTGTTTTTTCGGTGGCTTCCTTGGCTGGTTTCAACAACACCTTGTTCAGCACCAGGGCTTCCCCTGTTTCTGGAGCATTTTTTGCTTCGTGGGGAGGTGCCTCTACTTCCTTTGGTTGTGCAACATACACACCCCTCTGTCTAGCTTGGTCTGCCTTAGGACACTCAAATGATATGTGCCCCATTTATGACACCTATAATATTGGTAACCAGCTCCCCTGCCTCGGCCATTTCCCCTGCCTCGCTGGTATGGCCTACCACCTCTCGCATTATCACCTTTGTTTGCTGATCCGGAAGCTCTGGAACTGCTGCCTTCCTCATTACTACTAGCAGTCCGCCCTCTGCCATATGACTGGCCTTTTCCCCTGCCAACTCCTCGTCCTCTCCTGGCATTCTGCCTTCTAGTAATTTTCTCTTCAGCTTTCATTGCACTCTGATATGCTTCTTCAATGTTCTTTGGAGACAGAATACTAATTTCATCTAAAATTTCTAGTCTTAAACCATTTACGTACCTGGCTGTCTTTTCTGAGGTATCCTCTGTATATCTGGCTCTTAGGTTCACTCGATAGAACTCCTCAGTGTACTCCCTCACCGTCATTCCTTTCTGTTTCAGATTCTGCACTTGTCTGTGTAGTGCAATCTGATAGTCTTTCGGCAGAAATTTGCCCTTCAACTTGGCCACCATCCTTGACTAGGTTCTGATCAACAACTTGTTCAATCTCCTTCTCTCCGTTTGGACACTGTCCCACCACAAAGTCGTGTGTCCCTTCAACTTCATCGCAACGAACTTAACTCTGCAGTTTTCACTGACCTCCTCGCACTCGAAATACTTATCTAGCTCATGATCCAATCCAATAGAACCTCTATGGACAGGCTGTGATCATAGGTTGGGAGTTTTGGTTTGGGTTTACTGCTTGCCACTAAAACAGATCTCAATAGTCTCACTTCTGGGGTCTCACCATCCGATCCATCTATTGTTGCTTCAGCTTCCTCTTCGTTATCATCGCCTACCTCAGGGTCTCTTCTTCTCCCTGCTTCGACTGCCTCCAAACGGGCAGTAAGAATCCTGATCTCCTCTCTCAATCCTTCCTCTGCTATCCTCTGAACACCTCTTCCACGACCTCTCCTTCCTACCTCCATTTCTTCAGTCAATTTCACCTGCTCTGATACCACTATGATGGGACCAGCCCAACACTGTTTGGACTATCAATAATTAAATGATTATAAAGTGTTACAACTGTGGCTTAATGTGTGATTACCAACCCCTCGGATATTTCTGGAAAGTGATAGGTGGCATTTATTTTGCAATCAATGTTGTGTACTCACCTCAGGTCGCGTTTCCTGCTTCTTGGTTTGCCAAAACTCCTCCTCTGCCGCTCATTCAGTCATTTGGCTTGTGGTCACCGAGGGTTGCTCTGGTATGGTTCTGTTAGTTGGGTATGCAGTTGCGCTGCAACTTCTGGGCACGCCTTCTGGTTTGTTTGCTGGTCTGACTGTGTGACTCTCGTGCTTGTTTTCTTTATGCCTGTGTGGAAGGTCTTTGGCCCTGGTTCGTTGGGCAACCGAGAATGTTTCTGCCGCCGCCTGGGTAAGTGGTTTTCTGTGCCTTTTTGGTTATGGTCTCAACCAGTTTTCGTTCTTTGAGCTCGTGGCCTGGTATGGTGTTGTCTTGTTTGCAAAACTCAGTGGTTGGCATGCATTCAGGGCTCGGAACAATGGCGTTCTCCGGTCTTCGGCTTCAATGCAAGTAGCCTCTTCTCTCCTTGATTCAAATTGCCACTTTCTTTCCTCCGTTTCTAACGTAACTGCTCCTTTGTCTCAGCCGTGGGTTGGTACTCGTGGGTTGACGGCTCGTCCTCTGTTCTCACTGCAAATCCTTCAGGTAAGGTGAATGTATCTTCTGTTTATTTGTTTTCATGCACTGTAATTACGTTTTCCTCTGTTAATTTTGCGCTGACACTTGTGTATGTGCTCCTCTACAGGTGTTGGGGTTTGCGGTTGGATATGTTTGGAACGAACACCTCAGTCTCTATCTGGTAGGTTCTGCCAACATAATTTGTCTTCAGTTTGTTTCTTGTCTTTAGAACAGGCCTGTGGGTATGAGGGTTGTCTCCCCTCGATGCTTGTCAAATGTGACTCTCAGTCATAGGCAGCGTTTTGGCCATCTTGTTGTCTCAAGCTTTCACTGTCTGGTGATTGTTGACTACAACTTGCTATGTATAGAAACAATTTTCAAAACCCTCACCTAGGGTTTGTCGTCCATTGGCTTATATGTCTGCCCGTGATTTATCTTGCAAATCTATTGTATATTCTCATACATTTGTTTTTGTAATTCGAAGAAAAACTTACAGGAAAGAACATTGGGTTCAATTTACCTGAATTTTAATTATATGATTAGGTCGTCATTCTTTTCAATCTGGATTCTATGCCTTCAAACTTCAGTTGTTGTTTTACAACTGTGCTTGTAATGTTTTTGCACGAACATGAATTTCTGTGGTTGCTCTAATAATTTGTTTGACGATCGATTTCAAAGTTAAAGTTATCGTATGGCCTGTGGATGCTTTACCTGTCTTGGAACTTATCTATGTTCGCTCCTATTCAATCAACGTTGTTTTCTTCTGTGGAAATATAAACCCTTGCTCTGGAATTTGCATTTTTGTCTCGCTGTCTGGACGTCTTCTCAGGAAACAAAAAGAATTAAATGAAATGATCTGTGAGCATCATATTGTCTATTCAAATGTTCAGTTAATTAAGAAGCACAACGAAAGTATAGTAGAACGCACAGATGGATTTAATTGTCTGCTCTATTATTATTATTATTTGAATGCAAGAAATGTTGAACCCCGTACATGACTTCCATTGTTACATTTATATGCTTTTGTCTACAGTGAATGAAACTGTGCAGTTACCTTCAGTTGTAGACCTTATAGTTACATAACTATTAAGTATTCGGTTCTGTCTTTATGACAAGATTTTCCTTTTAGACACATTTGTCTTTTCCTCTTAAAATGACAGGACAATTATTAATCCACTATTTATTAAAGACAAACAAGTAAATAACCCGAACTGACCAAACTAACTTTGACTAATACAGAAATTAAGATAAAAACAAAATCCTACCTCCTACTCTGACAAACTAAACATATAAGGCAAACAAGATGTTAACTCCACTCTCCAACTTGGCAGAGACCGACACCCGATCATGGTGCCTTAGCTGGATGCTCCTACGTCAAAGGGTGACAATAAGAATAGTAGAAGAAAATAGTTTGAGATTGATCACAATAAATATTATTTGTAATTGACTACATTGTTATTATTCACATTTTCTATCATTTAACACTATTACATTGTCACTTTACATTCAAAATTTGTATTTCATCATTAAAGTTATTAACAATATTTATCATCTCAACAAACTGAGGTAACTAAGCAGATTTAAAATTGATAAAACTAATCATATCTTCCCTAGCCACACACAGACTAAAACCAACTTAGATCCATCTTAACTTTGGATCTATCAAGTGCCGGGAGGGATCAAATCTCTTTCCTCAAGTTTTGCAATCAAAAAAGAGGTTTGCAGCTCGAGAGGTTTGATCCCTCTCGGTGGTTATAGATCCGAAGTTAAGATGGATCTAGGTAGCTTAATAGAAAAATTCTATCAATTAATTTTTTTCTTTAGCCTAACCTAGTTAGAAAGAGATGTTGTCACGTAAAGTTATATTTAAAAATAATAAAATAATACTAATAATACTAATAAAATTAAAAAATATTTTGAAATTGGAGACATAATACTAATACAATAAAATAAAAATATTTTGAGATTGGAGACATAATACTAATAAAATTAAAAAATATTTTGAGATTTATCAGAGAATTTAAATATTGATTTTGCATTTCCTAAATATAAATGTAAAATCAATATTAAAAAAATACTAATAACCAAAAAAAATGTTGGCTATAAATAAAAAATTTCAATTTCCATCTTAATTTTACATCAAAATTTATATAGAAAAATAAAATAATTGAAAGTAAAAAATAATTAATTTACCTTTTAATACAAGAGATGTAATTTCTTCATTATTTAATATGGAGTTGATAAATGACATTTACAAATAATATTATTGATACTACATGCTATGTAATTGATTATAATGTTTAGTTAACATGTAAGATTTAAACAAAAATATATTAAAAACAAAAAAATATTTACCATAATTTTATATAGAAAAAATAAATTAATTAAAATTAAAATTTTTCTTATATTTTATTTTCCATTCTTAACATAAAGTTCATATATAATATTAAGAGGGATAGAGTTCTTATTCCATAATAAGTTCTTTCTAATTCAAGGTATGATAGAGATTTGTAATTCCTTCCATATTTAATATGGAATTGACATAAAACATTTAAAAAAGAAATAATAAGGAGAATAATTATATATATTATACAAAACAATTGAAAAATAAGTGTGTAGTTCAAAACTAACATAGACCTATCTTAACTCCAGATGTATACAAAGTTGAGAGAGATCACATCTCCAGAAGTAACCTTTTTTCAAAAAGAATTATATCTCTAGAGGTGCAAATCTTTCTTCAACTTTTGCATTCAAAAATAGGTTTGCATCTTGAGAGATTTGATCCCTCTTGCTTGGTGGTAGATATGGAGTTAAAATGAATCTATGATGTATTATAATAGTCATACCATTGTACTAATGTTAAATTAACTAATAATAAATTGAAATAAATATGTCAAATACATCTTAACATAAAAAATGAAAAGCTAATTAAAAAAGAAAAAGAAAAAGAAAAATAAAATAACATAAATCTAAATATTCACAGGTTTATACCTAGACATCTTTTTATCTCTCTTGATGCTTAAAATGTATATGGTCAAACATAATTTATGTTAATACTAATCTTTTATTGTATCAAAGTATTGCTGAAATCATATAGGAGTCATTATAAATAGGAAATACATTGGGTGATAATGATGGAGGGGCAATCAAGCCTAGTTTTAGGACGTATGGGGGAACACACAATGCAAAAATTGAGTGAAAGAGATACATTAACCAGAGATAAATGTTAGAAGTTAGAGATTAAAGCATTGCTTTAGTGCATCTTGAACAAGTCAATGAATATTGCAAGTATTATGGGCATACATGTGAATAAATAATTGAAAAAAAAAGCATTTGTTATCACAAGAGGTTATTCTTATGGGGATAAACATTAAGAGTAGAAGATTATCTAAGTGTTGAATTATTTGAATTTCAAGTTTAAACTTGGATAAACCATTTTTATAATTTGGATACACATTTATTCACACTAAGGACACAAGTGGGAGATAATGTATATGTAAACTAAATGAAAACACTAATAATCCTTCAACATAAAGTGTCATGCATATAGAGGTTATGTGAGATACATAAACATATTTTATTGCTAGAGCGAATCAAAATTAATGAAATGTTTAAGACTTGTTACTCTTGTTTATTTGATGTTAAGAAAATAAGTTAGACATGGTGGGCTAAGTCATCTTGGTAACATGAGGGTTATTTATTATTGAGATGATAATGGAAGTTTTGCAATATTTCATGCAAAACAATGTAATGTTCATTATCACCAATATGACATTTGTAACATAAGTGACGAGCATCGAAAAATAGAGTAGAATTCAAAAAAGATCCCCAAATGTGATAAGAAATCTTAAAATAATCATTCCTTGGATACCAAAGCTATAACATCTAGAAGTAGCATGATGTGTTTGCAAAATTGTAGTAGTGTGCTTAGTTATTGGACTTTGATGTTGGGTGCATGATTATTCATTAGGATAACAATTGATTTCATACATGTAGCTATCACAATGTTGGGCCGTGACTATTAGGTGATGTGGTGTTAAAAAAACACATTCATGCACAAGTGCAATAAATTATATGTAAAAGCATGGATATGGGTTGCAAACCTAGAACAACAAAGGAAATTGAGTTTGTTTATTGAGATTTAATAGATGAAAGTTGCAAACATAAAAATCATAGAGTTGAGAAAATTTCACAAGCAAGTAGACATCATGAAACAAGAGTTATTGCAAGAGGTGATAATAATAGTCTTGGAGTCAACCATTATGTTGGGAGAAGTAAAATAGAAGGTAGGTAAACTTTTTTAGGGGACATGCTTTTATTAAATATATGTTACATGAATTGTATAATAGGGGTATGTTGGGAATGTGGGTATAGGTATCTGATATTTCTAGATTCCAAATTTGTAGGAAATGATAGGTCAAGAGATGCAATAATATATATTTAAAAATAAAATAAATATAAAAAAAAAAAAAACTTAAAAAAAAACTATTAATTTCTAATTGATAAATTTAAATTATAATATCACAATATTAGTAACACAAACATAAAAAAGTTTAAAATTAAAAAATATCATTCACAATTCCATGAGAGCACAAGTCACAATAACATTTTTGAAATTTAATATGACACTTAAACCATAATGATAAATGTACTCTTATATTTATTTATAAAATGTATTAGTGACCATTTACATTGTCATGCTATCAACATTTGTTTGCTTCATATTAATTAGGAAGCACTTCAAAACTTATTTAATATTGATTAGCAATTCACAACACTTCATTAAATTGCTCTTTAAAACAATTGCATTTTGGAATCTCATAACTTTGGTGTGAAGCCCAAGAGGATAAAACAAGGATGGTGTGTTGACCACAAATGTAAAATCATTACAAACTATCCAAAATGCCACACTGTTGCTTGAGGAACACTAATTTCAATCTTGAAGGGTTGTAAAACATTACAAAATTCCAACAAAGAGCTAGTTAATAGTAAATATTAAGAGTCTTCAACATGTAAATTTGGAAGTTGAGCAAAATCAAAATTAAGATGAATGGATAAGAAAATAGGAAGCTAGCACTATTTGTGATTAAAGAACATGTCCCAATAACTTACATGAAATTTGATTATTATCCTACTGTGGTATTCGTCTTAAATTAAAAGCGGACAATCTTAACTTTGTTTTAGGCGTATATGATGAGGCCCACAAGCTTGGGTATACATGGGTGCTCCGTACTTGATGAGGTGTTGGAGCTTCCCAATAAAGAGGATATACAAGTTCCCAATAATGAACCTCGATCAAACCCATTACCAACCTCTTGAACTCAATTGCTAGATGTTCCCAATTTTTCCCACACTCCGGTAATTGCTCTCACCAAATTTGGAATGTTTCGTAACCTTTCCCAAGCTCTTTGGAACACTAGAACATCAAGAACTCATTCATAGAGGCTAAGAGTGCTTCTCGTGCAACTAGTTTAAATATACTCACTTAAAGCAATGACAAGTTTTCCATTAAATGTAATGGAGGAAGGAGCAAGAAAACATTAAGATATTCATCAATCATAATTCAAATTTAAGAAATAGTTATATTTGGACTAAAATTTAGTTAATTCTTTAACAATGGTCCTGATTCCATTCTAATTATTAATATTTGTGATAAATATTTATTTACAAATGACAAGATAAATTATTTTTATATTTATAAATTCTTCTAATTAATATATTTTATCATAATTCACATAACATAATTAACAACAAAAAGTATTGCTAATAATCAACAAACAATTACAAAATCAAGATTCAATGTCTTTAACCAACACAAAACTTTAAAGACCCCTGGAAAAAAATTAAATCCTCTAAATGTATACTACATAGAATTGTAGACTTCAAAGGTTTTTACAAAATCAAGATTCAATGCCTTTAACCAACACAAACCTTTAAAAAATCAAGATTCAATGTTTTTAACCAACATCAACCTTTAAAGACCCCTGGAAAGAAAATTAAATCCTCTAAATTTATACTACATAGAATTGTAGACTTCAAAGGTTTAACAAATTCATTTATAAGCAAAGCCATATGTATTTCGTTTTTCTATATAAAATCCAAGAAGCATGTGTTAATCATCATCAGAAGCCAAACTAAAATAAACTATTAAAAAATAATAAAAAGATAACAAAAAGTTATAATGTTAAATTCATTCAACTAATATAAAATACCCATTGTGAAAATAAATCTCCTACTTCAGTACAACCCTTGCCCAAAGAATTACACATTAAAACTAAATTCATTATTGTCTAGGTTACCATTATACATTTATATAGAGTTCACATGGAAAATAAGGTTGAGACATATTAATGGAGTAAATGGTGATTTTGACCAACCATGATTTCTGTAAAGCTGAGACTCAATATGGAAACTTGTGCATGAAATATGAATTTATCAGGGAATCCAATTCTTCGTGGATTTATTAGTGGGATTTGCATTGCAACAACCTTTCAGCAATAGCCTCCTTCAAACTATCAAATCCTCCTTAAGACATTATGGACATGCTAGTGGTAATTTGATAAAGAAGCTGTTGATCAATTATGTATTGTAGTTCAAAACTGCTCACAACCTTTAAGTTTACTCCTTTGTTGAAACTTTGTAAATCATAAATCATATTTTAAAGGACCTGTGTGCCTCTTGCTATTCTTGATCTCAATATTACTTGCTTTATTATAATAACTGTCTTAAGAAAGGATTTGCATTGCAACAAAATAAGGATATAAATGTTACCCAATTACTACAATAACTCATCGCAGAATCATGTATCATATGATACCCTAAACCCATTGTATCCATAAGTGGATTATACGAAGAGAAAATAGCGCCATAATAAATTCTAAAGTCACTAAATTCTACTACCGAATTATAAAGAATACTTCTAAGAATATTTTACAATATCAGCAAAGTCAAGTCCCTTGAGGCTTACGAGAACCAACCAAAACCATATTAAAAACAATGGCCCAACTATAACAACAAATGGAACTAAAGATCTAAAGAGGCTAAATCCAATGTGCAATGCAGCCAATTCTAATCTTTATTAGTAGGAGCAACACCATTACATATTACACATAAAATCAGCAATAAATTCAAAATCTCGTGTAGATTGAATCCACAAAATAAAAACCTTCCCAATTGTAAAGTTGCTCCGCTAGCTTTTGGAAGCCCTGGCAAAATAGTGCAAGCAGATCAAGCCAGTTCATGAGAATTGAGATCATCAATGAATAAATCTCAACACTCAAAATCAAATTAATAAAAAATGGTTAACACCTATTATTAATTACAAAATCTGAACCCGCCGTTGAACAAAAGAGTAGCCAGTTGCAAGTTCAAGTAGATCATAATTCAAGTTAAACCATATAATTTCATTTCTCACACACAAGGAATGGAGAATCGTGTGAAGAAATGCATGTCATCCATGAAGGGTATTAATAGACTAAGGTTTCTGATCTAAAAAAGAAAACCAAAAAGAATAATACCAAAAGGAATAATAGATCATGCCCTTCTTTTGATCTCACACTTTTTTCTCTTCCACAATCTGCTTCTTATATAAATTTGCTTGGCCAAAGATTTGGCACACATTTTCCAATTATTTTCTTTATATATTATTGTTGAAGTATTTTATGTATATCCGTGCTCAGTTCTTTTTGAGTTAATGTTAAATAGAGTAACTTCAAAACTAAAAAAAAAAACATGTATATGCTATTTTGGTTGCATAATGCTGGTTGCCACCATAGTTGGTCTCTCTCAATGAGAGAGATTGCTTGTGTGTCTCACAAACAAAACAATATCTTGTCTTCTCTCAGCAACTTCACATAATATTGTGTGCATATCTAATTTGGTACCAAATCCATGTTCACTGGCATCTGGGAGGGTCTAAGCCCAGCTTGCTGGCACCCAGGTATCATAACGAGTGTTCAAAACATTGTGGCCATGAAATTGTGACACGCATGGAGTTGAATTTACACAAGGAAATTAGGGCATGAGGCACATGAATCAAAGTTGGAATCTGTTATGTGAAGCATGAGGAGGTAATTATAATTTCACGTGTTTGTTAAAAAATGGTAAAAAATAAATTAATATTTCCTTAAAAAAGGAAAAACCAGACAGCATTCTGAAAGACAACTGAACAATTGACAACAATGACGATTGACATGAGAGGAGCGTACAGAGCAATGCTTCGATACATGTGGCATCAACATGATGTCACGAAGGTAATTTAAATTTTACTAATTTTTAACTTGGAAAAAACATAAAATTTTGGTTTTTGCAGGAATGAATTCATTAATGGCAATGATGATGTGAGGAAAAACAACAAATTAGACCACTGCGTCACAATGAAAATAGACCAGACTAGTGACAAAATTAAGTTAGATATGACATTAGTAGGCAAAACGATAACTAGACATACAAATAACAGATCAACAGACTCCTAGAACTAACCGTCAACGTGCCAACAAGTCATACAAATAATGAATCGAGGAATTGTATAGAAATCACCAAAAACTAGTGTGACAACTAAGGAAAGCAGGAGATGACAAAACTAGATTGCAGAAAATTACTAAAATTCTATAAAATAGCGAATGGTGATGTATTTTCCACGTGAGCAATAGAAGAGGTGTCTAACAGAATTAGTTGGTCATTCCTTTGCGAGGGTTTGATAGCAATGATGGTTTCACAAGTTTGTTTGAAGATGTCACCACTCAAAATGAATTTGTCCAAAAGTTCATCTTGATTGATTCGACATTGGCAGATTGTGGGTTCATTCTTCATTGACGGTTCATGAGTGATTTAGCTAGACTTAGCACATGGTTGCCGATAATCAATCTCAGAGTTGAACATTGAATAGGTTTCATGCAGGAAGATCTTCATAGCAGTTTTATCCAGGGACTCATTAAAAATATTAATAAAACTGTTTCCGGGTGGAATTTCCCAAAACGCTTTCTGGGTTCTTTGGAATACACGTGCCCAAGCCTTCCTGCAGAATTTGAGACTTAGAGCACAACCGATGCTACCAAAAATCAACACTCCCTCTTAGGTAGGAATGTGCTCTAGGAATGCCTACCACTGAAGCATCACCCTGACTTCATAACATCGTCCTCTACACTGCTGATGTTTGACATGCTATCCACCAACCACTGCGCTACTGCTGCTAACACTAACACTGCCACTGTCAACACTACATCCATACTACAACTCCCTCTAAATTTCTGCATCCGTGTTGCTGCTGGCACTGCCACTACAAATTGCCAAACTGTTGCTGCTACTGCATCAACAATGGAAAAACATCCCAAATTACTGAACAAGTGTTCAACATAGATGCATCTTGATGTTGAAGATCTGACTGCTGCTAGTCCCACGCTATCCCTCTGAAGCCACTGTGCTACTGCTGCTACTGCACTATGCCTCCCTACACTGCTGCAACTCTGCACTACGCTGCTCAGACTTGGCGTTCTAGCCACTGCATTTGTCGCTCCAACACTCCTCTGCACCAACTGACACCTGATCCATCCTGCTACTTCTGATCTGGGCTCCCATAGCAAGGTATTGATCCGAGAGGTGGACTCCTCAAGGATCCGCCCATATGTAGCTCTTTCGAACTACAGCTCTAAATCAGCCCACCTCCCTCCTGCAGGTATCTCAACTGTCTTGGTGAACTCCTCCTCGATCTTCACGGGTGTAGCCTTTAATTCATGCTTCTCATCTTTGTCCTTCTTCTTGAGAGGACACTATGTTGCGTAGTGACCCATTTCACCACACTTGAAGCATTTGATCTTCGAGACATCCTTCTTCTGCCTTCACTGCTCCTGCTGCCCCTTGGATGCAAGGGTCGCATTCTCATCCTCCTCCTTGGGCTTCAACCAACTGTTGTTGCTTTCGTCAAGCTTACACTTGACTAGGTCTCTCCTCAGCTCTTCTTGCTTAAAAGTTGCTCACATCTCATCCGAATTTGGCAAAATCACCCTGCCCAGGATACTCTAGACAAAGATTTGCCACTCATTTGAGACTGAATTGAGGGCTAGTCTAACCAACTCGGACCCTTGAGGTGTAGACCCCACAACTGCTAACTCGTACCAGGTCTCCTGAAGCTTCGTGAGGAATGGATGTATGCACTCCCCCTTCTGCATCCGTGTAGATCTTAGTTTCTTCTCTAAGTACATCTTCCACTGCTCGACAGATCCTTGATATAGCGTTGCCAAGGCATCCCACATCTCCTTAGCAGTCCCTCTGCTAGCGATGTGATAGAATACATGATCCTTTACTCCATCCAGGATCATCCTCTTGGCCTTTGCCATTTCTGCGCAGTACTTCTTCAGCGATATTGATTTGCAGGCACAATCACCACGATGTTGACATAGGTCTTGAGAGAATGCACATCTAGAAGGAATGACATTCTTGCCTTCCAGATGACGTAGTTGGATGCTCCATCCAACCTGTCTTGATCTCTCAGCCCACTGGTTGCCATCTCTGCCATGATCTCTCAGCCCACTGGTTGCCATCTTTGCCACGAAAATGTCGAATTGCTCCTCTCTCTGCTTCCTACTGTTGTTGCTTAGCCAATAAGAAAACAAACTTCTTGGTAGGAAGTCTACTGAGAAAAATTCCCTCACTGTGCTTCTCTTATCTCTTCTGGCATCTTTCTGCCCAGCGAAACGACTTGCAGAAAACTACGTTCCACCACTCTTCCTCACACTGAGGCTCAACATTGCTCCCTCTGCTACGACAAAATTTTGATCTAGAAGCCCTTCCTCTCTATCAACTCACTCAGAGAGAGACTGCCTTGAAAATTCATACCTTCGGCTTGGACTGCGCAAACACCCTGGGCATTCGAACTGCTGCCTCCTGCAGTTATTTCAATATTCTTTTCTGCACAGCGCTAGGTTCTCTGACACTATTCTTCTTGTCTCACTAGCACTCCTCTGATACCATGTGAAAATTCCTTAAACTCGGGAATCCCTACTACAGCAATTGATGATGTTTCTCCTACTTGTTAGATTTACATGAACAAGCTATTTGCAGTTTCCTACAACAAACATCGAAATCGATACACTGCAGCTTACACCAATTAAATAATATGCCGAAACAAGAAACTGAACAATAGAGAGATACACACAAATGACACAATTGTTTTTTGGACAAATGTCCCAGGAAAACCCCAATGCGGGAAAACTGGTGTAGCAGATCTCAGGGTTTTTTATTATTAATCTGAAGTTATTTCTGAATACAATCTCTGGATTCCTTGTTGGCAATCCAGTACAGAGAATATCACTCGACAGAAGAAATTAGTGAGATTACCTCACTCTACATTGCAAGTCTCGGCTGATCCGACAACTGAACCAACGAGTTCCCCGACTACTTCTGCGTTGCCCCTGCGTGGGCCTGCGTCAACCTCTAAGGCACTGCGTCACCTCTGTTGGGAATCGATTTGCCTTTCGGAGCTGATTCCAACCCTCCCGACTTAGAAACGTCAACTTCCTTAGCAAATTCAGAGTTCTGCATGGGGCCTGCATGAGCCCTTCTTGGTTCTACGTCACCCTCTCTAGCCTCTGCGCTGCCTCCTCTGTGTGTCTCTCTGCCTCTCTGCTGAGTATTCTTGGCTCCAGAGAAGATCCTCCAGCCAAAACTTCCTCTGCCCCTCTCTGTGTGATCACTACAAATCATTGCGTTGCCTCTAGCTTCAACAATTCGATTTGACTGATCAACTCTCTGTGTTTTTTCCAAATGACCCTCAAGCCTACCTAAATAATCTTCTCGTTGACATTCAACGGCCCAGATTAGAAGCTAACCAATGGCTAAGATCATTTTTGCTTGATCCTCGTCTTCTTCTAGAAGTTACACCCATAGTTAGATTAATACCCATTAATTACTTTAATTTCCTAAGTTTAGACTTAGGGACCCATTAAAAATAATTAATAAAATTGTCTCTGGGTGCAATTTCCCAAAACACTTTCTGGGTTCTTCGGAATACATGTGTCCAAGCCTCCTTGCAAAATTTGAGACTTACAACACATTCGATGCTACCAGAAATCAATAGTTCCTTATTTGGGGTTTGAGTTCCTTGTTGTTTTTTAATGATACTAGTGTTGTAACAATGCCTCCGAGCAAGGGAGTAATTTAATTTTCCTATTAAATGATATATACTGTGCGTGGACTTTTATGAAGAATCGTCATTGTGCCATTTACTAATGGTCTCTGCTTGCATTTTCTTTTCACCATTTCGCCTTTGGTTAGCACCCTAGGTTGCTTTGGTATGCAATCTCATCTTCTTACAACATTAGGTCGCAGGTGATATCTACTGTTAGCTCGATTTCTGTTTCCCCATACACTGTTTTCATCCTCAGCTTTTTACTTTACACTGACTGCCTATCATGTACGCAACTATGGTCTGTTGTAAATGAAATGTAAGAACATTTTGCTTAACGTATGGGGCATAACCATAGTATTGCTATACCGAAGATTCTACTAGTACTTTGTTTGATGGGTAGCTTTCAGTACTTGTCCTACTGCTCAGAAATGTATGCCATTAGTTTGCTTGATGAATGGTTTCCCATAATCGTCTTACTATGCAGAAATGTATAATGTTAATTTTCTTAAGGAAATGATTTCCACCAATGGTCTTACTTTTTCGAAATGTATGTTATTAATTTGCTTAATGAATGGTTTCCAACAATGATCTTACTGTTCAGAAATGTATTACAGTAATGACCTTGCTACAATAATTTTGAATGATTTGCTACCCTAGCGAATAATTTGACCTGTGGGTCGTAATTTTTAAATAAAATAAAGAATGGTCATAATTTTTGTTTTTGAACCGAATGAACTAGTCGGATACTCTTAAATGATTCACCAATTCAACGTGATCCTAGCAAACTTGTTAGGACATGATTCGCTAATCGTATTAACTCTGGTACATTGAATTAGACTCGCCTCGCCCTACCTCTGCTTGACCAACGTGGAAGTTCCTCTCTTTTCTGGGAATGAGTTGGAAGTTAATCTTCCACCTAATTCAATTCTCTGACTGAGTTAAAGACGCGTATGCCGCTTAATGATGACTTACGTCCCTGTTACATAAAGACTATGCATACAGATTTTTTTGCACAACATAACTGTCTCCTCTAAATCCTTCTCCGACCTCAGCTGCCTCTAACCCTAGTTCTACAATAATTTTAAGTTAACCAATTTATTCTCTAATTCCCTTTCTTAATACTCATTTTCTGCGTCCAGATTTTACCCCTCTCAAAGATCATTTCTTTCCTTACCTAAATTTAACTTTAGATTAAATGTATCTTACAATTCCACTAGCCTACCACTGAGAGTGATAACGCTCCCTTAAGCAGGGTGCTGCACAGGGAGGAATAGCTTTTCTAGCTACTACGTGAGTTGGGATTTCTCAACCGCACTTCTCCATTGCCAACTAAATCTACTATTCAACTCTTAACAATATAGGGTGTTTACTATTGGAATTTCTAAGTTTAACTTGCTAGAAATTCTTCCTGTACTATCTAATTTATTTCTTCTTACTTGTTCAGTTAATTAACAAGTTATTTACCATGTAAATACTGAAAATGAATACAAGTACAATTTCAACACATACAAATCATAAACTGAAAGAAACAAGCACACAAGTGACACTGTTGTTTTTGGACTAATGTTTGTGGAAAAACCCAATGTGGGAAAACTGGTGCAGTTATTCAAAGGGTTTTATTATTATGCAGTTTCAGAATACAACCAGGGTGCTAGAAATGGCTCACCCAACAGAGAATGCCCTCGGCAGTAGTACCTCTCAGTTGGAGACAGATATTTCGGCTAAATCACAGGATGAACGATCCCACAACAAAAACACAACTTCTGCTGCTCTGCATCACCCTATCCAGCTCTCCAGCTCCAATCTGCGCCACGAAATCTGCTAGCGCTGCCTCTAGGGTTTGCGTCATCCTATCTGGCCCAACGTCAACCTCTAGAGCCTCTGTGTCTCACACGTTGGCCATCCTCAGGCTCTCCGTAGCTCTTGGTTGCCTCTGCGTGGCCTCTAGCTGGCTCTACGTCAACCCTCTCCTGGCTTCTGTGTTGATGCTTTCAGTACTAACTTTGCCTCTCTGCTATGTATTCACTGCCCCTCAGCTGCAACTCAGATCACTTCACTCAATTTCCTAAGCAAACCCTGCCCCAGAAAATCAAGTTCTTGACTCTCTTGGTGTATTCTCAACCTGACCCTCAAGCCTCCTCTTATAATTTTCTCATTGGTCCATCAACGGCCAAGATTAAATCTCTCATACGACTAAGATTAGATTTGGCTTGATTTATGAATTTTGGACCATTCTAACTCAGTTTTATATTAATTCACATTAATATTTTATTTTTCCTAAGTTTAGACTTAGGAATTCCATTAAAAATATTAATTATTTTAATATCTCCCAAACTGGTTAGATTCTACCCAAACTATTTCTGGGCCTTTGAGATCTCATGTGCTATAACCTCTCCACCAATTTTCGTGGCTAGAGCACATCCAATGCTACCCCAAATCAACACTCCCTCTTAGCGAGGATTGTGCTTTAGTAATACTCCTCACTGAGTATCACCCTAATCATCCAGCATTGGTCCCTGTGCTGATGCTAGGCCTCCCTGCCCAACATCCTCTACATTGTTGCATCATGTACTGCTACCCATGGCCCTGCCATTCCCACTGCTGCATCCGTACGACAACTCCCTCTGCATCCGTGTTGCTACCCATGGCCCTGCCACTGCCACTGCTGCATCTGCACTGCATCCCCTCTCATTGTGCTTCCTGTAGCACTGTCATTGCTAACTGCTGCACTGCAACTCAGTTACTGAGAAGTAAGTAACTGATCCTCCCAACTCTGAAATCTTTGTCAGGCTAGAGACACTCCCGACGCTGAAGCTCCCTCTGTCGTTGACAAGTGCTCCCTCTCTGATCTTTGCGCTGTTGCAACAACTCCATGCATCTCGCACTGCTGCCTCACACTGTCCTGGGACTCCTGCACTGTAACATTCTTTGTCGCTCCATTCGCATCCGTCTCTACCGACATCCGCCAATCCTGCTACTCTTTGGGGCTCCCGTAGCCAGGTATAATCCAAGAGGTTGGGTACCTCGAGGATCCTGCCCCTCATTGCCTGTAGTCCGTCTGACTACAACTCGATGTCTCCACACCTCTTCTCTCGAGGTGCATGAGCACTCATGACATAGTCGTCATCAGTCTCCACTTTGTTCTCCGCCTTAGCTGGCGCAACCTTGGTCTCAGAAGCCTCTCCCTTGCTCTTCTTCCTAGGACATTGGTTCGCATAGTGACCGAGTTCCCCACAATGGAAGCACCTAACCTTGGATAGGTCCTTCTTATTTCTTTTCTCCTGCTGCTTTCCACAAATGTGAGAGTCACATCTTCTTCTTCCTCGTTCTCGATTTTGACCCCTTTTTCCGCTACTCCCTGCCTTGGACACCTGTTTGATCTCTTCTTGACGAAGAGCCGCCCACAGTTCCTCCCAATCTGGAAGGCTCATCCTGCCCAGTATGCTCTAAACAAATACCTCCCAATCCTCTGAGACTGCATTCAATGTTGTCCTTACCATCAGTGCCTGATTCGGTGTGGTCCATATGGAAGTTAGCTGATCACGGATCTCCTTCAATCCACCGAGGAAGACACCTATCTACTTTCCCTTCTGCATCTGATATGACTGCAACTGATTTTCAAGTAACATCCTCCTCTGCAACGGAAGTATGATGGTACAAGTTCTTTAGGGCTTCCCACATCTCATTTGCCATTTCCTTCTCAGCAATATGTGGCACCACATGATCCTTGACACCATCAAGGATGATGCACTTTGCCTCCTTGTACTTGTCATTTTCAGCTGGGTCAACTGGGATCGTTATCGTTTTCAAGGCGAAGTGTTTGATGCGATACCTGTCTAGAATGGACAAGATCCTGGCCTTCCAGACTACGAAGTTTGAAGCTCCGTCCAGTCTATCCTGATCTCTTAGCCCATTTACTACCATTTTGTTGCTCCTCTTTCGACTCTTTCAAGTCTCTTTACTTCCCATCTGGAAGTTCTCGGTTTGACTCCCTTTGAGCCTTGATTTCCCATCTGGAAATCCCTCTGCCAATGTTGAGATGCCCCACTTTGATTGTTTGTGCAACTGCACCACTGATCCAGATTTCTTGGCTAGAAATCCTCGGCAGCAACTCCCTCCTCCTTGGTCTTGCCCTATTAGGTACTGTTCTAACCACAATACCCCACCAGCGTCGCTCCACAACTTACCCACAGCCTCCTATGTCCCAACAGTCTGAAGGTTAAAGCCTCTAGGTTCTGCGTAATCTTGGCACCAGCACAATCTACACCTCGTGGCCACAACGTCGATCCTTCCTAGCTGAGAAAGATCACTGGGCACTGCGTAGGTCAGGTCTGCTCCTCTCTGCCTCAGCACTGATCCTCCTCCTGGCTCGAACTGATGACGCAGGCTCTCTGCGTCACCCCTTTCTTGCTGCTTTCTGCTAGGAACAATTTCTGTCATTCGGAACAACTTTTCCACTGCTACTGCTCTGCTCGGCTGATGCCTTCAGTTATCTTGTGATGTGTAACCACGCTTTGATAACATGTTGGAATTTCTAAGTCCATCCGTCATAAATTCTACCTGTACTATCTGATCTATTTGTTCCTACTTGTTCAATTACTTAACAAGTTATTTACCATGTAAATACTGAAAATAAACACAAGTACAATATCAACACATACAGATCATCAATTGAAAGAAACAAGCACACAAGTGACACCGTTATTTTTGGACTAATGTCCCCGGAAAAACCCAATGTGGGAAAACCGTGCAGCTATTGGAGGGTTTTATTATTAAGCAGTTTTCAGAATACAATCTGGGTGCCAAAATTGCTCACCCAACAGAGAATGCCCTCGGCAATAGTACCTCACAGTCGGACACAGATATTTCGACTAAATCATCGGATGAACGATCCCACAGCAATATT